>JAEOAD010001703.1:0-643977 GCA_036365145.1 Orientallactaga sibirica
ACCTTAGAAACTCAGAGATTTTTTTCACTTTTCTGTCCATGGATGACCTAAGACTCCAGGATCCTTCCATATGTAATTCCACCAGACAACCCAAGCATTATGAGTGCCCAGATGCTACCTCCTAATCCTTGAATAAGATGACTATTAGCCTAAGCTTGATATCAGAATAACAAAAGATGGCCCTGGCTGGTAACAAGATTCTGTGGTATTCGGTTTTAAACTTAAAGAAAACATTAACTCATTGCTATTAATCTGCTGGCTTTAAAGTTCTTTTTTTTTATTGATAACAAAATATACTTACATACAAGAAGTGCATGGTATTTCCCTCCCCTCCCCCATTCCCCTTTAGAACTCCACTCCCCATCATATCCCCTCCCTCTCTCCATTAGTCTCTTTTTGAATTTGATGTCATCTTTTACTTCTACTATGAGGGTCTTGCGGAGGTATTGCTACGCACAGCAAGGACATGGATATCAAGGCCAATTTCTGTCTGGGCAGTTGCATTGTAAGGAGTCGTACCCTTCCTTTGGCTCTAATATTCTATCCGCTCCCTCTTCTGCAATGGTCCCTGAGCCTTGGAGGGTGCGACAAAGGTGTTTCAGTACTGGGCACTCCTCCATCTCTTCTTCTCAGCACTATGTTGCCTTTTGGATCATCCCAGTGGTCATCGCCATCTGAAAAGAGAAGCTTTTCTAACCAGGAGTGGGAGTGGCATTAATATGTGAATATGAACATTAAGTGTATTATTTTCCAGGCAGCTTGGTGGGAATAGTATATACATTTAGACAAGAGCATGCTTTATACCCCTAAGGCTCATGACCTTACCTACCATAGACTTTTGATTAGGTTTTTCAGTACCAGGTATGTATTCCCTCCCATAGAGAGGGAGCAGTTGGTTACCCCACGAGTAGACATGCCACTATTGCACCCGTTCAGTCTTTGGGCCTGTCTGGCCAAATTTGAATATTCAGCGTCCACTGTTTTCACTGCTGATGACTTCTGTCTCCCCCACTCTGCATGCAGTGCAGCTTTTTCCAGCTTTCAGTTGGCTGGTCTACAGGGAGAAGGTTTTCTACTCCACACCAGCTTGATTTCTCAGTGACCTTGCCTCTCAGGCAAGAGATGTCTTCAGCAATAGGGTCTTACTATCTGTTTCTCAAGGAAAACCAAGGGCTTTGGCAAATGCCTTTAATGTTTTGAATGCTACTGGGACCTCCTTGGCCAACAACTCACTGGAAGGTATCCCATCCCAGGCACTGAAAATTTTCTCGTAATAGCCTACAGCTTCTAGATGTACCATTATTCAAAAAAGTAATTTTACATAAGTCTTATTCACAATATTTTGAAATTAGATTGACCCTCCCCCACCCTTCTTTTATGCATTCTCTACCCATGGCCTCGGATAGGCCATTCTCCTCCTTGTAATCAGTTCTTCCACTTACATATGTGCAATACCATACACTTAAGTCCTTCCCTTTCCTCCCTCCCTTATAGCCTTTTACCAGCTTACTGGTTTCTGGTACCAATATTTGGTTCCAGTTCACACACAAGTCTGTATATTTGTAGCTAGGATGCACATATGAGAGAGAACATGTGACGTTTGGCTTTCTGAGCCTGGGTTACCTCACTTAGTATAATCCTTTCGAGATCCATCCATTTGCCTGCAAATTTCATAATTTCATTTTTCTTTACTGCTGAGTAGAACTCCATTGTGTAAATGTACCTGTGGTAGTTTGAATATATATCCCCCAATATATTCAGTGTTTTATTAGTTATAGTTTGCATATACAATCACCTTCCTAGAGGCAATGTCACTGGGGGCTAGTCTTAAGCTGTGGATTTGAGATTCCATTGTAAAGATTTGCAAATGTGCTTAGCAGGAGTTCCTGAAGTGTGCTGTGTGACCTTTTGGCAGTAGTTTTGCTCTGTGTGCTGTGGTGGCTGGTTGGCTTTTGCTCTCTCTGTTTGGCCATGTGGAGAGCAGGCCGTTTCTCCTGCCTTTATGGAACTTCCCCTGGATCTGTAAGCTTCAATAAATAATATCCCTTCCTCCATAACTGTGCCCAGTCTGGAAGTTCATCTCAGTGAACCTGAAGCTGTCTGCTACAGTAAAGTGGTACCAAGGAGTGTGGGGTGAGATGAACCTGACTGTGTGGATATTCGTCTTTTGGAACTTTTGTTTTGGAGGAATGGGCATGGACTTGGTGCTTGCAACTGAAGATGCCTTCTGGAGTGGTAAGCCAAGTTTTATGGACTATTCTGATGAGAGTTTGAGAGTGCTAAGTGCAGATAGTATTGAACTTCGAGGCTTGGCTTATGAGCTTTCTAAGGGGAAGGAAAGAGTGCAGAGGACTTTGTTGGAACTGGGCTACTGGCATAAGGGATGGCTACGTTCTGCTATGCAGGCTCAGAAAGTTTGATCAAGGTTAAATTTGTAATGGACTGATGTGCTTGGCTAAAGATATCAGACTGAGATTTTAAGATTTTAAGTTGGAAAACCTGAAGCAAGTTAAAAGTAGAGGCATTGAGACTGGTTTAGCTGCTATTGTCAACACATTAGCAATCTTAAGGAATGTGGAAGGAAGGTGGCCTGACTTGATTTACATTAAAACAATGGAGAGGATGCCTGAGGAAAGACTGTTAAAAATGCAAATTCTTGGAAAGAGCTGACTGGAGCAGGAATCTGCTTTGCAAAGGTATGATTTATTTTGTCCCTGGATTAAGAATATGGCTGTGTCCTGCACACCTGGTATTAGTTTTGCAAATATGAAAAATGCATGGAGTGGTCATGAATTGCACACGGTTCCAGGAGCTGCTACTGAGATGTGGCATGAGGTAGGGCATGAAGACCCTCAGGAATAGGCTGCAAGAGCCTTTGGAAGATGGACCGTGGTTTGCATGGAGACCTGAAGATGTTTTGGATATACCAGGACTGTGCAAAAGGGCTACCATGGAGTGCAGTGTTGGCATGGGATGAAAGTTTTCCCTGGCGACTCTGACCAGCTGGAGGGGCAGAACTGGAAAACCTGGAGACTGGCAGTCTCTGGTTACATTGAACTTGAACTGCAGAAGTTTGATGACTGCTGATGCTGGCTGGGTTTGCATTGTTCTAGTCTCTCCTTGCTATTCCTTATACAGTTAAAATGTTTACTCTGTGCCTTTACATGTTGAAAGTATTTTACTTGTTTGATTTTACAGGACTATCTTAAGTTGGTCAAGACTGTGAGACCTTCTGAAATTGGACTGAATACAATTTACAATGTGTGATAGTTATAAATCTATTGGGGGCCAGGAGCTAAATATATTGGGGGCCAGGGGCGGAATGTGGTAGTTTGAATATATGTCCCCCAATATATTCAGTGTTTTATTAGTTATAGTTTGCATCTACAATCACCTTTCTAGAGGCAATGTCACTGGGGGCTGGTCTTAAGGTGTGGATTTGAGATTCCATTGAAAAGATTTGCAAATGTGCCTAGCAGGAGTTCCTGAAGTGTGCTGTGTGACCTTTTGGCAGTAGTTTTGCTCTGTGTGATGTGGTGGCTGGTTGGCTTTTGCTCTCTCTGTTTGGCCTTGTGGAGAGCAGGCCGTTTCTCCTGCCTTTATGGAACTTCCCCTGGAACTGTAAGCTTCAATAAATAATATCCCTTCCTCCATAACTGTGCCCGGTCTGCTACAGTACTATATCTTTATTATCCATTAATTTGTGGTGGGACATCTAGGCTGCTTCCATTTCCTAGCTATTGTGAATAGAGCAGCATTAAACATGTTTTGCAAGTATCTCTAAGGTAGTGAGAAGAGTCTTCTGGATATATGCCTAGGAGTGCTATAGCTGGATCATATGGTAAATCTATTTCTAGCTGTCTCAAGAACCTCCACACTGATTTCCACAATGGTTGGACCAGATTGCATTCCCACCAACAGTGTAGAAGTGTTCCTCTTTTTCCACATCTACACCAACACTTATTATCATTTGTTTTCTTGATGGTAGCCATTCTGACAGGAGTGAAATGGAATCTCAACGTGGTTTTAATTTGCATTTCCCAGATGGCTAAGGATGTGGAACACTTTTTTAGATGTTTATATTCCATCTGTATTTCTTCTTCTGAGAACTATTTAGTTCCATAGCCCATTATTAAAGTGGGTTGTCTGATTTCTTATTTTTCTGTGTTTTGAGTTATTTGTATATTCTGGATAGTAATCTTCTGTCAGATGATAGCTGGCAAAGATTTTCTCCCATTCATAAGGTTGTATCTTTGCTCTATTCAGTGTCCTTTGCTGCAGAAAAGATTTGTAATTTCATGAGGTCCCAGTAGTTGATTAGTGGTTTTATTCCCTAAGCAATTGGGGTTATATTCAGAAAGTCCTTGCCTATGCCAGTGTGTTGAAGGGTTTCCCCTACCTTTTCCTCTAGCAGTTCAGAGTTTCAGGTCTGATATCAAGGTCCCTGATCCATTTGGACTTTTGTGCATGGAGAGAGACAAGGATCTATGTTTATCCTTTTACATACAAATGTCCAGTTTTCCAACACCACTTGTTAAAGAGGCTATCTTTTCTCCAATGAATATTTTTGGCATTTTTGTCAAAAATCATTGTGGCTGTAGCTGCTTGGATTAATATTTGGGTCTTATATACTGTTCCATTGACTGTCTGTCCTTGTGCCACTACCATGCTGTTTTTGTTACTATGGCTTTGTAATATAACTTAAAATCAGGTATGGTTATACCACCTACCTGATTTTTGTTACGCAAAATTGTTTTGGCTATTCGAGGTTTTCTGTGTTTCCAGATGAATTTTAGGATTGTTTTTTCTATTTCCGTGAAGAAAGCTATTGGGATTTTAACATGGATCGCATTAAATGTATAGATTGCTTTTGGTAAGATTGACATTTTCACAATATTGATTCTTCCAATCCAGGAGCATGGGATGTCTTTCCATTTCCTTGTGTCTTCTGTACTTTGTCGCTCGAGTTTTTTAAAGTTCTCATTGTAGAGATCCTTCACTTCCTTGGTTATGTTTATTCCAAGGTATTTTATTTTGTTTGAGGCAATTGTGAATGGGATAGATTCCATGATTTCATCCTCTGCACGTTTGTTGTTAGTATATAGAAAAGCTACTGATTTCTGTGTGTTTATTTTGTATCCTGCTACATTGCTAAAAGTGTTTATCAGCTCTAACAGTTTGCAGGTAGAGACTTTAGGGTCTGTTAGGTATAGAATCATATCGTCTGCAAATAATGATAATTTGATCTTTTCCCTTCCAATTTGTATCCACTTTATGAATGTCTCTTGCCTTATTGCTGTGGCCAAGACTTCCAGTTCTATATTAAATAGTAGTGGGGAAAGTGGACACCCTTGTCTTGTTCCTGAATTTAGAGGAAAAGCTTCAAGTTTTTCCCCATTTAGTATTATGTTGGCTATAGGTTTGTCATAAATAGCTTTTATTATGTTGAGATATGTTCCTTCTATTCCCAGTTTCTGTAATACTTTCACCATGAAGGGGTGTTGGATTTTGTCAAATGCCTTTTCTGCATCTATTGAGATGACCATGTGATTTTTGTCCTTCAGACCATTTATATGGTGTATTACATTTATGGATTTGCGTATGTTGAACCATCCCTGCATCTCTGGGATAAAGCCTACTTGGTCAGGATGAATAATCTTTCTGATAAATTCTTGTATTCTGTTTGCCAGTATTTTGTTGAGAATTTTTGCATCTATGTTCATGAGGGAGATTGGTCTATAATTTTCTTTTTTTGATCTGTCTTTGTTCGGTTTTGGTATTAGGTTGATGCTGGCTTCATAGAAGGATTTTGGTGGAATTCCTTCCTTTTCTATTTTATGGAAAAGATTGAGAAGCATTGGTGTTAGATCTTCCAGGAATGTCTGGTAAAATTCAGCAGTGAATCCATCTGGGCCTGGGCTTTTTTTAGTTGGGAGACTTTTTATAACTGCTTGAATCTCTGTTGTTGTTATAGTTCTATTTAAATGGTTTATCTCATCTTGATTTAATTTTGGTAGGTCATATGAATCAAGGAAATCATCCATTTCTTTCAGGTTTTCAAACTTAGAGGCATATATAGTCTTAAAATATGTCCGTATGATTTTCTGAATTTCTGTGGCATCTGTTGTGATGTTGCCTTTTTCGTCTCTAATTTTATCAATTTTTGTCTCTTCTCTCTTTCTTTTGGTCAGATTTGCTAAGGGTTTGTCAATCTTGTTTATCCTTTCAAAGAACCAACTCTTTGTTTCATTTTTCTTTTTGATTGTTTTTTTGGTTTCCATTTCATTAATTTCTGCCCTAACCTTTATTATTTCTTCCCGTCTACTAACTTTTGGTTTGCCTTGTTCTTCTTTTTCCAAGGCCTTAAGGTGAAGCATTAAATTGTTTAGTTGTGAACTCTCCAATTTCTTTCTTTTTTTTTTTAATATTTATTGACAACAAAACATACTTACATACCAAAGGTGTGTATTTTTCCCTCCCCTCCCCCCTTCCCCTTTAGAACTCCATTCTCAATCATATCCCCTCCCTCTCTCCATTAGTCTCTTTTTTTAATATGATGTCATCCTCTTTTACTTCTACTATGAGGATCTTGCGGAGGTATTGCTAGGCACAGCAAGGTCATGGATATCAAGGCCAATTTCTGTCTGGGCAGTTGCATTGTAGGGAGTCGTACCCTTCCTTTGGCTCTTCCATTCTATCCGCCCCCTCTTCCGCAATGATCCCTGAGCCTTGGAGGGTGTGACAGAGATGTTTCAGTGCTGGGCACTTCTCCATCCTTTCTTCTCAGCACTATGTTGCCTTTTGGATCATCCCAGTGGTCATCGCCATCTGAAAAGAGAAGCTTCTCTAACCAGAAGTAAGAGTAGCATTAATATGTGAATATGAGCATTAAGTGTAGTATTTTCCGGGCAGCTTGGTGGGAATAGTATATACATTTAGATAAGGGCATGCTTTATACCCCTAAGGCTTATGACCTTACCTACCATAGACTTTGCTTAGGTTTTTCAGTACCAGGTATGTATTCCCTCCCGTAGAGAGGGCCTTCAGTCCAATTATAGAGCAGTTGGTTACCCCACGAGTAGACATGCCACTATTGCACCCGTTCAGTCTTTGGGCCTGTCTGGCCAAATTTGAATATTCAGCGTCCACTGTTTTCACTGCTGATGACTTCTGTCTCCCATACTCTGCATGCAGTGCAGCTTTTTCCAGCTTTCAGTTGGCTGGTCTACAGGGAGAAGGTTTTCTGCTCAGCACCAGCTTGCTTTCTCAGTGACCTTGCCTCTCAGGCAAGAGATGTCTTCAGCAATAGGGTCTTACTATCTGTTTCTCAGGGGAAACCAAGGGCTTTGGCAAAAGCCTTTAATGTTTTGGAGGCTACCAGGACCTCCCTGGCCAACAACTCACTGGAAGGTATCCCATCCCAGGTACTGAAAATTTTCTAGTAACAGTCTACAGCTTCTAGATGTACCATTATTCAAAAAAGTAGTTTTACATAAGTCTTATTCACAATCTTTTGAAATTAGATTGACCCTCCCCTTGCCCTTCTTTTATGCATTCTCTACCCATGGCCTTGGTTAGGCCATTCCCCTCCTTGTAATCAGACCTTCCACTTACATATGTGCAATACCATACACTTCAGTCCTTCCCTTTCCTCCGTCCCTTATAGCCTTTTACCAGCTTACTGGTTTCTGGTACCGATTTTTGGTTCCAGTTCACACACAAGTCTGTCTATTTGTAGCTAGGATCCACATATGAGAGAGAACATGTGATGTTTGGCTTTCTGAGCCTGGGTTACCTCACTTAGTATAATCCTTTCCAGATCCATCCATTTCCCTGCAAATTTCATAATTTCATTTTTCTTTACCGCTGAGTAGAACTCCATTGTGTAAATGTACCACATCTTTATTATCCATTCATTTGTGCTGGGACATCTAGGCTGCTTCCATTTCCTACCTATTGTGAATAGAGCGGCAATAAACATGGTTTTGCAAGTATCTCTAAGGAAGTGAGAAGAGTCTTCTGGATATATGCCTAGGAGTGCTATAGCTGGATCATATGGTAAATCTATTTCTAGCTGTCTCAAAAACCCCCACACTGATTTCCACAATGGTTGGACCAGGTTACATTCCCACCAACAGTGTAGAAGTGTTCCTCTTTTTCCGCATCCACGCCAACACTTATTGTCATTTGTTTTCTTGATGGAATCCATTCTGACAGGAGTGAAATGGAATCTCAAAGTGGTTTTAATTTGCATTTCCCTGATGGCTAAGGATGTGGAACACTTTTTCAGATGTTTATATGCCATCTGAATTTCTTCTTCTGTGAATTCTCTATTTAGTTCCATAGCCCATTTTTTAACTGGGTTGTTTGAATTCTTATTATTCTGTTTTTTGAGTTCTTTGTATATTCTGGATATTAATCCTCTGTCAGATGTATAGCTGGCAAAGATTTTCTCCCATTCTGTAGGTTGTCTTTTTGCTCTACTCACAGTGTCCTTTGCTGTACAAAAGCTTTGTAATTTCATAAGGTCCCATTGGTTGATTAGTGATTTTATTTGCTGAGTAATTGGGGTTATATTCAGAAAGTCCTTACCTATGCCAATATGTTGAAGGGTTTCCCCTACTTTTTCCTCTAGCAGGTTCAGAGTTTCAGGTCTGATATCAAGGTCCCTGATCCATTTGGATTTGACTCTTGTGCATGGAGAAAGACAAGGATCTATGTTTATCCTTTTACATACCGATGTCCAATTTTCCCAACACCACTTGTTAAAGAGGCTATCTTTTCTCCAATTAATATTTTTGGCATTTTTGTCAAAAATCAGGTGGCTGTAGCTGCTTGGATTAATATTTGGGTCTTCTATTCTGTTCCATTGATCTACCTGTCTGTCCTTGTGGCAGTACCATGCTGTTTTTGTTACTATGGCTTTGTAATATAACTTAAAATCTGGTATGGTTATACCACCTGCCTGATTTTTGTTTCGCAAAATTGTTTTGGCTATTCGAGGTTTTTTGTGTTTCCAGATGAATTTTAGGATTGTTTTTTCTATTTCCGTGAAGAAAGCTATTGGGATTTTAACATGGATCGCATTAAATGTATAGATTGCTTTTGGTAAGATTGACATTTTCACAATATTGATTCTTCCAATCCAGGAGCATGGGATGTCTTTCCATTTCCTTGTGTCTTCTGTACTTTGTCGCTCGAGTTTTTTAAAGTTCTCATTGTAGAGATCCTTCACTTCCTTGGTTAAGTTTATTCCAAGGTATTTTATTTTTTTTGAGGCAATTGTGAATGGGAGAGATTCCCTGATTTCATCCTCTGCACGTTTGTTGTTAGTATATAGAAAAGCTACTGATTTCTTTGTATTTATTTTGTATCCTGCTACATTGCTAAAAGTGTTTATTAGCTCTAACAGTTTGCAGGTAGAGACTTTAGGGTCTGTTAGGTATAGAATCATATCGTCTGCAAATAATGATAATTTGATCTCTTCCCTTCCGATTTGTATCCCCTTTATGAGTGTCTCTTGCGTTATTGCTGTGGCTAAGACTTCCAGTACTATATTAAATAGTAGTGGGGAAAGTGGACACCCTTGTCTTCTTCCTGAATTTAGAGGAAAGGCTTCAAGTTTTTCCCCATTTAGTATTATGTTGGCTGTAGGTTTGTCATAAATAGCTTTTATTATGTTGAGATATGCTCCTTCTATTCCCAGTTTCTGTAATACTTTCACCATGAAGGGGTGTTGGATTTTGTCAAATGCCTTTTCTGCATCTATTGAGATGACCATGTGATTTTTGTCCTTCAGACCATTTATATGGTGTATTACATTTATGGATTTGCGTATGTTGAACCATCCCTGCATCTCTGGGATAAAGCCTACTTGGTCAGGGTGAATAATCTTTCTGATAAATTCTTGTATTCTGTTTGCCAGTATTTTGTTGAGAATTTTTGCATCCATGTTCATGAGGGAGATTGGTCTATAATTTTCTTTTTTTGATCTGTCTTTGTCTGGTTTGGGTATCAGGATGATGCTGGCTTCATAGAAGGATTTTGGTAGAGTTCCTTCCTTTTCTATTTTATGGAATAGTTTGAGAAGCATTGGTGTTAGATCCTCCAGGAATGTCTGGTAAAATTCAGCAGTGAATCCATCTGGGCCTGGGCTTTTTTTAGTTGGGAGACTTTTTATAACTGCTTGAATCTCTGTGGTTGTTATAGTTCTATTTAAATGGTTTATCTCTTCTTGATTTAATTTTGGTAGGTCATATGAATCAAGGAATTCATCCATTTCTTTCAGGTTTTCAAACTTAGAGGCATATATATTCTTAAAGTATGTCCATATGATTTTCTGAATTTCTTTGGTATCTGTTGTGATGTTGCCTTTTTCATCTCTAATTTTATCAATTTTTGTCTCTTCTCTCTTTCTTTTGGTCAGATTTGCTAAGGGTTTGTCAATCTTGTTTATCCTTTCAAAGAACCAACTCTTTGTTTCATTTTTTTTTGATTGATTTTTTTTGGTTTCCATTTCATTAATTTCTGCCCTAACCTTTATTATTTCTTCCCATCTACTAATTTTTGGTTTGCCTTGTTCTTCTTTTTCCAAGGCCTTAGGTGAAGCATTAAATTGTTTAGTTGTGAACTCTCCAATTTCTTAATATATGCACTTAGGGCTATAAATTTCCCTCGTAGGACTGCCTTCATTGTGTCCCAAAGGTTTTGGTATGTTGTATTCTCATCATCATTTGATTCTACGAATTTCTTGATTTCCTTTTTAATTTCTTCAATGACCCATACATCATTCAATAAAGTGCTGTTTAGTCTCCATGAGTTTCTGTATGCTCTGTATATTTTCTTGTTGCTGATTTTCAGTTTAATCCCATTGTGGTCAGAAAATGTACAAGGGATTATTTCAATTTTCCTGTATTTGTTAAGATTTGATTTGTGTCCTAGTATATGGTCTATTTTAGAAAATGTCCCGTGTGCTGCTGAGAAAAATGTATATTCTGCAGCATTTGGATGGAATGTTCTGTATATATCTGTTAGGTCCATTTGTTCCATGGTATCATTTAATGCAGATGTCTCTCTGTTTATTTTTTGCTGGGTAGACCTGTCAAGTGATGAGAGTGGGGTATTGAAGTCCCCCACTACTTCCAATTTCTTAATATAGGCACTTAGAGCTATAAAATTCCCTTGTAGGACTGCCTTCATTGTGTCCCAAATGTTTTGGTATGTCGTATTCTCATCATCATTTGATTCTATGAATTTCTTGATTTCCTTTTTAATTTCTTCAATGACCCATACATTATTCAATAAAGTGCTGTTTAGTCTCCATGAATTTCTGTATGCTCTGTAGTTTTTCTTGTTGCTGATTTGCAGTTTAATTGCATTGTGGTCAGAAAGTGTACAAGGGATTATTTCAATTTTCCTGTATTTGTTCAGATTTGATTTGTGTCCTAGTATATGGTCTATTTTAGAGAATGTCCGATGTGCTGCTGAGAAAAATGTATATTCTGCAGCATTTGGATGGAATGTTCTGTATATATCTGTTAGGTCCATTTGTTCCATGATATCATTTAATGCAGATGTCTCTCTGTTTATTTTTTGCTGGGTAGACCTGTCAAGTGATGAGAGTGGGGTATTGAAGTCACCCACTACTATTGTGTTAGGAGATATCTCTGACCTTAATTCTAATAGTGTTTGTTTGATAAAGTTGGGAGCCCCCATGTTAGGGGCATATATGTTTAGGATTGTAATGTCCTCCTGTTGGAGTGTTCCTTTAATCAGTATAAAGTTACCTTCTTTATCTTTCTTCACAAATGTTGGATTGAAATCTATCTTGTCAGAAATTAGGATAGCAAACCCTGCTTGTTTTCTAGGCCCATTTGTTTGAAATACCTTTTTCCAACCTTTCACCCTAAGAAGGTTTCTATTTTTTATTGAGAGATGAGTTTCCTGGAGGCAACAGATGGTAGGATCCTGCTTTTTAATCCAGTCTGCAAGTCTGTGTCTTTTGATTGGGGCATTGAGGCCATTGATATTAAGAGTTATCATTGACATATATGTGTTTATTCTCACCATTCTTCTTATTTTTTAGTTTTTCCTGTTTTCCCTTTACTCACTTGTTTTAACTGTTATTTGAGTATGGTTTATTTTTTCCTATTTCCTGTTTTGTGTGCTTTGCTTTCTCCTCAGCGTGAGTGATTCCTGCAAGTATTTTCTGTAGAGCTGGTTTAGTTGCCAAAAATTCCTTTAGCCTGTCTTTGTTGTGGAATGTCCTTATTTCTCCATCTATTTGGATAGGTAGTTTTGCAGGATAAAGTAATCTTGGTTGACAGTTTTTATCTTTCAGAACTTGGAATACATTACTTCAGGCCCTTCAGGCTTTTAAAGTTTGTGTTGAGTAATCTGCTGTGAGTCTGATGGGCTTCCCTTTGTAGGTCACTTGCTTTTTCTCTCTAGCTGCTTTCAATATATTTTCTTTAGTTTTTATGTTTATAGTTTAATTATAATATGGCGGGGAGAGGTTCTTTCCAGGTTTTGTCTGTTTGGTGTTCTAAAGGCTTCCTGTATCTGCATTGGCATCTCTTTCCCAATTTGGGGAAAGTTTTCTTCTATGATTTTGTTGAAAACACCTACTATGCCTTTGGAGTGAAATTCTTCTCCTTCTACTATCCCTTGAATTCTTATGTTTGATCTTTTCATAGTGTCCCGAATATCCTGAAGTTCCCTTTCATACCTTCCTATTATTTTGTCTTTCTCTCTGTTGGACTGTATTAGATCAGCTACTTGGTCTTCTAGCTTAGATATTCTGTTCTCTCCTTCATCCATTCTACTAGAGAGATTTTCTACAGAGGTTTTTATTTCACTGACTGTGTTCTTTATTGCTAGCATTTCTGACTGGGTTTTCTTTATTATTTCTATTTCTGTATTTATGTCTAGTATTGACCTCCTTATTTCATTAAATTGGTTTTCTGTGTGTTCTTTGAATCCTTTGATTTCTTCTTTGAGGTCTTTGAACCCTTTCATTTCCTCTTTGAGTTCTTTGAAACCTTTCATTTCCTCTTTGAGTTCTTTGAACATAATTATAATCATTGTTTTGAAATCTTTCTCGGGGATTTCCTCTAAGTCAGCCTCACTGAAGGTCATTTCTGATATATTAATACTTTTTGGTGGATTTATATTGTCTGGATTTTTTGTGTTTCTTGTATTGTAATGTAGAGATCTTTGCATCTTGAATTAATTTAATGCTTGGGTTTTCTAAATATCTGCAGTAATATAGATGTATCAATCAATCTGATATTATATATCTTCAGTATAGGAGTTTAAGGTGTTAAGTGTGGTTCTTAAGGCTCTCAAAGTAATCACAGAAGTGACCCTTGCCTGCTATGGGAGTATCAAGCGGGGTGAATGGAACAGAATACAGTCAAAATCTAAAAATTTAACTCAACAATGTACCTCTTCAATGAAATACAGCACAGAGTATTTGTGCGAAAGCAGGTATTATGACAAACAGATCCTCTAACAAAGTCACAGGATTTTAAAGCCAGGTGAGGAGATTTTTCCACTCACACTGCCTCCTCACAAACTCAAGAAACGTGGAAGGAGGATGGCAGAGACCAACAGAGAGGCTTGTGAGGAAGAGGATGCGTGGAGGAGCAGACGGACTTCAGCTGCCATTCACAGCCTCCCCTCCCCCACCATGAGCGCACGCATGGCAAGCAACAGAGACCTGGGGAAGAGAGCTCACCAGCAGCATCGGGCACAGCGAAAGACGCAGCCTGCCTTCCTGAGCCCATAACACAGCAAAGGACCCAAGCAGCCGCGCAGCATAGCTGTGATCAAACCCGTTCCAAAAGGTAACTTGGTTTACACCAGGTTAGTACCCACCAAATAAGCCTGGTATATATTCCTGACAGATGGTCAGATCTGACATTCCTAAATAAGCTAAATTTAACCTGCTCATTTGTTGCTTCCTGATTTGTTTCTTCCTCTGTCATTCATTGGGGAAGGGTCTCACTTGATCACAAGCTGACCTTGGAAATCTCTACAGATCAGAAATCTTAGCCTCCCAGTTGACAGGATTAAGGGCATGGGCTATCACATATCCTTAGGGGCTTTAAAGTTCTTAACCAAGTTTTCTATGTTCTTCTATTTGTCAACCTTTTACTATTTAATAAGATTATTATGTCTTAAAAAGACAAACAAATAAACAAAAAAACTCTGTAACCATAAGATGGTTCCTGTCTTGTTCATGTTGTTTTATTGGGTGATTATCAATGAGATTTTTATCTAAGTATTATAAAAAGTGATTTTGTTGTTGTGACTTTGGTCTTAGGGAAACTGAAGAAACTCCTCCTGTCCCAGGAAAGCCTGCAATATACAAACAATGTTAATATAGTTTATCTAGACTTCATATATTCTACCATTTATAAATATTGCCTTATGTTAAAAATGTTTCAATGATTAAAGGTAATTCTTGAAGAAATCACTTTATGTCTATCATGATATCTCTAATGTATGTTAAAAATCAGACTAATTTAGCTCAGTGATGACCCAGTTTGGCTTTTTTTCTTAAGTTATATATACTCAGTCTCATTAAGGTGTTTGGTAATTGTCTCATTTTTTTGTATCTTAAGTTCATTGCCTAGATAGATAGATGATAGATAGATAGATAGATAGATAGATAGATAGATAGATAGATATAAACTTAAGACATGTTCCCTGCTCAAAAACATGATTTTACAGTGGGGCGTGGTGATGCATGCCTTTAATCTCATCACTTGGGAGGCAGAGGTTGGTGGATCAACATGAGTTGGAGGCCACCCTGAGACTACATAGTGAATTCCAGGTCAGCCTGGGCTAGAGCAAAACCCTACCTTGAACCCCAAAAAAAAAAATTTAAATGCTGCTGTTTGACTTCCAGTTTAGGTATTTAATCAAAGATGTTACCAAATACAAATGCCAAAACTTGATGTTTTCTTACTTGACATGTTCTGCCTATACTTATAACTATTGGATATTTAAACAATAAGATATACCTACCTTCTAAAATGCTGTTTCTCTTTATTTCTCTTGTCTTATTTTTTACATAGTTCAAACAATTCTATAATAAGGTGATTATTTATAATGTCATACCTCATATTACAATAAAGAAAACTTAAAGACTTTTGGCCCAAAGTTATGTTTTGTAAATGTAATAAAATTTCATGCTAATTATGCCCCATACTACATAGACTTTGGTACTGACACTGTAATTTTTGTACTGTTTCAAGGCCATAGTCTGTATTGCAGCTTCTGTCCAGTAGTAAAATTATCTTGTCTTTCTTTTTGACTCCATAACACAGATACAGATATTTCTCTACTAATTAACCATTTTTTCAGGCTTTGGAAGAGAGTTCCCCTGGACTCACACTGAAGTAAAAACACACTGATTCTCCACTTTGTTTATGCTGCCAGTTCTGTAAGCCTTAGTTTCCCATATCAAAATCAAGGCTAACAAGATCAAGATATTTTACTGAGTTTTGTCTATTTATTTAAACACTATCTGAATGTGACATAAAAATCAAATCTAAGCCTTTATTTGGTTATGTAGGACACTTGTTTATAACTCCAGGTTTATTAAGTGTTCTAGTCATATGTTTTCTTATTGGGAATGACTTATTTATTTGCTTTCATCTTATTCTAATAAATAAATCTGGGCCTAATTATATAAAATAGTTCTCCTAAAAATAAGACTTTTTGATCTATGGACTAAGTATGTAAAGACCATAAACCTTCTATATTAAAGACTTACACAGAAAGAAACTTGTAAAATTAAGTTTTATAATTAGTTAACTTCTTAATCTTTATCATATATAAATTTAAAATAAGATATTTAAAATAGTCCTTCCATACTAATCTCTTATACTTCCTACCTTACCTAAACCAAATCGTTATATTTTCACAAGTTCCCATTAATTTCCCATCCTAGTTAATAATACCTTCCTTACTTATCACATATATTATCATTATTTTTCAACCTTAAATATAATGTTCATGTCACCTATAAATGTCATGTTACATGTAAGAAAACTCATACATGGATAATAACAAGATCATGATGGCTAAAAGATTTGACATGATCTATGTGTTCTTTCCTAATGACTCTGATAACTATCACTCTCCTGAAAAGCTTCCTCCTTCCTATTCATAAGATTGACATGGGGTAATAGCCTACTATGTACACAAAGTACAAAATGAAGTTTGGCAAATGGGAAACGAAGATGTAAAACTCCCCAAAGACATGGACATCATTGTATTGCCAATGAGGTCTTGGGATACATGATCATTGCCTTTCAGATGATCCATAGGGAGACATGACCATCATTGTATTACAGATGGGGGTGTGGGAGACATGATCATCATTGTTCTGCACATGAGGCCAATGGAGACATGATAATCACTGTGTTACATATGAGGCTTTTGGAGACATGATCATCATTGTGCTACAGATGATACCTTACTTGGGTGGACATGGTCATCATTTTGATGCAGATGTGGTCTGGGCAGTCATGATCATCTGTTGTTGGGGTCCACCCTAGGGCCACCCATGAGTGATGGCATGATCTCTGCTGAGTAGGTGGTGAGAGGCATGGCGTCATGACAGAGACTTTGGGAGTTGGGTGGAAGCAGGCAGAGGGTAAGGTGCTGCAAACTCATTTATTCAAAGAAGTGTAGGGGGTTTAAAGGGTTTGGCTGGCCAATCATTGTATGGGGTTGTCCCCTTCTTGTGAACAATGACAGCTGGTCTCCTGGCAGATCATCTTGGAGCAGGTTTCTCATGAGCATGGGATTGTAGCTGTTGTCATGCCAAGTCTGTGCAGGGTGCCATGACCACAGAAGCCACTTCCTGGTTTCTTCTGGCATACGGTCTGGCTAGGGCCTGACCTGCATTGTGCCATACATATCCTCCTTTTTGTTTTTATTATTATTGACCCTGGGAGGCATGGTTCTTTGCCAAGCCATTGTTGACCCCAGGCCCCAAGGGATCATCACACATGATGTTGCCTGTCTTAGGTTGCCCCATCTCAAGGGCTCTTACCTGTCATTGAATACCCACCATCCTGGTAAATCAAATTAAGGAGTGTGGCCTGGTTTTTTTTATCATGCGGTCTTACATAGGGCCAGACATGGCAACATATCCAACATTTTCTTATTATTATTGGCGACCCTGGGAGGCATGGTTCTTTGCCAAGCCATTGTTGACTCCAGGCCCCAAAGGATTATCACACGTGATGGAGCCTGTCTTAGGTTTCCCCATCTTATGGGGTCTTACCCGCCATTGATTACCCGCCATCCTGTTGAGAAAACCCAAGGGGTGTGGCTGTTGCCTAGGAGGCATGGGAGGGCCAACCAGTGGTGGCTCTGTGGAGTGCGAATGGACCCACTAAGCAAGAATCAACTATAGAACCTGAAAAAGACTGGTGTTGGACTGGTTTACAAATGAGAAATGGTGGATAAGATATATGGTGGTTCACGAGGGGTTGCCTCTTCCATTAATGATAAATAGCTCCCTGTAGTAGAACCTGGTTTGTTTGGATGGCGGTGATGCACTGTGAAAAAGTTCTGAGACATCTGAAAAGAACCAGCATGATGGTGAGAATAAGCAGGATTCCCACCAGGATATGAAGGGAGAAAGGGTTGAAGAAAGAAATGTAAAGTTATCATCAGGTGAAACAGCTTCAAAGCCAATGGGCACCTGTCTAACGATAATATGGAGGTCAGCATGAATAGTCATGCAAGGGCTCAGTCTACAACTAAGGAGGGAGCAGTTGAGAAAGCCCCTGAAAAAGAGTATAAAGGTGGAGGAATTGAGTGTTGGGACCAAGACAAAATAATAGGGGGAATTTAACATAAACAGGTTGTTAGGTGACTGTTGTGAGCTCACCCTCAGCGCCATAAATAGTAGCATTGAGTTCCTTAATGGTAGTAGATCGATGCAATCAAAGGAGTTGCAAAGGAATTTATGGCTGGTTGGAGGGTAACATTACGGTAGGAGGCATTAATAAGCAAACAAGCAAAGGTATGGCTAAAGAGAAGTACTTGTTTGAAGGTGGAGGAATACAGTGAAATAGAGTGGCTAAAATGAAGCCTAGGAAAAGCATGGGAATCTGGGCCCACCACCCCAAACAAGTATGGCCTAAGAAGAATTGTCCAAAATGGTTTCTGGGAAATGGTATTAGGAAAAAAGGAGATAAAAGGAGAAAAGGGGGGAATGAGTTTACAGTCCCATATCCAGACTGATGGGTTTGGCATCATTCTCTTTATCAAGGTCGATCTCCGAGTCAGTGGGTGGACAGATGTTTCTGGCAGGGATCCAGATCGGGATCTGTGAAGTTTCTGGAAAGACACAAGCATACCCTTGCCCTGCGTTAAAAGTGGGTGGGGTCCTTTCCAGATATTAGTAAGAGGATCCTTCCCGGGGACTAAGGGTAAGGGCATTGTGGTTGGTTGGAATCTCCAATGTTTGTAGGCTGGGGAGAGTCCTGCCTCATCAAAGGTGAGAAAATTGAGGGTGAAGAGAGCTTCCACCAGGGCCAAGTGGGGATCCTTGGGCAACATAGTGGACTTGTGTTTTATAATTAGTTCCTTTAGGGTCTGGTTAGTTCTCTCCATGATGGCTTGTCCTTGTGGGTTGTAGGGGATCACAAGGGAGTGTTTTATTACCCAAGATTCCATGAAGGATGTGAATTGGGTAGATGTATATGCAGGGATATTATTAGCTTTAAATGACCAGGGTATGCCCATGGCCAACATGGTGGTTTTTGTCACCCTAATGTCATGGGACACCTGAGAGAGCAATAGCAAAAATAAGATTAGAGGAAGTGTCCACAATGACATGGGCATATTTGAGGTTACCAAAGGAAGGTATATGGGTAACATCCATCTGGCAGATAAAATTTGGTGTAAGGCCTCTAAGATTGACCCCTTGAGGCTGTAGGGGGCCCAAGGGGGCTAGGGGGCACATGCCTTACAGGCACAGGTTAAATGTTTACATTGGCCAAACAAGAGCTCTGGGCATAGGGTTCTTAGTTTAATGGGGGATAGATGGAACCTTTGGTCTAAATGTCTAGCTTGTTCTAAAGGTGGCAAGGATGAGACAGCAATAAACTTGTCTACCTGTGAATTCCCATCAGCAATAAAGCCAGGCAGACCTGTGTGTGAGCAAACATGTTCAGTATGTCTGAAGGCGGATGGCCCATTGTTAAAGGGCTTGTTCAAAGTAGGAGTCAATGCCAGATTCCTGGGCCACCTTGCTGATGAGAGCCAGATCAGAGAGGGGGTGGGGTACCAGTGCCTGACTGTTGCATCCAGCCCTATGTTAACAGGGAAAGCAGCAAAGGGTGGAGCAATGGGGCAAGTCAACCAAATGGAAGTTGCCTGGGTGTGTCCAGGACAGATCGGGTGGAGGTCCTTCAAAGGGTAAAGAGGGGAAGGGTGGTTGTGATGTGGCTGCCACAGGTGGCAGTTAGGGTGGGGGTCTTTTATCATTGAAGGGTTGTTCTTCCTCATCATCATCATAAGAGGGGGCAAGGAGGGATGAGAGGTTTTAAGAGCCAGTTTTGATTCCTCTTTTAGCTTTTGTTATGGGTTGAAATGACTTCCTCCATGGAGGAATTGTTTCAGGAAGGGAGGATGACTGTCCCTGAATGAGGGCCATGAGATGGTATCTGAATTGTCATTGTTCTGGGATATGCTAAGTAGTATACAGACACTCTTGTGGAGTGGGCACAGTAAGAAGGTTGGACTGTAGGAAGGTTTTACCAAAACCCATGAATGACACAGAAGAAAGAAACCATGGATTATAACCCATGGAAGTCATATGTGTCTGTCTTTCCAAGAAGCCTTCCTGGCTGTTAAGATATATGGCCACGCCTGGCTTTATGGCAGCATAAAGTAGAATTTCCCCATTGCCAGACAAATAACACCAAAGACAGGTGACATAGAGACATGTGACTTCTGTCCTTCTATGCATTGAGGGACAGTATGTGCATGTAGCAAATTTTATTCTTGGTCTAGAAGACATCTGCCCAGATCAGGAAAAGAAGGTGTTCAGTGTTTAGTTGGGTGCATCCAACTTTGTTTCTGATCATCAAATCAGCAATAATGACTCCCTAATTTGCAAATAACTTTATCACTTTCAAAGTAGTAAGTACATCTTCGATTTTCAAGGCCACTTTTAAGGAGGAACAGGGCAAAACTTCATTTTAAAAATACCAAATGAATGATGGTTGTTCAGAATTTTGTTTTATTTGTATCCATTCTAAGTGTGAGAAAATTAGTCATCATGAGTGACTTGTGCCATTGTCAGAGATGTGAGCTCTGATTATGGAATACTCAACTTAGTGGGGTTTTCTCACTGGCATATTTCCTCTGTACATTTTTTGGGACTGTATAACAAAAAACTAGTTTACAGCAGTAAAACTGGAAGATTACTTTTTACAATTACTTGTGAACAAGAAATAATTGGCCTTGGTACACATGACTCTAGATATGACACTTTCAATGGCTAACTGAAAAATTTACATTTATTGTTATCAAACCCAGATATCTAATACAGTTTTCTTTTGTAGGAAGAAATAATTGCTGGTCTCTCTGCACTTAAACTGGATGTTTGCCTCATAGATTTCTTCCAGCTTGCCTTTGACCTTTCATATTTACCTCAGTAATATTCTTTTCAATGAGTTATCTGTCTTTATAATACAAAGCATTAGATTCTTCTAAAAGGAACATTTTCTTACATTTTAAAGACTTATTTATATGATTGTCACTTGTTCTGGTATGTATTTTCGACAAATATTTCTTGCCATCTGCATCTGGTGAAAGATATTTATTCTCTTCCCTATAATTAGATGATAAAATGCTGAGTTGAATTTTCCCCATGATAATTTTTTTCCTGCCATAGGACTACACAATAATATACAAGAGGGTATCCAACATTTAAGTAGAACAAAGTCAAATAGTTCTCATATCCTGTCCTCTGCAAGTGTACCCCAAGTCTGTTCACCCTGTGGATAGGCCATGCAAGGACTTTTTCACTAACTAGTGGTAAAGTACATCCAGCCCCCACCTGAGGCCAGTATGAGAAATGGCTTTTGTTACACAGCAGACATGCTGCTGTTCCCAGCACTTGCACAGCAGACTGATGTATGCTGTATTGGAGAATCCCTGTTACCAGCACTTGTCAGTATGTCAAGGAGATTTCAATAATCCTGTGCCAACAGCTTGATGCTGGGACAAGAAAGTACTTTAAATTATCTGCTGTTCACTGGTAGGCACTAGCATATAGACATCTTATAGAATATGTGATGAAAACAGGAAACCAAGCTGTGGATTTAGGAAACCTCAGCTCATGCTTTTATTCCTCCTGGATCCTCAGTGCCAGCCTTTATTTTCTCTCAATTCCCTGACATATATGCATTCAGTGAATCTTAATGTGTTCAAAGTTCATGTAGCTTGTCTCAAATGGAAGAACTCATTTGGTAAGTGGAAAAATTCTGGTTTTTTAAATTATTAACTTATGAATATAGTATAAAATTATAGGTTAGAGACATAAAATTAGAATTACATAGTTATGGTGATAAAATCATATCTACAGCTTTGGAGGCTTTATTGAAATAGAGACAGAAATACTTAACCACACACTGGATATATTGACCCAGATATTCTACAAGCTCCTTAATCTCAGTGTCAAAATTTACCTCTGGATTCTTCCTTGCATAAGCCTTTGTGGTGATGATGGCAAGCCCACTCACCTCATCTGCCAAGCTTGCCTTCTGGCAACCACTGATCTACCTTGGCCCCATGCATTTGCCTCTTCTGGTCACTTCACATAAACACAATCATATAATTTATGTCTTTGTTTGTCTCTCACCAGCCATAATAGATTCAAAGTACATTCATTCCTTTTGTAGCATAGATCACTACTTTATTCATTTTTATGGCTAAATAATATTTTACCTTAAATGGAAAACTGCATGAAAATTCTTCATTATTCAGTTGATAGAATCTGAGTTGTTTGCATTTTAGTGACATGAATAACTATTTTTAGCATGTAAATTTTTGTATGATTGTATTTTTAAAATTCATTTAGGTATATATTTTACAGAGGAATTTCTGTCATGGGTAATTATGTTTAAGTTTTTGTGTTCCTCAGAGAACATTCCCAACAAAATGCAGGAAGGTTCCAATCCTTTCCCATACTTGCCAAAATACTTTTTTCTATTTCTAAAAAATGTTATTAATGTTAGAGGTGGTCACACACACCTTCAGTCTCAGCACTCAGGAGGCAGAGTTCAAGGCTAGCCTGTGACTACATAGTGAATTCCAAGTTAGCCTGGGCTAGAGTAAGACCTTATCTCAATAAACAACAACAACAACAAAATGACAACCACATATACGTGAGCAGGTATATCATTAATTGCCTATTTTACCCAGTTTCAAAAATGTTTAAATTGATTTCATTAGCATCCTTTGATTTTGTTAAAAAACCAAATATATATTGAGAAAAAAATTGAGCAGCTAATAGGAAAAACTCCTACATATACCTTGCACAAATAATACATATTATAATTGATCTTAATGCAGAACACTTAAAAATTCCTAAGCGAATTAAATTAGATTTACTCAGGGTTCTTGGTATCAACTGAAATCTACAATTACCCAGATTTCCCTCATTTTTATCTAATGTCCTTTGTTCCAAGATCTAGAACAGCATGTCACATTTGATGGTTACTTTGATCAGCTTCTCTGGGATGTGGCTCTTTCTCAGATTTTCTTTGTATTGGTAGTCTTGACAGGAGCACTTCTCTTGAGTATTGCATGATAATGTTTGTTTGGAATTTGACATTTTTCCTCCAGGGTAGAGAGGAATAATGGATTTTGGGGAAGACCACAGAGGTAAAGTGCCATTAAGTACACATCAAAGGTACATGTTGCAAATGTGATTCAGACACTGAGTGTGACACCAGGCTAAAGTGTTTCTAGTAGGGATTCCCCACTCTAAAGCACTCTGTCTCCCCTTTCCACACTGCCATCTTTAGAAGGGAGTCACTGTGTGAACCCCAGATATGAACAATGTGGAGTCATGGCCTCTTCCTTCAGAGTGGAGCATGTACAAATTTATTTGGAATTCTGTATCAGAGGTTTGTTTCTTTTCTCTGTTTATTAATTTGGATCATTGGCCAATAGTTTCTCTTTTCCTGTGCTTTTATAAAATACTGCCCACAGAATGATGGGGAAATTATTCCTTTTATTATTTTTTAATTTTATAAAGGACTGTGAATTCTTCTTAATTGTGGACAGAATTTAGCAGTAATGCCATCTAGCCCTTTACATTTTCTTTTTTTTTTTTTTTGAGGAGGGTCACAGAGACTGCATGCAGACAGAGAATTGAGTATTAGTCTCAGCTGGCCTCAAACTCATGGTGATCCTCCTACATCTGCATCCAGAAGTGCTGGGATTAAAGCTGTGTGCCACCACACCCAGCATTCTAGCCCTGTACTGTTTTGTGCAGTCTTTCAACCAATCTAATATTTTTACTTATTATAAATATTTCTTATTATAAATATTTTTAGTTCTTTCTATGTTCTTTTATGTTATTTTGACAGTTGTAGGGATTTATTAACCATGTAAGTTACCTAATTTGTTCTCAGACATTTATCACTCATGATCATTTTTTTTTTTAAAGTAAAGGTCTCATGACTTCTTGCAGGCTCATTTTTGTAATTTGAATATTTCTCCTTTTCTTTGTTAGTCAATAAAAATGCTTATTTTCTCATTTTTTTCAAAGACTGCATCCCAAATGTTTACATTTCTTTTTTCATGATTTTTAATTATCTATGTTAATTTCTGTTTCAAATTATTTTTCCTTATTATGCTTATTTTTGCCTTAGTTTGCTTTATTTCTAACTTATTAATATGGAAAATTAGGCTGTGGACTTTAGGTGCTTTACAAACTGAAAATTGTCATGAGAATTATTCATTTTAAGTTTCACTAATCAACAAGTGTTTTTAATATCATTTACATGATTACAAAGTTTTTAATAAGTAATGCAAAGGACACTGGATTTTACCAACAAAAGTGGGACAACTCTTTTCACAATGTGGAAAAAAATTTTTATACATCAGAAGTGTTTTTTCTTCCTTGAATTTACTTAGTTATTTTAAAAATCTTAATTTTCAAATTTATTTTTAAAAAAGACTAATGGCAAATTTCTAATTTTAATCACATGTGAAGATGAATCAACAGATTTCAATATGTTTTTAGAATTATGTTCAATTTATTTTCAGGGAAATTGTAGTTATTTTTTGATGGATTCAACATTTTTTATTTCAGAATTTGTTTTATTTCAAAATTTTTTTTCAATAAGTCTTATTTAATACACTGTTTTTCTCCATGAAATTTACTACACTGTTTTTGGAATTTTTGCTGATGTCCAGCCACTTGTATTTGTGATGTTGGTTCTTGAGACAGCTAAAAGATTTCCATATTCCATTATTGCACTCCAAGGCATATGTTCAGATGACTTTCTCACCAATTATGTTTTTTTGCAAAACCATGTTTTTTGCAATTCTAAACACAATCCTAGCTTCAAAATTTAACATGTGCTACTAAATTTCCCTCCTCAATGAGTGGAGTAAACATGATGTGTACAACAAACTCATTGGAGTTCTATTAACTCAGAGTTCACACAGGTAAATAATAAATCTCAAAAAAGGATTCTAAGTCTTGAGAATGATTTTTATAAAGTCAATTATTCATTTCCTTCAAATAGTAATGTTATTTTAATTATCTTATATGATACATAATTTTTACTTTATGAACTGTAATTTAAAAAAGTGTATACCAGTTATTAATTTCTAATTTTAATCCTATGGGTGGAAGAGCAACTGGGGAAAAATTCCAACATTTCAAAACTTATGCTAAGATAGAAGAACTGAAACAACTTGGGGAATGCCTAAGCTGAGGCCATGAATTGCATGCACTCTGTGGCTGAGGGCATGGTGGACAATCTAAACTCAAGATATTTCATTTTGCATAAATGATCCATTCAATTTTTGAATTATTATTTCTAGAAGACAAGTTTTTAGAAAATTTTCAGTACCAGATTTCAAATATTGAGTTTTCTGGCCAAGGACTGATTTCCAAAACATGACGGTCATCCCTTCTGGTTTTGTTTTGTTTTTTTGCTAGAAATGATCTTGTATTTTTGATGTTTCCTCTTGAATAATATGACATCAAAAGCCTAAGGGCAAGCTGAAACTGAACTTATGGCTGGGAAGGGCAATGTTATTGTTTTCTGTGGGCTGACACCACAAAAAATTTTGAAGGAAACACACTTAGCATCCAACTGAACTCAGATCCATCAACTCAACTAGTGGATCAAATGTTGTAAATGACCCCAATGACTGAGGGAAACTGCAAGAGGGGCGTGTGGCACTCTTTGTTCAAGTTGGTCCATAATGCACAAATTGGGGCCTTCTCAGAGTTGACATTCCAGGTCCATTAACTCCTGAGTTCATAGGAAGTCAGGTAAGCTGTGCTAAATGCTGGCTCATGTCTACTAAAGAAAAAGAAGAATAATATGATAATAATAAATTAAAAAAATTTAATAAAGAACACATTTCCTCCAAGTTAGTAATTCTAACTTCTTCTAGAAGCTTCTTTTTTAGATGTCACTTTTACTTGGATGACTTGAAAAAATAATTTTGTTTTGCTTTCAATTGAAAGATATAGATACCATGTAAACATAGATACAGAAATTTTATGTAGTTCTTAAAATAGAATAAAACATAAAAAATTCAACATAGTTTGAGCACTAATTTAGGCTCTGGGATTATGACTATGAGTGTCTTGACTCTGCTGCTGTAAGGTTGCTATAAGATTCAAAATGTATGTTTTAAAAATCATACCAAAATGTGCACACTCACAAAATAGAGAAAGATGATGTCATCAGTTTAGGCCAAAATTACATAGTGAGTTCCAGGTTCTGGTCTATATGAAACATGTGTTGTGGCACACATCTTTAATCCCAGCACTTGGGAGGTAGAGGTAGGAGGATCTAAGAGTTCAAGGCCACCCTGAGACTACATAGTTAATTCCAGGTCAGTTCCTGTCAGTCTGTGCTAGAGAGTGAGACCCTACCTCAAAAAAACTAACAAAAAAATCACACATTCTAAATTACAGAAATTAAACATGCTCTTTTTTGATATTAATTTTCTTCATTTATTTGTTTTCTAATTAATAGATAGTGACATTTTATTCATTTTCAATTTTTTGAGTATCTTGATATTTGAGTTGGACCTCTGAAAACACTATTTTAGTCATCTTTTTGAACATATTTTTATTATTTATTTATTTATTTTCAAGCAGAGGGAAGCAGAAAGAGAGGAGAGAGGAAGATCAAGAGAGATACAGAGGCAATGGGTGTGTTATGGCCTCCATCCACTGCAAACAACCTCCAGCTGAATGTACCACTTTGTGCATCTGGATTTATGTGTGCACTGGGAAATTGAACCAGGGTCATTAGGCTTTACAAGCAAGCACCTTAACCACTAAGTCATCTTTCCAGCCCCTGCTTTAGTCATCTTGAATATCATCTTCAAACAGAACTTTGGTGTCTGTAGTGGAGATGGTTCTGGAGCCATCAAAGATGCAAACAGTTCTTCCTTAGCTCAACTAAGTATTCTCTTGGATGCTTTTTTATGTAGATGTGGCAATATGGTTGATTCTGAGCTAATTGGATTACATTTAGAAGAATCTACTTCATCAAAATTATGTCTTAAAGTTTCCACACACATATTCTATTAGAGAAGTTTATCATAATAATTGTAGTGGTTTGAATTTTAAACATCCCCCTGGTCTCATGTGTTTGTAGTTAAGCAGCATACATAGTACCAAGCTGGTGGAGCCTTGCAGCAGGAGGCATATCACTTGGGATGGACCTTGAGATTTTTATCATCCAGTCACACTTGCCAGTGCTAATGATCTCACTCTTTCTACTTCCTCCAAAACCTCTGTGGAGCTGTGATGCCCAGCTGTCCACTCTTGCCATGCTTTCCTCACCATGATGAAATTGCCCTCAAAACTGTAAGCTTGAATTAAACCCCTTTCTTCCATGACCCTTTCTTTCATATGCTATTTCTGGTTGGATGTTTTCTTCCAGCAATGAGAAGGTAACTGCTACAACAATTAAACATGCCCCTAATTCATAAATACTAGAAGACAGAATTTATGTTACCTGTGATCACAGGACATTGAGTGATCACACTGGAGCTGAGAACGAAAACTTTTAATATTTTTTAATCTTTCAAATAACTATGTTTATACCTTTTAATTCAGACTGCTCTCATTTTTGGTTGGAGAATCTGTTTCATTTACAGATGTCAGACATTACTGGGAGAGCCAAAATCTATCAATATAACAAGAAAAGATAGTCAACTATGTATCACAAGATGGGTCACTTCTACCACATCTTCTGGGTCCCAGGAGATGCAGTAGAAGCAGTGACATGAGCACTGCTGTCACTGATAGCCCAAAAACCAGTTCTAGGGAGATGACAACAGACAATGTGGTACCTCATTACTTATCAAAGGAGAAACCTAGAGGTTGAATAGAACTCAACACTAAATCAGACTGATAACATCTTCATCGAAGATCAGGGAACACTGCAGAAGAAGAGATGGAGATATTTTAAGAGCCACAGAGTGGATAGCATTAGCCCAAGGCACAGTCTGCAACCACAGAGACTGACTGAGGTCCTCAAGACTCCACAGTGAAAACCAGTACCCCCACTGAGGTGGTCCCTCACTGGAATGGAAGCAGGCATGAGGGATATGAGTATAACCTTAAAAAATAAAATTTTATGAAATTTTCAGGATAATGAATGGATTTGGGAAGGTTTATACTTACTGAGTTAACCCAGGCCCAGAAAGACAAATGTCACATGTTCTCTCTCATATGTGGATCCTAGTTACAAATGATTGGACTTCTATGAGAGTTGGAATACAACTCAGAGGCCATAATCGAGAAAGGGGATATAAAGGGAATAGGAAGGGAGGAGGGGGACTTAATAGGGTAGTATTGTATATGTGTAGGTAGAAGAACAGATTAATGGCGATGAAAAGACTTAAGTGAGGTCAGGGGAAGAGATTGAATAAAGTAAAAGTGGAGGGAGGGCTAATCAAAATCTAAGAGGATATAAGTAAGTCATATGAAAACTTACTTTTTTGGACAATAGAACACTCAAGAGCCATACATTGTTACTAGAAAATTTTCAGTGGCAGGGATGGATACATTCCAGTGAATTCTTGGCCAGGGATGTCACAGATACACTCCAAACTTATAGGCCATTGCCAAGGCCCTTCGTTTCCCACCATGAATAATAGATGGTAAGACCCTACTGCTGAAGACTCCACATACTTGGGCTACAAGGTCAATGAGAAATCCTGCTGGAGCTGAGCTGATAGCCTCCTCCATGTGGACCAGATGACAGAAAGCTGAAAAAAGCTATGCTGCATGCAGTTCAACAGGAGAGAGAAAACACCAGTGAAGATGCTCAACAGTGAACATATAAGCTTTAAATATGGCCAGTGCCAAATGAGCCAATAGTTGCAATAGTGGCATGTCTGTTGTGTGAGAAATGACCAGATCTCTAGTTGGACTGGAGGTGGTCCATGGGTTTGAGATTCCATTTCCTGATACTGAAAACCTGTGCCCAGTAGGAGTTCCTAGTGTACTGTGGTTTTTGGCTGTAGCTTTGCTCTGTGTGCTGTGTGGCTAAATGTTTTTCTCTCTCTGCTTGGCCCTATGAGAGCAGGCTGCCCAGTAAGCACTTCCTGTCCACAACCATGGAACTTAATGGATCTGTAAACTTTTGGTTAATATCCCTTCTTTCCAGATGGTGCCTGGTCTGGGATGAGTCAGAAGGTACCATGATGCTGGGAAGAAGAGACAGACAGTGTTCAGCACTGAAACATCTCTTACATATTCCAAGGCCAAAGGGTCCACAGGTGGAATAGTGGCAGAAAGAATGTGGGGAAACCAACAGGAAGAATTGGACTGGAGGCGTGCTCCATGGGAGGGAAAAATGGCCTGATATCCAAAACCTATGAGGGCCTGTCACAGCCCTAGGGGTGTAAGGCCTGCTGGTAGGAGCTAAAAGATCACTGACATCAAAATAAAAAGTAGGCACTGATTAATGTCCACAACCATATTAATGCACTCTACTTTTGGTTGAAGCTTGGAGTTTCAGATGGTGGTGACCTTGGGATGAGTCAGAAGGTACCATGATGCTGGGAAGAAGAGACAGAGGAGTGTTCAGCACTGAAACATCTCTAACAATCTTCCAAGGCTCAGGGTCCATTGTGGAAGAGGGGGCAGAAAGAATGTAAGAGCGCCTGGAAGCTAGGACTCCTTACAACATGCTCCTCCAGACACAAAATGGCCTGGATATCCATGACCTTTAGGGCCTGATGCAAAGTGACACAAGACCATCATAATAGGAGGAAAAGATCATGACATCAAAATTAAAAGAGACTGATTGAGAGGGGCTGGGAATGCAGAGTATGTGATGGAGAGTGGAGTTTCAAAGGGGAAAGTGGGGAGGGAAGGAAGTACCATGGGATATTATCTACAAAAATAAGGAAAATAATAAAAATAAATTAATTTTAAAAAACAAAATAAAAAAATAAGAGGGTTGGTAAGATGGCTTAGTGGTTAAGGCATTTGACTGCAATGCCAAAGGATCCTGGTTCAATTCTCCTCCACCCGTGTTAGTCCAATGCACAAGGGGGCGCATGCATCTGGAGTTCATTTGCAGTGGATGGAAGCCCTGGTGCACCATTCTCTCTCTTTCTCTCTCTCTCTCTTTCTCTTTCTCAAACAAATAAATATATTTTTAAAAAACAAAATAAGAAAGCAAGTGAGAAAAGGGAGAGAATTGGGAAGGAAAGCTGAAAGGAAAGAGGGGAGGAATGGAAAGAGGGGAGAGGAAAGAAGAATGGGAAGAAAAGGGTGGGGAAGGACAGGAGAAGAGAAGACAGGGATTATTTGCACTTAACGGTTTTGAGGGCAGTTTCATCATAGGGGAGAAAGAAGAGGAGTGCCTGCAGACAGCTGAGCACTGCATCTCCCCATCAGGAGGAAAAAGGAGAGATCTTACTAGCACTGGCAAACTGGGCTGGATTATGAAATACCAGTGACATACCTCCTCCAGCAGGACTCCACCAGCTGGGATCATGGATGAGGCTTAATCACAAACATATGAGGCTATGAGAGACATTTAACATTCAAACCACCATGTGGAGGAAAGGGACAGGACAGGACAGGGAGGGGAGAGAAAGGGAGGAGAAGAAAAGGAGAAAGAACTGCTTTTTTTTTTTTCACATGCAGAGCCCTGGGCTGGGTGCTCTGCCCTCCTTTTGGTATTTTCTGTAAGGAAGGCATGGAAGGAAGGAGCCAAAAAGTCATAGGAGGAGGGAAAACTGAGACATGAGGTTTACAGGTGTGGATTTGAACCTTAGATCATCCTCCTCCATGCAGTGTGATGGTGGGAATGTTGACTTGTGTCTCTGTTTTGAGTCGTTCATGAGTAATCCAGGGTTAGAACACCAGCCTGGTGTGCAGTCACTGCTCAGCCCTGATGGCTCTTTGCAGTGATGTGGACAGGTGGAGAGAGGAAGGGCTGTGAGTGATGTTCTCTGAGCCTGGATGGCCTGACCACATGCCCATCTCCAGCCCTGAGCAATAGCCTGAACTTGGCCTTTTGTCCCCACCAGGGCTGTAATATACAGCAGATGTGAGAGGCTCTGAAGTTCCTCGCTGAGAGGGCCTTTGTCCTGGAGCACATGATAGGGTTCATGGTGAGTAGTGACCAGCCCACCTTCCCATGCCCTTCTGGCCTCATGGTGATTACTGAAGTTCTCTGGTCACTTCCTTCAGGGATCTATTACTTGAGAGTCAAATGATCCTTACCAAGCATTTTAATGGATGAGGAAAATGGGTGGGAATAAGGATGAGTGAATGAATGAATTAGTGATTGAATGAATGACATAAATAAATGAGTGAATGAGTGGGAAAATGAGTGAATAAATGCAGTAGTTAGCAGATGATTGAATGAATGAATGAATGTTCTATAGAATAAATGAAGAAATAAGTAGATCCTTGCTCAAAGGTCCCTATGGAGGAAATCTAGTGTGTAAACACTGCTCCATCAGACCCTCCCCAGCACCCCAGGGCTCATTGTGAGCCAGCTAGCTATGCCAGACCAACTCCAACCTCCCACAGACCCACAGACTTGCTCAAAGACCTTCTCCTCAGTAAATATGTTCCTAGACTCTCCTCCTTTTCCCATCTTCCTTTCCATCATGAAACAGATTTTACTTGTGTCTCTCTGACTCACTGGATCCCCTTGTGCAAGAGGGAGCTGGTGCCTCTGTGGGGCCTGAAGCTCAGACTACTTGACATTTATTAAGTGAATGGGTGGATTAAAGGATGAAGGATGAATGGGTAGATTAAGGAATGGGAAAATAAATGAGTGGAGGAATGAATGGGTGGATGATTGCATAGGAGAGTGGATGAAGGGGAGAATGAATGGGAGAATGGCTAGGTGGATGAATGATTGAATGATGGAACAATGGAATAAGAATGAATGGGGTGATTACTAGATGGGGGAATGAGTGGCTGGTATAATGACAGAATGAAGAGGTGGTAGCATGAATTGGGCAATGAGTGAGCATATAGAAGGATGAATGGGGAAGTGAGTGGGTGAGTAAATGATAGAACCGTGTGAAATAAGTGGTTACATGGATGATAAAGAAATAGATAATTATGGGGAAGTGAATTAATGGGTGAATAAATAAGTAGATTAATAAATGGATGGCATAGTCAATGAATCAATGTATGTGTTACTGATGAACAAGTGAGTGAATGAATGAATGGGGAAGTTACTTTGTCTCCTCTCACTGGCAAAGGCTTCTCCCCATTGCAAGGGCTGGAAACAAAGAGGCCATTGAGGTTGTCTCGAGCCACCATCCTGCCTTCCAGATCTCCTGACCTCTCCTGAGGGAGACTTTGCCAAGGACTCTGACCTGAGAGCCAACTTCAAGATGAAGCAGGGAGGCCCCCAACCCAATGGCATGCTGGCTGCCCTGCTGTGACCAAACCCTGTGCAGAAGAGTGCTGACCAGGCAGCAGCAGAAGGAGGTAAAGGCCCTGCATCCAGGACCAGCCCAGCACTGGCCAGAGACCCAGCCCTGGGCCTGGAGTGTGGCTGTACCATGAAGGTACCACATGTGGGAACAGGGGTCAGGCAGAGATGATTAGGAGGACACTGGGAGCCTGGGGGCCCTGGAAACAAATGGACTCTCCAGGGGCAGAGTCCAGAGTAGACTAGAAGCCCATCCCCCAGAACACTTCCTTTGCTCATTTCCCCATCCTCTACTCCCTGCTGGAGACAGGGTGTTGGATGTGAGACTACTCCTACCCCTCATCATTTACATTGGCCCTGCTCAGTGCTCACTCTCTATTGTCTCATTAAACTCTTAGGAGGTAGGCCTGTTATGCCCACTTGGCACAGGGTCTATGACATGGCAGGTATATATAATGCAGACCATAGATGTGAGGGTGGGATTTGAACCTATGACTTTTATTTCTGAAACTATGGGCTCAGGACCTTGCCAGTTTCTTTCCCTTGTTGTGAGAAAGTAGATAGGAGGGCACAGGGCCTAAGTGACTCCTGAGGCAGCAGAGCTGCTGTGAGGCCAGGCCAACTGGGAAGCCACATGGGGACCATGGGATCTCCCTTTCTTAAGTCACTTCCCAGGGTTGGGAGGTCAGCTCTCAGAGGCTAAGGAGATCCTGAGTAAACCACTCTGAGACCTGGACACCCTGAGAGAGGGTCTTGGGGCACAGACAGAACCAGTTGACCCATAATCTTAATGGTAGCACCTATCACTGCTTCCCAGTATTGTGGAGAATAGCAGCCACTACTTCATGCATTCACTATACAGTCTTGTCGACCTCATCCATCTCATGCTTATGTCTCCTAGTTGCATCAAAACTTCATGTCATGAGATTGGCCTGCACCATCCAGGCTTGTGCAGTGGCTCCATGATGCTCCCACAGTGATAAAATCTGGATAAGGCTCTCCCTTATTCAGAAGGACTGAACGTTTAATGGGTACATCTACCCAGGGAAGAACCTAAAAGCCCCACTTTCAGTTTCTCTGGGAAATTTCTAGAAGCTGCAGCTATGTGGGACAACACAAGTCTGTGTCCCCTTAACACATTGCAGTAGCCAAGCCGCCCATGCCCCAGGCCTGCTGGAGGAGAGTCCAATGCTACCTGCTTAGGGCTAGTGTCCTAGCAGACTTCACAGCAGAGCTGAGTCCTAGCAGTCCAGAGCTCACACCACAGTCCTCCTGACCTCTCTACCCTGTGTCTTTGTGACTCACGTGCCTTGGTGCTGCTCTCTTGCTGGGCCACAGTCTGGATCCTCAGAGACTAGAAATTTCTGACATCACTCTGGGGTATGTCTCTTTACCAGGCAGGAGCATCCATTCCCAAAATGCTTGGTGGGCTTGTAAGACTGTGGACTGCTCTTCCTGGGCCCTGATGGTCCCTTCTGGGGGCAGCCTTGACCTCCTGATGGCCTGTTCTGGGCTATTCTCTGTCTCTGTGGAGAAGTCAGTCTTGTGCTACTGTTACTGTATCTGAAAATAAAGGTGCTCTCTCCCTACTTGGTCCTGTGAGGCATGACATCTTTGGGATTGCTCACACCAATACCTTCCTTGTTGCTTTGACAGCATGTATATGTCAGTAACAACTTACAGAAGGAAGGGTTTATTTTGACTCATAGTTTGAGGGCACAGTCCATCATGGCAGAGAAGTCATGGTGGCAGAAGTGTGAAGCAGATGATCACATTGCCTCTGCAGTAAGAAAGCAGGGAGAGAGGGAGGGAGGTAAAGAGAGAGGAATGCTAGTGCTCATCTCACTTTCTCTTTTATATTCAGTCCAGGCCCCCAGCCCAAGGGATGGTGCTGCCACACTCAGGGTGGGTTTTCCCTCCTCAGTGCAACCTCTCTGTAAATGCCCACACCTCTCTCCTCTCCTTTCCTCCCTCTTCCTTTACCACTCTCCTTACTTCCATCCTTCTCCCCTTCTTTCCTTCTTTTCTTCCCCTCCCTCCTTTGCCCCAATCTTTTAAATCCTTTTCCCCTTTCTCCCTCCTTTGCTCCTTCCTTCTCCTTCCCTTTCTGTAACCAGTTTTATTCAGCACCTTACTTCACAGGGAATCTCAATGATGAAGCCAACAAGAATCTCTTCTCATTCTCAATTCCAGGGGGAGACATCAGAACAGACAACAATACACAATAAGCCATGCATGGCTTAGCAGCAAGAATACTTCTGGGAAATGCATTGTTAGGTGATTTTATCATTGCATGAGCATCACAGAGGCAGTGCAGAGTGTGGATGGTATAGGCCAATCTTGTGACATGAATTTTTGATGCAACTAGGAGACATAAGCATGAGATGGATGAGGTTGATGGGACCATATGTGAATACACAATCAGTAACATATATTATCACCATCAATGTAATATACTTAATTACATGTTCTATACACATGGGAGGGAGCAAATGGAGATGGGAATGGGTATAGCCTGCCATTTATCCCCTATGGGATCTGAGCTCCGGACCCAATGCAAACTCCACAGAGCTTCACCTCTGAGTCCCACAGCCAAGGAGACAGGTGGACTGCCTGGTCTTTCCTTTTGTTCTACACCATGAGGGTGTGTGTGTGTGTGTGTGTGTGTGTGTGTGTGTGTGTAAATGCACATGCACACCTCCCACACATTTATAAGCTCCATCTATAGGCCCTGAGATTCCAGTATGAGAAAATCACCCAGGGCCCTGCTAGGATGCTACAAAGCTGGGTCCCCAACACCCCAAACTGAGCATCTTCCCACAAACCCTGGGAAGGACAGTTGGGCTAGCCTAGTTCAAATGAAATCCCAAGTCCTCTCCCCAGCTCCAAGCAGGCTTGGTGAGAATTTCCATTCTGGGGCCTGCCTGGATCAATCAGGGCATTCATGAGGGAGAACCAGCATGGCCCACCCATGTTCTTCATCTCTTCTCACTCCACCTGGCCTCAGTTGGCTTCACCATGCCCTGTCCAGACATGGCCCTGCCTCTTCTGTGATCACTACCCAGCATCCTCTGCTATCTTCAGGGCACTTCTGCCACTCACTCCAGCCACTGCTTCATGCATACACTCCCCTCTGTGCCCCTGACTCTATCTCCAACCTGGCCTTCCTTCTCCAGTGCTAGCTGGTGCCTGCCTCTGCTCCACATGAGTGTGCATGTGCAAGAGTGTGCATGCCTATTTAAGAGTGTGCATGTATATTTATATGCAAATGTGCATATATCCTGATGTGTGTATGTGTGTTTGAGTGTGTGCTTGTCAGGATACACATTTGTGTGTTTAACTGTGAGCCAATGACAGTGTGTACATGTATGAATGCATGCAAAGGGTATGAGTGTATGGAAATGTGTATGCACATGTGTGAATGTGACAGTACGTGAGCTCTAGTATGTATGCTCAAGATGGAGCTGACATTACTTCTTTCTAGATACCCCAAAGTTCTGGAATCAATTACAAACCCAATCTATTTTGTCCCTAAGGCCCTAACTTAGTGCAGAGCTTTCCAGCCTGTGGGGGCCTCTTATCCTCACCTCTGAGTCCTGGGCAGAACCTTGACATGGCAATTTGCCCCCCCCTCTCTCTCTCTCACACACACACACACACACAGTCTTCTAGAGGGTCTGTCAGCAGACAGGGACCCAGCAAAGACAGCTTCTTGGCCACTTCTCTTTCCACAGCCAGCCACCAGCTAATGTGCACATTCAGGCCTTTTGTGATCAGGAAGTAGTTTCTCACAAGTGCTCAAAAGGCAGCAAACACAATGAGAGAACAGTATGGAAGGGACAGGCTGTGCTGGCCCTGATTCTCACCTGTGTTTGCTCTTTGCAGCCTGTCTTTGGCTCATACCAAATACCACAAGGGGCCAGGGCAGGAACAACCTGGCTTTGGATCCAGCCAGGGGGGATTAGGGCACCTCTCCAGGTAGAGTTATAAGAAAGACAACTAATGTTGACATCTGGCCTCCACATACACATGCACCCACATATATAAACACACACACACAGTAAAACACAGGAAGAGTGGCAAAGAATGACAGTTATACGAGTTTCTTGTCACAGTGAGCAAATACCTGACAGGAACAATGTATGAGGAAGGTTAGGAGGGTTTCATCTGTTGTGGTGGGGAAAGCATGAAGGCTGGGGCAATTTTGTCAGCACCAATGGGAACATGAGGCCACAGCTCCTCACATCTTGGCTGATTAGGAAGCAGAGACCTGAAACAAGAAGTGGGGCAGCAATAAAAGAACACTACACTCACTGATGAGATTTTTATTTGAGACAGGGTCTCATGTTATCAGGCTGGCCTCAAACTCACTATGTAGCTTGAAATCCTGATCATGCAGTGGTGAAGATGGAACACAAGGCTCTGTGCATGCTAGGCAAGCACTCTACCAACTGAGAAACATCCCCTGCCTGAGCTTTTCTTTCTTTTTTTTTTAATCTAAAATATTTAATTAATTTATCTATTTGACAAAGAAAGAGGGAGAGAGAGAGAATGGGCATGCCAGGGCCTCCAGCCACTGCAAATGAACTCCAGAGACATGTGCCTCCTTGTGCATCTGGCTAATGTGGGTCCTGGGGAATCAAACCTGGGTCCTTTGGCTTTGCAGGCAAGCACCTTAACTGCTAAGCCATCCCTCCAGCCCCTGAGATTCTCTTTAAAGTGTTCATCTACTACTTTTTAAATATATTGGTCACTTTACTCCACGAAATAAAAATTGAAAAATTACACCTCACTGTTTTACTTCAGCTTGCCAGATAAGGTTGCCTTTTATATTTTAAAAAAGTAACAAATTGGCCAGGCCTATAATCCCAGCACTCAGTGTGCTGGGGTAAGAGAAGCATGAATTCAAGGCCACCCTGGGATATAGAGCCAGTTCCAGGTTAGCCTGGTCTACATAAAGAAATCCAACCCACTTGGTAAAGCTACTTCCTAAGACCAGCACAGCATCCCTGTGGCCTGCTTCCTTCCATCGTCCCCATCCCCACATTCCTGGTCCCTGTGCTGATGCTGGGGACTACACTGGCTGTCCCTTTATATTAGTTACATTTTTGTTGTGGGACAAAATACCTGATGAACATCATTTAAGGGAGGAAGGGCTTTATTTCAGCTTCCAGTTCCAGGTTATAGTCCATCATGGCAGGAAATGCATGGTGGCAGGAGCCTGAGGCAGCTGGTCACATTCACTCCACAGTGAGGAAGCAGAGAACGAGAGAGGGAGAGCAGTGAATATTGGTGCTCAACTAACACTCTTCTTTTTACACAGCCCAGCCTATGGAATAGTGCCACCCACAGTTGAGAGAGCTCTTCCTACCTCCATTAACCTAATCTGGTTAATCCCTCACAAGTGATTCCAGGTCCTGTCAAGTTGACAAACAATATGTAACCGTCACATTCTCTGTGTGTCCTGATGCTTCTGTACCTGTCCAAAGACCATAGTCACCTAACACTGACCTTAGATGCCTGTAGGGAAGTTACGCGGGAAGATGCCAGAGCCCAGCTTCTGAATGAAGGAGTCCACAGCTAATACTTCTAGGGCGCCCAGGAGGTGACACAACTCAGCACTCGATAACATGACCAGTGAGGTGTAGAACTGCAGAGAAAGCAGAGCTCTGTAACTACTGGAAACATTTGGGACCAATCCTGAATTGCCCCAACCCTTGCTGGCCTAAAACATGGTATCTGGCTGGGAAAGAGCAGCTAAGGGTTGTTTCCAGCTACCCCACCCACACTGTCATCTGAGAGAACAGAAAACTCTTTCATTGCCCATGATTGGGGCAGGCTGCTTTCAGATACATGATGTCACCTCATGGAAACCAGACAACTGGTCCCAGGAAGCCTTTGAGGGCGTAGCATTGAGGCCCTGGGGATTCCTTGGTTTGATTAACTCTGCAAACAAACATTCATACCCAGAAAAGAGTCAGGATTTGGAACTGGACTGGCTGGGGTGGATGTCATGCACAGGTGGGTGTTGTGAATGAGTGGCCTATGTGCTCGGGGGAGTAAGAGTGAGTGGGGGGGCAGGGAGTCAGTCAGGTGTAATAAACTCACTAGCGACATTGGATACTTGCCGCCCCAGACCTGTGGCTGCACATACAGTGTCCAGCTGAGAGCTGATGCCAATGGGACTTTTCCACCAGCCCAGCATGCATATTGGCTTTGTCCCAGAACAGCTGTCAACACTGTGAATGGGGTGAAATAACAGGTCCCTCTTCAATGTAACCTTCCAGAATTCCTTGGCTCAGAACTCCCTGGAGGCCTTACTTTTCTGTGAGCTCACAGGTCATGTCCTGAGAGACAAAAGTGAACCATCAGAAATGTAACACTGGGACAGAAGAGATGGATCAGTGGTTATAGGAGCTTGCTTGCAAACCCTGCTGGTATGGGTTCAATTTCCCAGCCATCCACATAAAGCTCCAAAAAGGACATTCATTTGTAGCAATATATTTTTTCATTTGCATATATATGCAAATTAAAAATAAAAATTAGAAAAAGAAGGCTGGAGAAATGGCTTAGCAGTTAAGTGCTTGCTTGTAAAGCCTAAGGACCCTGGTTCAAGGTTAGATTCCCCAGTACCCACGTAATTCAGATGCACAAGGGGAGCATGCATCTGGAGTTCATTTTCAGTGTCTGGAGGCCATGGTGCACCCATTCTCTCTTTCTCTCTTTTTCTCTGATGCTCTCAAATAAATAAAAATAAACAAAAAAGTTAAAATAAATAAAATAAAATAAAAATTAGAAAAAGAAAAGAAATGGAATCCAGGGAATATGAATATGGATCAATTAGTGAAATGCTTATTTCACAAGCATGAGAGCCTAAGTTCTATCTCCAGAGCCCCCACTAAAAAGTAAAGTAAAATAAATCTGGGCATAGTGGCATGTACTTGGAATCCCAGCACTGGGGAGGAGGAGACAGGCAGGCATCCCCAGGGCTCGATGACTAGCCAATCTAGCTAATTGGTGCATTCCAGGTAAGTGAGAGACCTTGTGTCCCAAAAAAAGCCAGGATTGCCATGAGTTCAAGGCCACCCTGAGACTACATACTGAATCCCAGATCAGCCTGGGCTACAGTGAAACCCTACCTTGATAAACAAACAAAAAAAAGGCCAAGCTTAGTGACACATGCCTTTAATCTCAACACTCAAGAGACTGAGGTGGAGGACAGCTGTGAGTTTGAGGCCATCCTGAGCTATAGAACTCCAAACCAGCCGGGGCAACAGTGAGAGCCTGACTCAAAAAAAGTGGATGGTATTCCTGAGAAACAATATCTGAGGCATCCTCTGACTTCCACATGCACACACACACATGTACATACTCCCCCCACACACACATGAACATGCACACACAGGAACACACACAAAAGATGTAGAAGCCAAATGATCAAGGAACCAGATGCCCTTTGCTCCCTTGACATGGCTACTTGGCTATATTCACAAATCCCAGCTGGAAGCTTGTAGCATTTTTAGTGTATACCATGTCCAGCAGTGACCTATGTCATCACTTTGTGGCTGATCTCCCCAAGGATGTCAATCATTTCCCTGTGGGGCCCCAGGCCTTGAGGGAAACTCCCTATGCTTTCCTCAAGGGAGGTTGGAGGGCCAAAGTCCTGCTTTCTCACCCCAAGCTCTCTCTCAACTCAATTTCTTCTTCAAGTTTATCATTTTGGTGATGACAATAATGGCAAGAATGATGACACTGATGGCAGGCTGCTGTTGCTACCCTGGAAAACTTGGGAAAACAATGTCTAGGCTGGCTGCCTTTTCTTCCAGCAGCAAGCTCTTCTCTCCCTTCTGGGCCTCCGGGACTTTGCATAGCCTGTGCCAGGGGTCAGTCATGGATGCATCCACAGTTTTCTGGACACACACACTCCGTATCCTGCCCACCACTGCATGCTTCCTGTTTGTTGGTCTTTACCTTTCATCTGCCATTCTCTTTCCCTGTTGATCACTGTCTGCTTCCTGTTCACCAGTCTGTTTCCTGTTCATTGCTCTTGGCTTTCTGTCAGTCACTGTCTACTTCCTGTCCACTGTTCTTTGTTCCTGTCTGTCACTCTCTGCTTCCTGTTTACAGTTCTTGGATTGCTGTCTGCCATGATATAAACCACTCTGCTTTGCCCCACCCTCCCTACCATGATCAGAGGCCCTGATAGGAGGGCTCTGTCTCCTTAGCCCTTTCCCAAGCCTCATTAAAGAGGGATTGCCATGTGTTTTACAAGAGACTTGTGCACTTGCAGATTCTCTGGGAAGGGGAGCTAGATGGCACCTTCAGAGTAGAAGGATGACATGCTGAGGGCAGATTGCCTTGTACAGCAGTGGTGGGCCTTGGACCAGTGTTATACTTTGAATATGAAATCTCTCTCACAAGCTCATGTTTAACAGCCCACATCCCCAGGTGGTGGAGCTATTTGTGGAGGTCTAGAATATTTTAAGAGGTGGGTAGTAGCTGAAAGAATAGGTCACTGGTAGTGGGTCCTCACAGGTAACTTTCCCTGCACCCTTCCTGTTTCCTCTTCTCTGCTTCCTGTCCACTGGTCTCTACATGGTGTTTGCCATGATGTGTGTTTTTCTGCTCTGCTGTCCTTTCCTGGACATGGTGGACTGACAGCTCCGAGTATGTGTGCCCAAATTGTTTCTCTCAGACATATCATGATTGGGGTCATATCTGTGCCATAGAGAGTCATTTCCTCCCAACTTCACTCTTGTCATAAAGTGACAAGTGTGGGTAGTTGGATCAGGCCATATATGCGGCCCTTGGAGGCCCACAGGGAGAGTATATGGTAGATGAATATGCAGTAAAGTAAACATGTGATGGGTTCTGTCAGTCCTGTACATTGTAGTCATGTCTCATACAGTGGCTATAAATGCTCTTTGTTCTCCTATTCTGAAAGTGGAAAAGCAGTAGAATCCTCACCACAGGGCTGCTGCAGTTTTGCATGAGTACACACAGCAGAGTGCTTAGGGGCTCTGCTATAAGTTTTTTTTTTTCAGTTGGCATATTATTCCTTTATTAGAAATTGGAAATTGGAAATTATTTCAAGACCTGAAGACCAGACTACAACAGAAGATTCCATAGGTTGGAGATTTTGAGACATTCTAGAAAGAGTTTTATGTAAAGTGTATCCCTTCCGTGGCATGGCAACATCATTCTTCTTCAGAAAGGTTACCGGGCAGAAGTCATTTCCACCATCACCTATATAAACAACTTGTGCATAATTCACTCCTTCTTGGAACTGTTTATCTACAAATTCTTCCAAAACTACATTTTTGCAGAGATTCTTTGGGCACCTATTACAAGAATGAGCATGGTAATTTTCCACAGTGAGATGACCATTGCTATCAAATGCTGCTGGATTTGTAAACACCTTATCAAAGACATCATGAAAATTAGCAGCTTCTAAAGCCCAATTTATGAAGACAGAATTTGAATCTGAAATAATGATACAGTCAAATTTGTTCTTATTCTTCCTTATAAAGCTGAAGAGTTCTGCCATCCCAGAAGTGAAAGGCATTGACGTCACTGCTCTTTTCATTTAATCTGCCTTTACACCTTCGTCTCCCAAGTACTTAAATACTCTGCCCATAAATTCTGTCCATAATCCTTTTTCATAAGAATCTTTTAGTTCAATAGGAAGTTTTTTGTCTGGAGCACATTGCACAATCCAGGTGTCACTATTATCATCTATGATTGTATTGTCGAAGTCAAACACCAACAAGATTTTCATGGTTCTCAGTAATGGATTTGGGTTTCCCCAAATTAGTATGTGCAGTGCAATTGACCTTACTTCAGCACAGAGCTTAGATCATTACAATCCAGTTATAAACATCCACCAGGAGCCAGCGCTTTTTAGACATCACTCCATTTCTGTATGCAGAGAACAAACTGCTCTGATTTTGAGCAAAGGAATGGAAACTTCTTAGCTCCAGCATTATTACAGCAGAACATCTGACCGAAAACCTGCCGCAGGCTCCACCACAAGCAAGGGAAGCGCCGGGGACCTACGCCCGTGAGGAGCGCACCAGCCGCGGTGGGAAGTGCAGGCTTGGCCGGGGCCAAGGGCCGCTCACTGGCCCAGGCCCGGGCTCCGCAGCGCGCCGCCCGCAGCCGTTCCGGCGTCCACGCGCCCGACGCCGGCGGTTGGGTCTCCGGGGTGGCTGGGGCGCGTGCCCCTCTGCTATAAGTTTATAAGACAATTTGTGTATGGCAGGTGTGTGTACAAGTGTGCAAGTACGTGAGAAGGCCAATATTGATGTTGGATGTGTTCAATTGCTCTTCATTTATCTTTATTGAGAATTTTAATACATGAACATACTATAATTTTGTCATAATCACGTCTCATTGCCCACTTTTGTCTCCTGTCTCCATTCCACTAACCCCCTTCTCTTTCCTTACTCATTCTTCAGTTTCAGTGTCTCATTCTTTTTGTCCTCCATCATCTATGTCAAAATGTTATTGAGCTCAGTATTGTTCAGGTCTTGTAAGAGTAATAAATGACAATCGCCATGAGGACAGGAATGCACTAGTCAGTTCATATCCACAGGATACTGTGCCAAAGTGCTCCTTCCCACCTTGTGACTAATATAATTTTGGGGCCCTCTTCTGCAATGTTCCCTGAGCCTTGGAGGGCTTAATTCAATGAGACTAAATTGCCAGCAAGCTCTCTGGATTCTCCTGTTTCTACCCAGCTTTTACATGGGTTCTGAGGTTCAAACTTAGGTTCTCATACTGAGAAGGAAAAATGCTTTGCCAACTAAGGCATTTCTCCAGACTTCAAGATATTATTATTATTTTTTGTTTATTTATTTATTTGAGAGCAGCAGACACAGAGAGAATGAAGCAGATAGAAAGAGAGAGAGAATGGGCACGCCAGGGCCTCCAGCCACTGCTAACAAACTCCAGATGTATGTGTCATTTTGGGCATCTGGCTTATGTGGGCCCTGGGGAATCAAGCCGTGAACCAGAGTCCTTAGGCTTCACAGCAAGTGCTTAACCACTAATCCATCTCTCCAAGCCCCTCAAGCTATTATTTAGTGCACAATGAACATGGCATGAGTGTGTGTGTGTGTGTGTGTGTGTGTGTGGTGGTTTATATCATGCATGCATGTGTTTATTTGCAACAGAGTCTCTCACTGATTGTGGAACTTGCTGTGTTCATGAGTTCTAGCAATTCTCTGTGCTCAGCTCTCCACAGGACTGGGGTTAGATGTATGTGGCCATGGACCACATTTACATGCATGCTGGAGAATCAAACTCAGCCAATCTTAAGCCCACTAAGGCCTTTGTCTCTGCACAGGAACCACACTGTTTCCTGATGAGACATCTCCCCAAATATATTTTTGTTTATATGGGAAACATAAAAACTACTCTGTTATGTACACTAATCAGGGGAGCCACGAATCTCAAACTTCTAATCTTCCTCAAGGTTGCTGTGGTGCCACGCAGAGTCAGAGGCAGGTTTTCTCCTTATACTTTCCCTGATGGGCCCTACCTTCCTGTGGTGAGCAAAGGATCCTAGGGAGATTCTTTCCCACCCAGCTGGTTCCAAGCCCCTGGGGTACATCCTGGAAGGACCTTCATAGGCCTCAGCTATTCTTTGTGGACACCAAGATGGAATCTGCTCTCAGAGGCAGGTTATTCAGCCATAAGTGGGGAAAGAATCTGTCAATTCTCCTAAAAGTGACCCCCTCTTGATTTATAAAAGGAGTCACTGTCAAATGGCCTCAGCTGTGGATCCTGAGTGAAAAATGAGAATCTAAAAGCCAGATGTCTTCCTTGATCAGTTACCCACAATAAGACACAGCTGCTGACTGTAGGAGCCATTGGGGCCAAGGGCAGGGCTGACTCCCTATCCCAGCTGCCTGGATTCCAAAGGCCATTCTGGGCTTGCCGCCAATTGCCTACTGGGTCCACTCAGGGGTCACCAAGACTTCAAAGAGATCCAGTTTGACCAGACATGCTCAAGAATGGCCACAGTCATGAGACTGTTGCTACCCTGGGGAACTGGAGGTCAGTAAGACCCCAAGGGCCACAGAAATGGTGGTGGCAGTCCATTCTACTTATGGTGCAAATGAAGAGTAGATCAGACGGGGAGGTTCTGTGGAGACCTGTGGGGGATGTGGCTGTAGAGCTGGCTATATTCCCAGCCTTGGACTCCTGGAGGCCAAGAGATTTGGAATTGCCTTTGTAAGACTCAGGGTGGGGGTTTTGCTGGCTCACTGGCCAAATATTTTCTGAGAGTCTATAGTATGCTAGGCCTGGTGTAGGGGACTAAGGGTATCACAGTGGGCAAAAATCCCATTCCATCTGATTCTCACTCTCAGCGTATATGGAAACAGCTCACAACTCTCCTAGAAAATTATTTGGTACTCTGAAAGTTACCCAAATGTGACTTAGCCAAGTACAGGTGTCTGGGACTATCCTGTTGTCACTATGCTGAAACTAGAAGTCAAGATCAGGGTACTGTGGTGCAAAAGTATTCCCAACAGAGGGAACAACATAGGAAAAGGCCCCCGGGCAGCCAAGGGGCCAGTGAGATTAGCATGAAGTTAGTTTATTTGTTTGTTTATTAATTTATTAATTTATTTTTGCAGTACTAGGGATGGAACTCAGGACCTCAAGCATGCTAGGCAAGTACTCTACAAAAGAGCCATACCCCAGCCCCTCACTGGGGGATTCTAGGCTAGTGCTCTGCTGAGCCACACACTCAGCCCCTCACTGACTGAATTTTAACAAGTGTTCTATAACTGAGCTACATCCCCAGCACTCTCAGTGCCATTCCCAGGAGGAGTCAGACCCTGGGTTGACAGGCCCAGCTATCATGAAGCCAGGAACCTCAGGCAAGCAGGTGGCCATGGCCTGAGATGTCTTGGCTCTGCCTGGTTCTGTTGGACACAAACTAGTCCAGGAAGTTCTCAGGGGCATATACAGGGCTCAGTGCAACTCATTTTTTAGGAATGGCAGTCTTAGAAGAAGAGAAAGGAAGGCCTTCAGTGTAGGGAGAGTTCTAGAATCCTCTTCTGCTGTGGATGGCTCAGTTGTGATGCTGAAGTGACCCTGATGTGATCAAGGTGCCTTGCTCCTGCCTTCCCTGAGGGACAAAAGTGCCAAGTGCAGTTCACCCTACCTCAAATGTGTCATTCTTCCCCTCCCTCCTTCACACTTTCCCCCCTCCCCTTTCCTATCACCCCTTTCTCTGCTCCTCCTTTATTTCATTTTTTCTTTAATATTGTTTTTAGGATTTAAAAATGTTTAATTTTAGTTTTGCATTTATTTAAATATTTATTTGTTCATGTGTGTATGAGTACAACAGTGTCTCATGATACTGCAAAAGAATGTCCATCTGACTTTATCTGGGTGCTGAGGAGTTGAACCAGGTTGGAAGGTTCTACAAACAGGTGTCTTTAACCACTGATCAGTCTCCCAAGTCCCTGTATTGTTTTGATTTAATTTTGGACATAGGACCTCTCTCTAGCCCAGCTGACCTGGAGTTCACTATGTACTCTCAGTCTGACCTCACACTCAAAGGGATCCTCTTATCCCTGAGTCCTGATTGCTAGGATTAAAGGCATGCACCACCATGCCCAGCTTGTTTTGTTTTTATACAGGGTCCTACTATGTATCCTAGGCTGGCCTCATGTTAGAAACCCTGGAAGATAGGGCCAGATTTGAGAAAGGTGTTCTATGGGATCCTGTCATTGAAGGGACATATTGGCTCCACATGTTCCTCTTTCTGGCATCCCGTTTCCTGACTGCTAAGAGGTCAACCGCTTTGCTCTGCCCTGGTTTTCTGCCACCATGATGCTCTGCTTCTCCACAGACCCAAAGCAATGGGGTCAGCTGACTATGGACTGAAAACTTCTGAAACTGAGCCAAAAGTAAAATAAATCCTTCTTCCCAAATATTGCTTGTTCAGTTAAATTACTTTCAGTGGGAAAAAGTGATTAACATACTTCAATTATTAACATGCAGAAATATATATATTTGCAGTGTCCATTGTGGAAGAGGTATGGAAAGAATGTAAGAGCCAAAGGAAGGGTTGGACTCCTCACAGCATGCTCCTCCAGAAACAAAATGGCCTTGATGTCCATGACCTCGCAGTGTTTGAAAATACCTACACAACAGCATCATAATTAAAAGAGAGACTGATTGAGAGAGGGAGGGGATGTGATGGAGAGTGGAGTTTCAAAGGGGAAACTTGGGGGGGGAGGAGGAAGCTAAGTACCGTGCGGTTTGGTCTGCAATGTAGGAAGTTGTCAGTAAAAAATAAATTTAAAAAGGAATTTTTTTAAAGCAAGATAAAAAAAGAAATATATATTTCTGTATAAAGAGCCTTTGACAAAAATCAGTGTGTATGTAATATTTTCTCCCATCCCAAGTCTGGTCTTTCCACAGTCTCAATTGTGTATTTTGATGGACAGTTTTAATTATGATAGTCCAATTTAGTCCTATGTATTTGATCTTAGATGTCTTGCCTGTGCTGGTTAAGAAATCTTTGCTTACCCTTTAAATGTACCTTGAATTCATCTCTTCTTCTTACCAAACCTGCCCCTGCCCAGCTGTCTGATCAGTTTCTCCTGATTTCTCTACCCTCCTCCACACTGATCTTCTCCCCTGGTTTCTGCACCCTCTATCCTTCTTCCCTACTTGCAGTACGCATGATCCTTTCTGCCTATGGACAGGCCTGTCCCATCTTGGCATCCCTGAGACTCGCACAAGTTTTCATATGTGCTAGGTGCTCAATAAAACCATAACTTAAGGTCTTGTTGTCCGCCTGTGGAGTATCAAACTTGTTAATTAGTTCTACACACCGCCTCATCAGGAATAGCTGAAAAAAGCCAGGGAAACAAGAGTTATGGAAAAATCAACATGGATAGGAAAGTTTCCTATCCTTCAAATTGGACTGTTAATCACACAAACATGACCCAAATGTAGATCTTTCTGTTTTTTTTTTTTTTAATTTTTGCTTCAGCTCCAAAACTCTATGGCAAACTCAGATCATGTGGCTCTGAAGAGTGCTAGAGTCAAAAACCCCTGACCTGGGGAACCCCAATGGGCAGGGATGCTGAGTGCTAGGCAGCTGTCTGAGGCCAGCTGCTTCCCTTGGAACCCCAACTCTCCTTCAAGAATTACAGAGGGACTGAATAGAATGACCTTCAGACCCCAGAAGGACCTCAGCATTGTTGAGATTCCCATAGAACCCATGGCCACAGACACGCTAGGCAAATGTATACAGCACAACACCCCACCTCTCACAGGATGATTTTCCCCAGGTTCTTTACTGCTAACCTATGTCCTTGCCTTAGGTCTTACTATGTATCCCAGGTTGGCCTTGAACTTGTCATCTTCATGTTCAGCCCCCTGAGCACATGGGATGATGGGCCTGAACTACCAGGCCTTGTTCCTGATGCCCTGCCATTTTCAATGACATCTATCCTGCACTTCCCAGACTTGAAGGTATCATAGAAAACCCATCCCATGGTGGATCCCCTTAGATCTTGGCCTTTCACAGTTTTGGGACACGAGTCCTAGGATCCCTTTTAAGCAAGAGAGAAACAGAGGATGGAGAAGGCTAAATGATGTACCAGATAGAAGATGTAGCAAGATGGGATCTGTCCTTATGGGTCCAGGAATGTATCTGCTTCCAGCTACCAGGGTGGCCAGAACTAGGAACTACATTGGATCCTGAATGAAGGGGACTGGTGCCACCTGGAACTATGGGGAATTTGTGGGGCTTAAGCAGGCTCAGTGAAAAGATAGGATCAGAGAGCTGAGTGAGGCCCTGTGCATTTGGGTATCCTCTGGTGCCAGTCGTACCAGGTCCCACTAAGGATCTATGCACATTTTCCATTATTTATGTTACTGTGGCAAAGTCAATATTTCTGGGTCCCCCAATTGGGGACTGCACAGATTCTGTTTTAACCAGAGTCTACTTTTTGGCCTCTATGACCAGCATCCACATTTGTCGGGTCCTACAGCCATGGGAAGTACCTTCTCTTCCCCAAATGGATCCCCTATAGATGGATTTCCTTCTCATGACACTAAGAGATGAGTTGGTCTAGGCCATTGTCAAGTGGGTGTCCCAGGTTCCAAAGATGCAGGTGGGATCCATATAAATGGATTGGGTGATTCTACATCGAGACAATCTTGGAAGTGCCTCTGTAGGCCCAGAACTCTGCCTCACAGCCTTTGATAATGTTATAGAAGAGGAAGTAGACAATCCCCCCTCCACAGGCTCCACCAGCCTCCTCTCACTCCCCCATAGGTGGAGGCTGTGACAGGCTGTGGAGCCATCCTCAAACCCTGAACAGAAACACCACTGTCTTTGGTCACCAGCATGTCCCTGCGTGTGGAGGGGACATATCATCACCCAGGGTCACCAAAAGCTCAGTGAGCCTAGGAAGGGATGGCATGAGCATAGCTCAGAGGTTGACCCAGCCTCTAGGGTCTAAAGCAGGCTTCCACTGGGCTCTGTGTCTCTCTGCTCCAGTAGAACAGTCCCCCATGTACACTTACTATAGACCACTGCTAGAGGACTTCACCTCCATGGTCAGTCCAAGGGCCTGCACTACAGCATAAGCTAAGCTGGTTATTCTAGTTCCCTGCCCTGCCTCCATCCATTCTACTAACAACTGGCTTTGTTCTCCCCCAAGCCTGGCTCCCATCAGCATCTCTGTCTCTATGCTGACCTACTGGTGCTTTTCCATGTCGACACTCATGAGCCTCCTGGAAACTGCAGCCTTCCCCTTCCCACCTTTCTTCCTCTCAGTTTGCCTCTCTGGCTCTGATTCCTACTTCACTAGAGTGCTTGCTAGAATCCTCCAGTGGGGCTGATGGTGACTCAGTAGCAGAGCACCTCCTAGAATCCCCCAGTGAGACATTGTGGACATGGCTCAGCTGTAGAGTTCTTGCTTAGAATCTATCCATGAGGGGCTGGGGGTGTGTCTCAGCCTGCTTAGAATGCTCCAGTGAGGGGCTGGGCCATGGTAGAGGGCTTGCCTATTTGGGCAAGGCACTGGGTTCCATGCTCAACACAACAAGCAGAGGACCAAAAGGAGAATAAGGAAGGAGAAAAGATTCTGATGTTCACCATGGGCCTTAATACCCAATATCTTCCTCATATTATTGGGGAAATGGAGTCCCAGAGAGAAGAAGGGGATTTTCCAAGGTTTCCTGGGATCTTTGATGACAGCAGGTGACCTAACAACTCCTATCCAGACCCTTTCCTGGTCATGCTGCTCCATAACCACTCAATGTGGATCTGGGAAGCCCCTCCAAGTCATGCGGTCAGAGGTCTATTTTCCCCACCTTATAGGACCAGCCTGCTGATGGCCACCAATAGCTACGGGTTTGGGTTTGTTTCTTGGATAGGTTTTATTGACAAAGGGTCTAATGTATCCCTCGCTGACATCAAAATTGACATGTGGCTAAGAATGACCTTGAATTCCTCATCCACTTCCTGAGTGGTGGGATTACACACATGAACCACCGCACCTGGCTCAGTGTTTACATTTTGATGAACACTAATGGATGAGGACTGTGAACCTATCTGAGTGCCCAGCTCCAGGCTGGCATTATTCCCACTCAGTTCCCTTCATACCCAGTGTACCCAGGTACTAGACAGGATACCCCAACTTATCACTGAGGCAACATTAACGTTCAGATCCTCACATACGATTGAGTTTGGATTGTCCCTGTCTCCCCCACCAGGCCGGGTCATAGCTCTCTGTGTCTTTCCATCAGACTGAGTCAAGGTCCTTTATGTCTCCCCACAAGATTGGCTCGGTCTCCTCTGTATCTCTCCCATTACATTGCGTCAGGGCCCTTTGTGTGTCCCCCAGCAGACTGGAAGTCCTGGGAAGATACAGCATTGACTTCTCTGAGCAGGTGTTTGGCATCTGTCCCCAGCCCTGCAGCTCAGGCCAGGTGGAGTTGGGCCAGGGCTGCAGGCCCTCCAAGTAGACCAAGCAGATGAGTCATGGACTTTAAGCCAGCGAAGCTGGAGTGGTGCAAGGGTCCTGATCAGGACTGAATGGGGTCACTGCCTTCAAATCCACAGCATCCCTGTTTTCATCACCTAGCTGAAAATTCCAGTCTGTGAAGAGACCTTAGTACTGTGGCTGGCCCCTCAGCTTCCTGAGGACCAGGCACAGTTGTCAACACTCACCTTAGCCAGTGACACCCTGCCTCCTCCCTCAGCCCTGAGCACTGTGAGTGTCATAAAATAGCCTGCGTACTGTCTGCTCACCATTGTGGGGCATCTCATTGCAAAATTTCCTTATCTCAATTAGAGGAAAAGACAGTGCCTACCCCAGCCTGCTGACCTCCTGGCTGCCAGCCTCTCCCAACAGCATTGCACACAGCCCTGACAAAGTTTGCATGACAAGCTCAGCTGGATTCCTAGGTCGTGTGTTCCTGAAAACTAGAGAGAAGCTGCAGTACTGTAGTCCCACCAAGGTCCTGGGTCACTGCTCCAGCTTAGTCAAAGCCTCTACTTCCCAATCCACCAAACAGGCTGAGGGCCTTCAGAGATAAAAAGCACTCTTCCCTTCCCATGAGCATCCCAAAGGGATGCCTAGAAAATCCCAGTGTGGGAGTGTGGGGTGTCTCAGTGGCAGAGCACTTGCCTTGACTCCTCCACTAAGGGGCTGGGCTGTGGCTAAGTGGAAGAGTTTCAGCCTAGAATCCTCCGCTGTGGAGCTGGGGGCATAGCCTATAAGGAGGCACCTTCTGCTCTAATGTGAGTTGGGTACTAGGAGAGAACAGGAATATTTTTAGAACGACTTTCCCCATAGCTCTTTGCCTGGCACTCACCATCAAAAGGAGACAGACAGGCAAAAGAGGTAGGTAGATGAGGGAAATAAGCTGGGAATGATGGCACATGTCTTTAATCCCAGCACCCAGGAGGCTGAGGTGGGATGGTCACTGTGATTTCGCGGCTTGCCTAAGATTACACAGTAAATTCCAGGTCAGCCTGGGCTAGAGTGAGACCCTCCCTCAAAAAAAAAAAAAACACCAGGGGTGGAATCGTAATAGGAAGGAAGTGGAAAGTGCTGTCTTGATTGTGGGTAATGAGCCTAGGTGGAAACTGAGGCAGGGCCTGGGGTGGAGTGTGCTTCCAGGGGACGGTGCTTGGGGAGAGGCACACCAGGTTCTCAACTGTGCTTCTGTAAACATCAGGGCACCATAGGGAGACATGTCTACTACCTATCCCTAGCCCCTCCCCCGCCTCCTGAGTGCCTCCATCACCCTAACATTTCTCCCTAAACATGGTGATGGGCCTGGAACCTCCTTCTCATGGCATCCAACTCCTCATTTTTGACATTGATGCAACATAGAGAAGAGAAGTGGGGCAAGAGTATGATGGGCACAGAAGAACACTAAGCTCACAAGCCCATCAATCAATGCCCTGATCTTGATACATCCCCAGTCACCTATTCCTGATTGGTGGCCTGCACATAGCAACACCTCCCCGCCCAGCTCCAGGTTCTCCCCATTACTACATCATCCAGCCAGTGCAGTAAAGCTGTTCCTCATGTCCTCCTTGTCAATGAAACCATCCTGATTCTGCTCCATGATGGTGAAGGCCTGACAGAAACATGAACCCTGAGCAGCCATGATCTACCCTGTCCAGATGGCCACACACCCTTCCCCAAGTGTGTTCTCCTGACACCTGCTGCCACAAGAACCCCATTTGGGGTTCCTCAAACCCCGAGCCCTGTGGTCTACTGTGTGTCGGTGCTTACTGGAATTCAGCATGCTGGGAAGCTCCACACTCAGTTCCACATTTCAAGACCAAACCAACCCAGAGAAGGAAGCTGAGGCTCAGAGAGGGAAAGGCCTTGCCTGAGGTCACATGACATATACTCAAGTATACGTAGAGGAGTCAGCAAGTCACATCTCCAGGCAAGGTGACATGCCATGATGGCCATGGGAAATGACAATGTGCAGCCACTGAGGTCTCCTTGAATAAATTTCTTTTAGAAATTCTTTATTCATTTATTTGCAAGGGAGAGAGAGAATAGTGTAGCCAGATGCATGAAGGTTGCTTGCCACTGCAAACAAACTCCAGACACACAAACCAGTTTGTGCATCTGGCTTTACATGGATAATGGGGAATTGAACCCAGGCCATGAAGCTTTGCAAGCAAGCACCTTAACTGCTGAGCCATTCCTCTCCAGCCCTCCTTCAATAATTTTCATGTGTTCTGTTAATCCCCAGAAAAGTCCTCTCAACCTAGCTAAACTTCTGGTTCTGAGTCTGACTGAACATTGAAAAGACACTGGAGCAGGCTCCACCTTCTGCTCTCTTCCAGACTCTGCCTGGTACCTGTAAGGGGCCAGTTGTCACTTTCTCAAGAGGTCAGCCAGAACCAGAGTCAGGACTCAAATCTCAAAGCATCACAATTCTGACTGACAGCCCCACCCTCTGGCACCCACAGCACAGCCAGGATAATTAGGACATTTCTCAATCAAGGCAGGAAATCTGCAGAGTGTCTGACATGCAGGCCTAGGTACCTGCTGCAGGCCCAGTCATTTCATCCCAGTCCAGGCCACTTTTCTCTGTGGCCCAGATGGGCTTATTTCTGACCTTGGGCCCTAGGGAGGGTTTTTTGTCACTACTCCTGCCACCCTCTGCCCAGCTGGAATATGGCCTATTCAGCTGGTAAAAGTTCCCAGACTGTTCTAAGCATAATCTTTGGGCCTTTTGTTCTACAAGATCCATCCATGGACAGGATCTCAGGGCTACTCTTCTTGTCTTCCTGGAGCTCCTACTCACTCTAAACCTTCTTTAACCAGATTTCTCTCCCAATATCTTTTTCTCTCACCCAAGGATTCTTTGTTGTTAAAAATGTGATAGAGGGGCTGGAGAGATGGCTTACTGGTTAAGGTGCTTGCCTGAAAAGCCTAACAACCCATGTTTGATTCCATCACACCCACCTAAAATGAGGTCCACATGTGTCTGGAATGCATTGGTAGTGGATGGGGGCCCTGGAGTGCCTAGTCTATCTGTCTGTCTTCTCTCTACCTCTCTCTGCTTGTCAATAATTTTTTTAAAAAATGAAAATAAAAAATGTGAGATATGTGTGTGGATGTATATTTGTATGTTTTCATGTGTGCAGTGTATGTGTGTATGCAAGTATACATGCACACAGTCAATGGGGATGAAAGACAATTTTGTGTGTTATTCCCAGGAATGCCATTGGCAGTTTTTGAGATAGTGCCTCTCACTGGCCTGGAACTCACCAAATAGTCTATACTGGCTGGCCACTCAGCCCCAGGGACTCTCCTATCTCATCTCCCCAGAGCTAGGATTACAAGCCTACAGCACCATACCTGGCTCTTTTATATGGGTTCTGGGGATCAAATTCAGGTCTTTAGGCTTACAAGACAAACAATTCCCAATGAGCTTCATCCCCAAGAATATTTTTTGGGAACAGGTCTTGCTATACATACATATCCCAGCTGCCTTTGAACTCATGATCCTCCTGTCTCTGCTTCCTGAGTGATGGGATAACAGGTGAGTGTCACTGTGCCAATCTGCATAGCTCCCCAGCCCCCTTCTCCAAGAAGTCCTCCTGTATCCCAGGCTACTTCCCATCACTGCCATTGCCCATGCCCACATCATTCCTCCACATGTCTGCCTCCAAATTTACAGACCTCAAGAGTAACATCCCTTGCCCCCCATGTCTGCCTGGACTTACCTCTGAGCTGGGATCACCTCAAGTTTGTAAGCAGCTGCTCAGAATCCAGGTTTCACCTACACCACCCATGAAGCTATGCCTCCCATGTCTCTATCCTCACTTCCTACTTCTAGATGTTTCTTACAAAATATCCCGTGTCCAAGAGCCACTTTCCTCCCCACACTGGACATTCAGCAAGTGCGTTGTCTCCAGAGCCCACTGAGGGACTTTTCCAATCATCACTCCAGCCTGCATCCTTAAACAGTGAGAGAGGAATGTGTGAGATCAGCCACTCTCATCCCAGGAACAATAACTTCCCAGGCCAAGCCCTGTCTAGTTTCCCAAGTAGGGGCTTCCCCAAATTCCTCACCTCCACCTAAGCTCCTGTGTAGTCTTCCCAGTCCTTGCCCCTTCCCTTCACTTCCCTCAGACTCCTGGGCCTGGTAGGAGCAGCAGTGCCCAGCTACTGTTAATCAACCTTTACTGGGTGCTTTGTCTCTGCTATTCCTTTGAAAGGGGGCTGACAGGGCAGCCAAGGCCATGACACTAGGATGCTGTAAGGCTTCTGTACTATCTATAAATTTCTTCAGACATCATAAAGATAGGAACTTCCCTGTGGGGTTCATTATACATATAATGTAAATACACAATGTAAGTGTACATTCCACACTGTTGTGGATTCACTTCTGTTGCTGAGATATTTTACCTAATCTCAGGGCTGCTTTCCATCTCATCACTCTACACACACACACACACACACGCACACACACACACACACACACACACACACACACACCCTTCTCCATCCCAGCTATCTCATGCCTTTCCTGTGTGCCAGAACTTTGCAGGGGAGGAAGGTAATATTTCGACTGCACAAAGGAGACATGAGATGGAGTCCTCACCAGGCCTTGAGCTCACAGCAAGCCAGAGATAAAGGGAGAAAGGGAAGAAAAGAGGCAAGGAGGGAAGAAGAAAAGGGGGAAAGGGAAGAGAAGAAAGGAAGGAAGAAAAATGAGTGGGAAAGTGAGGAGAAGAATAGAGAGAAAGGGAGAAAAAGGGGGAAAGAGTGAAGAGTGGCAGGATGAAAGGTTGAAAAAAGAGGGGAGAAGAAACGAATGGAAAGAAGTAGAGACAGGAGGGAGGGAGTAAGGGAGCAAAGAAAGAGTGGGAGAAAAAAGAGGAAAATGGAGAAGACTGGGAAGAGGAAGGAAGAAAAAAAAGGAAGGAAAAGGGAAGGAGGGCAGGGCTGTAGATCCCTGGCCTGAGCAAAGTCAATCCCTGTGGGATGACCATTGTGTTTCATGCACACATTGTGGGACTTATGGGATCTTCTGGCCCCAGGAATTACACCATCACATCAGGCCTCTTCAACACCCAGGAGTTCCCACACCTGTTCTCTGGGTAAGTGCGGGGGTGGGGGCAGGGCACAAGCTCTGTGAGCTTCAAAGCTTCTGCTTTATTATAGCTGCACCCTAGGTACCAGGAACCCCTGCATCTGCTCTCTGAGTATGTACGGGGTGGGACACAAGCTCTGTGAGCTGCAAAGTCCCTGCTTCAGCACAGCTGCACCCCAGTCCATGAAAAAGTTCACAGCTCTCACCTGAAAGGGGATTAGAGATAGTTTAGTCTAGGGCCAAATATAATTGACCATTTCCCAGAACACAGATTAAGGTTATTCAAAATTCCCTGTCCAAATGTGTCAACAGTTTCATGAAGTTTTCATAATTACATAAGTCAAGTCGTAAATCAACGCACTTTTCAAATACATTGCTTGACCATCAGGTAGGCAGATTTTAGCAAAGCAGGGAAATTGCCACCATAGTCTTCACATGCTATCTGATGACATTCTTAAACCTTGGGTTGGTGGAAGCTGGAGGTCTGTCAGTACACACAGCTGCACCTCAGGTCCCAGATGCTCCTGTATTTGCTCTCTGAGTGTTATGAGTGTGCACAAGCTCTATTAGCTGCAAAGTCTCTGCTCCCATACATCTGCAGCCCACTCATCTTCTGCCAGCTGCCTTCCCCTCCTGACTGGTGGGTGGTTTGGGCCTCCCCCACGTTGTACGCAGGTGGAACTGCCCGTGACATCACAATGATGCCGCTCACCCAGAGAGTCCTTAGGGCAGTTGTAAACTTTAAAAAGGTGGGAGCAACAGAGTTCTTTCTCCTGAGCCTCTTTCCAACAGCTTGGCAGGGCGAAGGGGTCAGTGGAGCTGGTGGTGGCCTGTCTGTGTGCCAGGGAAACCGCTCAGCAGATTGTAAACTGAAAGGCGGGTTGGCGTGAGCAGTGCAGAGGAAGCAGCTGAGTTCATTTTCCGGAGCCTCCATCCTGCTGGATGGGGGAGGAGGCGGCCATGGCGAGTCTGGGGGCGAGTGAGAGCACTCCGCTGCAGGTAGGAGGATCGCGCTGGATGGAGGGGTCATGGGGCTGCCCGGGTGGTGCTGCGAGAAAGCCAGGCAAAGAGCGGGCCAGGCCCTCACCGAGCTCCATTATACTGCCCTGGAACATGAGTGCACATCCACACAGACCACACACACACATGCGCTCGTGCCCATGCGCATACACGCCCCCCCCCAAATCTGGGCATGGTAAACTGTAACCCCAGTGGGAGGCTGAGGTAGGAGCTTCAAGGTTTGAGGGCAGGTCTGGACTATATAGAGTCTGTCTCAAAACAGAAAAGCAAAAAGGAAAGGAGAGGAGGAGATAAAGGGAGGAAGGGAAGGAAAGAGGAAACAGAGAGAGGGAAGAAAAAGGGGGGCAAAGGAAAGAGAGAAAAAAAGGAGAAAGGGAGATGAATGGGAAGAAGAAGAAAATAAGGGAAGGAAGGTAGAAAAAAGGGGGACAGGGTAAATAATAGAGGAAAAGAATGAACATGGGAAGAAAAAATAGGAGGAAAAGAATGAGAAGAAAGGAAAGAAGGAAGGTAAAAGAGGGGAAGGCAAGGAGAATAAAAGGAAGGAAGGAAAGGGGCAAAATGAGAAGAACGGAAAGAAGGAGGGAGTGAGGGAGAGAAATAAGGAAGAAAGGAGACAGGAATGGAAGGAAAGAGTAAAGTGGGGGAGAAAGAAGGAAGGGGGAGAAAAGAGGGGAAATGGAAGATAAGAAAGGAAGGAAGAAAGGAAGGAAGGGCAAGGGAAGCAGGGAAGGGCTGAAGAACCCAGGCCTGAGTGTGGTCAATCCTAGTGGGTTGACCATCCTGTTGTCAGGCACACACGGTGGGCCTGTGGAATCTTCTGGCCAGGAGTCGCCTCTTCCCATGAGGCCTCCTCAGACTCCAGGAATCCTGCATCTGCTGTATGGGTGGGTGGGAGGAAAGATCCCTGTGAGTTGCAAAGTCCCTGATTCAGTACAGCTGCATCCCACTCCCCTCTGTGAGCTGCCCTCCTGTCAGGAATGGTGAATGGCTCTGCCGCCCCTCCCCATGTCCAGGAAAGGTGGACCAGCCTGTGAAATGATAATGCTGCACCACTACCAGAGCACTGGGGAAATTGTAAACTTAAAGGCAGGGAGGTGCAAATGGTGAGGAGGAAGCAGCAGAGTTCATTTTCCTGACCCTCTATGTGGTGAGATGGTGGTGGAGGATGTGACCATGGTGATCTGCTTGCAAGACAGACCTCTCAGCATCAGGTAGAGGGGTCACATAAGCTCCCTGGAGGCACTGCGAGGACCCCTGGTGATAGGCCTGGCCTCAGCCCAAACCCAATTTTAGTGTGCCACCCACAAGTGTCTTCACCTCTCCATGCCGATTTTCTAATCTCAGTGTGGTGTGCTTACTGATATTGCCTTCATTTTCCTGTGTATATGGTCAGAAAGTGAAAACCAACAGTGTCAGGTACTAAATGCTAGAAGGAAAAGCAAGAAGGAGAGTTAAGTGAGGTCTTGGCTTTACTAGCCTCTGGCCTTAACCCAAAATTTTAAGAGCCTTTGGGATGTGAGAAATGAATATCCAGCACTACTGAGTGTGATTAACTAAAGTGGGAAAGTCCAAAGTTCAATAAGCTCACTGTAATTTGGGAGCAGGTCTTTACCTAAGGCTCCATGGTGATAGGCAGGTAGAGATTGTTAGAGAATCACTGGGCCTGTGAAGAAATGACAGTTTGGGAGGGGCAGGCTGGTGTCAGGAAAATCCTGACACTTCATGAATGGAAGACTAGGTTAGTTACTGAATGGAAAGGAATCTCAGAGTATTCCAGGAACAGAGATGTCTAACCTGTTATTTAGATGAGATCTTAAGATTGGTTGGTTAATGTGATACTTAGTGTGTATATAGGAATTTAGAAGATGCCATTAAAGAGAGAAGTGATGTGATTCAAGTTTCTTCTGTATGAATTAGCATGTGCATGCCCCAGAGTACATGTGGAGTTCTGAGGCCAACTTCCACTTTGCTTGACACAGGGTTTCACTTGTTTTACTGGGTGTGCTATCTGTTTGTTTTATCTGCTTCATGGGCACCATTCTCGCTGGTCAGAAAACTTCTGGGTTCTCCTGCCTCCACTTCTCATTGCCTTGGAGTGGGTATGCTGTGTGCACGTGCCTTTATATGGATGGTGGGGAATTGAACAGGAGCTGTAAAGTTTGCAAGGAAATACCTTTAACAATCTCCTTAGATTCTTCATTTGATATGTGGGTGTGAGATGTACTCACCTTCCTGAAATGGCACATATCAAACCTCCCTGAACAAGAATGTTTTCTGTGATATAGGAAACAAGGTAGCCTGAATCACACAGCCCAAGTATGAGGCAACAGGCAGGGTGCCCTAGGACCCACATGAAGATCATATGTATGATGTGGCTTCCAGGCCTCTGGAGAGGAGAGTGGAGACAGTCGGTGGGTAGAGCTCCAAAGACAAACAAACCCATCACCCCATTTCTCAACAGTGAGGACATGCTGAGAAGCTGGGCCCTGGGTTTATACTCTTGAGATGGCACTCTGAGTTAGCAATAGGATCTGCAAAGACAAGACTAGGACATGGAGTGTGTGGAATTCAGACCACCAGGATAGAAGTAGGTGGGTGTGGGTTTCCTTATAGGGAGGAGAGGCACATGCCTTGTGCAGGATGAGTGACCATTTTTAACCCGCCTTCCCCATTCTGGAAATTGGTGCTGGGTTGGTTCTCAGAACTGTGTCTGGTCATCATGGTGATGGGGAGGAAGGAGTAACCCAGTTAATAAGCAGGGAACCAAGCTCACACTGCCTGGGAAGCAGGGACAATCCTCAGGGCTCTGATGTATCTATCTCTTGAGGGTCTAATGCATGAGACATTGGCTTTGTGTATGAAGTCTGTGTTCCATCATTTCCCTCTCACCCCACTGACTGGCGACTTCACAATACCCTGACTTTTCTTCCCACAACTGTCATATGTACCAGTCACTGTGTGTTTCTGAAACCAGAATTCAGTCCTTGATACTTGTACTTTCAGAGGCAAGTGAGCAAAGACAGGAATTCAACCTTAAATCTGTGTTGTATTGAGAGAGCTGGAAATTTGGGATAAGAAAGGATTCTTAGAGATATCTTATATTTCATCTATAGCTATCAGTAAATATAGGAGGAGAAAGAAAGGCAATCATTTCATTTGGGGGGGTCAAGTAATTAGTCATGACTCTGAGATTTAAGGTGTTAATGGTTCTCTATGTCTACTTTTGGACCTATGGACTCCTCTCCATGTAGTGAGGGTTTCATATACACCAAAGCCAGTACAGTAGCTTTTGCATTCCTCTGAATCTCTGTTTAGATCAAAAGTTTATCTAAAACATGTCTCTATTTTCCCTTTATTATTATGATGTGAGAAAGTGGGTAGTCCAACCCACTCTGAGCCCTGAAATTCTTCTACACTATGACCTGTGTTTTCTTTCCTGTTTCTTCACATTGAGGCTCAGACCTGTCTTTCTGTTGTTCACTTGGTGGCCACTTGCAGTTGTTCAGCTGCTTCCCTGACAGAATTAAACCAAATTCACAGCATGTCTCCAATTTCCATGTTGCCCCTGTGCTTCTCCCTGAACTGGTCTGGTAATACCAGAAAAATGGTAGACTGTGTTGCTGGTGTTGATCTTAGGAGGAATTAGTTTGTTTTAACCATTCAATGATATTTTGTGATGTCAGGGGTCTTTTTTTATTATTTAGTTGAGGGTGGAGTATACAATGCTGCACCTGACCTTGTGGGTGGGTACAGGGATGTTGCTGAGCACCCTGCAGTTTGCATGTCATTTTCAAAAGTAAGTCTATCTGACTCAAATTGTCAGTAGGGTGATGAGAATGTCAAGTGCAATGGTATGGACATGTGAAAGAACCTGAAACTCTCAGGGGAGAACTGGAGCTGATTTTGTTATTGTTGTTGTTGTTTTGTTTTTCGAGGTAGGGTTTCACTTTGGTCCAGGTTGACCTGGAATTAACTATGTAGTCTCAGGGAGCCCTCGAACTCATGGCAATCCCCCTACCTCTGCCTCCCAAGTGCTGGGATTAAAGGCATGTGCCACCACACCCGGCTCTGGAGATGATTTTTCATTTTCTTTTTCTTTTTTTTTAATCTGTGGCATTGGGATGTCAAACCCCAGTTCTTACCTCAAGTGCATAATGAATACTTTATTCTGAGACAAATCTGAGAGCTGATGGCCTGGGAACAGGTCTAGGTTACATGAAATATGATGTTTCAACATGGTAAAAGTTTCAGAATTTTTTGGTTCATTTCTTAAGCCTGGTCTCACTCTAGCCTGGCTGACCTGGAACTCAATCTGTAAACCATGATAGCCTTAAACTCATGGTGATCCTCCTAGTTTAGCCTCTTTTGTACTGGGAGTAAAAATGTGGGCCACCCTACATGACTCATGGAATACTTATGGTAATAGAATGAAAAAGTTATAAATCTAGGCATTTTAAGTACATTTATGGAAACATCAAGGAAGAGTTTTCAAAGCAGAGAAGTCTCTGCTAGAGGCCTCAGGTGTTTTGTGATGCCATCCTTAGCCTATGGGTTGGTGGAAACTAAGATGTTTGTTTGAACATTCCAATAAGAATTTTACCTGATAGTAATGGCAATGTTAGATCAAGTGGTGAGGTAGACTATAAGTACTATTTATGGGACTGAAGGTAACCCAACAAAATTAGGTTATAAGCCTGTAACAGTCAGCTTTCTACTACCACAGACTTTCTATACATTCAATCAGCTATGTAGTATGGTTAACTCAGGCATTACTTCCCCCTATGGGAACTTGTTCATGAATCCAGAGCCTCACACATCCCAGGTAAACAATGAATCCACCACTGATCCACACCTCCAGCCTGGATACACCATTTCAATGGATGAACTAGCAAAATGTGTGGGAATGGTGAATGTGAACAAGGCTATAGAATAGCGTGTGCCAAATTAATAAGGGAGCTAAGATGGTGTGTCATAATAACTCAGGTTGTCTGGGCATGGTTATAGTAAAGAAGAGAGGGAGACCATTGCATGAAATAGAGAATGCATGGGGAACAGATGGGGATGTGTGTGTGTGTGTGTGTGTGTGTGTTGCTAAGGATCAATCAAACAGGGCCTTGCACAAACCAGGCAAGTGATCTGACAAGTGTTAACAACTGCCCTGTTTCAGTTACCCTCAGAGGTGCCTCATGAGCACATACATGTTCAAACATGCCATGCAGTGGAAAGTGCAGAGCTAGTATATATGTTTCAGAGACTTCAACATGTTACTGTCTTTTGAGACCCTGCATGTGGATAAGGTGATTTAGAGAGAATACAGACAAAGAAGTGACTGCAGTGAACCTGGCTTGGTGGTACATGCCTGTAAACTCAGTACATATGTTGAACATTTTATCTCATGCCTTCACCTGCCAAGTACTGAGTTCACAGGTATGTGCCATCACTCCAGGTCACTTTGAGTCCAGCCTGGGTTATGGGAGACCCTATTTCAAAATCAAACAAAGAAAAACCACACAGAGAACAAGGAGTGTATGGAGGGCAAGGCCAGGGCAGCAGAGCCTGAGTGGGCTCCATGGAAACTGCACAGGCTTGTGAGTGCACATCCCTCTTTGCAGGCAGTTTTTCTCATCTCTTTTGGCCATTTGGACACTTCTCATTTTCTTTCATGAAACCATCCTCTTCAACTGTTTTTTTTTCACTATTTTTTTCCATTTTGAGATTTTTCTTATAAATATTTTATTATTTATTTATTTGAAAGAGATATAGGGAGAAAGAGAGAGAGAGAGAGAGAGAGAGGAGAGAGAGAGAGAATGAGAATGGACGACCAGGGCTTTCAGCTATGCAAACGAACTCCAGATGCATGCACCACCTTGTGCATCTAGCTTATGTGGGTCCTGGGAAATCGAATCTGGATCCTTTGGCTTTGTGGCCAAATGCCTTAACCACTAGGCTATCCCTCTAGCCTGCATTTTGGTATTTTAATACATATATAACATATTTTGATCTTATGCCTAGAAATCCACTGTCTTACCAGTCTCCACCTCTCACTAACATATTTCTTCATTCCTATGACTCCTTACTTTTGTTCCTTTTTAAAAAAAAAGTTTATTATTATTATTAACAACATGTTTTGTATAGATAAATCATGTGTTGGTATCCTTTTTCCCCTCATTCCTGCTCCCACTCCATTAGGGATGCTCCTCAGTGGGGTTGCAGGTATTCCTCATTCCGTTTTTTTTAACCTCATTGAGTTAAGTTAGGGTTTCATGCATGATCATGGTGATTTAACAGGATGGGCAACTTACCAGTAGGAGCACAACTGATGAACATGACTCCCCTTTCCCAGCAATCATTAGGTGCAATTAGCTTCTCTAGAGGTGTGGAGTCACATATATCCTTCCCCCATGAAGGTGATGTATTGACAGGCTTAATCTTTGCAGGAAATTTAATCTGCTATGAATTCATGGCTGTAATGACTATGTGTACCCCAAAGCAGCGTTTCAGAGTGCTCCTCCCCACCACAAAGGAATCTCTGTAAGACTCGGGAATTTAGAGAAACCATGTTCCAGAAGTGGACAAAACCTGAAAGTCTCAAAAGGTCCTAAAATTCACAAGCTTCACAAGCTCCCTCCACAAGGTTAAATAACAGCCCCCTTCACATTTTACAAGCATCTCCAGGGATACAGCTTTCATGAGTTGTCACCCAGGGGAGGTGGAACTTTTACCAATGCAGGTACTTTGCAGTCATGCATGTGCCTATAAATATCCCCTCATCCATATTCCTCTAAATAACCCCAATATACTCACTGGTTCTCTAGGCTGGACTTGAATTGCGTTATTTCATTGGTCTGTCATTGGTACCTTATTTGGGGTGAATAAATATTTTCTCACATTTCTGCAGAAGTTGAGGCAATGATAGTTAGGCTGTGCTATGGAGATGTGTATATTTTTACAGGACACTGCCAAGGACTAAGGAGAGGAGGAGACTATTCCCTTGTCTTTCTTGCCTGCAGTGCTTGGTGCACAACTTTGGTCTCCCTCACAGCTGAGCCCCGTGTGCAAGGAGTAATAATGTCACAACACTTCATGTTCTGTGTACGCACCAAGCCTTGTGCTGCTGGCCTCCATGCACTCTCTCTCCAGAAGACAAAGCAGTTTTACTCTTATTTGGAGCTAAATTGGAGTAACTGTCAGTGCTTATGCTCTGTTCCTGGCTATCAAACCCAGGGTCTAGTGTGTGCTAAGCAAGTTCTTTTGCACTGAGCTACACCATTGGCTCTTTTTATTTTTACTTAGAGGTGAGGTCGCATTATGTATCACTGGCTGGCCTCCAACTCAGGATGCTCCTGCCTCAGCCTTGTCTATGGAATTAGAGGTGTGCACAGTGATGTTCATCTTCCTCTGACATATAATCTTTTTTTAAAATGTATTTACCAGGAGAGAGAAAGGGAATGGGCATGCCAGGGCCTGTAGCCACTGCAAATGAACTCCAGATGCATGTGCTCTTTTGTGTATCTGTCTTTATGTGGGTTCAGGGGAATTGAACCTGAGTTGTTAGGCTTTGCAGGCAAATGCCTTTACCAGTGAAAAATCTCTCCAACCTCAATGCATATATTTAAAAAAAAAAACACATTTTCTTTATTTATTTGTGAGGGGGGAGAATGGACACACCAGGGTCTGTAGCCACAGCAAATGAATGGCTCCAGATACATGCACCTCTGGGGTGTTTGATTCAGGTGTCCCTCATAAACTTAGGTGTTCAGACTTCTACGTTCCCAGCTGATGGAGATTTGGAAATTAAAGCCCCCTGGAGGTAGCGTATTGTTGGGGGCAGGCTTATGGGTATTATAGCCAGTTTCCCCTTGCTGGTGTTTGTCACTCTTTGTTGCTGTTGTCCATCTAATGTTGGTCAGTAGGTGTTGTCCATGTTTGCTCATTCTGTCATTTTTCCTCTGCCATCATGGAGCTTCCCTTTGAGTTTGTAAGCCAAAATAAAGTCTTGCTTTCCCTACAAGCTGCTCTTGGACAGATGCTTTCTGCCAGCAATGTGAACCTGACTAAAACAGCCACCTTGTGTATCATGCTTATGTGCATATTGGGGAAATGAACCTGGGTCTTTAGGCTTCACAGGAAAGCACCTTAATTAGTAAGCCACCTCTCCAGCCCCATTACATATATTCTTATAGATGATGGTGGCTACCCATTCAATGTGATGTTTAGGATAGTTAATATGTACTTTAGTTTATGTCAGTATGTTAAAAAAACACCTAATATCAAACTTATCCTTCAAATCATTTTAAGTAGAAACTTCTGGGGCTTGAAATATGTAAGCATCACAACCATCTATCTCCTGAGCTTTATTCAGCTTTCCAAAAAGGAACTGTACAAATGTACAATTTTTCCACATCCTTTGTCAATTTATTTATTTACTCAGTTATGTTTATTTTTCAAGGTAGAGTCTTGGTCTAGCCCAGGATGGCCTAGAATTCACTATATAGTCTCAGGCCAGCCTTGAACTCACAATGATCTCCTATTTTAGCCTTCCAATTGCTGGAATTAAAGCCATGTGCCAACATGCATGACCATTTTTCTATTTTTCTTTTGTCTTTGTTTTTCTAAAAATGGGTTCTGTTTTTTATTTTTAAAATTTATTTCAGAGGGAGAGAGAGAGAGAGAGAGAGAGAGAGAGAATGAGAATATGTGCATGCCAGGGTCCCCAGTCACTGCATATGAACTCCAGATACATGTGCTGCCTTGTGTATCTGGCTTACATGGGTTCTGTGGAATTGAACCTGGGTCCTTTGACTTTGCAGGCAAGTGCCTTAACTGCTAAGCCATTGCTCCACTCCTGGTTTCAGTTTTTACTGAAAACAAGGGACACAACTAATGCTGAAGAATGTATTTGTAGTTCCAATATGTGTACAATAATTTGTATTTACCACCACAGTAGCAGGTATCACGCACACATATTTTCATAGGAGCCATGAGAGGCAGCCTGCAGAGTGCAGTGTTGGTGCAGGACTGTTCACAGGCCTGCCAGAGAGGGTGGAGGATTGAGGGAAAGAACCTAAGTAAGAGAAGAGTGCCAGGGAGGAATAGTGTGTTCTTTGAGCATGTATGATTTTGTTGGGCCCTGCCTGAGTGCCTCACATGTGGTTCTGGGCCCAGCCAGAATCCACCTGCTGTACACTTGGCACTCTGCAGGTGGTGAGGCCTGGTTGAGCTTCCAGAGCCTGAGGTAGAAGTTTTTGAGACCGACCTGTCCTTGGAGTGACTCAGTGAGGCTGAAACTAAATGCTGACGTAATGAAATACTCATTGCCCCAAGATGCCTCATGAATTAGCTGTTGCTGACGTGGTGAAATAATATTGGCCCTATAATACCTTTCTCTCATCCTCTCTTCCCGCCCCTTCCTCAAAATATATAAATACCTCAGTTCCGCCTTAGACATTTCTCCCAGCTCAAGGCCTGGCATCTTTCTTTTCCCAGGTGGCAGTTGGGTCCCTTGTTTTGAGTCGTCAACACCTGCCTTCCCGCTCAGCCTCGAGAGAAGATGCTGGCCCGGTTCTCTCTCTCTCCCGCTCTACCTGCCGGTGGTGAAGGAAAAAAATACTGGCCACAGGTGCCCAACATGGGGCCCGACAGGATTTGACAGTATAATCTGTACATGACCATCCTTGCTTCAACAGGTTTGGGATGTGGCTCAGTTGGTAGAGTGCTTGACTAGCATGCATGAAGCCCATGTGATGGTGCTGCCTCCTAGTTAGGTGGGTTCTCTTATGTGGTATTCTGCTCTTCCCTGCTGCAGTTCTCACTCCTTTTATTAGCCAGAGCAGAAAACAGTGTCCCACTCCATCTTTCTCTCCCATGTTCTCATTTTGAACTGGATTCTCTTGAAAGATAGGTGCTTCTCCATGAGCACAGGGGGAATCTCTGATCTGTGCTCTCCTTTATGGGCCTGGGGTTACAGGCTTTCATGGACTTTCCCAGCTGTTTATGTGGGATCTGGAGATTCAAACGTGAACTGTTTAGGACCTCCTGTATGCTCATGTTTACAGAGAAAGTGCACATAATCTCTAAGCTACCTCTTCATTCCTCATACTTAAACTGTATATAAATCCTGAGGTGGGGCTTTGTGAGCCCTGTCCTCTAGTTACAGTAACTGAATCCATGAAGAGGTGGAGAGCTGTGTGAACCTTCCTCTCCTCCATGGTGGAAAGTTACAGGCCACAGTCATTGAAAATTGAAAGGATGGTGGTTCTTCCTTGTATGGAGGACAGCTGTCCACACTAAGGTTTTCTCCAAGCTGCACTCCTCTCTCAGGCCCTTTATCATACTTTTTTTTCTCATCTCTTGCTTTAAACTGTCAGCTTGAATTACCATCAATTCACAACAATTCTAAAAATTTATTTTGAATGATTTCCACCAGTTTCCCCCCTCTGGTCTCAAGAAAAAGTATCTTTGAAAGTTCCTTCTGGTAATTTCCACAGAACATCCTTACACCTTGTCAGGGACTGTCATTACCTTAGACCCTTTCTGCCCAGTCCTCAGCTTCTGCCACTGCACAGAATCCTTCCCTTCTGCATGAAACAGGCTCTCACCTGTGATGGCCGCAGTTCTTCACAGTGGAGCTCCTTGAAAGAGTTAGGCCTCTTCACTGCTGCCTCCCTTCCTGCCTCCAATTCCCTTCACCTCCCACACATTGAGGTTGGGACCCATGTGACATTTAGAGGAATGATGCACTTGCTTTTGCAAAGCAAGCAGAATTTTGGGGTGTTTTGTTTATCATTTCTTTTTGAGACAGGGTATCAAGTAGCTCAGTCTGCCTCAACCTCACTATGTAGCCAAAGATTGCCTTGAACTTTATTTTGTAAATATTTATTTATTTATTTGGGAGAAAGAATGAGGTAGGGAGGAGAGAGAGTTAGAGAAAGAATATGGGTGAATGGTGCTCTAGTGCCTCTAGCCACTGCAAATGAACACCAGATACATGTGCCACCTTGTGCACTTGGATTTATGTGGGTCCTGGGAGATTGAACCTGGGTTATTTGGCTTCACAGGCAAGCACATTAACTGCTAAGCCATCTCTCCAACCCTGCCTTGAACTTCTGTTGCTCCTGTCATCACCTCCTTATAGCTGGGATTAGAGGCAGGTAACAGCACTTCCTGTTTATGTAATTACTGGGTATTGAACTCATGGCTCACGTGTGTTAGGCAAGCTCTCTATGGACTGAACCACAGCCTCTGCCCTGTTTGATTATTTTTCCATTTTCCATCTAAGTGGTTTATCTTATCCAGATTTAATTTTGGTAGGTCATATAGATCAAGGAAATCATATATTCATTTTGGATTTAGGCGTGGTTTCTCCTTTGTGCTTGGGATGCCCTGGCTGTCTGATGTCTGGTGTCTGGTTTCCCTCCCTTTTGTTTTCCTTTTCACTGTCATCCCTGTAAGAAGGACAGGGGGCAAGAAGCAGATTATTATGGGTGACTTGTCATGAGCATGGGGTTGTAAGGAGTGTTAAAGTACATCATTTTTACAGAATTGATTTCTTGTTTGATGAGTCAGAGTACACAGTTGGGCAGACAGGGAGCTATGATTATGATGAGAATACTCATCTAAGGACCCAGTAAAGAGCAAAACCATGGAAACCATTTTCCTTAACCTGACCAATAGTTGCTCTTCTGGATTTTGTTAACCTCTTCTTTTATTTTGTCTATGTGTTGTTGAATAATATTGGAATTGTCTGTAATATTGAAGCACCACATTCCAGGGAATTGCTGACAGCTAATATGATGCTTCAATAATAAAAATAATCAATAATGGCTCTATTTTGTAATATTGAGGTTCAAAGTTCTTTCATTTTTTTGTTAATTTCTGATGGAACTCTTGTGAGATCAGCAGTTTTGGTTAACCTGGAATTTATGTAGTCTCAGGGTGGCCTCGAACTCTCGGTGATCCTCCTACCTCTGATGGGAGGCCTCACTTGGCTGAGATCAGCAGTTTTGCTAAAGATGCAGGCCAACTTAGACACTTCCCTTTGTGTCTCCATCACAAGGCCTGGAATGAGCAGGATAAATGCTGTGTGACCACTACCTGTTTGTGATCTAGGAGAAATAAATTATTACCACACTTGAGGGGCAGTCTCCAAGTATTCCAGTGAGGTGGGTTTAGGGATGGCAGTAAGGGGAGGATCTTTCTGATCGAGCAGATTCCAGAGAAGTTAGTAGGCAGGGCTTGAAAGGCCATTTTATTGCAGAGGAAGACTCATCTGATGGGCATCTATTTTCTGGTGTGCAGGGTGATGTTTTGTTCACTAGAACAATTAGGAGGTGGTTGAGATGGTTTAAGAGGTGGTCAAGGGGGGATACAATTGATGCATAGGCAATGTTGTTGGACAACTAGGGTGACTGGGAGTGCTGAATCTGTATGGAGCACAGGATGGTCTTGTTTGGTAATTCTATATCCAATGACATTAATATATTCATTATACTTAACAGATAGACCCATGAGATTATTAGCTAATAGTTGGTGGACTGCAAAAAGAATGTTTGTTCATGATATCAACAGCCAATTGAACCCAGAAGTTTTGAATATTTAAGGACTCCAGAGAGCTGGTGGAGATGCTTGTGTTCAGGGTAGCCTTTGAGTAGATAGTATCTGTAGGTACTCTTTAAAAAAATATTTTATTTTACTTATTTATTTGTGAGAGAGAGAGAGTCAGATAAAGAAAGAGAGAAAATGAGTGTGCCAGGGCCTCCAGCCTCTGCAAACAAACTCCAGATGCATACTCCACCTTCTGCATCTGGCTTACATTTGTCTTGGGGAATCAAACCCAGGTCCTTTGGATTTGTATGCACGTGCCTTACCCACTAAGCCATTTCTCCAGTCCAAGCAGGGCTCCTTTTCTATGTTTGGTACAAGAGTATTGTCAATCTACAGGGTGGGCTATCATCTTAGAGATAGCAAAATTTAGGGACTGGTGAAATGGCTTAGCATTTAAGGCATTTGCCTGTAATGCCTAAGGACCTAGTTTCCATTCCCCAGGACCCATGTAAGCCAGATGCACCAGGGGGTGTAGGCATCTGGAGTTCACTTGCATTGGCTGGAGGCCCTGGTGTACCCATTTGCTCTTTTTCTCTGCGTCTTCCTATTTCTCTCAAATAAATAAATAAAACACCTTGTAAAATTTAAACTATCTGTTTTAGACTGTTCTGTGAGATTTTTCCATGGTCCCTGCGTGATCCCCTGATGGCATATTTCTTGATTATCTTTATACCATCTAATAGGCCCAAATATAATGTCAGGGTATTAAAAAGGCACAGTTTGGGTTGGAGAGATGGCTTAGGGGTTAAGGCGCCTGCCTCCCAACCCTAAGAACACTGGTTCCAATCTCCAGTGGTTCCAATCTCCAGGTCCCACGTTTAGCCAGATGCAAAGTGACACAAGGGCACAATGCTGCACTTGACCACAAGGGGCGCACACACCTGGATTTCGTTTGCAGCAGCTAAGACACTGCTCGCGCACCCATCCCTGTCTCTCTCTCTCTTTCTCTCTCTGTCTCTCTCCAAAAAAAAAAAATAATAAAAGATAAAAAGTTAAAAGAAAAAAAAGGTACAGTTTATTACTAGGGGAGAACCTATGGTGGCAGGTCCTATTTGGGCCACAGTGGAGACACGTGTCTGGTGTAGCAAAACATGAGTGACAATAAGTCTTATTAGGCATATAGTAATGGCAAGAGGGGCTATAAGCCTGTTATGTTTCATTGTTAGGAGTTAAAGAATGGATAACACCTAGGAAAATTACTGTAAGGAAGTGTACCCAGAGTAGGAGTGTTAAGAGTTTGTTTTGGTGTTAAGAACAATGTGTAGAAATTAACAATTATTAGTTCTGTCAACAAGAGAATAGTACTGTGAGAAGGAGGGGTGACAGGGCATCCCTTAGGCTCCTAGATGAAGAGGAGGGAGTGTAGGGTAATGGTAAGGAACTGTATCTGTTCTGGTGTGAAGGGAATGAAAGTTCCTTATAACCAGAGTTCTTCTATGGCATTCAGAAGCTCATCAAACGTGGAGATCGGCTGGGGCATCAACCATAGGTCCTCCTGTATATGAGTCAGGAACAGATGGAATTGTTGGATATTGAGTGCCATCTGCTTGTCTGTCTTGATGTGGTCCTATTCAGGTGTAGGGTGAAGTTTAGTAATCTTTAAAGAGGTGGAGGCAGTGATTGTCACCCAGAAACAGGGAGGAGGGGTATGGGGACGATGGGGCTTTCTTCAGGTGGGAGAGATGGACCCAGGATGAGAAGCCCTGGAGTTTGGCTACAGTGAGGATTATTAGGATGACCTTGTGGGGCTCCTGCCATTTGGAGACAGAGATTTCAGGGTGGGATCTGAGATATCAACCATGTCTCCTAGCTCAGAGTTAGGAAGAGGAGCCTCTGGATAGAGGGAGGGGAGGGTGGTGTTAGTTTGTCTCCATGGTTCTTTCTCAGCAATGGGAGGAGACTAGTGTATATGGAAGGAAGGAGTAGTGGAGTCCCATGAGACAGTCCAGAGTGAATTATTGGCCTCTCATACATGAGTTCAAAGGGGCTGATCATGGAAGGCTTTTAGGTAGAGCTCTAAGTTTAAGTAACACTAGAGGTAAAAGTTTAATCCAATCCCATTTTAGTTCCATGGTGAGCTTTGTGAGTTTCTTTGATGGTATGGTTAGTTCTCTCAACCTTGCTGGAGGATTGGGGATGATAGGGAATGTGAAACTTTCAGGTGACCTGTAGGTACCTGGAAATGTTTGCGGAGTTAGAGGAGACAAATTCTGGGCCATTGTCTGATGGTATTGAGGATGACAAGCCAAATTGAGAGAATATTTCTCTAGTCAATATCTCAGTTACTATGTTAGCTCTCTTATTTGTGGTGAGGAAGGCTTCTACACATGCAGAAAAGTTATCCACACTAAGAGATATTTGAATTATTTAACAGCAGGCATTTGGGTGAAATCTTCTTGCCAATCCATGGCTGGAAGAAGGTGCCACATCTGGTGGGTAGGGATTTGAAGGGGTCAGATGTTGGAGTTAGAGTTTGCTCTTTGGCAGATATCACATGAGTCTGCAAGAGCTTTGAAGAATTGTCTGTCCTAGGGTTGAAAGGAGGTGTGGTTTTGAAGGAAACAGAATAGAGTTTGGTTTGGGGGATGAAATAAAGAATGCAGGTATGAAAGAAACTCTTGAGTGAGGGAGACTTGGTATGCTAAGGAAAGTAGGGAGGTGGAGTAGAGGACTGGGTGTGTCAAGGCAATTTCACAAGCCAATTTATGATTGTGATTGTTTGAGAGGGGGATGTACTGTTTGTCTTTCTGATGGCCTTGGCATTGGATGAATGATTCCTTAAAGGGGAGAAAAGTGAGATCCAGTGTCTTGGATTAGAGAGACATTAATAATTGTGGTCCCCTTTTTGGTGAGGATGTCTCTTTCCCTCCAAATTAGAATATTTGAGTGGATGATTTTATTCTCATATTTTGAATCTGTATAAATGTTAATGGAAGGATCCTTAGCCAGAGTTAGTGTTCAAGCAAGGGCTGTTAGTTCAGTCTGCTGGGAGGTAGTGCTTCAGGTCAAAGGTTTTGCTTCAATAAGCATGCAGGTTTTATGGGAGTTCGGGTGGCCCTGGATGATGGCATATCCTGATGCACAGGGTGAGGTTGACCTAAGTAAGTTACAGTCTGCTGAGAGATGTGAACTTTGTCTTTTGAGACCAAGTAGCCCTAAGCAGATAAGGCATTGAGGAATTTTAGCAGTGTGTGCAACACAGATTTCATGGGAGGGACTACATATGAGAAGGTCATCTACGTACTGTAAGAGATGACTGGGATGGAGGCTTAGGGATGAGAGATCTCATTGGGGCCTGGCCAAAGTTGTGGGGACTGTCCCTAAAACCTTGTGACAGGACTGTCCAGGTGAGTTGCTGAGCGAAAACATTGTCTGGGTCCTCCTAAGTAAAAGCAAAAGAGCCTGGGTGTGGGGGGATGATAAGAAATCATCTTTAAGATCTAGGACAGTAACATTGGTTGCAGTAAGTGAGACAGAGGAAAGGAGAGTGTAAGGGTTAGGGATGACTGGGTATGTGGGTATAGTTGTCTCATTTATTTTTCTGAGGTCCTGGACTAACCAAAAACTTCCATAAGGGTTTTAACCCCATTGATGGGGGTTTTGTGATGATTATTGTATTGAATGTGGGAATGTGGACCGAGACTTTGAATTTTGACATGACACCCTCCCAAGGAGAGGCATAGGGTATTCAGAGATGACTAAGAGTGAGTAATCTTAAGGCTCCAAATTGGCAGGATAAAGGAGAGGTAGTTCTGGAATTGGAAGGGACATCTGAGACCTCTATGACCATCATGTTAGTCCTTACTGTTGCCCCTTTACAGGATGTGAAAAGCAATAGGGAGGCCCCACTGTCCAGGACAAAAGAGACTTTGTGCCCAACCACCATCCCAATCACCCTTGGTTCAATGGATGAGTTGGGATTCCCAACTGGGGTGGATGAACCTGGTCCCCTTCATTATACCAACTATAGAGTGGAAGTTGGGGTAGGTATTGGGTGCCCTATGGGGGCTCCAGGGTGTCCATGATGGCAGTAGATTTTCCAATGACCTCACTGTCCACAGATAGAGCAAGCTTTTGTGGTGGTCTGGGTTTAAGAGAAGTCCCTAACCCAGTGTCCTAGATGGTTACACCTGAAGCAGGTCCCAGATATCTTTCTTCCATTGCAGGTTTTATTATCGTGTGATAGACTTGAAAGAAGGTGGCTATTGAGGACAGAGGCTAAGAACTGGTATTTTGTTCATCTCTCTTTCTCCTTCTCTCACTTGGCCTCATCTTCCCTGTTGTGTAGTCTTCAACTATTTGTGTTGTTGTTGGGGTCCTCTTGCTATTGATTTCAAGCATTAGCTTTCTGAAATCTAAGATATAAGAAATCATCTCATTTTGGGGTTTTTTTTGGTGAAGGTTTGCTTTGGAGCCTATAATCTGATTATTTTTGAACAGGTTCTATGTGTAGCTGAGAACAATGTGTATTCACTTTTTATTGAACACAATGTTGTGTACATATTTGTTCTGTACAGTTGATCTGTGGTTTAATTTCTTTGTTATGATTCCTTGTTGATTTGTGATTTGAAAGAGCTACATCAGGTTGTGAATGGCTCATGTTTGCTTTGTATGATGATTTCCATTCACTCTGTTTTTGTGCAATATTGCTTGATCAGTGTGTTTGTTTGAGACAACAGGTAGTTTGGTCTTGTTTCTCAGTCACATCAGCTATACTGCTTCATTTATTTGGTCAATTTAAAGTTATTATTAAGAAGTTGTTGTCACTTGTGATAAGTTAGTTGAAATTTACATTAGCAGTTTGTCTCAGTGGCAAAGCCATTCTAATCCTTTTTAACTCTATCAATCTACTCACTAAGAAGCAGCATCTGTTTTTAAGTGAAGCCTACCATATAATCATGCTCACAATGTTAATCACCTGATGTTCTTCATTGACTATTAAAAGCCTAATGTATATCTTCACTTTGATCTTAACAAGAAATTTAAATTAGCATGTCACAGTCAGCTCCACACTGCTGGGATGAATCTTTAAACCAGACACAGTTTATGAGAAGAACAGGATTTATTGAAGATTACAGTTCTAGGGGAAGTTCCATCATGGCAGAAGAAACTGTCCCCCTTTCATAGGTCCATGCAGAGAGAAATAACACCAGGAGTACCACAAGCAAAAACAATCGAGGAACCTGAGGGAGAGCTCAAGCACTCTGCATATCTTTACACTATATTTCAGATCCACTCACAAACATACCTTAGGGCTGGATCCTAGGATATGCCCACAGTGGCACCTCTTTCAGCCAGGTATCTTTAAGTACAATATGCTTTAATAAAAATCAATCTGTTGGGGGATATTCATTAAAACTGCTACAACATCTTTGGAGGATCAGGAGATGGCTCAGGACTTAAAAGTGCTTGCCTGCCACACCTGCCAATCTCATCTCCCTCCCGTAGGTGTAAAGCATGAAACACGTGGCAAATGCATATGGTATTCACTTGCAGTAGCAAGAGTCCCCGGTGTTCCCCTCTATACATGTGCATATGCATGCAGATGATTAATTAATTTATAAACTTTTTAGTTAGCATCTTTTCACAGATTTTTGAAGTTAGATAATTGACATAATTACTTTATTATTATTTATAAGAATTTTTTTCTGAGTGTGGAACATGTATTGTTTATGTACATATTTGGGTAGCTGTGCATTCCCCATGCACACGTAGTTGGAAGTCAGAGAAGGAATAGGGTGTTCACATCTATCGTTTTTGTGCTCCTGATTATCTCATTAAACCTGGAGCTTGTGAGGTTTTGTTAAACTGGCTGATCAGTGAGCACCAGTGGTCCTTCTGTCTCTGACCCCCTCAATACTGAGGCAACAAGTATATGTGACGTTGCCTCATTGTTTAAATTTAGGTTTTCATGCTTGTGCAGTATGAGCTTTTCATGAAGGACCATATACCTCCTCAGCTTCCCTTAGTTTTAAATATGTCCCAGAGAGGTCTAACCAGTTGAAACAAAATAGAACATTTATATATCAAAGATTCAACAATGAACTTACACATCATTGAGATGAGATATTGTAAAGTTTCATTAAAATAATATATGAATACATGAGCCTTGTAATACAGACTTAGGTAAATGTGTCTTCCTATGTAAGAGGTAGCCTGTAGAGAATAGGTGCCCTTACAAATGGAAATTTCTTTTTCCATGAGTTTTGAAATAGTCAACTAAAATTGTTAGTCACATTTTGGAAAGCTACCTACCTACACACATCCTTTTAATATAACTCATTTTAAATTAGATGCAGCTCTCCAGTGATTTGAGTAGAAAATAATATCTCTTGATATTCTGAAGTCTTCTATTCATGTTTTAACAGCTAACAGTCAGAAGGTTTCCCAAATATGGGGAATTTAAAATGTTGAGTGTTACTGGGCCATCAAAGAAGTGGGCTGGGGAGTGGACAAAGGCACTTGCTTGCAAAGCCTGATATACTTTAGAGGCTGAAGTAGCAAGATTGTTATGAATTTGTGATGCAGAATGAGTTACATATCAGCCTGGACTCAAGTGAGACCATGCTTCATAAAAAGCCAAAAAGAAACTGAAAATTTTCCTTGATAAAACACATAAATCTTAAGACATAATAGGAGGGTGTACATGATAACTGGACTTCTCTGTGACACAAAGCAGATTCTGGTGCCAGAAACCTTACTGAATGGTCTCTGCAAGGGCACATTCCTGTAATTTTTTGTATGAATCCCCAGACTAATTGAGGCTTTTTTTTATTTGAGAGAGAGAGAGAGAAGGATGGAGAGAGTGGGCATGCCACGGCCTCTAGCCACTGCAAATGAACTCCAGATATATGCGCCTCCTTGTGCATCTGGCTTATGTGGGTCCTGGAGAATCAAACCAGGATGCATTGGCTTTTCAGGCAAATGCCTTAATGGCTAAGCCATCTCTCCAGCCCAATAGAGGTTTTTTGATCCTCCCACAATACCTCAGTGACCAGTGAAGGGATTAAAAAATTAGTTAATCAAAATTAATACTTTCTGTTCCTTATCTAAACAAGAGTTTGATTTTTATATTTTCTGGCATTCAAATGGTAATATGCTTTCCTATATGAATATAGAATGTATTATTACATCATATTATTTGTTTCATGTAGAAGTGTATGTAACAGAACTAACCTATCAAAAGGTGACCCTGCATTTTCTTTTGGAGGTCTTGCCCTTTTGCAGATCTACAGAAACAAAAAATTTTCAATTCTTGCAAATTGTAGCTTTCTGGTCATCAGAACAATTATTTCTAATCTCTCAAAATTCCTTTTTACCATTTTTTTTTTTTTGGTCAGGCACACTGATTAGCCTGTGTTTTAACTTGAAGACTTATTTTAATCTCCTGGACCTAATTGCTGCACTGAAGTCTCTTCATAAGAAAACCACTCATTCTGAGAACAGAACTTGCTTATTTCACACAGTACATAGTTCGGCATGAAGGGGTTTGTTTTCTAAACAAACTACATTATAAATGAAGGTAACCTACTAAGTTGAACATCTTGTTAGATTACACAAACTAACAAAGTTTGATCTTGCTGCACTGAAGTCTCTTCGTAAGAAAACAACTGATTCCGAGAACAGAAATAGCTTATTTCACACAGTACAGTTTTGGGGAATCAAGGTGTTTGTTTTCTAAACAAACTAGTTTAGAAATGAAGCTAACTTACCAGGTTTTATATCTTGTTAGATTACACAAACTAGCAAAGTTTCATCTTGCTGCACTGAAGACTCTTCGTAAGAAAGCAACTCATTCCGAGAACAGAACTAGCTTCTTTCACACAGTAAAGTGTTGAGGAATCAAGGTGTTCATTTTCTAAACAAACTACGTTACAAATGAAGCTAACTGGCTAAGTTGTACACCTTGTTAGATTACACAAACTAGCAAAGTTTGATCTTGCTGCAATGAAGACACTTCGTAAGAAACCAACTCATTCCGAGAACAGAACTAGCTTATTTCACAGAGTACACTGTTCGGCAATGAAGGGGTTGGTTTTCTAAACAAACTACATTAGAAATGAAATGAATCTACTAAGTTGTACATCTAGTCAGATTACACAAACTAGCAAAGCTTGATCTTGACTCACTGAAGACTCTTCGTAAGAAAGCAACTCATTCTGAGAACAGAACTAGCTTATTTCACACAGTACAGTTTTGGTGAATCTAATGTAGTTTATTTAGAAAACAAACACCTTCATTGCCGAACTCTGTACTGTGTGAAATAAGCTAGTTCTGTTTTCAGAATGAGTTGCATTCTTACGAAGAGTCTGCAATGAAGCAAGATCAACCTTTCCTAGGTTGTGTAATCTAACAAGATGTACAACTTAGTAGGTTAGCATCATTTCTAATGTAGTTTGTTTAGAAAACAAACACCTTGATTCCTCAACACTGTATTGTGTGAAATAAGATAGTTCTGTTCTTGGAATGAGTTGCTTTCTTACGAAGAGTCTTCAGTGCAGCAAGATCAAACTTTGTTATTTTTGTAATCTAACAAGATGTACAACTTAGTAAGTTAGTTTCATTTCTAATGTAGTTTGTTTAGAAAACAAACACCTTGATTCCTGAACACTGTATTGTGTGAAATAAGCCAGTTCTTTTCTCGGAATGAGTTGCTTTCTTACGAAGAGTCTTCAGTGAAGCAAGATGAAGCTTTACTCGTTTGTGTAATCTAACTAGATGTACAACCTAGTAGATTCATTTTATTTCTAACATTGCTTGTTTAGAAAACAAAGACCTTCATTGCCGAACTCTGTACTGTTTGAAATAAGCTAGTTCTGTTATCGAAATGAGTTGCTTTCTTATGAAGAGTCTTCAGTGCAGCAAGATCAAACTTTCCTAGTTTGTGAAATCTAACAAGACGTACAACTTAGTAGATTCGCTTCATTTCCAATGCAGATTGTTCAGAAAAAAAAAAAAAAAACCTTCATTGCCGAACACTGTACTGTGTGAAATAAGCTAATTCTGTTTTCGGAGTGAGTTGCTTTCTTACGAAGAGTCTTCAGTCCAGCAAGATCAAACTTTTCTAGTTTGTGTAATCTAACAAGATATAAAACCTGGTAAGTGAGCTTCATTTCTAAACTAGTTAGTTTAGAAAACAAACACCTTAATTCCCCAAAACTGTACTGTGTGAAATAAGGTAGTTCTGTTCTCAGAATGATTTACTTTCTTACTAAGAGTCTTTGTCAAGCAAGATCAAGCTTTCCTAGTTTGGGTAATCTAACTAGATGTACAACCTAGTAGATTCATTTCATTTCTAACGTAGCCTGTTTAGAAAACAAACACCTGCATTGTCGAACTCTGTACTGTGTGAAATAAGCTAGTTCTGTTCTCAGAATGTGTTGCTTTCGTACGAAGAGTATTCAGTGCAGCAAGATCAAACTTTGCTAGTTTGTGTAATCTAACAAGATATACAACTTAGTAGGTTAGCTTCATTTCTAATGTAGTTTGATTACAAAAGAAACACCTTCATTCCTCAGCACTGTACTGTGTTAAATAAGCTAGTTCTGTTCTCGGAATGAGTTGCTTTCTTACGAAGAGTCTTCAGTGCCTCAAGATTTAACTTTATCAGTTTCTATAATCTAACTAGATGTACAACTTAGTAGATTCATTTCATTTCTAATGTAGTTTGTTTAGAAAACCAACCCCTTCATTGTAATGTGTGAAATAAGCTAGTTCTGTTTTCGGAATGAGTGCTGTCTTACGAAGAGTCTTCAGTGCAGCACGATCAACTTTGCTAGTTTGTGTAATCTCACAAGATGTAAAACTTAGTAGGTTAGCTTCATTTCTAATGTAGTTTGTTTAGAAAACAAACACATTGATTCTTCAACACTGTATTGTGTGAAATAAGCTAGTTCTGTTCTTGGAATGAGTTGTTTTATTACGAAGAGTTTTCAGTGCAGCATGATCAAACTTTCCTAGTTTGTGTAATCGAACAAGATGTAAAACTTGGTAAGTTAGCTTCATTTCTAAACTATTTAGTTTAGATAACAAACACCTTGAATCCCCAAAACTGTACTGTGCGAAATAAGCTAGTTCTGTTCTCGGAATGAGTTTCTTTCCTAATAAGAGTCTTCAGTGAAGCAAGATCAAGCTTTCCTAGTTTGTGTAATCTGACTAGATGTACAACTTAGTAGATTCATTTCATTTCTCACGTAGTTTGTTTAGAAAACCAACCACTTCATTGCCGAACAAAGTACTCTGTGAAATAAGCTAGTTCTGTTCTCGAAATGAGTTGCTTTCATACGAAGAGTCTTCGTTGTAGCAAGATAAAACTTTGCTAGTTTGTGTAATCTAACAAGTTGTACAACTAAGTCAGTTAGCTTCATTTGTAAAGCAGTTTGTTTAGAAAACAAACACATTGATTCCTCAACACTTTACTGTGTGAAAGAAGCTAGTTCTCTTCTAGGGATGAGGTGCTTTCTTACGAAGAGTCTTCAGTGCAGCAAGATCAAACTTTGATAGTTTGTGTAATCTAACAAGATGTACAACATAGTCAGTTAGCTTCATTTCTAAACTAGTTTGTTTAGAAAACAAACACCTTGATTCCCCAAAATGTACTGTGTGAAATAAGCTAGTTCTGTTCTCACAATGAGTGGTTTTCTTATGAAGAGAATTCAGTGCAGCAAGATACAAACGTTCCTAGTTTGTGTAGCCTAACAAGATGTACAATTTAGTAGATTCGCTTCATTTCCAACGCATATTGTTCAAAAACAAACACCTTCATTTGCCGATCACTGTACTGTGTGAAATAAGCTAGTTCTGTTCTCAGAATGAGTTGCTTTCTTATGAAGAGTCTTCAGCACAGCAAGATCAAACTTTATTAGTTTATGTAATCTAACTAGATGGACAACTTAGTAGATTCATTTCATTTCTAGCGTAGTTTGTTTGGAAAACATACACCTTCATTGCCGAATAACGTACTGTGAGAAATAAGCTAGTTCTGTTCTCAGAATGAGTTGCTTTCTTCTGAAGAGTCTTCCGTGCAGCAAGATCAAGCTTTGCTAGTATGTGTAATCTGACTAGATGTACAATTTAGTATATTCATTTCATTTCTAACGTAGTTTGTTTAGAAAACAAACTCCTTCATTGCCAAATACTGTACTGTGTGAAATAATCTAGTTCTGTTCTCGGAATGAGTTGCTTTCTCATGAAGAGTCTTCAGTGCAGCAAGATCAAGCTTCGCTAGTATGTGTAATCTGATTAGATGTAAAACTTAGTATACTCATTTCATTTCTAACGTAGTTTGTTTAGAAAACAAACTCCTTCATTGCCGAACACTGTACTGTGTGAAATAATCTAGTTCTGTTCTCGGAATGAGTTGCTTTCTTCCGAAGAGTCTTCAGTGAAGCAAGATAAACCTTTCCTAGGTTGTGTAATCTAACAAGATGTACAACTTAGTAGGTTAGCTTCATTTCTAATGTAGTTTGTTTAGAAAACAAACACCTTGATTCCTCAACACTGTATTGTGTGAAATAAGCTAGTTCTGTTCTCAGAATGAGTTGCTTTCTTACGAAGAGTCTTCAGTGTAGCAAGATCAAACTTTGCTATTTGTGTAATCTATCAAGATGTACAACTTAGTAGGTTACCTTCATTTCTCATGTAGTTTGTTTAGAAAACAAACACCTTGATTCCTCAACACTGTGTTGTGTGAAATAAGCTAGTTTTCTTCTCGGAATGACTTGCTTTCTTATGAAGAGTCTTCAGTGCAGCAAGATCAAACTTTCCTAGTTTGTGTAATCTAACAAGACGAACAACTTAGTAGATTTGCTTCATTTCCAACGCATATTGTTAAGAAAAAAAACACCTTCATTGCCGAACACTGTACTGTGTGAAATAATCTAGTTCTGTTCTCGGAATGAGTTGCTTTCTTACGAAGAGTCTTCAGTGAAGCAAGATAAACCTTTCCTAGGTTGTGTAATCTAACAAGATGTACAACTTAGTAGGTTAGCTTCATTTCTAATGTAGTTTGTTTAGAAAACAAACACCTTGATTCCTCAACACTGTATTGTGTGAAATAAGCTAGTTCTGTTCTCAGAATGAGTTGCTTTCTTACGAAGAGTCTTCAGTGTAGCAAGATCAAACTTTGCTATTTGTGTAATCTATCAAGATGTACAACTTAGTAGGTTACCTTCATTTCTCATGTAGTTTGTTTAGAAAACAAACACCTTGATTCCTCAACACTGTGTTGTGTGAAATAAGCTAGTTTTCTTCTCGGAATGACTTGCTTTCTTATGAAGAGTCTTCAGTGCCGCAAGATCAAACTTTCCTAGTTTGTGTAATCTAACAAGACGAACAACTTAGTAGATTCGCTTCATTTCCAATGCATATTGTTAAGAAAAAAAACACCTTCATTGCCGAACACTGTACTGTGTGAAATAACCTAGTTCTGTTTTCGGAATGAGTTGCTTTCTTACGAAGAGTCTTCAGTACAACAAGATCAAACTATGCTAGTTTGTGTAATCTAAAAAGATGTACAACTTGGTAAGTTAGCTTCATTTCTAAACTAGTTCCTTTAGAAAACAAACACCTTGATTCCCCAAAACTGTACTGTGTGAAATAAGCTAGTTCTGTTCTCAGAATGAGTTGCTTTCTTACGAAGAGTCTTCAGTGAAGCAAGATCAATCTTTCCTAGTTTGTGTAATCTAACTAGATGTACAACTTAGTAGATTCATTTCATTTCTAACGTAGTTTGTTTAGAAAACCAACCCCTTCATTGCCGAACACTGTACTGGGTGAAATAAGGTAGTTCTGTTCTCAGAATGAGTTGCTTTCTTATGAAGAGTCTTCAGTGCAGCAAGATCAAACTTTGCTAGTTTGTGTAATCTAACAAGATATAAAACTTGGTAAGTTAGCTTCTTTTCTAAACTAGTTTCTTTAGAAAACAAACAGCTTCATTGCCGAATACCGTACTGTGTGAAATCAGCTAGTTCTGTTCTCGGAATGAGTTGCTTTCTTACGAAGAGTCTTCAGTGCAGCAAGATCAAACTTTGCTAGTTTGTGTAATCTAAGAAGATGTAAAACTTGGAAAGTTAGCTTCATTTCTAAACCAGTTAGTTTAGAAAACAAACACCTTGATTCCCCAAAACTGTACTGTGTGAAATGAGTTCGTTCTTTTCTCGGAATGAGTTGTTTTCTTACGAAGAGTCTTCAGTGAAGCAAGATCAAGCTTTCCTAGTTTGTGTAATCTAACTAGATATACAACCTAATAGATTCATTTCATTTGTAACGTAGTTTGTTTAGAAAACAAGGACCTTCAATGCTGACCTCTGTACTGTGTGAAATAAGCTAGTTCTGTTCTCGGAATGAGTTGCTTTCTTATGAAGGGTCTTCAGTGCAGCAAGATCAAACTTTGCTAGTTTGTGTAATCTAACAACATGCACAACTTAGTCAGTTAGCTTCATTTGTAATGCAGTTTGTTTAGAAAACAAACACCTTGATTCCTCAACACTTTACTGTGTGAAAGAAGCTAGTTCTGTTCTCGGAATGAGTTGCTTTCTTACGAAAAGCCTTCAGTGCAGGAAGATCAAACATTGCTAATTTGTGTAATCTAACAAGATATACAACTTAGTCAGTTAGCTTCATTTGTAATGTACTTTTGTTAGAAAACAAACACCTTGAATCCTCAACTTTTTACTGTGTGAAAGAAGCTAGTTCTGTTCTCAGAATGATTTGCTTTTTTATGAAGAGTCTTCAGTGCAGAAAGATGAAACTTTGCTACTTTGTGTAATCTAACAAGATGTACAACTTAGTCAGTTAGCTTCATTTCTAAACTAGTTTGTTCAGAAAACGAACACTCTGATTCCCCAAAACTGTACTGTGTGAAATAAGCTAGTTATGTTTTTCAGAATGAGTTGCTTTCTTACGAAGAGTCTTCAGTGGAGCAAGATCAACCTTTCCTAGGTTGTGTAATCTAACAAGATGTACAACTTAGTAGGTTAGCTTCATTTCTAATGTAGTTTGTTTAGAAAAAAAACACCTTGATTCCTCAACACTGTGCTGCTTGAAATAAGCTAGTTTGTTCTCACAATGAGTTGCTTTCCTACGAAGAGTCTTCAATGAAGCAAGATCAAGCTTTCCTAGTTTGTGTAATCTAACTAGATGTACAACCTAGTAGATTCATTTCATTTCTAACGTAGTTTCCTTAGAAAACAAACACCTTCATTGCCTAACTCTGTACTGTGTGAAATAAGTTAGTTCTGTTATCGAAATGAGTTGCTTTCTTATGAAGAGTCTTCAGTGCAGCAAGATGAAGGTTTGCTAGTTTGTGTAATCTAACTAGATGTCCAACCTAGTAGATTCATTTCATTTCTAACGGATTTTGTTTAGAAAACAAACACCTTAATTGCCGAACTCTGTAATGTGTGAAATAAGCTAGTTCTGTTCTTGGAATGAATTGCTTTCTTATGAAGAGTCTTCAGTGCAGCAAGATCAAGCTTTGCTAGTTTGTGTATTCTGACTAGATGTACAACGTAGTAGATTCATTTCTTTTCTAACGTAGTTTGTTTAAAAAAAAAAAACCTTCATTTCAGAACTCTGTACTGTGTGAAATAAGCTAGTTCTGTTCTCAGAAAGAGTTGCTTTCTTATGAAGAGTCTTCACTGCAGCAAGATCAACCTTTGTAAGTTTGTGTTCTGTTTTCAGAATGAGTTGCTTTCTTATAAAGAGTCTTCATTGCAGCAAGATCAAATTTGCCAGTTTGTGTAATCTAAGAAGATGTACAACTTATTCAGTTAGCTTCATTTGTAATGTAGTTTGTTTGGAATACAAACACCTTGATTCCTCAACACTTTCCTGTGTGAAAGAAGCTAGTTCTGTTCTCGGAATGAGGTGCTGTCTTACGAAGAGTCTTCAGTGCAGCAAGATCAAACACTGCTAGTTTGTGTAATCTAACAAGATGTACAAGTTAGTCAGTTAGCTTCATTTGTAATGTACTTTGTTTAGAAAACAAACACCTTGATTCCCCAAAAATTGTACTGTGTGAAATAAGCTAGTTCTGTTCTCGGAATGAGTTGTTTTCTTACGAAGAGACTTCAGTGCAGCAAGATGAAACTTTGCTAGTTTGTGTAATCTAACAAGATATAAAACCTGGTAAGTTAGCTTCATTTCTAAACTAGTTTGTTTAGAAAACAAACACCTTGATTCCCCAAAACTGTACTGTGTGAAAGAAGCTAGTTCTGTTCTCGGAATGAGTTGTTTTCTTACGAAGAGACTTCAGTGCAGCAAGATCAAACTTTGTTAGTTTGTGTAATCTAACAAGATGTACAACTCAGTAGGTTACCTTCATTTATAATGTAATTTCTTTAGAAAACAAACCCCTTCATTGCCAAACTCTGTACTGTGTGAAATAAGCTAGTTCTGTTCTCAGAATGAGTGGTTTTCTTATGAAGAGACTTCAGTGCAGCAAGATCAAACTTTCCTAGTTTGTGTAATCTAACAAAATATACGACTTAGTAGATTCACTTCACTTCCGACACAGATTGTTCAGAAAACAAACAGCTTCATTGCCGAATACCGTACTGTTTTAAATAAGCTAGTTCTGTTCTCGGAATCAGTTGCTTTCTTTTGAAGCGTCTTCAGTGAAGCAAGATGAAGCTTTACTAGTTTGTGTAATCTAACTCGATGTACAACCCAGTAGATTCATTTCATTTCTAACGTGTGCCGACCCGTGGCACGACTTCGAAAGGACACTGAGAGAGGGAGCTGGAATGATCCTAGGACAAGAGCACAAAGAATGGAGCCAAGACAAAATGCTGATCAAGGCTCAAAGTTTATTGCAAAAGTCTCAGCTTATATATTAGTAAGCAAAACAAAGAAGTTCCTGAGAGCAGAGACCTTGTTCCAGTTACACAGCTGCACAGGGAGGGAACCTCAGATAAATGTCTATCAATGATATTCCTTGTGGCTAAACACCCTGATCTTCATAAATTTTCTCATCAGGCTGGAAAATATTATAATCTTTGTCTCAGCAAACTCTCTTAAAGCCTTAGGCTGTCAGGAGACCAAGCCTAACCTCTGGTCAAGGTCTCGGAGTTTATTAACTCATACAGAGGTATATACAGAGAGGGGAAAGGGGAAGATCTAAGAGCAGCAGGGTTTCTAGGATACCCAGCTGGGGAATGTGCCTTGCACAAGGTCATAGGGGGGGTTACAGCAGTCTTATATATCTTTAAGTTACACATTGTTCTTATCTACAGGTCAGGGTAGGGTCTCTGGGAAGGCTTAGTTATGTAGTTGCTCACAGACACTCAGGAAACTGAAATCTAACTTAGAAGATGCAGTTTTTTCCTCCAAAATGGCTGCGGTTTGGCTCAAGGTTCCCAACACTAACGTAGTTTGTTTAGAAAACAAACACCTTCATTGCCGAACTCTGTACTGTGTGAAATAAGCTAGTTCTGTTCTCGGAATGAGTTGCTTTCTTATGAACAGTCTTCAGTGCAGCAAGATCAAGATTTGCAAGTTTGTGTAATCTGACTAGATGTACATCTTAGTAGATTCATTTCATTTCTAACATAGTTTGTTTAGAAAACAAACACCTTCATTCCCGAACACTGTAATGTGTGAAATAAGCTAGTTTTGTTCTCGGAATGAGTTGCTTTTTTATGAAGAGTCTTCAGTGCAGCAAGATCAAACCTTGCCAGTTTGTGTAATCTAACTAGATGTACAACTTAGTAGATTCATTTCATTTCTAATGTAGTTTGTTTACAAAACAAACACCTTCATTGCCAACTCTGTACTGTGTGAAATAAGCTAGTTCTGTTCTTGGAATGAGGTGTTTTCTTACGAAGAGTCCTCAGTGCAGCAAGATCAAACTTTGCTAGTTTGTGTAATCTAACAACATGTAAAACCTGGTAAGTTAGCTTCATTTATAAACTAGTGAGTTTCGAAAACAAACACCTTGATTCCCCAAAACTGTACTGTGTGAATTAAGCTATTTCTCTTCTCGGCATGAGTTGCTTTCTTAAGAAGAGTCTTCAGTGAAGTAAGATGAAGCTTTACTAGTTTGTGTAATCTAATTAGATGTACAACCTAGTAGATTCATTTCATTTCTAACGTAGTTTGTTTAGAAAACAAACACCTTCATTGCCGAATTCTGTAGTGTGTGAAATAAGCTAGTTCGGTTCTTGGAATGAGTTGCTTTCTTATGAAGAGTCTTCAGTGCAGCAAGATCAAGGTTTGCTAGTTTGTGATATGAGTAGATCTACATTTTAGCAGATTCATTTCATTTCTAACGTAGTTTGTTTAGAAAACAAACACCTTCATTGCCGAACACTGTACTGTGTGGAATAAGCTAGTTCTGTTCTCAGAATGAGTTGGTTTCTTACGAAGAGTCTTCAGTGCAGGAAGATAAAACTTCGCTAGTTTGTGTAATCAAACTAGATGTACAACTTAGTAGACTCATTTCATTTCTAACGTAGTTTCATTAGAAAAGAAACACGTTCAATGCCAAACACTGTAGAGTGTGAAATAAGGTAGTTCTGTTCTCGGAATGAGTTGTTTTCTTACGAAGAGCCTTCAGTGCCTCAAGATGTAACTTTATTAGTTTGTGTAATCTAACTAGATGTACCACTTAGTAGATTCATTTCATTTCTAACGTAGTTTGTTTAGAAAACCAACCCCTTCATTTCCGAAGACTGTACTGTGTGAAATAAGCTAGTTCTGTTCTCAGAATGAGTTGCTTTCTTACACAGAGTCTTCAGTGCAGCAAGATCAAACTTTGCTAGTTTGTGTAATCTAACAAGGTGTACAACGTAGTAGGTTAGCTTTATTTCTAATGTAGTTTGTTTAGAAAACAAACATCTTGATTCCTCAACACTTTACTCTGCGAAAGAAGCCAGTTCTGTTCTTGGAATGAGTTGCTTTCTTACGAAGAGTCTTCAGTGCAGCAAGATCAAACTTTGCTAGTTTGGGTAATATAACAAGATATAAAACTTGGTAAGTTAGCTTCATTTCTAAACTAGTTTGTTTACAAAACAAACACCTTGATTCCCCAAAAGTGTACTGTGTGAAATAAGCTAGTTCTATTCTCGGAATGAGTGGTTTTCTTACGAAGAGTCTTCAGTGCAGCAAGATCAAACTTTGTTAGTTTGTGTAATCTAACAAGATGTACAACTTAGTAGGTTACCTTCATTTATAATGTCGTTTGTTTAGAAAACAAACCCCTTCATTGCCGAACTCTGTACTGTGTGAAATAAGCTACCTCGGTTTTCGGGATGAGTCGTTTTCTTACGATGAGTCTTTAGTGCAGCAAGATCAAACTTTCTTAGTTTGTGTAATCTAAGAATGTACAACTTAGTAGATTTGCTTCATTTCCAACACAGATTGTTCAGAAAGCAAACACCTTCATTTCCGAACACCGAACTGTGTGAAAGAAGCTACTTCTGTTCTCAGAATGAGTTGTTTTCTTTCAAAGAGACTTCAGTGCAGCAAGATCAAACTTTGTTAGTTTGTGTAATCTAACAAGATATACAAGTCAATAGGTTACCTTCATTTATAACGTAGTTTGTTCAGAAAAAAAACACCTTCATTGCAGAACACTGTACTGTGTGAACTAAGCTAGTTCTTTCCTTGGAGTGAGTTGCTTTCTTACTAAGAGTCTTCAGTGCAGCAAGATCAAACTTTGCTAGTTTGTGTAATCTAACAAGAGGTACAACTTACTCAGTTAGCTTCATTTGTAATGTAGTTTGTTTAGAAAACAAACAACTTGATTCCTCAACACTTTACTGTGTGAAAGAAGCTAGTTCTCTTTTCGGAATGAATTGCTTTCTTACGAAGAGACTTCAGTGCAACAAGATCAAACTTTGTTAGTTTGTGTAATCTAACAAGATGTACAACTTAGTAGGTTACCTTCATTTATAACGTAGTTTGTTTAGAAAACAAACCCCTTCATTGCCGAACTCTGTACTGTGTAAAATAAGCTAGTTCTGTTCTCGGAATGAGTTGTTTTCTTACGAAGAGTCTTGAGTGCAGCAAGATCAAACTTTCCTAGATTGTGTAATGTTACAAGATGTACAACTTAGTACATTCGGTTCATTTACAACGTAGATTGTTCAGAAAACAAACACCTTCATTGCCGAACACTGTACTGTGTGAAATAGGCTAGTTCTGTTTTCAGAAAGAGTTGCTTTCTTACGAGGAGTCTTCATTGCAGCAAGGTCAAACTCTCCTAGTTTGTGTAAACTAACAAGATGTACAACGTAGTATATTCACTTCATTTCCAACACAGATTGTTCAGAAAACAAACACCTTCATTGCCGAACACTGTACTGTGTGAAAGAACTAGTTCTTTTTTCGGAATGAGTTGCTTTCTTACGAAGAGTCTTCAGTGCAGCAAGATCAAACTTTGCTACTTTCTGTAATCTAACAAGATATACAAATTAGTCAGTTAGCTTCATTTGTAATGTAATTTGTTTAGAAAACAGACACCTTGATTTCTCAACACTTTAGTGTGTGAAAGAAACTAGGTCTGTTCTCAAAATGAGTTGCTTTCTTACGAACAGTCTTCAGTCGAGCAAGATCAAATTTTGCTAGTTTGTGTAATCTAACAAGATATAAAACTTGGTAAGTTAGCTTCATTTCTAAACTAGTTTGTTTAGAAAAAAAACAACTTGATTACCCAAAACTGTACTGTGTGAAAGAAGCTAGTTCTGTTCTCGGAATGAGTTGCTTTCTTTCGAAGTCTTCAGTGAAGCAACATCAAACTGTTAGTTTGTGTAATCTAACAAGATGTACAACTTAGTAGGTTACCTTCATTTATAACGTAGTTTGTTTCAAAAACAAACCCCTTCATTGCCGAACTCTGTACTGTGTAAAATAAGCTAGTTCTGTTCTCAGAATGAGTTGTTTGCTTACAAAGAGTCTTCAGTGCAGCAAGATCAAACTTTGCTAGTGTGTGTAATCTAACAAGATGTACAACTTAGTAGATTTGCTTCATTTCCAACGCAGATTGTTTAGAAAACAAACACCTTCACTGCCGTACACTGTACTGTGTGAAATAAGCTACTTCGGTTCTCGGAATGAGTTGCTTTCTTTCAAAGAGTCTTCAGTGAAGCAAGATCAAGCTTTCCTAATTTGTGTAATCTAATGAGATGTACAACCTAGTAGATTCATCCCATTTCTAACGTAGATGGTTAAGAAAACAAACACCTTCATTGCCTATCTCTGTTCTGTGTGAAATAAGCTAGTTCTGTTCTCGGAATGAGTTGCTTTCTTAGGAAGAGTCTTCAGTGCAGCAAGATCAAGCTTTCCTAGCTTGTGTAATCTGACTAGATATACATTTTAGTAGATTCATTTCATTTCTAATGAAGTTTGTTTAGAAAAACAACTTCTTTGCCGAACACTGTACTGTGTGAATTAAGCTAGTTCTGTTCTCGGAATGAGTTGCTTTCTTACAAAGAGTCTTCAGTGCAGCAACATCAAACATTGTTAGTTTGTGTAATCTAACAAGATGTACAACTTAGTAGGTTACCTTCATTGATAACGTAGTTTGTTTAGAAAACAAACCCCTTCATTGCCGAACTCTGTACTGTGTGAAATAAGCTAGTTCTGTTCTCTGAATGAGTTGTTTGCTTACAAAGAGACTTCAGTGCAGCAAGATCAAACTTTGCTAGTGTGTATAATATAATAAGATGTACAACTTAGTAGATTCGCTTCATTTCCAACGCAGTTTGTTTAGAAAACAAACACCTTCACTGCCGTACACTGTACTGTGTGAAATAAGCTACTTCGGTTCTCGGAATGAGTTGCTTTCTTTCGAAGAGTCTTCAGTGAAGCAAGATCAAGCTTTCCTAGTTTGTGTAATCTAACTAGATGTACAACCTAGTAGATTCATCTCATTTCTAATGTCGTTTGTTAAGAAAACAAACACCTTCATTGCCTATCTCTGTTCTGTGTGAAATAAGCTAGTTCTGTCTTCGGAATGAGTTTCTTTCTTACGAAGAGTCTTCAGTTCCTCAAGATCTAACTTTTTTAGTTTGTGTAATCTAACTAGATGTATAACTTAGTAGATTCATTTCATTTCTAACGTAGTTTGTTTAGAAAACCAACCCCTTCATTGCCAAACACTGTACTTGTGAAATAAGCTAGTTCTGTTCCCGGAATGAGTTGCTTTCTTACGAAAAGTCTTCAGTGTAGCAAGATCAAACTTTGTTAGTTTGTGTAATATAACAAGATGTACAAATTAGTAGGTTACCTTCATTAATAACGTAGTTTGTTTCGAAAACATACCCTTTCTTTGCCAAACTCTGTACTGTGTGAAATAAGCTAGTTCTGTTCTCAGAATGAATTGTTTTCTTACAAAGAGACTTCAGTGCAGCAAGATCAAACTTTGCTAGTGTGTCTAATCTACCAACATGTTCAACTGAGTAGGTTCGCTTCATTTCTAACGTCCTTTGTGTAGAAAACAAACACCTTCAGTGCCGTACACTGTACTGTGTGAAATAAGCTAGTTCTGTTTTCGGAATGAGTTTCTTTCTTATGAAGAGTCTTCAGTGCCTTAAGATCTAACTTTTTTAGTTTGTGTAATCTAACTAGATGTATAACTTAGTAGATTCATTTCATTTCTAACGTAGGTTGTTTAGAAAACCAACCCTTCATTGACGAACACTGTACTGTGTGAAATAAGCTAGTTTGGTTCTCGGAATGAGTTGCTTTCTTATGAAGAGTCTTCAGTGCAGCAAGATCAAGGTTTGCTAGTTTGTGGTCTGAGTAGATGTACATTTTAGCAGATTCATTTCATTTCTAACGTAGTTTGTTTAGAAAACAAACACCTTCATTGCCGAAAACTGTACTGTGTGAAATCAGCTAGTTCTGTTCTTGGAATGAGTTGGTTTCTTACGAAGAGTCTTCAGTGCAGGAAGATAAAACTTTGCTAGTTTGTGTAATCAAACTAAATGTACAACTTAGTAGATTCATTTCATTTCTAACGTAGTTTCATTAGAAAGGAAACACCTTCAATGCCAAACGCTGTAGAGTGTGAAATAAGGTAGTTCTGTTCTCGGAATGAGTTGTTTTCTTATGAAGTCTTCAGTGCCTCAAGATGTAACTTTATTAGTTTGTGTAATCTAACTAGATGTACCACTTAGTAGATTCATTTCATTTCTAACGTAGTTTGTTTAGAAAACCAACCCGTTCATTTCCCAAGACTGTACTGTGTGAAATAAGCTAGTTCTGTTCTCAGAATGAGTTGCTTTCTTACACAGAATCTTCAGTGCAGCAAGATAAAACTTTGCTAGTTTGTGTAATCTAACAAGATGTACAACTTACTAGGTTAGCTTTATTTCTAATGTAGTTTGTTTAGAAAATAAACACCTTGATTCCTCAACACTTTACTCTGCGAAAGAAGCCAGTTCTGTTCTCGGAATGAATTGCTTTCTTACGAAGAGTCTTCAGTGCAGCAAGATCAAACTTTGCTAGTTTGGGTAATATAACAAGATATAAAACTTGGTAAGTTAGCTTCATTTCTAAACTAGTTTGTTTACAAAACAAACACCTTGATTCGCAAAAGTGTACTGTGAGAAATAAGCTAGTTCTATTCTCGGAATGAGTGGTTTTCTTACGAAGAGTCTTCACTGCAGCAAGATCAAACTTTGTTAGTTTGTGTAATCTAACTAGATGTACAACTTAGTAGATTCATTTCATTTGTAACGTAGTTTGTTTAGAAAACAAACACCTTCATTGCCAAAATCTGTACTGTGTGAAATAAGGTAGTTCTGTTCTTGTAATGAGTTGTTTACTTATGAAGAGTCTTCAGTGCAGCAAGATCAAATGTTGCTAGTTTGTGTAATCTTACAGTATGTAAAACGTGGTAAGTTAGCTTCATTTCTAACCTAGTTAGTTTTGAAAACAAACACCTTGATTCCCCAAAACTGTACTGTGTGAAATAATCTAGTTCTGTTCTCTGAATGAGCTGCTTTCTTACGAAGTATCTTCAATGAAGCAAGATGAAGCTTTACTAGTTTGTTTAATCTAACTAGATGTACAACCTAGTAGATTCATTTCATTTCTAATGTAGTTTGTTTAGATAACAAACACCTTCATTGCCGAACTCTGTACTGTGTGAAGTAAGCTAGTTCTATTCTCGGAATGAGTTGCTTTCTTAGGAAGAGTCTTCAGTGCAGCAAGAACAAGCTTTGCTAGTTTCTGTAATCTGACTAGATATACATCTTAGTAGATTCATTTCACTTCTAATGTGGTTTGTTTAGAAAACAAACACCTTCATTGCCAAACACTGTACTGTGTGAAATAAGCTAGTTCTGCTCTTGCAATGAGTTGCTTTCTTACGAAAAGTCTTCAGTGCAGCAAGATCAAAGTTTGCTAGTTTGTATAATCTAACAAGATGTACAACTTAGTAGGTTAGCTTCATTTCTAATGTAGTTTGTTTAGAAAACAAACACCTTGATTCCTCAGCACTATACTGTGTAAAATAAGCTAGTTCTATTCTCGGAATGAGTTGCTTTGTTACGACGAGTCTTCAGTGCCTCAAGATCTAACTTTTTTAGTTTGTGTAATCTAACTAGATGTACAACTTAGTAGATTCATTTCATTTCTAACGTGGTTTGTTTAGAAAACCAACCCCTTCATTGCTGAACACTGTGTGAAATAAGCAAGTTCTTTTCTCGGAATGAGTTGATTTCTAACGAAGAGTCTTCAGTGCAGCACGATGAAACTTTGCTAGTTTGTGTACTCTAACAAGTTGTACATTTTAGTCAGCTAGATTCATTTGTAAAGTAGTTTGTTTAGAACACGAACACCTTGATTCCTCAACACTTTACTGTGTGAAAAAAGCTAGTTCTGTTCTGGAATGAGTTGCTTTCTTACAAAGAGTCTTCAATGCAGCAAGATTAAACTTTGCTAGTTTGTGTAATCTAACAAGATGTACAACTTAGTCAGTTAGCTTCATTTGTAATGTAGTTTTATTAGAAAACAAACACCTTGATTCCTCAACACTTTACTGTGTGAAAGAAGCTAGTTCTGTTCTCGGAATGAGTTGCTTTCTTACGAAGAGTCTTCAGTGAAGCAAGTTCAAACTTTGCTAGTTTGTATAATCTAACAAGATATAAAACTTGGTAAGTTAGCTTCATTTCTAAAGTAGTTTGTTTAAAAAGCAAACACCTTGATTTCCCAAAACTGTGCTGTGTGAAATAAGCTAGTTCTGTTCTCGGAATGAGTGGTTTTCTTACGAAGAGACTTCAGTGCAGCAAGATCAAACTTTGTTAGTTTGTGTAATCTCACAAGATGTACAACATAGTAGGGTACCTTTATTCATAACGTAGTTTGTTTAGAAAACAAACTCTTGATACCTCAACACTGTACTGTGTTAAATAAGCTAGGTCTGTTCTCGGAATGAGTTCCTTTCTTACGAAGAGTCTTCAGTGCCTCAAGATCTAACTTTATTAGTTTGTGTAATCTAAGTAGGTGTACAACTTAATAGATTCATTTCATTTCTAACGTACTTTTTTAGAAAACAAACACCTTGATTGGCGAACTCTGTACTGTGTGAAATAAGCTAGTTCTGTTCTCGGAATGAGTTGTTTACTTATGAAGAGTCTTCAGTGCAGCAAGATCAAACTTTGCTAGTTTGTGTAATCTAACAAGATGTAAAACTTAGTAAGTTAGCTTCATTTCTATACTAGTTAGTTTAGAAAACAAACACCTTGATTCCCCAAAACTGTACTGTGTGAAATAAGCTAGTTCTGTTCTCGGAATGAGTTGCTTTCTTACAAAGAGTCTTCAGTGCAGCAAGATCAAACTTTTCTAGTTTGTGTAATCTAACAAGATGTACAACTTAGTCAGTTAGCTTCATTTGTAATGTAGTTTGTTTAGAAAACAAACACCTTCTGGTATTGTGATCCCTTTGAGCGCTGTATTCTTGCCCTTCCCCTATGTTGTTCTATGGTTTCAGCTGGTGAGGTGTGGTTTATTGATTCTCCCTTCAGGTTCGTTGTCCACCTGAAAAGATATAAGCAAATTCTCCAATGGAGAGAGAAGTTAGTACTAGATAGAAGAGATAACCATATATGTTTTGCAGGGAACTTTATATGCATTGGTTCTCTTCTAGCCCACATTTGGTGGCCTCTAGATCTTGGAGACAGAGCTCATTTTTTGTACATGGCTTTGACTTATTTCCCCATTCCAGCAACGAGTTCCATTCCACTGAATGGATTTATTAGCCAAATCAAGAGCAGTTGGTTACCCACCATGGCTGTTTGCCACTACCCCACTTGTAGTAGCTTTATGTCAGATTGAGATAAACACACAGAGAACATCCAACTCCAACTAAGCCAGATATCCCAAGACACAGAGGCTCAGAAAACCTCACCAAGGAAGCAGAACTAAAATGACCCCAATGTGGCTCAGGGAAACTCGCGGAAGAAGGGGTGGAAAGATTGTTAGAGTCACAAGTTGGGGCATTATGCACAGATACTGGGGCCTATCCACCAGAACTCTTGAGCAAACTCACAATGCACGATCCACATTCCCCATAGATGATAGCGCCTTTGAAAGTGGGAGGAAGGGGGGAGGACAATGGAACCCATACTATGAATGTAAAATCAGAATAATATAAATAAAAATATATATTGACTAAAACAAAACAAAACAAAAAAAAACACCTTGATTCCTCAACACTTTACTGTGCGAAAGAAGCTAGTTCTGTTCTCGGAATGAGTTGCTTTCTTACGAATAGTCTTCAGTGCAGCAAGATCAAACTTTGCTAGTTTGTGTAATCTGACTCGATGTACATCTTAGCAGATTCATTTCATTTCTAACGTAGTTTGTTTAGACAACAAACACCTTCATTGCCAAACACTGTACTGTGTGAAATAAGCTAGTTCTGTTCTCGGAATGAGTTGCTTTCTTATGAAGTGTCTTCAGTACAGCAAGATCAAACTTTGGTAGTTTGTGAAATCTAACAAGAAGTACAACTTAGTAGGTTAGCTTCATTTCTAATGGAGTTTGTTTAGAAAAAAAAAACATCTTGATTCCTCAACACTGTAATGTGTGAAATAAGCTAGTTCTGTTCTCGGAATGAGTTGCGTTCTTACGAAGAGTCTTCAGTGCCTCAAGATCTAACTTTATTAGTTTGTGTAACCTAACTAGATGTACAACTTAGTAGATTCATTTCATTTCTAACGTAGTTTGTTTAGAAAACCAACCCCTTCATTGCCGAACACTGTACTGTGTGAAATAAGCTAGTTCCATTTTCGGAATGAGTTACTTTCTTATGAAGAGTCTTCAGTGCAGCAAGGTTAAGCTTTGCTAGTTTGTGTACTCTGACTAGATGTACAACTTAGTAGATTCATTTTATTTCTGACGTAGTTTCTTTAGAAAACAACCACGTTCATTGCCGAACTCTGTACTGTGCTAAATAAGCTAGTTCTATTCTCGGAATGAGTTGTTTTCTTACAAAGAGTCTTCAGTGCAGCAAGATCAAACTTTCCTAGTTTTTGTAATCTAACAAGATGTACAACTTAGTAGATTCGCTTCATTTCCAATGCACATTGTTCAGAAAACAAACACCTTCATTGCTGAACACTGTACTGTGTGAAATAAGGTAGTTCTGTTTTTGGAATGAGTTGCTTTCTTACGAAGAGTCTTCAGTGCAGCAAGATCAAACTTTATTAGTTTGTGTAATCTAACTACATATACAACTTAGTAGATTCTTTTCATTTCTAACATACTTTGTTTAGAAAACAAACACCTTCATTGCCAAACACTGTACAGAGTGAAATAAGCTAGTTCTGTTCTCGGAATGAGTTGCTTCCTTATGAAGAGTCTTCAGTGCAGCAAGATTAAGCTTTGATAGTTTGTGTAATCTAACAAGATATAAAACTTGGTAAGTTATCTTCATTTCTAAACTAGTTAGTTTAGAAAACAAACACCTTGATTCAACAAAACTGTACTGTGTGAAATAAGCTATTTCTGTTCTCAGAGTGAGTTGCGTTCTTACAAAGAGTCTTCAGTTCCTCAAGATCTAACTTTATTAGTTTGTGTAATCTAAATAGATGTACAATTTAGTAGATTCATTTCATTTCCAACGTAGTTTGTTTAGAAAACCAACCCGTTCATTGCCGAACACTGTACTGTGTGAAATAAGCTAGTTCTGTTCTCGGAATGAGTTGCTTTCTTCTGAAGAGTCTTCAGTGCAGCAAGATCAAGCTTTGCTAGTTTGTGTAATCTGACTAGATGTACAACTTAGTAGATTCATTTCATTTCTAACGTAGTTTGTTTAGAAAACAAAGACCTTCATTGCCGAACTCCGTACTGTGTGAAATAAGCTAGTTCTGTTCTCCGAATGAGTTGCTTTCTTATGAAGAGTCTTCAGTGTAGCAAGATCAAACGTTGCTAGTTTGTGTAATCTAACAAGATGTACAACTTAGTCAGTTAGCTTCATTTGTAATGGAGTTTGTTTAGAAAACAAACACCTTGATTCCTCAACACTGTACTGTGTGAAATAAGCCAGTTCTGTTCTCAGAATGAGTTGCTTTCTTATAGAGAGTCTTCAGTGCAGAAAGATTAAGCTTTGCTAGTTTGTGTAATCTGACTAGATGTACAAGTTAGTAGATTCATTTCATTTCTAACATAGTTTGTTTAGAAAACAAACACCTTGATTCCTCAACACTTTACTGTGTGAAATAAGCTAGTTCTGTTTTCGGAATAGTTGCTTTCTTACGAAGAGTCTTCAGTGCAGCAAGATCAAACTTTGCTAGTTTGTACAATCTAACAAGATGTACAAATTAGTCAGTTAGCTTCATTTGTAATGAAGTTTGTTTAGAAAACAAACACCTTGATTCCTCAAAACTTTATTGTGTGAAAGAAGCTAGTTCTGTTCTCGGAATGAGTTACTTTCGTACGAAGAGTCTTCAGTGCAGCAAGATCAAACTTTGCTAGGTTTTGTAATCTCACAACATAAAACTTGGTAAGTTACCTTCATTTCTAAACTAGTTTGTTTAGAAGACAAACACCTTGATTCCGCAAAACTGTACTGTGTGAAAAAAGCTAGTTCTGTTCTCAGAATGAGTGGTTTTCTTACGAAGAGAATTCAGTGCAGCAAGATCAAACTTTGTTAGTTTGTGTAATCTCACAAGATGTACAACTTAGTCAGTTAGCTTCATTTGCAATATACTTTGTTTAGAAAACAAACACCTTAATTCCTCAACATTTTACTGTGTGAAAAAGCTAGTTCTGTTCTCGGAATGAGTCGCTTTCTTCTGAAGAGTCTTCAGTGCAGCAAGATCTAACTTTGCTAGTTTGTGTAATCTAACAAGATATAAAACTTGGTAAGTTAGCTTCATTTATAACGTAGTTTGTTTAGAAAACAAACACCTTGATTCCTCAACACTGTAAAGTGTGAAATAAGCTAGTTCTGTTCTCGGTATGAGTTGCTTTCTTACGAAGAGTCTTCAGTGCCTCAAGATCTAAATTTATTAGATTGTGTAATCTAACTAGATGTACAACTTAGTAGTTTCATTTCATTTCTATCGTAGTTTGTTTAGAAAACCAAACCCTTCATTGCGAACACTGTAATGTGTGAAATAAGCTAGTTCTGTTCTTGGAATGAGCTGATTTCTTATGAAGAGTCTTCAGTCCAGCAAGATTAAGCTTTGCTAGTTTGTGATATCTAACTAGATGTACAACATAGTAGATTCATTTCATTTCTAACTTAGTTTGTATAGAAAATAAAGACCTTTATTGCCAAACACCGTACTGTGTGAAATAACCTAGTTCTGTTCTCGGAATGAGTTCCTTTCTTACAAAGAGTCTTCAGTGCTGCAAGATCAAACTTTGCTAGTTTGTGTAATCTAAAAAGGTGTACAACTTACTCAGTTAGCTTCATTTGTAATGTAGTTTGTTTAGAGAACAAAAACCTTTATTCCTCAACACTTTACTGTGTGAAAGAAGCTAGTCCTGTTCTCAGAATGAGTTGCGTTCTTACGAAGCGTCTTCAGTGCAGCAAGATCAAACTTTGCTAGTTTGTGTAATCTAACAAGATGTACAACTTAGTCAGTTAGCTTCATTTGCAATGTATTTTTTTATATATCTTTTTTTATATCTAACAAGATATAAACTTGGTAAGTTAGCTTCATTTATAAACTAGTCTGTTTAGAAAACAAACACCTTGATTCCCCAAATAAGCTAGTTCTGTTCTCGGAATGAGTTGTTTCTTACCAAGAGACTTCAGCAAGATCAAAATTTGTTAGTTTGTGTAATCTAACAAGATGTACAACTTAGTAGGTTACCTTCATTTATAATGTAGTTTGTTTAGGAAACAAACCCCTTCATTGCCAAACTCTGTACTGTGTGAAATAAGCTACTTCTATTCTTGGAATGAGTTGTTTTCTTACGATGAGTCTTCTGTGCAACAAGATCAAGCTTTCCTAGTTTGGGTAATCTCACAAGATGTCCAACTTAATAGATTCGCTTCATTTCCAATGCAGATTGTTCAGAAAACAAACACATTCATTACCGAAAACTGTACTGTGTGAAATAAGCTAGTTCTGTTTCGGAATTAGTTGCTTTCTTCTGAAGAGTCTTCAGTGCAGGAACAACAAATTTTGCTAGTTTGTGTCGTCTAACAAGGTGTACAACTTAGTCAATTAGATTCATCTGTAATGTAGTTTGTTTAGAAAACAAACACCTTGATTCCTCAACACTTTACTGTGTGAAAGAAGCTAGTTCTGTGCTCGGAATGATTTGCTTTCTTAGAGTCTTCAGTGCAGAAAGATCAAACATTGCTAGTTTGTGTAATCTAACAAGATGTACAACTTAGTAGGTTAGCTTCATTTCTAATGTAGTTTGTATAGAAAAAAACACATTGATTCCTCAACAGTGTACTGTGTGAAATAAGCTAGTTCTTTTCTCAGAATGAGTTGCTTTCTTACGAAGAGTCTTCAGTGCCTCAAGGTCTAACTTAATTAGTTTGTGTTATCTTACTAGATGTACAACTTAGTAGATTCATTTCATTTCTAATGTAGTTTGTTTAGAAAACCAACCCCTTCATTGCAGAACACTGTACTGTGTGAAATAAGCTAGATCTCTTCTTGGAATGAAACACACAGAAGTGTCTTCAGTGCAGCAATATCAAACTTTTCTTGGTTGTGTAATCTAACAAGATATAAAAGAGTAAGTTAGCTTCATTTCTAAACTAGTTTGTTTAGAAAACAAACACCTTGATTCCCCCAAAACTGTACTGTGTGAAATAAGCTAGTTCTGTTCTTGGAATGAGTTGTTTTCTTACGAAGAGACTTCAGTGCAGCAAGATCAAACTTTGTTAGTTTGTGTACAAGATGTACAACGTAGTAGGGTACCTTCATTTATAACGTAGTTTGTTTTAGAAAACAAACCCCTTCATTGCCAAACTCTGTACTGTGTGAAAAAAGCTAGTTCTTTTCTCGAATGAGTTGTTTTTCTTTCGAAGAGTCTTCAGTGCAGGAAGACCAAACTTTCCTAGTTTGTGTAATCTAACAAGATGTAAAATCGTAAGTAGGTTAAATTCATTTCTAAAACAAAACAAAACAAAAAAAACACCTTGATGCCCCAAACTTTATTGTATGAAGTAAGCTAGTTCTGTTTTCGGAATGAGTTGCTTTATTACGAAAAGTATTCAGTGAAGTAAGATGAAGCTTTACTAGTTTGTGTAATCTAACTAGCTGTACATCTTAGCAGATTGATTTCATTTCTAATGTAGTTTGTTTAGAAAACAAACCCCTTCATTGCCAAACACTGTACTGTGTGAAATAAGCTAGTTCTTTTCTCGGAATTAGTTGCTTTCTTATGAAGAGTCTTCAGTGCAGCAAGATCAAACTTTGCTAGTGTCTGTAATCTAACAAGATGTACAACATAGTCAGTTAGCTTCATTTGTAATGAGTTTTTTTAGAAAAAAAACATCTTGATTCCTCAACACTTTACTGTGTGAAATAAGCTAGTTCTTTTCTCGGAATGAGTAGCTTTCTTATGAAGATTCTTCAGTGCAGCAAGATCAACTTTATTAGTTTGTGTAATCTAACAAGATGTACAACTTAGTCAGTTCATTTCATTTGTAATGTAGTTTGTTTAGAAAACAAACACCTTGATTCCTCAACAGTTTACTTTGTGAAACAAGCTAGTTCTGTTCTCGGAATGAGTTACTTTCTTACAAAGAGTCTTCAGTGCAGCAAGATCAGAGCTTTGCTAGTTTGTGTAATCTGACAAGATATAAAACTTAGTAAGATTATTTCATTTCTAAACTAGTTTTTTTTAGAAAACAACCACGTTGATTCCCTGAAACTCTGTACTGTGTAAAGTAAGCTAGTTCTGTTCTCGGAATGAGTTGTTTTCTTACAAAGAGTCTTCAGTGCCAAGCAAGATCAAACTTTCCTAGTTTTTGTAATCTAACAAGATGTACAACTTAGTAGATTACCTTCATTTCCAATGCACATTGTTCAGAAAACAAACACCTTCATTGCTGAACACTGTACTGTGTGAAATAAGGTAGTTCTGTTTTTGGAATGAGTTGTTTTCTTATGAAGAGTCTTCAGTGCAGCAAGATCAAACTTTATTAGTTTTTGTGAAATCTAACAACATATACAACTTAGTAGATTCTTTTCATTTCTAACATACTTTGTTTAGAAAACAAACACCTTCATTGCCAAACACTGTACAGAGTGAAATAAGCTAGTTCTGTTCTCAGAATGAGTTGCTTCCTTATGAAGAGTCTTCAGTGCAGCAAGATTAAGCTTTGATAGTTTGTGTAATCTAACAAGATATAAAACTTGGTAAGTTATCTTCATTTCTAAACTAGTTAGTTTAGAAAACAAACACCTTGATTCAACAAAACTGTACTGTGTGAAATAAGCTATTTCTGTTCTCAGAGTGAGTTGCGTTCTTACAAAGAGTCTTCAGTTCCTCAAGATCTAACTTTATTAGTTTGTGTAATCTAAATAGATGTACAATTTAGTAGATTCATTTCATTTCCAACGTAGTTTGTTTAGAAAACCAACCCGTTCATTGCCGAACACTGTACTGTGTGAAATAAGCTAGTTCTGTTCTCGGAATGAGTTGCTTTCTTCTGAAGAGTCTTCAGTGCAGCAAGATCAAGCTTTGCTAGTTTGTGTAATCTGACTAGATGTACAACTTAGTAGATTCATTTCATTTCTAACGTAGTTTGTTTAGAAAACAAAGACCTTCATTGCCTCAACTCTTTACTGTGTGAAATAAGCTAGTTCTGTTCTCCGAATGAGTTGCTTTCTTATGAAGAGTCTTCAGTGTAGCAAGATCAAACGTTGCTAGTTTGTGTAATCTAACAAGATGTACAACTTAGTCAGTTAGCTTCATTTGTAATGGAGTTTGTTTAGAAAACAAACACCTTGATTCCTCAACACTGTACTGTGTGAAATAAGCCAGTTCTGTTCTCAGAATGAGTTGCTTTCTTATAGAGAGTCTTCAGTGCAGAAAGATTAAGCTTTGCTAGTTTGTGTAATCTGACTAGATGTACAAGTTAGTAGATTCATTTCATTTCTAACATAGTTTGTTTAGAAAACAAACACCTTGATTCTCTCAACACTTTACTGTGTGAAATAAGCTAGTTCTGTTTTGAATAGTTGCTTTCTTACAAAGAGTCTTCAGTGCAGCAAGATCAAACTTTGCTAGTTTGTACAATCTAACAAGATGTACAAATTAGTCAGTTAGCTTCATTTGTAATGAAGTTTGTTTAGAAAACAAACACCTTGATTCCTCAAAACTTTATTGTGTGAAAGAAGCTAGTTCTGTTCTCGGAATGAGTTACTTTCGTACGAAGAGTCTTCAGTGCAGCAAGATCAAACTTTGCTAGGTTTTGTAATCTCACAACATAAAACTTGGTAAGTTACCTTCATTTCTAAACTAGTTTGTTTAGAAGACAAACACCTTGATTCCGCAAAACTGTACTGTGTGAAAAAAGCTAGTTCTGTTCTCAGAATGAGTGGTTTTCTTACGAAGAGAATTCAGTGCAGCAAGATCAAACTTTGTTAGTTTGTGTAATCTCACAAGATGTACAACTTAGTCAGTTAGCTTCATTTGCAATATACTTTGTTTAGAAAACAAACACCTTAATTCCTCAACATTTTACTGTGTGAAAAAAGCTAGTTCTGTTCTCGGAATGAGTCGCTTTCTTACGAAGAGTCTTCAGTGCAGCAAGATCTAACTTTGCTAGTTTGTGTAATCTAACAAGATATAAAACTTGGTAAGTTAGCTTCATTTATAACGTAGTTTGTTTAGAAAACAAACACCTTGATTCCTCAACACTGTAAAGTGTGAAATAAGCTAGTTCTGTTCTCGGTATGAGTTGCTTTCTTACGAAGAGTCTTCAGTGCCTCAAGATCTAAATTTATTAGATTGTGTAATCTAACTAGATGTACAACTTAGTAGTTTCATTTCATTTCTATCGTAGTTTGTTTAGAAAACCAAACCCTTCATTGCCGAACACTGTAATGTGTGAAATAAGCTAGTTCTGTTCTTGGAATGAGCTGATTTCTTATGAAGAGTCTTCAGTCCAGCAAGATTAAGCTTTGCTAGTTTGTGATATCTAACTAGATGTACAACATAGTAGATTCATTTCATTTCTAACTTAGTTTGTAAAGAAAATAAAGACCTTTATTGCCAAACACCGTACTGTGTGAAATAACCTAGTTCTGTTCTCGGAATGAGTTCCTTTCTTACAAAGAGTCTTCAGTGCTGCAAGATCAAACTTTGCTAGTTTGTGTAATCTAAAAAGGTGTACAACTTACTCAGTTAGCTTCATTTGTAATGTAGTTTGTTTAGAGAACAAAAACCTTTATTCCTCAACACTTTACTGTGTGAAAGAAGCTAGTCCTGTTCTCAGAATGAGTTGCGTTCTTCTGAGCGTCTTCAGTGCAGCAAGATCAAACTTTGCTAGTTTGTGTAATCTAACAAGATGTACAACTTAGTCAGTTAGCTTCATTTGCAATGTATTTTTTATATATCTTTTTTATATCTAACAAGATATAAACTTGGTGTTTAGCTTCATTTATAAACTAGTCTGTTTAGAAAACAAACACCTTGATTCCCCAAAACTTTAGAGTGTGAAATAAGCTAGTTCTGTTCTCGGAATGAGTTGTTTCTTACCAAGAGACTTCAGCAAGATCAAAATTTGTTAGTTTGTGTAATCTAACAAGATGTACAACTTAGTAGGTTACCTTCATTTATAATGTAGTTTGTTTAGGAAACAAACCCCTTCATTGCCAAACTCTGTACTGTGTGAAATAAGCTACTTCTATTCTTGGAATGAGTTGTTTTCTTACGATGAGTCTTCTGTGCAACAAGATCAAGCTTTCCTAGTTTGGGTAATCTCACAAGATGTCCAACTTAATAGATTCGCTTCATTTCCAATGCAGATTGTTCAGAAAACAAACACATTCATTACCGAAAACTGTACTGTGTGAAATAAGCTAGTTCTGTTTTGGAATTAGTTGCTTTCTTACGAAGAGTCTTCAGTGCAGGAACAACAAATTTTGCTAGTTTGTGTCGTCTAACAAGGTGTACAACTTAGTCAATTAGATTCATCTGTAATGTAGTTTGTTTAGAAAACAAACACCTTGATTCCTCAACACTTTACTGTGTGAAAGAAGCTAGTTCTGTGCTCGGAATGATTTGCTTTCTTAGAGTCTTCAGTGCAGAAAGATCAAACATTGCTAGTTTGTGTAATCTAACAAGATGTACAACTTAGTAGGTTAGCTTCATTTCTAATGTAGTTTGTTTAGAAAAAAACACATTGATTCCTCAACAGTGTACTGTGTGAAATAAGCTAGTTCTTTTCTCAGAATGAGTTGCTTTCTTACGAAGAGTCTTCAGTGCCTCAAGGTCTAACTTAATTAGTTTGTGTTATCTTACTAGATGTACAACTTAGTAGATTCATTTCATTTCTAATGTAGTTTGTTTAGAAAACCAACCCCTTCATTGCAGAACACTGTACTGTGTGAAATAAGCTAGATCTCTTCTCGGAATGAGTTGCTTTCTTACGAAGTGTCTTCAGTGCAGCAATATCAAACTTTTCTTGGTTGTGTAATCTAACAAGATATAAAACTTGGTAAGTTAGCTTCATTTCTAAACTAGTTTGTTTAGAAAACAAACACCTTGATTCCCCAAAACTGTACTGTGTGAAATAAGCTAGTTCTGTTCTTGGAATGAGTTGTTTTCTTACGAAGAGACTTCAGTGCAGCAAGATCAAACTTTGTTAGTTTGTGTACAAGATGTACAACGTAGTAGGGTACCTTCATTTATAACGTAGTTTGTTTAGAAAACAAACCCCTTCATTGCCAAACTCTGTACTGTGTGAAAAAAGCTAGTTCTTTTCTCCGAATGAGTTGTTTTCTTACGAAGAGTCTTCAGTGCAGGAAGACCAAACTTTCCTAGTTTGTGTAATCTAACAAGATGTACAACGTAGTAGGTTAACTTCATTTCTAATGTAGTTTCATTAGAAAAAAAACACCTTGATGCCCCAAACTGTATTGTATGAAGTAAGCTAGTTCTGTTTTCGGAATGAGTTGCTTTATTACGAAAAGTATTCAGTGAAGTAAGATGAAGCTTTACTAGTTTGTGTAATCTAACTAGCTGTACAACCTAGTAGATTGATTTCATTTCTAATGTAGTTTGTTTAGAAAACCAACCCCTTCATTGCTGAACACTGTACTGTGTGAAATAAGCTAGTTCTTTTCTCGGAATTAGTTGCTTTCTTATGAAGAGTCTTCAGTGCAGCAAGATCAAACTTTGCTAGTGTCTGTAATCTAACAAGATGTACAACATAGTCAGTTAGCTTCATTTGTAATGTGGTTTTTTTAGAAAAAAAAACACCTTGATTCCTCAACACTTTACTGTGTGAAATGAGCTAGTTCTTTTCTCGGAATGGGTAGCTTTCTTATGAAGATTCTTCAGTGCAGCAAGATCAAGCTTTGCGAGTTTGTGGAATCTAACAAGATGTACAACTTAGTCAGTTAGCTTCATTTGTAATGTAGTTTGATTAGAAAACAAACACCTTGATTCCTCAACAGTTTACTTTGTGAAACAAGCTAGTTCTGTTCTCGGAATGAGTTGCTTTCTTACAAAGAGTCTTCAGTGCACTAAGATCAGAGTTTGCTAGTTTGTGTAATCTAACAAGATATAAAACTTGGTAAGATAGCTTCATTTCTAAACTATTTTTTTTAGAAAACAAATACTTTGAATCCCCTGAACTGTACTGTGTGAAGTAAGCTAGTTCTGTTCTCGGAATGAGTTGTTTTCTTACACAGAGACGTCAGTGCAGCAAGATCAAACTTTGTTAGTTTGTGTAATCTAACAAGATGTACAACTTAGTAGGTTACCTTCATTTATAACGTAGTTTGTTCAGAAAACAAACCCCTTCAGTGCCGAACTCTGTACTGTGTGAAATAAGCTATTTCTGTTCTCATAATGAGTTGTTTTCTTATGAAGAGTCTTCAGTGCAGCAATATCAAACGTTCCTAGTTTGTGAAATCTAACAAGATGTACAACTTAGTAGATTCGCTTCATTTCCATTGCAGATTGTTCAGAAAACAAACAACTCCATTGCCGAACTCTGTACTGTGTGAAATAAGCTAGTTCTGTTTTCAGAATGAGTTGCTTTCTTATGAAGAGTCTTCAGTGCAGCAAGATCAAACTTTGTTAGTTTGTGTAATCTAACTAGATGTACAACTTAGTAGATTCATTTCATTTCTGATGTAGTTCGTTTAGAAAACAAACACCTTGATTCCTCAACACTGTACTGCGTGAAATAAGCTAGTTGTGTTCTCGGAATGAGTTGCTTTCTTACGAAGAGTCTTCAGTGCCTCAAGATCTAACTTTACTAGTTTGTGTAAGCTAACTAGATGAACAACTTAGTAGATTCATTTCCTTTCTATCGTAGTTTGTTTAGAAAACAATCACCTTCATTGCCGAACACTGTACTGTGTGAAATAAGCTAGTTCTATTCTCTGAATGAGTTGCTTTCTTATGAACAGTCTTCAGTGCAGCAAGATCAATAATTGCTAGTTTGTATAATCTGACTAGATGTACAACTTAGTAGGTTACCTTCATTTCTAATGTAGTTTGTGTAGAAAACAAACACCTTGATTCCTCAACACTTTACTGTGTGAAAGAAGCTAGTTCTGTTCTCGGAATGAGTTGCTTTCTTACGAAGGGTCTTCAGTGCAGCAAGATCAAACTTTGCTAGTTTGTGTAATCTAACAAGCTGTACAATTTAGTCACTTAGCTTCATTTGTAATAGAGTTTCTTTAGAAAACAAACACCTTGATTCCTCAACACTTTACTGTGTGAAAGAAGCTAGTTCTATTTTCCGAATGAGTTGCTTTCTTACGAAGAGTCTTCAGTGCAAGAAGATCAAACTTTGCTAGTTTGTGTAATCTAAGAAGATATAAAAGTTGGTAAATTAGCTTCATTTCTAAACTAGTTTGTTTAGAAATCAAACACCTTGGTTCTCCAAAACTGTACTGTGTGGAATAAGCTAGTTCTGTTCTCCGAATGAGTTGTTTTCTTACAAAGAGATTTCAGTGCAGCAAGATCAAACGTTGTTAGTTTGTGTAATCTAACAAGATATACAACTTAGTAGGTTATCTTCATTTATAACTTAGTTTGTTTAGAAAACAAACGCCTTCATTGCCAAAATCTGTACTGTGTGAAATAAGCTAGTTCTGTTCTCGGAATGAGTTGATTTCTTATGAAGAGTCTTCAGTGCAGCAAGATAAAACTTTCCTACTTTTTGTAATCTAACAAGATGTACTACTTAGTAGATTCGTTTCATTTCCAATGCAGATTCTTCAGAAAACAAACACCTTCGTTGCCGAACACTGTACTGTCTGAAATAAGCTGTTATGTTTTTTTAATGAGTTGCTTTCTTACGAAGAGTCTTTAGTGCAGGAAGATCAAACTTTTCTAGTTTTTGTAATCTAAAAAGATGTACAACTTAGTAGATTCACTTCATTTCCAACGCAGATTGTTCAGAAAACAAACATCTTCATTGCCGAACACTGTACTGTGTGAAATAAGCTATTTATGTTTTCGGAATGAGTTGCTTTCTTACGAAGAGTCTTCAGTGCAGCAAGATCAAACTTTGCTAGTTTGTGTAATCAAACCAGATGTACAACTTAGTCAGTTAGCTTCAGTTGTAATGTAGTTTGTTTAGAAAACAAACACCTTGATTACTCAAGACTTTATTGTGTGAAATAAGCTAGTTCTGTTCTCGGAATGAGTTGCTTTCTTACGAAGAGTCTTCAGTGCATCAAGGTCAAACTTTGCTAGCTTGTGTAATCTAACAACATGTACAACTTAGTCACTTAGCTTCATTTGTAATGTAGTTTGTTTAGAAAACAAACGCCTTGATTCCTCAATACTTTACTGTGTGAAAGAAGCTAGTTCTTTTTTCGGAATGAGTTGCTTTCTTACGTAGAGTCTTCAGTGCAAGAAGATCAAACTTTGCTAGTTTGTGTAATCTAACAAGATATAAAAGTTGGTAGATTAGCTTCATTTCTAAACTAGTTTGTTTAGAAAACAAACACCTTGATTCCTCAACACTGTACTGTGTGAAATAAGCTAGTTCTGTTCTCGGAATGAGTTGTTTTCTTACGAAGAGACTTTAGTGCAGCAAGATCAATCTTTGTTAGTTTGTGTAATCTAACAAGATATACAACTTAGTAGGTTACCTTCATTTATAATGTAGTTTGTTTAGAAAACAAATGCCTTCATTGCCGAACTCTGTACTGTGTGAAATAAGCTAGTTCTCTTCTCGGAATGAGTTGCTTTCTTATGAAGAGTGTTCAGTGCAGCAAGATCAAACTTTACTAGTTTCTGTAATCTAACAAGATATACAACTTAGTAGGTTAGCTTCATTTCTAATGTAGTTTGTTTAGAAAACAAACACCTTGATTCCTCAACACTGTACTGTGTGAAATAAGCTTGTCCTGTACGCGTAATGAGTTACTTTCTTACGAAGAGTCTTCAGTGCCTCAAGATTTAACTTTAGAGTTCTGGGTAAGATGGCGGCATAGGAGCCATGCCAAACCGGATCAGGGAGGGAATCAAGAAAAACTACACTCATCTGAGGAAGAGAGCCGAATATTTTCTCCGGGAAATAGCGGAAAAGCAAAAGACAGCCAGAAACCCACTGAGGAGAGTGCGGCCCCCGGCAGCTCACCCCCCTACGGCCACATGCCACCGCGGGCTCCCCAGCCGCGGACTCCCCATACACGGGCTCCCCATCCGCGGGCTACCAGTGGCTTCCCTCCACCCCAAGGGCACCCCAGCAGCTCCACTTCACTCTGCCGGCTCCCCAACGGATCGGCGCCAAGGTTCCAACCCTTGGTCCAACGCTGCCAACCAGATCAGCTAAGCCCTGCTGAGCTTCGGCTGCAAACGCCGCCCGAACAAAAAAACAGAAAAAGGGACTTTTCAACCTCATCAGTCTCCTCACAGATCCTAGAAATCAAAGAAAAATCTGTGGAGCTACTGAAAGAGACACACACCGTGAGTTTCTGCAGGCTTCCTGAACTCGCCCATCCCCCAATCATCAGTTCCCCAGGGAATTGGTAGAATCGAACAACAACCAGTGGCAAATTTGAACCACATCGTCAACCCCAGTCCCAGCTTACCTGACCCAAGCTCCACAGCTCAGGGAACAAGGTGGGCACCCAGCATTGGTGAGTTTAAAAGCCACACCAAAAGATAACAAAGGCCTGCATTGGAAGTGCTAACCCTCTTTCCAGGTCAAGGCAGGGTATGTATTACATATTTGTGGGTGGCTTTACCATTTTCAAATAAGCTGAATATGAGGGGTTGAATATTGCTATCTGTACTACTTATAGATTTAAAGGGCCTTTATCTTTTGCTTCAGTTATTATTGACGACAGGGTCTGATTCCCAAGCTGGCAGGACTAAGGGCGTGGCCCATCACATGCCCTTAGGGATTTTGACCCTATAGGACTGGTTGTCTCAATTCTCACACTTGTATACTCTGTGTTTATGTCAATTGAATGTGTATTTTGCTCTGTTGAAGTTTAGAACTTGCCTCTAAATTGTTCCACCAGTCCACTACAATACTTGCTTAACAAGCAAACTCAACAGCTAGGAGTACTTCTAATTAGGTACAAGTGCTACACTTGACACCTTAAACTCATATCCTGAAATTATATAAAGGTGGATCACAACACCTAAGAACACTGAAGATAAATAGGAAACCTAAGCATCAAAGCAATCCAGGATGCAAAAGTCACTACATTATAATACAAGAAACACAAAGAATCAAGACAATGCACTCCCACCAAAAATTGCAAATCCATCAGAAAGGCCCAACAATGAGACTGTTTTAGATGAAATTCCTGACAAAGATTTCAAGGGAATGATGATATCTATGCTCAAAGAAATGAAAGAAGAAATGAAAGCAATCCGAGAAGAAAACAAAGGAATTAGATAAGAAAACAAACTGTTGAAGGAAATTACAGAGAAACAGTTTAATGAAATAAAAAGGTCATTAGAGGACATGAACAAGGAAATAGAACTACTGAAGAAAAACCAGGCTGAAATCTTAACCCTGAAGAACACAGTCAGTGAAATAAAAATCTCTGTGGAAAGTCTCAGTAGTAGAATGGATGAAGGAGAGGACAGAATATCTAAACTAGAAGACCAGGTGGCAGATCTACCACAGTCCAACAAAGAGAAAGACAAGCTAATAGAAAGGTATGAATGGGAACTCCAAGACATGCAGGACACTATGAAAAGATCAAACATAAGAATTCAAGGTATAGCAGAAGGGGAAGAATTTCAATCCAGAGGCTTAGTAGGTGTTTTCTATAAAATCATAGAAGAAAATTTTCCCCAAATTGGAAAGAAATGCCAATGCAGATACAAGAAGCACTTAGAACACCAAACAGACAAAACCTAGAAAGATCCTCTTCTCGCCATGTTATAATTAAACTACTAAATACGCAAACCAAAGAAAATATACTGAAAGCAGTTAGAGAGAAAAAGCAAATGACATTTAAGGGGAAACCCATCAGGGTCACAGCAGATTACTCAACACAAACCCTAAAAGCCAGGAGGGCCTGGAATGATGTATTCCAAGTTCTGAAAGATAAAAACTGTCCACCAAGATTACTTTATCCTACAAAGCTTTCTATCCAAATTGATGGAGAAATAAGGACATTCCACAAGAAAGACAGGCTAAAGGAATTTATGACAACTAAGCCAGCTCTACAGAAAATACTTGCAAGAATCATTCATGCTGAAGAAAAAGCAAAACACACACAGCAGGAAATAGGAAAAAAGAAATCATACTCAACAGTTAGAACAAGTGAGTAAAACGAAAACCAGGAAGAACTACAAAACAAGAAAAATGGACAGATCAAATACATATCTTTCAATAATAACTCTTAATATCAATGGCCTCAATGCCCCAATCAAAAGACATACACTTGCAGACTGGGTTAAAAAGCAGGATCCTACCATCTGTTGCCTTCAGGAAACTCACATCCGATTAAAAGATAGAAACATTCTTAGGGTGAAAGGCTGGAAAAAGATATATCAAGCAAATGGACCTAGAAAACAAGCAGGGGTTGCCATCCTAATTTCTGACAGGATAGACTTCAAACCAACATTAGTGAGGAGAGATAAAGCAGGTCACTTTATACTGATTAAAGGAACACTCCAACAGGAGGATATCACAATCCTAAACATTTATGCTCCCAACACGGGGGCCCCCAATTACATCAAACAAACACTATCGGACTTAAGGTCAGAGATAACACCTAACACAATAGTAGTGGGTGACTTCAATACTCTGCTCTCATCACTTGACAGGTCTACCCAACAAAAAATAAACAGAGAGACATCTGCATTAAATGATATCATGGAACAAAGGGACCTAACAGATATATACAGAACATTCCATCCAAATACTGCAGAATATACATTCTTCTCAGCAGCACATGGGTCATTCTCTAAAATAGACCATATGATAGGACACAAATAAAATCTCAACAAATACAGGAAAATTGAAATAATCCCTTGTATGCTATCTGACCAAAATGGGATTAAACTGCAAATCAACAACAAGAAAAACTACAGAGAATACAGAAATTCATGGAGACTAAATAGTACATTATTGAATGATGTATGGGTCATTGAAGAAATTAAGAAAGAAATCAAGAAATTCATAGAATCAAATGATGTTGAGAATACAACATACGAAAACCTTTGAGACACAATGAAGGCAGTCCTACGAGGGAAATTTATAGCTCTAAGTTCCTATATTAAGAAACTAGAGAGTTCACAACCAAATAATTTAATGCTTCACCTTAAGGCCTTGGAAAGAGAAGAACAAGGCAAACCAAAAATCAGTAGATGGGAAGAAATAATAAAGGTTAGGGCAGAAATTAATGAAATGGAAACCAAAAAAAAATCAAAAAATCAATGAAACAAAGAGTTGGTTCTTTGAAAGGATTAACAAGATTGAGAAATCCTTAGCAAATCTGACCAAAAGAAAGAGAGAAGAGACAAAAATTGATAAAATTAGAGATGAAAAAGGCAACATCACAACAGATACCAAAGAAATTCAGAAAATCATACGGACATACTTTAAGAATATATATGCCTCTAAGTTTGAAAACCTGAAAGAAATGGATGATTTCCTTGATTTATATGACCTACCAAAATTAAATCAAGATGAGATAAACCATTTAAATAGACCTATAACAACCACAGAGATCCAAGCAGTCATAAAAAGTCTCCCAATTAAAAAAAGCCTAGGCCCAGATGGATTCACTACGGAATTTTACCAGACATTCCTGGAAGATCTAACACCAATGCTTCTCAAACTTTTCCATAAAATAGAAGAGGAAGGAATTCTACCGAAATCCTTCTATGAAGCCAGCATCACCCTGATACCCAAACCGGACAAAGACAGATCCAAAAAAGAAAACTATAGACCAATCTCCCTCATGAACATAGATGCAAAAATTCTCAACAAAATACTGGCAAACAGAATACAAGAATATATCAGAAAGATTATTCACCCTGACCAAGTAGGCTTTATCCCAGAGATGCAGGGACGGTTCAACATACGCAAATCCATGAATGTAATACACCATATAAATGGTCTGAAGGACAAAAATCACATGGTCATCTCAATAGATGCAGAAAAGATATTTGACAAAATCCAACACCCCTTCATGGTGAAAGTACTACAGAAACTTGGAATAGAAGGAACATATCTCAAAATAATAAAAGCTATTTATGACAAACCTACAGCCAACATAATACTTAATGGGAAAAACGTGAAGATTTTCCTCTAAATTCAGGAACAAGACAAGGGTGTCCACTTTCCCCACTATTATTTAATATAGTATTGGAAGTCTTAGCCATAGCAATAAGGCAAGAGACACTCATAAAGGGGATACAAATCGGAAAGGAAGGGGTCAAGTTATCATTATTTGCAGATGATATGATTCTATACATAACAGATCCTAAAGACTCTACCAGCAAATTATTAGAGCTGATAAACACTTTTAGCAATGTAGCAGGATACAAAATAAACAGAGAAATCAGTAGCTTTTCTATACACTAACAACAAACATGCAGAGGATGAAATCAGGGAATCTCTCCCATTCACAATTGCCTCAAAAAAAATAAAATACCCTGGAATAAACTTAACCAAGGAAATGAAGGATCTCTACAATGAGAACTATAAAAAACTTGAGTGACAAATTGCAGAAGACACAAGGAAATGGAAAGACATTCCATGCTCCTGGATTGGAAGAATCAATATAGTGAAAATGTCAATCTTACCAAAAGCAATCTACACATTTAATGCGATTCCCATTACATTCCCAATAACATTCTTCACAGAAATAGAAAAAACAATACTAAAATTCATCTCATCTGGAAACACAAAAAACCTCGAATAGCCAAAACAATTTTGCGTAACAAAAATCAGGCAGGTGGTATAACCATACCCGATTTTAAGTTATACTACAAAGCCATAGTAACAAAAACAGCATGGTACTGGCACAAGGACAGACAGGTAGATCAATGGAACAAAATAGAAGACCCAAATATTAATCCAGGCAGCTACAGCTACCTGATTTTTGACAAAAATGCCAAAAATACTCATTGGAGAAAAGATAGCCTCTTTAACAAGTGGTGCTGGGAAAATTGGACATCGGTTTGTAAAAGGATAGATCCTTGCCTCTCTCCTTGCAGAAGAGTCAAGTCCAAATGGATCAGGGACCTTAATATCAGACCTGAAACTCTGAAATTGCTAGAGGAAAAAGTAGGGGAAACTTTTCAACATATTGGAATAGGCAAGGACTTTCTGAATATAACTCCAATTGCTCAGAGAATAAAACCACTAATCAACTACTGGGACCTTATGAAATTACAAAGCTTTTGTACAGCAAAGGACACTGTGAATAGAGCAAAAAGACAACCTACAGAATGGGAGAAAATCCTTGCCAGTTATACATCTGACAGAGGATTAATATCCAGAATATACAAAGAACTCAAAAAACAGAATAACAAGAATTCAAACAACCCAGTTAAAAAATGGGCTATGGAACTAAATAGAGAATTCATGGAAGATGAAATACAGATGGCATATAAACATCTAAAAAAATGTTCTACATCCTTAGCCATCAGGGAAATGCAAATTAAAACCACTTTGAGATTCCATTTCACTCCTGTCAGAATGGCTGCCATCAAGAAAACAAATGACAATAAGTGTTGGCATGGATGCGGAAAAACAGGAACACTTCTACACTGTTGGTGGGAATGTAAGCTGGTCCAGCCACTGTGGAAATCAGTGTGGAGATTCTTGAGACAGCTAGAAATAGATTTACCATATGATCCAGCTATAGCACTTCTAGGCATATATCCAGAGGACTCTTCTCACTACCTTAGTGATACTTGCAAAACCATATTCATTGCTGTTCTATTCATAATAGCTAGGAAATGGAAGCAGCCTAGATGTCCGTCCACAGATGAGTGGATAATAAAGATGTGGTACATTTACACAATGGAGTTCTATTCAGCAGTAAAGAAAAATGAAATTTGCAGGGAAATGGATGGATCTGGAAAGGATTATACTTAGTGAGGTAACCCAGGCTCAGAAAGCCAATCGTCACATGCTCTCTCTCATATGTGGATCCTAGCTACCAATGTATAGACTTGTGTATGAACTGAAACCAAAATAGGTACCAGAAACCAGTAAGCGGGTAAAAGGCTATAAGGGAGGGAAGAAAGGGAAGGACTTAAGTGTATGGTAATACACATATGTAAGTGGAAGAACTCAGTACAGGGAGGGGAATGTCCTAAGTGAGGCCATGGGAAGAGAATGCATACAAAAAGGGCAGGGGGAGGGACAATCTAAACTCAAGATATTATCAATAAGACATATGTAAAATTACGTTTTTGAATAAGGGCACGTCTAGAAGATGTAGACTGTTACTAGAAAATTTTCAGTACCTGGGATGGAATACCTTCCAGTGAGTTGTTGGCCAAGGAGGTTCAGGTAGCCTCAAAAACATTAAGGCTTTTGCCAAAGCCCTTGGTTTCCCTAGAGAAACTTTCCTAGTTTGTGTAATCTAACAAGATGTACAACTTAGTATATTTGCTTCATTTCCTACACAGATTGTTCAGAAAACAAACACCTTCATTGCCAAACACTGTACTGTGTGAAATAAGCTAGTTCTGTTTTCGGAATGAGTTGCTTTCTTACGAAGAGTCTTCAGTGCAGCAAGATGAAACTTTGCTTGTTTTTGCAATATAACAAGATGTAAAACTTCGTAAGTTAGGTTCATTTCTGAACTAGTTAGTTTAGAAAACAAACACCTTGATTCCCCAATACTGTACAGCGTGAAAGAAGCTAGTTCTGTTCTCGGAATGAGTTGCTTTCTTAAGAAGAGTCTTTAGTGAAGCAAGATCAAGCTTTCCTAGTTTGTGTAATCTAACTAGATCTACAACCTAGTAGATTCATTTCATTTCTAACATAGTTAGTTTACAAAAGAAACACCTTCATTGCCGAACTCTGTACTGTGTGAAATAAGCTAGTTCTGTTCTCTGAATGAGTTGCTTTATTACAAAGAGTCTTCAGTGCAGCAAGATCATACTTTGCTAGTTTTTGTAATCTAACAAGATGTACAACTTAGTCAGTTAGCTTCATTTGTAATGTAGTTTGTTTAGAAAACAAACACCTTGATTCCTCAACACTTTACTGTCTGAAAGAAGCTTGTTCTGTTCTCGGAATGAGTTGCTTTCTTACGAAGAGTCTTCAGTGCAGAAAGATCAAACTTTGCTAGTTTTTGTAATCTAACAAGATGTAAAATCTTGTAAGTTAGTTTCATTTCTAAACTAGTTAGTTTAGAAAACAAACACCTTGATTCCCCAAAGCTGTACTGTGTTAAATAAGCTAGTTCTGTTCTCAGAATGAGTTGCTTTCTTACGAAGAGTCTTCAGTGAAGCAAGATGAAGCTTTACTCGTTTGTGTAATCTAACTACATGTACAACCCAGTAGATTCATTTCATTTCTAACATAGTTTGTTTAGAAAACAAAGACATTCTTTGCCGAAGTTTCTACTGTGTGAAATAAGCTAGTTCTGTTCTGGGAATGAGTTGCTTTCTTAAGAAGAGTCTTCAGTGCAGCAAGATCAAAGTTTGCTCCTTTGTGTAATCCAACAAGATGTACAACGTAGTGAGTTAGCTTCATTTGTAATGTAGTTTGTTTAGAAAAGAAACACGTTGATTCCTCAACACTTTACTTTGTGAAAGAAGCCAGTCCTGTTCTCTGTATGAGTTGCTTTCTTATGAAGAGTCTTCAGTGCAGCAAGATCAAACTTTGCAAGTTTGTGTAATCTAACAAGAAATAAAACATGGTAAGTTTGCTTCATTTCTAAACTAGTTTGTTTAGAAAACAAACACCTTGATTCCCCAAAACTGTACTGTGTGAAATAAGCTAGTTCTGTTCTCAGAATGAGTTGCTTTCTTACTAAGAATCTTCAGTGCAGCAAGATCAAGCTTTCCTAGTTTGTGTAAAATAACAAGATGTACAACTTAGTAGTTTCGTTTCATTTCCGATGCAGATTGTTCAGAAAACAAACACCTTCATTGCTGAAAACTGTACTGTGTGAAATAAGCTAATTATGTTTTCGGAATGAGTTACTCTCTTAAGAAGAGTCTTCAGTGCAGCAAGAACAAACTTTATTAGTTTGTGTAATCTAACTAGGTGTACAACTTAGTAGATTTATTTCATTTGTAACGTAGTTTTTTTAGAAAACAAACACCTTCATTGCCGAACTCTATACTGTGTGAAATAAGCTAGTTCTGTTTTTGGAATGAGTTGTTTTCTTACAAAGAGTCTTCAGTACAGCAAATCAAACTTTGCTAGTTTGTGTAATCTAAGTAGATGTACAACTTCATAGATTCATTTCATTTCTAATGTAGTTTGTTTAGAAAAAAACCACCTTCATTGCCGAACTCTGTACTGTGTGAAATAAGCTAGTTCTGTTCTTTGAATGAGTTGCTTTCTTATGAAGAGTCTTCAGTGCAGCAAGATTAAACTTTGCTAGTTTGTGTAATTTAACAAGTTGTACAACATAGTCAGTTAGCTTCATTTGTAATGTCGTTTGTTTAGGAAACAAACACATTGATTCCTCAACACTTTAGTGTGTGAAAGAAGTTAGTTCTGTTCTCTGAATGACTTGCTTTTTACGAAAAGTCTTCAGTGCAGCAAGATCAAACTTCGTTGTTTGTATAATCTAACAAGATATAAAACTTGGTAAGTTAGCTTCTTTTCTAAACTAGTTTGTTTAGAAAACAAACACCTTGATTCCCCAAAACTGTACTGTGTGAAATAAACTAGTTCTGTTCTCTGAAAGAGTTGTTTTCTTACAAAGAGCCTTCAGTGAAGCAAGATCAAACTTTGCTAGTTTGTATAATCTAACAAGATATAAAACTTGGTAAGTTAGTTTCATTTATAAACTAGTTAGTTTAGAAAACAAACACCTTGATTGCGAAAAGCTGAACTCTGTTTAATAAGCTAGTTCTGTTCTCGGAATGAGTTGCTTTCTTAAGAAGAGTCTTCAGTGCAGCAAGATGAAATTTTATCAGTTTGTGTAATCTAACTAGACGTGCAACTTAGTAGATTCATTTCATTTCTAACGTAGTTTTTTTTAGAAAACAAACACATTCATTGCCAAACTCTGTACTGTGGTAAATAAGGTAGTTCTGTTCTAGGAATGAGTTGTTTTCTATTAAAGAGTCTTCTGTGAAGCAAGATCAAACTTTGCTAGTTTGTATAATCTAACAAGATATAAAACTTGGTAAGTTTGCTTCATTTCTAAACTAGTTAGTTTAGAAAACAAACACCTTGATTCCCCAAAACTGTACTGTGTGAAATAAGCTAGTTCTGTTCTCGGAGAGAGTTGTTTTCTTACGAAGAGTCTTCAAGGCAGCAAGATCAAACTTTGTTGGTTTGTGTAATCTAACAAGATGTAAAATCTTGTAAGTTAGCTTCATTTTTAAACCAGTTTGCTTAGAAAACAAACACCTTGACTCCCCAAAGCTGTACTGTGTTAAATAAGCCAGTTCTGTTCTCGGAATGAGTTGCTTTCTTACGAAGAGTCTTCAGTGAAGCAAGATGAAGTTTTACTCGTTTGTGTAATCTGACCACATGTACGACCCAGTAGATTCATTTCATTTCTAACGTAGTTTGTTTAGAAAATAAAGACATTCTTTGCCGAACTTTGTACTGTGTGAAATAGACTAGTTCTGTTCTCCGAATGAGTTGCTTTCTTACGAAGAGTCTTCAGTGCAGCAAGATCAAACTTTGCTAGTTTGTGTAATCTAACAAGATGTACAACTTAGTAGGTTAGCTTCATTTCTAATGTACTTTGTTTAGAAAACAAACACCTTGATTGCTTAACAGTGTTCTGTGTCAAAAAAGCTACTTCTGTTCTCAGAAATAGTTGTTTTCTTGAGAAGAGACTTCAGTGCAGCAAGATCAAACTTTCCTAGTTTGTATAATCTAAGAAGATGTACCACTTAGTAGATTCTCTTCATTTCCAACGCAGATTTTTCAGAAAACAAACATCTTCATTGTTATCTAACTAGGTGTACAACTTAGCAGATTCATTTCATTTCTAACATAGTTTCTTTAGAAAACAAACACCTTCATTGCCGAACTCTGTACTGTGTGAAATAAGCTAGTTCTGTTCTCGGAATGAGTTGTTTTCTAATAGAGTCTTCAGTGTAGCAAGATCAAACTTTACTAGTTTGTATAATCTAACAAGATATAAAACTTGGTAAGTTAGCTTCATTTCGAAACTAGTTTAGAAAACAAACACCTTGATTCCCCAAAACTGTACTGTGTGAAACAAGCTAGTTCTGTTCTCGGAAAGAGTTGTTTTCTTACGAAGAGTCTTCAGGGCAGCAGGTCAAACTTTGCTAGTTTGTGTAATCTAACAAGGTGTAAAATCTTGTATGTTAGCTTCATTTCTAAACTAATTTTTTTAGAAAACAAACACCTTGATTCCCCAAAGCTGTACTGTGTTAAATAAGGTAGTTCTGTTCTCGGAATGAGTTGCTTTCTTACAAAGAGTCTTCAGTGCAGCAAGATGAAATTTTATCAGTTTGTGTAATCGAACAAGATATACAACTTAGTAGATTCACTTCATTTCCAACGCAGTTTGCTTAGAAATCAAACACCTTCATTGCTGAAAACTGTACTGTGTGAAATAAGCTAGTACTGTCCTCGGAATGAGTAGCTTTCTTACTAGGAGTCTTCAGTGCAGCAAGATCAAACTTTGCTAGTTTGTGAAATCTAACTAGATGTACAACTTAATAGATTCGCTTCATTTTTAACACAGAAGGTTTAGAAAAGAAACATCTTGATTCCCCATATCCGTACTGTGTGAAATAAGCTAGTTCAGTTCTTGGAATGAGTTGCTTTCTTACGAAGAGTCTTCAGCCAGCGTGATCAAACTTCGCTAGTTTGTGTAATCTAACAATATATAGAACTTAGTACGTTAGCTTCATTTCTAAACTAGTTTGTTTAGAAAACAAAAATCTTGATTCCCCAAAACTGTACTGTGTGAAATAAGCTAGTTCTGTTCTCTGAATGAGTTGCTTTCTTACGAAGAGTCATCAGTGCACCAAAACCAAACTTTCCTAGTTTGTGTAATCTTACTAGATGTACAACTTTGAAGATTCATTTCATTTCTAACGTAGTTTGTTTAGATAACAAACACCTTCATTGCCCAACAATGTACTGTGTGAAATAATGTAGTCCTGTTCTCAGAATGAGTTGCTTTCTTCCAAAGAGTCTTCAGTGCAGCAAGATCAACCTTTGCCATTTTGTGTAATCTAACATGATGTAAAACTTGATAAGTTAGCTTTATTTCTAAACTAGTTTGTTTAGAAAACAAGCACCTTGATTCCCCAAAACTGTACTGTGTGAAATATGCTAGATCTGTTCTCGAAATGAGTTGCTTTCTTCCAAAGAGTCTTCAGTGCAGCAAGATCAGACTTTGCTAGTTTGTGTAATCTGACAAGATATACAACTTAGTAGATTCAGTTCATTTCCAAAGCAGTTTGCTTAGAAAACAAACACCTTCGTTGCTGAAAACTGTACTGTGTGAAATAAGCTAGTACTGTTCTCGGAATGAGTAGCTTTCTTACTAAGAATCTTCAGTGCAGCAAGATCAAACTTTGCTAGTTTGTGTAATCTAACTAGATGTACAACTTAATAGATTCGCTTCATTTTTAACGCAGAAGGTTTAGAAAAGAAACATCTTGATTCCCCATATCCGTACTGTGTGAAATAAGCTAGTTCTGTTCTCGGAATGAGTTTTCTCTTACGAAGAGTCTTCAGCCAGCATGATCAAACTTCGCTAGTTTGTGTAATCTAACAATATATAGAACTTAGAATGTTAGCTTCATTTCTAAACTAGTTTGTTTAGAAAACAAAAATCTTATTCCCCAAAACTGTACTGTGTGAAATAAGTTAGTTCTGTTCTCTGAATGAGTTGCTTTCTTACGAAGAGTTATCAGTGCACCAAAATCAAACATTGCTAGTTTGTGTAATCTAACAAGATGTACAACTTAGTAGGTTAGCTTCATTTCTAATGTAGTTTGTTTAGAAATCAAACACCTTGTTTGCTTAACACTGTACTGTGTGAAATAAGCTAGTTCTGTTCTCGGAAAGAGTTGTTTTCTTGGGAAGAGACTTCAGTGCAGCAAGATCAAACTTTCCTAGTTTGTGTAATCTAAGAAGATGTACCACTTAGTACATTCTCTTCATTTCCAACGCAGATTTTTCAGAAAACAAACACCTTCATTGTTATCTAACTAGATGTACAACTTAGTAGATTCAATTCATTTCTAACATAGTTTGTTTAGAAAACAAACACCTTCCTTTCGGAAGCCTGTACTGTGTGAAATAAGCTTGTTCTGTTCTCGGAATGAGTTGCTTTCTTCCAAAGAGTCTTCAGTGCAGCAAGATCAAACTTTGCCAGTTTGTGTAATCCAACAAGATGTAAAACTTGATAAGTTAGCTTCATTTCTAAACTAGTTTGTTTAGAAAACAAATACCTTGGTTCCCCAAAACTGTACTGTGTGAAATACGCTAGATCTGTTCTCGAAATGAGTCACTTTCTTACGAAGAGTATTCAGTACAGCAAAATCAAACATTGCTAGTTTGTGTAATCTAACAAGATATACAACTTAGTAGATTCACTTCCTTTCCATCGCAGTTTGGTTAGAAAGCAAACACCTTCATTGCCGAAAACTGTACTGTGTGAAATAAGCTAGTACTGTTCTCGGAATGAGTTGCTTCCTTACGAAGAGTCTTCAGTGCAGCAAGATCAAACTTTGCTAGTTTGTGTAATCTAACAAGATATACAACTTAGTAGATTCACTTCCTTTCCAATGCAGTTTGCTTAGAATGCAAACACCTTCAATGCCGAAAACTGTACTGTGTGAAATATGCTACATCTCTTCTCGAAATGAGTTGCTTTCTTACGAAGAGTCTTCAGTGCAGCAAGATCAAACTTTGCTAGGTTGTGTAATCTAACAAGATGTAAAACCTGGTAAGTTAGCATCATTTCTAAAGTAGTTAGTTTATAACACAGACACCTTGATTCCCCAAAACTGTACTGTGTGAAATAAGCTAGTTCTGTTCTCAGAATGAGTTGCTTTCTTACGAAGATTCTTCAGTGCAGCAAGATCAAACTTTGCTAGTTTGTGTAATCTAACTAGATGTACTACTTAGTATATTCATTTCATTTCTAACGTACTTTGTTTAGAAAACAAACCCTTCATTGCCGAACACTGTACTGCGTGAAATAAGCTAGTTCTGTTCTCGGGATGAGTTGCTTTCTTACGAAGAGTCTTCAGTGCAGCAAGACCAAACTTTGCTAGTTTGTGTAATCTAACAATATGTACAACTTAGTCAGTTAGCTTCATTTGTAATGTAGTTTGTTTAGAAAACAAACACCTTGATTCCTCAACACTGTACTGTGTGAAAGAAGCTAGTTCTGTTCTCGGAATGAGTTGCTTTCTTATGAAGAGTCTTCAATGCAGCAAGATCAAACTTGGTAGTTTGTGTAATATGACAAGATGTACAACTTAGTCAGTTAGCTTCATTTGTAATGTCGTTTGTTTAGAAAACAAACACCTTGATTCCTCAACCCTTCACTGTGTGAAAGAATCTAATTGTGTTCTCGGAATGAGTTGCTGTCTTACGAAGAGTCTTCAGTGCAGCAAGATCAAACTTTGCTAGTTTGTGTAATCTATCAAGATATAAAACTTGGTAAGTTAGCTTCATTTCTAAGCTAGTTTGTTTAGAAAAAAAACACCTTGATTCACCAAAACTGTACTGTGGCAAAGAAGCTAGTTCTCTTCTCGGAATTAGTGGTTTTCTTACGAAGAGACTTCAGTGATGCAAGATCAAACTTTGTTAGTTTGTGTAATCTCACAAGATGTACAACTTAGTAGGGTACCTTCATTTATAACGTATTTGTTTAGAAAACAAACCCCTTCATTGCCGAACTCTGTACTGTGTGAAATAAGCTAGTTCTATTCTCGGAATGAGTTGTTTTCTTACGAGGAGTCTTCAATGCAGCAAGATCAAACTTTCCTAGTTTGTGTAATCTAACAAGATGTACTAATTTATAGATTCATTTCATTTCTAACGTAGTTTGTTTAGAAAACAAAAACCTTCATTCCCAAACTCTGTACTGTGTGAAATAAGCTAGTTCTGTTCTCGCAATGAGTTGTTTATTTACGAAGAGTCTTCTAGTGCAGCAAGATCAAACTTTGCTAGTTTGTGTAATCTAACAAGATATATAACATGGTAAGTTAGCTTCATTTCCAAACTAGTTTTTTAGAAAACAAACACCTTGAGCTTCCGGTCAAGATGGCAGCTACCTAACCTCTCCTCACTTCACGGGGAAGAAAACAGAAGAATATTTAAGGTTAAAGGGACCTTTTTAAAGGGGTTCCTGGCTCCCGCATGCTTCCAGAGGGCAGTGGTGGATTTGCAATATAAGGAAACCACTGATTCCCAAGCTCTTGGCAGGTGCCACTTCCTGAAGGTCCCGCTGGACCTGCCTGAGGCCCCTGGCCAGCCAGAAACAGAGCACTGTTGCAGCCAGGTCCCCAGGTCTGTGGATCCACCAAGTGTGCTAGATCCGTCCCACTTCCCCGGCCAGAGCCCCTGGGCGTGCCAATACAGTTAGGTGCCTGGGTCCACAGAGTGAGACAGATTTGTCCCACCTCCTGACCCCAGCCAGAGCCCCAGGGCACAGCAATATAGTTACGTGCTTGGGTCCACAGAGTGAGACAGATTTGTCCCATTTCCTGATCCCGGCCAGAGCCCATGGGCATGCCAATACAGTTAGGTGCCTGGGTCCACAGAGTGAGACAGTTTCGTCCCACTTCCTGCTCCCCAGCCAGAGCCCCTGGGCACGCCAATACAGTTAGGTGCCTGGGTCCACAGAGTGAGACAGTTTCGTCCCACTTCCTGCTCCCCAGCCAGAGCCCCTGGGCACGCCAATACAGTTAGGTGCCTGGGTCCACAGAGTGAGACATTCGTCCCACTTCCTGATCCCGGCCAGAGCCCCTGGGCTCAGCAATACAGTTAGATGCTTGGGTCCACAAAGTGAGACAGATTCGTCCCACTTCCTGATCCCGGCCAGAGCCCCTGGGTGCATCAATACAGTTAGGTGCCTGGGTCCACAGAGTGAGACAGATTCGTCCCACTTCCTGCTCCCCAGCCAGAGCCCCTGGGCACGCGCCAATACAGTTAGGTGCCTGGGTCCACATTGTGAGACAGTTTCGTCCCACTTCCTGCTCCCCAGTCAGAGCCCCTGGGCGCGCCAATACAGTTAGGTGCCTGGGTCCACAGAGTGAGACAGATTCGTCCCACTTCCTGATTCCGGCCAGAGCCCCTGGGTGCAGCAATACAGTTAGGTGCTTGGGTCCACAGAGTGAGACAAATTAGTCCCACTTCCTGATTCCGGCCAGAGACCCTGGGTGCATCAATACAGTTAGGTGCCTGGGTCCACAGAGTGAGACAGATTCGTCCCACTTCCTGCTCCCGGCCAGAGCCCCTGGGTGCACCAATACACTTAGGTGCCTGGGTCCTCACAGTGAGATGGATTGGTCCCACTTCCTGCTCCCCAGCCAGAGCCCCTGGGCGCAGCAATACAGTTAGTTACCTGGGGCTGTGGTCCTGCACAGTGGCACAGTGAGACAGATTCGTCCCACTTCCTGCTTCCGGCCAGAGCCCCTGGGCACGCCAAGACAGTTAGGTGCCTGAGTCCTCACATTGAGACGGATTCATCCCACTTCCTGCTCCCCAGCCAGAGCCCCTGGGCGCAGCAATACAGTTAGGTGCCTGGGTCCTCACAGTGAGACAGATTCGTCCCACTTCCTGCTCCCGGCCAGAGCCCCCAGGTGTGGCAATACAGTTAGGTGTCTGGGGCTGTGGATCCAACGACTGAGAGAGATTCATCCCACGTCCTGCTCCCCTGCCAAAGCCCCTGAGTGAGCCATTGCAGCCAGGTGCTTGGGTCTGCGGATCTGCTGAGCAAGACATATTTGTCCCACTCCTGGCTCCCTGGCCAGAGCCCCGGTGCACCATCGCAGGCAGGTGAACTGGGCTTGTGGAGCCATATCACCTTCCTGGAACCTGTGCAGCCACACCGCAGGTCAAGTCCCACCCATTCCCTGTGACATGACAAGATAGATCCCACTAAGCAAGTGTCTCTGAACTGGTGTGATGCGCAGATCACAGTGAAAAAGGAAGAGCATGAAAAACCAGATACAAGTAAATCAAGCTACACTATCTAGTCCTACAATGGATGTCTCGAAGCAAATCATAGAAGAGGCATTAGAATCAGAACCCCAAAATGAAGAGACAAGCTATGCAACCCTGGCCCAGCAAATAGCACAACTCTCAGAAAGTCAACAAAGAGCCAATAATTGTATGAATGTTATCCTTGCTAGATTAGACCTAATAGAAAAGAACCAGGAAGGATTCCAAAAACAGTTAAATGAGCTGAAGGAGAGTGAAAAAAAAAGAAGTCCTCAATAGCCAGATGGCTAAGTTCAATGAAGACATAAAAAAATGCAAGGATGAACTCCAGGAAGCATTAAGAAGGTCAGAAAATGATGTGAAAAGGGAACTAGAGAGAGCGATGGAAACTATACATAAAAAAAAAGTAGAAAATATGAACCAAATTGAACAAACCCAAAACTCTTTAGAAGCTCTTAAGAATAGAGTCAGCCAAGTAGAGGATAGAAACTCAGAACTGGAAGACAAAACAGAAGAAGCAGTTCATGAGTCCTGAAACTTCAACAAGTTCAAAAATTATTGTGAACAGAACATGAGGGAAATGTGGGATACCCTGAAGCGTCCAAACATTAGGATCATGGGCATACCAGAGGGGGAAGAAACACAGACTAAAGGAATGGAAAGCTTATTCAACAAAATAATTGAAGAAAACTTTCCCACTCTCTCAAGAGAAAATCCCATCAAGCTATAAGAAGGTGCAAGAACTCCAAACAGACTGGACCAAAGGAGAAATTCTCCGAGACACATTATCTTTAAGACTCTAAACATCAAGCACAAAGAGAAAATCCTAAAAGCAGCCAGGGAAAAACAACACATTACATATAAAGGGAACACCATTAGAATTACCTCAGATTTCTCAATGGAAACCCTAAAAGCCAGAAGGGCCTGCAATGGAAGACTGAAAACTCTAAGAACCCATGGTTTCCAGCCACAACTACTCTATCCAGCAAAAGTATCCCTCATAATAGATGGTGAAAGAAAAACATTCCATGATAAAACTCATCTCTACAAATATATGAACACAAAGCCAAACCTACAGAAAGTACTTCAGGAAATTCTTCACATAGAAGAAACAAATAACCAATCTCAAGAGCCCTAAAGAAGCAGTCCACATTAACCCCTTACCCCTCCAAAACAAACAAACAAACAAACAAACAAAAAAACAAAGACCACAACCCACTACAATATGGCTGGTATTAAATCAAACCTCAAACTAATATCTCTGAACATTAATGGCCTCAATTCACCCATCAAAAGACATAAGCTAACAGGGTGGATCAGAAAACTGGACCCCTCAATCTGCTGTCTTCAAGAAACCCACCTCACCACTAAAGACAGACACCTCCTTAGCGTGAAAGAGTGGAAAATGATATTCCAAGCAATCACAAACACGCAAAAAGCAAGCGTAGCTATACTTATATCAGATAAAATAGACTTCAAAACAAAATTAACCAAAAAAGACAAAGAAGGCCACTTCTTACTTATCAAGGGAACAATCCAACAAGAGGACATCACAATCATCAATATTTACGCACCAAACACAGGTGCACCACAATTCATAAAGCAAAATCTACTTGGCAACGAAACAGAAATAAACACCAACACCACCATAGTTGGGGACTTCAATACTCCACTATCAACAAGGGATAGATCATCCAAACAGAAAATTAATAGAGAAGTAAGAGAGCTCAACAACACCATAGAGCAACTAGACCTAACAGACGTATATAGAACATTCCACCCAAAATCTACAGATTACACATTCTTCTCAGCAGCACATGAAACCTTCTCTAAAATAGATCATGTACTGGGCCACAAAGCCTGCCTCCATACTTTCAAGAAAATTGATGTAATTTCCTGCATGATATCAGACCACAATGCTGTAATGCTAGAAATTAACAACAAAAAGTACACCAGGAATCCCTCTACCTCCTGGAAATTGAACAACACACTTTTAAACAACAAATGGGTTGTGGATGAAATAAAGAATGAAATTGCAAAATTTCTAGAACTCAATGACAATGAGAACACATCATACCAAAACTTGTGGGACACAATGAAGGCAATCCTTAGGGGAAAAATCATAGCACTAAATGCCATCATAAGAAAAATAGAAAGATCCCAAATCAATAACCTGACCATTCACCTAAAAGCATTGGAAAGGCTAGAAGAAGCCAACCCAAAAATTTCCAGATGGAAAGAAATAATTAAAATCAGAGCAGAAATTAATGAATTGGAAACTAAGAGGACAATTAAGAAAATTGACAAAACAAAGAGCTGGTTCTTCGAAAAAATTAACAAGATTGATACACCCCTGGCCAATTTGGTCAAGCAGAAAAAAGAAACACTTCAAATCAACAAAATTAGAAATGAAAAGGGAGAGATCACAACAGACATGAGCGAAAAAAGGAGTTATTAGGACTTATTATAAAAACCTCTACTCCATAAAACAGGAAAATATGGAGGAAATGGATAAATTCCTAGACACATATCACCTACCAAAGCTAAGCCCAGAGCAGATTAATTTCCTAAACAAACCCATCACACCCTTCGAGATAGAAGAGGTAATCAAACACCTCCCCAAAAAGAAGAGTCCAGGACCAGATGGTTTCTCAGCAGAATTCTACCAAACCTTCATGGAAGAACTGAAACCACTTCTTCTCAAACTCTGCCACACAATAGGAGAACAGGGAGAGATCCCTAATTCTTTTTATGAAGCTAGTATCACCCTAATTCCAAAACCAGGCAGGGACGCCACAAGAAAGGAAAATTACAGGCCCATTTCTCTGATGAACATAGACGCAAAGATCCTGAACAAAATTCTTGCAAACCGAATTCAACAGTACATCTAAAGCATTATCCACCTTGATCAAGTAGGGTTCATCCCTGGAACGCAGGGGTGGTTCAACATATGGAAATCTGTCAATGTAATACACCACATAAACAAGCTGAAACACAAAAACCACATGATCATTTCGATAGATGCAGAAAATGCCTTTGACAAAATACAACATCAATTCATGATCAAAACATTGGAGAGAATAGGTATGGACAGCCCTTATCTCAACATAATAAAGGCTATATATAAAGCACCTAAAGCCCAAGTAATTCTTAATGGGGAGAGACTGAAAGAATTCCCATTGAGGTCAGGAACAAGGCAGGGGTGTCCACTCTCACCTCTGCTCTTCAACATAGTGATAGAAGTATTAGCTCAAGCAATAAGACAGGAGAAAGAAATCAAAGGGATACAAATTGGAAAGGAAGAAGTTAAGTTAGCCTTATTCGCAGATGACATGATTGTATACATAAGTGACCCAAGAACTTCCATCCCAAAACTCTTAAAGGTGATTACCAACTTCAGCAAAATAGCAGGATACAAAATCAATGCACAGAAATCACTAGCCTTTTTGTATGCAAAGGACAAAGAGACAGAAAAAGAAATAACTAACATCGTCCCATTTTCAATTGCAACAAAGAAAATAAAATACCTTGGAAGAACATTAACTAAGGAAGTGAAAGACCTATAGAATGAAAACATAAAAACTCTCAAAAAAGAAATTGAGGAGGTCCTACAAAAATGGAAAGACCTCTTGGATTGGTAGAATTAACATTGTGAAAATGGCAATTTTACCAAAAGCACTTTATAGATTCAATGCAATGCCAATAAAAATCCCAACTTCCTTCTTCAATGAGATAGAAAAAAGTATCTCAAAATTCATATGGAAAGGCAGAAGGCCTCGGATATCCAAGCTCATCCTCAGCAAAAGAAACACCTCTGGAGGCATCACCATACCTGCTCTAAAGTTATACTACAGAGCCATTGTAATAAAAACAACCTGGTACTGGCGCAAAAACAGGAATATAGACCAATGGAACAGAATTGAAGACCCAGACTTTGGGTCAAGAAACTGCAGCTACTTGATATTTGACAAAGGCCCTTAGCAATGTAGAATGGAAAAAGGACAGCATCTTCAACAAACGGTGCTGGACAAACTGGACAACCATATGTTGGAAAATGAAACTCGACCCACACATCTCTCCATGCACAAAAATTAAGTCCAAATGGATAAAAGACCTTAATATAAAACCAGAAACTCTGCTACTACTGGAAGAAAAAATAGGAGGAACCTTCCACGATATAGGAGTGGGAAAAGATTTCCTGAACAAAACCTCAGCAGCTCAGGAAATTAAACAATCACTCAACCATTGGGATCTCATGAAGCTGAAAAGCTTTTTCACTGACAAAAATATTATAACCAAAACCAGCAGAATACCCACAGAATGGGAGAAAATTTTCAACAGCTAAACAACTGACAAAGGCTTAATTTCTAGAATCTACAAAGAACTCCAAAACCTAAACAATAAATCACCAAACAACCCACTTACAAAGTGGGGCAGAGAACTGCACAGGCAGTTCTCAGAGGAAGAAATACAAATAGCAAACACACATTTAAGAAAATGTTCAACATCCCTAATCATCAGGGAAATGCAAATTAAAACAACTATGAGATTCCACCTTACCCCAGTAAGGATGGCGAACATTAAAAAAAACAATGAAAACAAATGCTGGCGAGGCTGCAGAGAAATAGGAACAAGTCTTCACTGTTGGTGGGAATGCAAAATGGTTCAACCACTATGGACAGCTATATGGAGACTATTGAAAAGGATGACCATAGACTTACCAATGGATCCAGTTATTCCCTTATTGGGCATTTACCCTAAAGGCCCCAAGCCTCAGCTCAGAAACATTTGCTCAACCATGTTTATAGCTGCTCAATTCATAATGGCAAAGAGCTGGAATCAACCCAGGTGTCCATCACTAGATGAATGGATAACAAAGATGTGGTATATCTATTCTTTGGAATTCTACGTAGCAGTAAGGAAAGATGAAATAAGGAAATTTGAAAAAAAAATGGTCAAACATGGAACAGATCATCCTCAGTGAGCTCAACCAAGCACAAAAAGATAATCGTCGCATGGTCTCATTTATCTGTCGCCCCTAACCAGATTCCACGTGACATGTGGCCAAACCTAATAAACACTCTGAGGACGAGACAAGAAGGAGGGTGGGATGGAGGGAGGGTAAAGGTGGGAGGAAATGAGAGGGTGGGAGGGAGGACAAGGGGGGGGATACAAATTGGGACCCAAAAGGGAAAAATACTACAAAACCCTTTACTCTGAACAACAGGCTAAAACAGTGATCCTTCAGCAGGCCTACAGAGGGAATACTCGAACCACAGGAACCTGGAGAGAACATGATGAAGGCCAACTTTAATCTTGTCCTGCTTCTCTTTTTCTTCTCCCTCCCTCCCTCCCTCCCTCCCTCCCTCCCTTCCTCTCTCTCTCTCTCTTTCTCTTTCTCTCTCTCCCTCTCCTCTCTATATTCAATTTCTCTTTTACATTATATATCTTTTTCCTCTCTCACCTTCCTAGGTGCAGAATTATAACTCCCAGTGCCAGCAGGGGGTTAACTTCCACAATGAGCTGTTGATCTGAAACACCTACAAGTTTCCCCAAAAAAGACAGACTTCGGTCAGAGTACTTGGTGACCCACCAAAGGTCAATGGTAAGACCCTACTGTCGAAGACAGCATACGTGTGTGAGACCAAACACAGAGTGAGACCTGGCCAGAATATGGAAGAAGGTCCATCCCCAGACAGTTAGCTAGTCTAGTACCAGAGGGTGCTACACGAGCAACTGGGGGAAAATGTCTGACATTGGTCCAAACAACTTGCAGTCTAAGATACCCAGCAGGAAACAATCTGATGTAATGCTCATACAAGTGCAGTAGTGGCAAACAGCCATGGTGGGTAACCAACTGCTCTTGATTTGGCTATTAAATCCATTCAGTGGAATGGAACTCATTGCTAGAACTGGGAAATAAGTCAAAGCCATGTACAAAAAATGAGCTCAGTCTCCAAGACCTAGAGGCCACCAAATGTGGGCTAGAAGAGAGCCAATGCATATAAAGTTCCCTCCAAAATATATATGGTTATCCCTTCTATCTAGTACTAACTTCTCTCTCCGTTGGAGAATTTGCTTATCTCTTTTCAGGTGGATAACAAGCCTGAAGGGATGATCAGCTAACCACACCCCACCAGCTGAAACCATAGAACAATGCAGGGGAAGGGCAAGAATACGGCGCTCAAGGCGATCACAACACCAGAAAAAGGCTGCAGGAGATAAACACAGAGAACATCCAACTCCAACTAAGCCAGATATCCAGAGACACAGAGGCTCCCAAAACCTCATCAAGGAAGCAGAACTAAAATGACCCCAATGTGGCTCAGGGAAATTTGCGGAAGAGGGGGCAGAAAGATTGTGAGAGTCACAAGTTGGGGCATTATGCACAGAGACTGGGGTCTATCCACCAGAACTCTTGAGCAAACTCACAATGCCCGATGCACATTCCCCATTGATGAGGGCCCCTTTGAAAGTGGGAGAAAGGGGAGGAGGACAATGCAACCAATACTATGAATGTAAAATCAGAATAATATAAATAAAAATATATATTTACTAATAATTAAATAAATAAATAAATAAATAGAAATGAAGCTAACCTACTAAGTAATACATCTTGTTAGATTACACAAACTACCAAAGTTTGATCTTGCTGCACTGAAGATTCTTCGTAAGAAAGCAACTCATTCAAAAACAGAACTAGCTTATTTCACACAGCACAGTGTTTGGCAATGTAGGTGTTTGTTTTCTGAATAATCTGCGTTGGAAATGAAGCGAATCTACTAAGTTGTACACCTTGTTAGATTACACAAACTAGGAAAGTTTGATATTACTGCACTGAAGACTCTTCGTAAGAAAACAACTCATTCCGAGAAAAGAACTAGCTTATTTCACACAGTACAGAGTTCGACAATGAAGGGGTTTGTTTTCTAAACAAAGTACGTTATAAATGAAGGTACCCTACTAAGTTGTACATCTTGTGAGATTAGACAAACCAGCAAAAGTTTGATCTTGCTGCACTGAAGTCTCTTCGTAAAGAAAACCACTCATTCGAGAACAGAACTAGCTTATTTCACACAGTAGTTTGGGGAATCAAGGTTTTGTTTTCTAACAAACTAGTTTAGAAATGAAGCTAACGTACTAAGTTGTACATCTTGTTAGATTACACAAACTAGCAAAGTTTGATTTGCCGCACTGAAGACTCTTCCTGAGAAAGCAACTCATTCCTAGAACAGAACTAGCTTCTTTAACACAGTAAACTGTTGAGGAATCAATGTTATTGTTTTCTAAACAAACCACATTACAAATGAAACTAACTAAGTTGTGATTCTTCAGCACAGCAAGATCAAACTTTATTGCTTTTGTAATCTAACTAGATGTACAACATAGTAGATTCATTTCATTTTAATGTAGTTTGTTTAGAAAACAAACACCATGATTCTTCAACACTTTACTGTGTGAAAGAACCTAGTTCTGTTCTGCGAATGAGTTGCTTTTCTGAAAAAGTCTTCAGTGCATTAAGATCAAACTTTGCTAGTTTGTATAATCCAACAAGATATAAAACTTGGTAAGTTAGCTTCATTTCTAAACTGGTTTGTTTAGAAAACAAACACTTTGATTTCCCAAAATTGTATTGTGTGTAATAAGCTATTTCTGTTCTCTTAAGGAGTTGTTTTCTTGAGAAGAGACTTCAGTGCAAGCAAGATAAAACTTTCCTAGTTTGTGTAATCTAAGAAGATGTACCACTTAGTACATTCTCTTCATTTCCAACGCAGATGTTTCAGAAGACAAACACCTTCATTGTTATCTAACTAGATGTACAACTTAGTAGATTCATTTCATTTCTAACATAGTTTGTTTAGAAAACAAACACCTTCAGAACCGAAACACTGTACTGTGTGAAATAAGCAGTTCTGTTCTCGGAATGAGTTGTTTTCTAATAAAGAGGCTTCAGTGAAGCAAGATCAAACTTTGCTAGTTTGTGCAATCTAACAAGATATAAAACTTGGTAAGTTAGTCTCATTTCTAAACTAGTTTGTTTAGAAAACAAACACCTTGATTTCCCAAAACTGTACTGTGTGAAATAAGCTAGTTCTTTTCACAGAATGAGTTGTTTTCTTACGAAGAGTCTTCAGTGTAGAAAGATCAAACTTTGCTAGTTTGTATAATCTAACAAGATATAAAACTTGGTAAGTTAGCTTCATTTCTAAACTAGTTTAGTTTAGAAAACAAACACCTTAATTCCCCAAAACTGTACTGTGTGAAATAAGCTAGTTCTGTTCTCGGAAAGAGTTGTTTTCTTACGAAGAGTCGTCAGGGCAGCAAGATCAAACTTTGCTAGTGTGTGTAATCTAACAAGGTGTAAAATCTTGTATGTTAGCTTCATTTCTAAACTAATTTGTTTAGGAAACAAACACCTTGGTTCCCCAAAGCCTTACTGTGTTAAATAAGCTAGTTCTGTTCTGGAATGAGTTGCTTTTTTACGAAGAGTCTTCAGTGCAGCAAGATGAAATTTTATCAGTTTGTGTAATCTAACTAGACATACAACTTAGTAGATTCATTTCATTTCTAACGTCGTTTGTTTAGAAAACAAACACCTTCATTGCCGAACTCTGTACTGTGTGAAGTAAGCTAGTTCTGTTCTCGGAATGAGTTGTTTTTTCTTATAAAGTGTCTTCAGTGCAGCAAGATCAAACTTTGCTAGTTGGTGTAATCTAACAAGATGTAAAACTTTGTAAGTTAGCTTCATTTCTAAACTAGTTTGTTTAGAAAACAAACACCTTATTTCCTCAACACTGTACTGTGTGAAATAATCTAGTTCTGTTCTCGGCATGAGTTGCTTTCTTATCAAGATGCTTCCAGAGGGCAGGGGTGGATTTGCAATATAAGGAAACCACTGATTCCCAAGCTCTTGGCAGGCGCCACTGCCTGAAAGGTCCTGCTGGACCTGCCTGAGGCCCCTGGCCAGCCAGAAACGGAGCACCGTTGCAGCCAGGTCCCCAGGTCTGTGGATCCACCGAGTGAGCTAGATCCACCCCACTTCCCTGGCCAGAGCCCCTGGGCGCGCCAATACAGTTAGGTGCCTGGGTCCACAGAGTGAGACAGTTTAGTCCCACTTCCTGCTCCCCAGCCAGAGCCCCTGGGCGCAGCAATACAGTTAGGTGATTGGGTCCACAGAGTGAGACAGATTCGTCCCACTTCCTGATCCCGGCCAGAGCCCCTGGGCGCCACAATACAGTTAGGTGCCTGGGTCCACAGAGTGAGACAGATTCGTCCCACTTCCTGATCCTGGCCAGAGCCCCTGGGTGCACCAATACAGTTAGGTGCCTGGGTCCACAGAGTGAGACAGCTTCGTCCCACTTCCTGCTCCCCAGCCAGAGCCCCTGGGCGCGCCAATACAGTTAGGTGCCTGGGTCCACAGAGTGAGACAGATTCGTCCCACTTCCTGCTCTCGGCCAGAGCCCCTGGGTGCGCCAATACACTTAGGTGCCTGGGTCCTCACAGTGAGACAGATTCGTCCCACTTCCTGCTCCCGGCCAGAGCCCCTGGGTGCAGCAATACAATTAGGTGCCTGGGGCTGTGGTCCCACACAGTGGCACAGTGAGACAGTTTCATCTCACTTCCTGCTCCCAGCCAGAGCCCCTGGGCACGCCAATACAGTTAGGTGCCTGGGTCCTCACAGTGAGACAGATTCGTCCCACTTCCTGCTCCCAGCCAGAGCCCCTAGGTGTGCCAAGGCAGCTGGGAGCTTGGGTCTGTGGATCTGCCAAGTGAAACAGATTCGTCCCACTTCCTGCTCCCCGCCAGAGCCCCCAGGTGTGGCAATACAGTTAGATGTCTGGGGCTGTGGATCCAACGAGTGAGAGAGATTCATCCCACGTCCTGCTCCCCGGCCAAAGCCCCTGAGTGAGCCATTGCAGCCAGGTGCTTGGGTCTGTGGATCCTGCTGAGCAAGACATATTTGTCCCACTCCTGGCTCCCCGGCCAGAGCCCCGGTGCACCATCGCAGGCAGGTGCCCTGGGCTTGTGGAGCCATATCACCTGCCTGGAACCTGTGCAGCCACACTGCAGGTCAAGCCCCACCCACTCCCTGTGACATCACAAGATAGATCCCACTGAGCCAGTGTCTCTGAACTGGTGTGATGCGTAGAGCACAGCGAAAAAGGAAGAGCATGAAAAACCAGATACAAGTAAATCAAGCTACACTATCCAGTCCTACAATGGATGTCTCAAAGCAAATCATAGAAGAGGCATTAGAATCAGAACCCCAAAATGAAGAGACAAGCTATGCAACCCTGGCCAAGCATATAGCACAACTCTCAGAAAGTCAACAAAGAGCCAATAATTGTATGAATGTTATCCTTGCTAGATTAGACCTAATAGAAAAGAACCAGGAAGGATTCCAAAAACAGTTAAATGAGCTGAAGGAGAGTGAAAAAAAAGAAGTCCTCAATAGCCAGATGGCTAAGTTCAATGAAGACATAAAAAAATGCAAGGATGAACTCCAAGAAGCATTAAGAAGGTCAGAAAATGACGTGAAAAGGGAACTAGACAGAGGGATGGAAACTATACAAAAAAAAAAAAAAAACAGTAGAAAATATGAACCGAATTGAACAAACCCAAAACTCTATAGAAGCTCTTAAGAATAGAGTCAGCCAAGTAGAGGATAGAAACTCAGAACTGGAAGACAAAACAGAAGAAACAGTTCGTGAGTCCAGAAACTTCAACAAGTTCAAAAATTATTGTGAACAGAGCATGAGGGAAATGTGGGATACCCTGAAGCGTCCAAACATTAGGATCATGGGCATACCAGAGGGGGAAGAAACACAGACTAAAGGAATGGAAAGCTTATTCAACAAAATAATTGAAGAAAACTTTCCCACTCTCTCAAGAGAAAATCCCATCAAGCTACAAGAAGCTACAAGAAATCCAAACAGACTGGACCAAAGGAGAAATTCTCTGAGACACATTATCTTTAAGACTCTAAACATCAAGCACAAAGAGAAAATCCTAAAAGCAGCCAGGGAAAAACAACACATTACATATAAAGGGAACCCCATTAGAATTACCTCAGATTTCTCAATGGAAACCCTAAAAGCCAGAAGGGCCTGGAATGGAACACTGAAAACTCTAAGAACCCATGGTTTCCAGCCACAACTACTCTATCCAGCAAAAGTATCCCTCATAATAGATGGTGAAAGAAAAACATTCCATGATAAAACTCATCTCTACAAATATATGAACACAAAGCCAAACCTACAGTACTTCAGGAAATTCTTCACACAGAAGAAACAAATAACCAATCTCAAGAGCCCTCAAGAAGCAGTCCACATTAACCCCTTACCCCTCCCCTCAAAAAAAAAAAAAAAAACAAAACACAAAGACCACAACCCACTACAATATGGCTGGTATTAAATCAAACCTCAAACTAATATCTCTGAACATTAATGGCCTCAATTCACCCATCAAAAGACATAAGCTAACAGGGTGGATCAGAAAACTGGACCCCTCAATCTGCTGTCTTCAAGAAACCCACCTCACCACTAAAGACAGACACCTCCTTAGGGTGAAAGGGTGGAAAATGATATTCCAAGCAAACACAAATATGAAAAAAGCAGGCGTAGCTATACTTATATCAGATAAAATAGACTTCAAACCAAAATTAACCAAAAAAGACAAAGAAGGCCACTTCTTACTTATCAAGGGAACAATCCAACAAGAGGACATCACAATCATCAGTATTTACGCACCAAACACAGGTGCACCACAATTCATAAAGCAAAATCTACTTGGCAACAAAACAGAAATAAACACCAACACCATCATAGTCGGGGACTTCAATACTCCACTATCAACAATGGATAGATCATCCAAACAGAAAATTAAGAGAGAAGTAAGAGAGCTCAACAACACCATAGAGCAACTAGACCTAACAGACGTATATAGAACATTCCACCCAAAATCTACAGATTACACATTCTTCTCAGCAGCACATGCAACCTTCTCTAAAATAGATCATGTACTGGGCCACAAAGCCTGCCTCCATACTTTCAAGAAAATTGAAGTAATTTCCTGCATGATATCAGACCACAATGCTGTAATGCTAGAAATTAACAACAAAAAGTACACCAGGAATCCCTCTACCTCCTGGAAATTGAACAACACACTTTTAAACAACAAATGGGTTGTGGATGAAATAAAGAATGAAATTGCAAAATTTCTAGAACTCAATGACAATGAGAACACATCATACCAAAACTTGTGGGACACAATGAAAGCATTCCTTAGGGGAAAAATCATAGCACTAAATGCCATCATAAGAAAAATAGAAAGATCCCAAATCAATAACCTGACCATTCACCTAAAAGCATTGGAAAGGCTAGAAGAAGCCAACCCAAAAATTTCCAGACAGAAAGAAATAATTAAAATCAGAGCAGAAATTAATGAATTGGAAACTAAGAGGACAATTAAGAAAATTGACGAAACAAAGAGCTGGTTCTTCGAAAAAATTAACAAGATTGATACACCCCTGGCCAATTTGATCAAGCGGAAAAAAGAAACACTTCAAATCAACAAAATTAGAAATGAAAAGGGAGAGATCACAACAGACATGAGCGAAATAGGAAGAGTTATTAGGACTTATTTTAAAAACCTCTACTCCATAAAACAGGAAAATATGGAGGAAATGGATAAATTCCTAGACACATACCACCTACCAAAGCTAAGCCCAGAGCAGATTAATTTCCTAAACAGACCCATCACACCCTTCGAGATTGAAGAGGTAATCAAACACCTCCCTAAAAAGAAGAGTCCAGGACCAGATGGTTTCTCAGCAGAATTCTACCAAACCTTCATGGAAGAACTGAAACCAATTCTTCTCAAACTCTGCCACACAATAGGGGAACAGGGAGAGATCCCAAACTCTTTTTATGAAGCTAGTATCACCCTAATTCCAAAACCAGGCAGGGACGCCACAAGAAAGGAAAATTATAGGCCCATTTCTCTGATGAACATAGACGCAAAGATCCTGAACAAAATTCTTGAAAACCGAATTCAACAGTACATCAAAAGCATTATCCACCTTGATCAAGTAGGCTTCATCCCTGGAATGCAGGGGTGGTTCAACATACGGAAATCTGTCAATGTAATACACCACATAAACAAGCTGAAACACAAAAACCACATGATCATTTCGATAGATGCAGAAAAAGCCTTTGACAAAATACAACATCACTTCATGATCAAAACATTGGAGAGAATAGGTATGGACGGCCCTTATCTCAACATAATAAAGGCTATATATAAAGCACCTAAAGCCCAAGTAATTCTTAATGGGGAGAGACTGAAGGAATTCCCATTGAGGTCAGGAACAAGGCAGGGGTGTCCACTCTCACCTCTGCTCTTCAGCATAGCGCTAGAAGTATTAGCTCAAGCAATAAGACAGGAGAAAGAAATCAAAGGGATACAAATTGGAAAGGAAGAAGTTAAGTTAGCCTTATTCGCAGATGACATGATTCTATACATAAGTGACCCAAGAACTTCCATCCCAAAACTCTTAAAGGTGATTACCACCTTCAGCAAAGTAGCAGGATACAAAATCAATGCACAGAAATCAGTAGCCTTTTTGTATGCAAAGGACAAAGAGACAGAAAAAGAAATAACTAACATCGTCCCATTTTCAATTGCAACAAAGAAAATAAAATACCTTGGAATAACATTAACTAAGGAAGTGAAAGACCTATACAATGAAAACATAAAAACTCTCAAAAAAGAAATTGAGGAGGTCCTACAAAAATGGAAAGACCTCCCATGCTCCTGGATTGGTAGAATTAACATTGTGAAAATGGCAATTTTACCAAAAGCACTTTATAGATTCAATGCAATGCCGATAAAAATCCCAACTTCCTTCTTCAAGAGATAGAAAAAAGTATCTCAAAATTCATATGGGAAGGCAGAAGGCCTCGGATATCCAAGCTCATCCTCAGCAAAAGAAACACCTCTGGAGGCATCACCATACCTGATCTAAAGTTATACTACAAAGCCATTGTAATAAAAACAACCTGGTACCGGCACAAAAACAGGAATATAGACCAATGGAACAGAATTGAAGACCCAGACTTTGGGTCAAGAAACTACAGCTACTTGATATTTGACAAAGGCCCTAGCAATGTAGAATGGAAAAAGTACAGCATCTTCAACAAATGGTGCTGGACAAACTGGACAACCATATGTAGGAAAATGAAACTCGACCCACACATCTCTCCATGCACAAAAATTAAGTCCAAATGGATAAAAGACCTTAATATAAAACCAGAAGCTCTGCTACTACTGGAAGAAAAAATAGGAGGAACCTTCCACGATATAGGAGTGGGAAAAGATTTCCTGAACAAAACCTCAGCAGCTCAGGAAATTAAACAATCCCTCAACCATTGGGATCTCATGAAGCTGAAAAGCTTTTTCACTGACAAAAATATTATAACCAAAGTCAGCAGAATACCCACAGAATGGGAGAAAATTTTCACCAGCTATACAACTGACAAAGGTCTAATTTCTAGAATCTACAAAGAACTCCAAAACCTAAACAATAAATCACCAAACAACCCACTCACAAAGTGGGGCAGAGAACTGCACAGGGAGTTCTCAGAGGAAGAAATACAAATAGCAAACACACATTTAAGAAAATGTTCAACATCCCTAACCATCAGGGAAATGCAAATTAAAACAACTATGAGATTCCACCTTACCCCAGTAAGGATGGCTAACATTAAAAAAAACAATGAAAACAAATGCTGGTGAGGCTGCAGAGAAATAGGAACAAGTCTTCACTGTTGGTGGGAATGTAAAATGGTTCAACCACTATGGATAGCTATATGGAGACTATTGAAAAGGATGACCATAGACTTACCAATGGATCCAGTTATTCCCTTATTGGGCATTTACCCTAAAGGCCCCAAGCCTCAGATCAGAAACATTTGCTCAACCATGTTTATAGCTGCTCAATTCATAATAGCAAAGAGCTGGAATCAACCCAGGTGTCCATCACTAGATGAATGGATAACAAAGATGTAGTATATCTATACTATGGAATTCTACATAGCAGTAAGGAAAGATGAAATAAGGAAATTTGAAAAAAAATAGTCAAACATGGAACAGATCATCCTCAGTGAGCTCACCCAAGCACAAAAAGATAATCGTCGCATGGTCTCATTTATCTGTCGCCCCTAACCGGATTCCACGTGACATGTGGCCAAACCTAATAAACACTCTGAGGACGAGACAAGAAGGAGGGTGGGATGGAGGGAAGGTAAAGGTGGGAGGGAATGAGAGGGTGGGAGGGAGGGCAAGGGGGGGATACAAATTGGGACTCAAAAGGGAAAAATACTACAATACCCTTTACTCTGAACAACAGGCTAAAACAGTGATCCTTCAGCAGGCCTACAGAGGGAATACTCGAACCACAGGAACCTGGAGAGAACATGATGAAGGCCAACTTTAATCTTGTCCTGCTTCTCTTTTTCTCTCCCCTCCCTCCCTCCCTCCCTCCCTCCCTCCCTCCCTCTCTCTCTCTTTCTCTCTCTCTCTCCCTCTCCTCTCTATACTCACTTTCTCTTTTACATTATATATTTTTCCTCCCTCACCTTCCTAGGTGCAGACTTATAACTCCCAGTGCCAGCACGGGGTTAACTTCCACAATGAGCTGTTGATCTGAAACACCTACAAGGTTCCCCAAAAAGACAGACTTCTGTCAGAGTACTTGGTGACCCACCAAAGGTCAATGGTAAGACCCTACTGTCGAAGACAGCATACGTGTGTGAGACCAAACACAGAGAGAGACCTGGCCAGAATATGGAAGAAGGTCAGTCCCCAGACAGTTAGCTAGTCTAGTACCAGAGGGTGCTACATGAGCAACTGGGGGAAAATGTCTGACATTGGTCCAAACAACTTGCAGTCTAAGATACCCAGCAGGAAACAATCTGACGTAATGCTCATACAAGTGCAGTAGTGGCAAACAGCCATGGTGGGTAACCAACTGCTCTTGATTTGGCTAATAAATCCATTCAGTGGAATGAAACTCATTGCTGGAACTGGGAAATAAGTCAAAGCCATGTACAAAAAATGAGCTCAGTCTCCAAGATCTAGAGGCCACCAAATGTGGGCTAGAAGAGAGCCAATGCATATAAAGTTCCCTCCAAAACATATATGGTTATCCCTTCTATCTAGTACTAACTTCTCTCTCTGTTGGAGAATTTGCTTATCTCTTTTCAGGTGGACAACGAACCTGAAGGGAGGATCAGCTAACCACACCTCACCAGCTGAAACCATAGAACAATGCAGGGGAAGGGCAAGAATACAGCACTCAAGGCGATCACAACACCAGAAAAAGGCTGAAGGAGATAAACACAGAAAACATCCAACTCCAACTAAGCCAGATATCCAGAGACACAGAGGCTCCCAAAACCTCATCAAGGAAGCAGAACTAAAATGACCCCAATGTGGCTCAGGAAATTTGCGGAAGATGGGGTGGAAAGATACAAACTACCAAAGTTTGATCTTGCTGCACTGAAGATTCTTCGTAAGAAAGCAACTCATTCAAAAACAGAACTAGCTTATTTCACACAGCACAGTGTTTGGCAATGTAGGTGTTTGTTTTCTGAATAATCTGCGTTGGAAATGAAGCGAATCTACTAAGTTGTACACCTTGTTAGATTACACAAACTAGGAAAGTTTGATATTACTGCACTGAAGACTCTTCGTAAGAAAACAACTCATTCCGAGAAAAGAACTAGCTTATTTCACACAGTACAGAGTTCGACAATGAAGGGGTTTGTTTTCTAAACAAAGTACGTTATAAATGAAGGTACCCTACTAAGTTGTACATCTTGTGAGATTAGACAAACCAGCAAAGTTTGATCTTGCTGCACTGAAGTCTCTTCGTAAGAAAACCACTCATTCCGAGAACAGAACTAGCTTATTTCACACAGTAGTTTGGGGAATCAAGGTTTTTGTTTCCTAACAAACTAGTTTAGAAATGAAGCTAACGTACTAAGTTGTACATCTTGTTAGATTACACAAACTAGCAAAGTTTGATTTGCCGCACTGAAGACTCTTCCTGAGAAAGCAACTCATTCCTAGAACAGAACTAGCTTCTTTAACACAGTAAACTGTTGAGGAATCAATGTTATTGTTTTCTAAACAAACCACATTACAAATGAAACTAACTAAGTTGTGATTCTTCAGCACAGCAAGATCAAACTTTATTGCTTTTGTAATCTAACTAGATGTACAACATAGTAGATTCATTTCATTTTAATGTAGTTTGTTTAGAAAACAAACACCATGATTCTTCAACACTTTACTGTGTGAAAGAACCTAGTTCTGTTCTGCGAATGAGTTGCTTTCTTACGAAAAGTCTTCAGTGCATTAAGATCAAACTTTGCTAGTTTGTATAATCCAACAAGATATAAAACTTGGTAAGTTAGCTTCATTTCTAAACTGGTTTGTTTAGAAAACAAACACTTTGATTCCCCAAAATTGTATTGTGTGTAATAAGCTATTTCTGTTCTCTTAAGGAGTTGTTTTCTTGAGAAGAGACTTCAGTGCAGCAAGATAAAACTTTCCTAGTTTGTGTAATCTAAGAAGATGTACCACTTAGTACATTCTCTTCATTTCCAACGCAGATGTTTCAGAAGACAAACACCTTCATTGTTATCTAACTAGATGTACAACTTAGTAGATTCATTTCATTTCTAACATAGTTTGTTTAGAAAACAAACACCTTCATTGCCGAACACTGTACTGTGTGAAATAAGCTAGTTCTGTTCTCGGAATGAGTTGTTTTCTAATAAAGAGGCTTCAGTGAAGCAAGATCAAACTTTGCTAGTTTGTGCAATCTAACAAGATATAAAACTTGGTAAGTTAGTCTCATTTCTAAACTAGTTAGTTTAGAAAACAAACACCTTGATTTCCCAAAACTGTACTGTGTGAAATAAGCTAGTTCTTTTCACAGAATGAGTTGTTTTCTTACGAAGAGTCTTCAGTGTAGAAAGATCAAACTTTGCTAGTTTGTATAATCTAACAAGATATAAAACTTGGTAAGTTAGCTTCATTTCTAAACTAGTTAGTTTAGAAAACAAACACCTTAATTCCCCAAAACTGTACTGTGTGAAATAAGCTAGTTCTGTTCTCGGAAAGAGTTGTTTTCTTACGAAGAGTCGTCAGGGCAGCAAGATCAAACTTTGCTAGTGTGTGTAATCTAACAAGGTGTAAAATCTTGTATGTTAGCTTCATTTCTAAACTAATTTGTTTAGAAAACAAACACCTTGGTTCCCCAAAGCCTTACTGTGTTAAATAAGCTAGTTCTGTTCTCGGAATGAGTTGCTTTCTTACGAAGAGTCTTCAGTGCAGCAAGATGAAATTTTATCAGTTTGTGTAATCTAACTAGACATACAACTTAGTAGATTCATTTCATTTCTAACGTCGTTTGTTTAGAAAACAAACACCTTCATTGCCGAACTCTGTACTGTGTGAAGTAAGCTAGTTCTGTTCTCGGAATGAGTTGTTTTCTTATAAAGTGTCTTCAGTGCAGCAAGATCAAACTTTGCTAGTTGGTGTAATCTAACAAGATGTAAAACTTTGTAAGTTAGCTTCATGTCTAAACTAGTTAGTTTAGAAAACAAACACCTTATTTCCCCAAAACTGTACTGTGTGAAATAATCTAGTTCTGTTCTCGGCATGAGTTGCTTTCTTATCAAGATGCTTCAGTGAAGCAAGATGAAGCTTTGCTTGTTTGTGTAAACGAACTAGATGTACAACCTAGTAGATTCATTTCATTTCTAACGTAGTTTTTTAGAAAACAAACACCTTCATTGCCTAACTCTGTACTGTGTGAAATAAGCTAGTCCTGTTCTCGGAATGACTTGTTTTCTTACAAAGAGTCTTCAGTGCAGCAAGATCAAACTTTCCTAGTTTGTGTAATCTAACAAGATGAACAACTTAGTAGATTCGCTTCATTTTCAACGCAGATTGTTCAGAAAACAAACACCTTCATTGCCACACACTGTACTGTGTGAAATAAGCTAGTTCTGATTTCAGAATGAGTTGCTTTCTTACGTAGAGTCTTCAGTACAGCAGGATCAAGCTTTATTAGTTTTTGTAATCTAACTAGATGTACAACTTAGTAGCTTCATTTCATTTCTAACATAGTTTGTTTAGAAAACAAACACCATGATTCCTCAACACTTTACTGTGTGAAAGAACCTTGTTCTTTTCTCCGAATGAGTTGCTTTCTTAAGAAAAGTTTTCAGTGCATTAGGATCAAACTTTGCCAGTTTGTATAATCGAACAAGATATAAAACTTGGTAAGTTAGTTTCATTTCTAAACTAGTTAGTTTAGAAAACAAACACCTTCATTCCTCAAAACTGTACTGTGTAATAAGCTAGTTCTGTTCTCGGAAAGAGTTGTTTTCTTACGAAGAGTCTTCAAGGCAGCAAGATCAAACTTTGCTAGTTTGGGAAATCTAACAAGATGTAAAATCTTGTAAGTTAGATTCATTTCTAAACTAATTTGTTTAGAAAACAAACACCTTGTCTTCCCAAAGCTGTACTGTGTTAAATAAGCTAGTTCTATTCTCTGAATGAGTTGCTTTCTTACGAAGAGTCTTCAGTGAAGCAAGATGAAGCTTTACTCGTTTGTGTAATCTAACTACATGTACAACCCAGTAGATTCATTTGATTTCTAACGTAGTTTGTTTAGAAAACCAAGACGTTCTTTGCCGAACTTTGTACTATGTGAAATGAGATAGTTTGTTCTCCGAATGAGTTGCTTTCTTATGAAGAGTCTTCAGTGCAGCAAGATCAAACTTTGCTAGTTTGTGTAATCTAACAAGATGTACAATTTAGTAGGTTAGCTTCATTTCTAATGTAGTTTGTTTAGAAAACAAACACCTTGATTACCCTAAACTGTACTGTGCGAACTAAGCTAGTTCTGTTCTCGGAATGAGTTGCTTACTTCCGAAGACTCTTCAGTGCAGCAAGATGAAACTTTACTAGTTTGTGGAATCTATGTAGATGTACAACTTAGTAGATTCATTTCATTTCTAACGTACTTTGTTTAGAAAACAAAGACCTTCTTTGCCGAACTCTGTAGTGTGTGAAATAAGCTAGTTCTCTTCTCGCAATGAGTTGTTTTCTTATAAAGAGTCTTCAGTGTAGCAACATAGAACTTTGATAGTTTGTGTAATCTCACAAGATGTAAAACCTGGTAAGTTAGCTTTATTTCAATACTAGTTAGTTTAGAAAACAAACACCTTGATTCCCCAAAACTGTACTCTGTGAAATAAGCTAGTTCTGTTCTCGGAAAGTGTTGCTTTCTTACGAAGATGCTTCAGTGAAGGAAGATAAGGATTACTTGTTTGTGTAATATTACTAGATGTACAACCTAGTAGATTTATTTCATTTCTATCATAGTTTTTTAGAAAACAAACGCCTTGATTCCCCCAAATTGTAATGTGTGTAATAAGCTAGTTCTGTTCTCGGAATGAGTTGTTTTCTTACGAAGAATCTTCAGTGCAGCAAGATCAAACTTTACTAATTTTTGTAATCAACTAGATGTACAACTTAGTAGATTCTTTTTATTTCTAACTTAGTTTGTTTAGAAAACAAACACCTCATTGCCGAAATCTGTACTGTGTGAAATAAGCTAGATCTGTTCTCGGAAAAAGTTGCTTTCTTATGAACAGTCTTCAGTGAAGCAAGATGAAGCTTTAATAGTTTGTGTAATCTAACAAGATGTACAACTTAGTCAGTTAGCTTCATTTGTAATGTAGTTTGTTTAGGAAACAAACAACTTGATTCCTCAACACTTTACTGTGTGAAAGAACCTAGTTCTATTCTTGGAATGAGTTGCTTTCTCTCGAAAAGTCTTCAGTGCAGCAAGATCAAACTTTGTAATTTGTATAATCTTACAAGATGTAAAACTTGGTAAGTTAGCTTCATTTCTAAACTAGTTAGTTTAGAAAACAAACACCTTGTTTCCGCAAAACTGTACTGTGTGAAATAAGCTTGATCTCTTCTCAAAATGAGTTGCTTTCTTACGAAGAGTCTTCAGTGCAGCAAGATCAAACTTTGCTAGTTTGTGTAATCTAACAAGATGTAAAATCTTGTAAGTTAGCTTCATTTCTAAACTAGTTAGTTTAGAAAACAAACACCTTGATTCCCCAAAGCTGTACTGTGTTAAATAAGCTAGTTCTGTTTTCGGAAAGAGTTGCTTTCTTACGAACAATCTTCAGTGAAGCAAGATGAAGCTTTATTAGTTTGTGTAAACTAACTAGATGTACAACTTAGTATATTCATTTTGTTTCTAACATTGTTTGTTTAGAAAACAAACACCTTCTTTTCTGAACTCTGTACTGTGTGAAATAAGCTATTTCTGTTCTCACAATGACTTGTTTTCCTACAAAAGGTCTTCAGTGCAGCTAGATCAAACTTTGCTAGTTTGTGTAATCTAACAAGATGTAAAACCATGTAAGTTAGCTTCATTTCTAAACTAGTTAGTTTAGAAAACCAAAACCTTGATTCCCCAAAATTGTACTCTGTGAAATAAGCTAGTTCTGTTCTCTTAATGAGTTGCTTTCTTACGAAGATGCTTCAGTGACGCAAGATGAAGCTTTACTTGTTTGTGTAATCTTACTAAATGTACAACCTAGTAGATTTATTACATTTCTAACGTAGTTTGTTTAGAAAACAAACACCTTCATTGCCAAACTCTGTACTGTGTGAAATAAGCTAGTTCTATTCTCAGAATGAGTTGCTTTCTTACGAAGAGTCTTCAGTGTAGCAAGATCAAACTTTCCTAGTTTGTGTAATCTAACAAGATGAACAACTTAGTAGATTCGCTTCATTTCCAACGCAGATTGTTCAGAAAACAAAACTTTCATTGCTGCACATTGTACTTTGTGAAATAAGCTAGTTCTGTTTTCGGAATGAGTTGCTTTCTTATGAAGAGTCTTCAGTGCATCAAGATCAAACTGCTAGTTTGTGTAATCTAACAAGATGTACAACTTAGTAGGTTAGCTTCATTTCTAATGTAGTTTGTTTAGAAAACAAACACCTTGATTGTTTAACAGTGTACTATGTGAAATAAGCTAGTTCTGTTCTCGGAAAGAGTTGCTTTCTTACAAAGAGTCTTCAGTGAACCAAGATGAAGCTTTATTAGTTTGTGTAATCTAACTAGATGTACAACTTAGTAGATTCATTTCATTTTTAACGTAGTTTGTTTAGAAAACAAACACCTTAATTGCCGAACTCTGTACTGTGTGAAAAAAGCTAGTTCTGTTCTCAGAATGAGTGGCTTTCTTATGAAGAGTCTTCATTGCAGCAAGATCAAGCTTTGCTAGCTTTTGTAATCTGACTAGATGTACATGTTAGTAGATTCATTTCATTTCTAAGGTAGTTTGGTTAGAAAACAAACACCTTCATTTCCGAACACTGTACTGTGTGAAATAAGCTACTTCTGTTCTCGGAATGAGTTGCTTTCTTACGAAGACTCTTCACTGCAGCAAGATCAATCTTTGCTAGTTTGTGTCATCTAACAAGATGTACAACTTAGTCAGTTAGCTTCATTTGTAATGCAGTTTGTTTAGAAATCATACACCTTGATTCCTCAACACTGTACTGTTTGAAATAAGTTACTTCTGTTCTCGGAACGATTTGCTTTCTTATGAAGACTCTTCAGTGAAGCAAGATGAAGCTTTACAAGTTTGTGTATTCTAACTAGATGTACAACCTAGTAGATTCATTTAATTTCTAACTTAGTTTGTTTAGAAAACAAACACCTACTTTGACGAACTCTGTACTGTGTGAAATAAGCTAGTTCTATTCTCCGAAGGAGTTGCATTCTTATGAAAAGTTTTCAGTGCAGCAAGATCAAACTTTGCTAGTTTGTATAATCTAACAAAATATAAAACTTGGTAAGTTATCTTCATTTCTAAACTGGTTTGTTTAGAAAACAAACACCTTGATTCCCCTAAACTGTACTGCGTGAAATAAGCTAGTTCTGTTCTCGTAATGATTTGTTTTCTTGAGAAGAGACTTCAGTGCACTAAGATCAAACTTTCTTAGTTTGTGTAATTAAGAAGATGTACCACTTAGTAGATTCGCTTCATTTCCAATGCAGATTGTTCACAAAACAAACACCTTCATTGCAGAACACTGTACTGTTTGAAATAAGCTAGTTCTGTTTTTGGAATGAGTTGCTTTCCTACTTAGAGTCTTCAGTGCAGCAAGATCAAAATTTCCTAGTTTGTGTAATCTAATTAGATGTACAACTTGGTAGATTCATTTCATTTCTAACGTAGTTTGTTTAGAAAACAAACACCTTCATTGGCGAATTCTGTACTGTGTGAAATAAGCCACTTCTGTTCTCGGAATGACTTGTTTTCTTACGAAGAGTCTTCAGTGCAGCAAGATCAAACTTTCCTAGTTTTTGAAATCTAACAAACAAGATGAATAACTTAGTAGATTCGCCTCATTTCCAATGCAGATTGTTCAGAAAACAAACACCTTTATTGCCGCACACTCTACTGTGTGAAATAAGCTAGTTCTGTTTTAAGAATGAGTTGCTTTCTTACGTAGAGTCTTCAGTACAGCAAGATCAAACTATTAGTTTTTGTAATCTAACTAGATGTACAACATAGTACATTTATTTCATTTCTAAGGTAGTTTGTTTAGAAAACAAAAAAAATGATTCCTCAACACTTTACTGTGTGAAAGAACCTAGTTCTGTTCTGCGAATAAGTTGCTTTCTTACGAAAAGTCTTCAGTGCAGCAAGATCAAACTTTGCTAGTTTCTGTAATCTAACAAGATATAATACTTAGTAGATTCACTTCCCTTCCAACGCCGTTTGTTTAGAAAACAAACACCTTCATTGCCGAAAACTGTACTGTGTGAAATAAGGTAGTACTGTTCTCGGAATCGGTTGCTTTCTTACGAAGAGTCTTCAGTGCAGCAAGATCAAACGTTGGTAGTTTGTGTAATCTAACTTGATGTACAACGTAATAGATTCGCTTCATTTTCAACTCAGAAGGTTTACAAAAGAAACATCTTGATTCCACAATACAGTACTTTGTGAAATAAGGTAGTTCTGTTCTCGGAATGAGTTGCTTTCTTACGAAGAGTCTTCAATGCAGCAAGATAAAACTTTGCTAGTTTGTGTAATCTAACAAGATATACAACTTATTAGCTTAGCTTCAATTCTAAACTAGTTTGTTTAGAACACAAAAACCTTGATTCCCCAAAAGGGTAGTGTGTGAAATACGCTAGATCTGTTCTCAAAATGAGTTGCTTTCTTACGAAGAGTCTTCAGTGCAGCAAGATCAAACTTTGCTAGCTTGTGTAATCTAAACAAGATATACAACTTAGTAGATTCACTTCATTTCCAACGCACTTTGCTTAGAAAGCAAACACCTTCAGTGCCAAAAACTGTACCGTGTGAAATAAACTAGTACTGTTCTCGGACTGAGTTGCTTTCTTACGAAGAGTCTTCAGTGCAGCAAGATCAAACTTTGCTAGTTTGTGGAATCTAACTAGATGCACAACTTAATAGATTCGCTTCATTTCCAATGCAGAAGGTTTAGAAAAGAAACATCTTGATTCCCCAAAACAGTACTGTGGAAATAAGCTAGATCTGTTCTCGGAATGAGTTGCTTTCTTACGAAGAGTCTTCAGTGTAGCAAGATAAAACTTTGCTAGTTTGTGTAATCTAACAAGATATACATCTTAGTAGGATAGCTTCATTTCTAAACTTGTTTGTATAGAAAACAAAAACCTTGATTCCCCAAAACTATACTGTGTGAAATACGCTAGATCTGTTCTCAAAATGAGTTGCTTTCTTACGGAGAGTCTTCAGTGCAGCAAGATCAAACTTTGCTAGTTTGTGTAAACTAACAAGATATACAACTTAGTAGATTCACTTTATTTCCAACGCACTTTGCTTAGAAAGCAAACACCTTCATTGCCAAAAACTGTACTGAGTGAAATAAGCCAGTACTGTTCTCACAATGAGTTGCTTTCTTACGAAGAGTCATCAGTGCAGCAAAATCAAATTTTGCTAGTTTGTGTAATCTAACTAGATGTACAACTTAGTACTTTCATTTCATTACTAATGTAGTTTATTTAGAAAAAAAACACCTTCATTGCAGAACACTGTACTCTGTGAAATAACGGAGTTCTGTGCTCGGAATAAGTTGCATTCTTACAAAGAGTCTTAAGTGTAGCAAGATCAAACTTTGCCAGTTTGTGTAATCTAACAAGATATAAAACGTGATAAGTTAGCTTCATTTCTAAACTACTTTGTTTAGAAAACAAACACCTTGATTCCAAAAAACTGTACTGTGTGAAATACGCTATATCTGTTCTCGAAATGAGTTGCTTTCTCACGAAGAGTCTTCAGTGAAGCAAGATCAAACTTTGCCAGTTTGTGTAATCTAACTAGATGTACAACTTGATAGATTCGCTTCATTTCCAACGCAGAAGGTTTAGAAAACAAACATCTTGATTCCCCAAAACCGTACTGTGTGAAATAAGCTAGTTCTGTTCTCGGAAATGGTTGCTTTCTTATGAACAGTCTTCAGTGAAGCAAGATGAAGCTTTACTAGTTTGTGTAATCTCACAAGATGAACAACTTAGTCAGTTAGCTTCATTTGTAATGTAGTTTGTTTAGAAAACAAACACCTTGATTCCTCAACACTTTACTGTGTGAAAGAACCTAGTTCTGTGCTCGGAATGGGTTGCTTTCTTTCGAAAATTCTTCAGTGCAGCAAGATCAAACTTTGGTAAGTTAGTTTCATTTCTAAACTAGCTAGTTTAGAAAACAAACACCTTGATTCCCCAAAACTGTACTGTGTGTAATAAGCAAGTTCTGTTCTCAGAAAGAGTTGTTTTCTTACGAAGAGTCTTCAAGGCAGCATGATGAAATTTTATCAGTTTGTGTAATCTAACTAGACATACAACTTAGTAGATTCATTTCATTTCTAACGTAGTTTGTTTAGAAAACAAACACCTTCATTTCGAACTCGGTACTGTGTGAATTAAGCTAGTTCTGTTCTCGGAATTGACAATAAATATTGATTGACAATAAATATTTAAAAAAAAACACCTTTGGGACACAATGAAGGCAGTCCTACGAGGGAAATTTATAGCCCTAAGTGCATATATTAAGAAATTGGAGAGTTCACAACTAAACAATTTAATGCTTCACCTTAAGGCCTTGGAAAAAGAAGAACAAGGCAAACCAAAAATTAGTAGACGGGAAGAAATAATAAAGGTTAGGGCAGAAATTAATGAAATGGAAACCAAAAAAAAATCAAAAAGATCAATGAAACAAAGAGTTGGTTCTTTGAAAGGATAAACAAGATTGACAAACCCTTAGCAAATATGACCAAAAGAAAGAGAGAAGAGACAAAAATTGATAAAATTAGAGATGAAAAAGGCAACATCACAACAGATACCAAAGAAATTCAGAAAATCATACGGACATACTTTAAGAATATATATGCCTCTAAGTTTGAAAACCTGAAAGAAATGGATGAATTCCTTGATTATATGACCTACCAAAATTAAATCAAGAAGAGATAAACCATTAAAATAGAACTATAACAACCACACAGAGATTCAAACAGTTATAAAAAGTCTCCCAACTAAAAAAGCCCAGGCCCAGATGGATTCACTGCTGAATTTTACCAGACATTCCTGGAGGATCTAACACCAATGCTTCTCAAACTTTTCCATAAAAGAAAAGGAAGGAACTCTGCCAAAATCCTTCTATGAAGCCAGCATCACCCTGATACCCAAACCGGACAAAGACAGATCAAAAAAAGAAAATTATAGACCAATCTCGCTCATGAACATGGATGCAAAAATTCTCAACAAAATACTGGCAAACAGAATACAAGAATTTATCAGAAAGATTATTCATCCTGACCAAGTAGGCTTTATCCCAGAGATACAAGGATGGTTCAACATACGCAAATCCATAAATGTAATACACCATATAAATGGCCTAAAGGACAAAAATCACATGGTCATCTCAATAGATGCAGAAAAGGCATTTGACAAAATCCAACACCCCTTCATGGTGAAAGTATTACAGAAACTGGGAATAGAAGGAGCATATCTCAACATAATAAAAGCTATTTATGACAAACCTACAGCCAACATAATACTAAATGGGGAAAAACTTGAAGCTTTTCCTCTAAACTCAGGAACAAGACAAGGGTGTCCACTTTCCCCACTACTATTTAATATAGTACTGGAAGTCTTAGCCACAGCAATAAGGCAAGAGACACTCATAAAGGGGATACAAATTGGAAGGGAAGAGATCAAATTATCATTATTTGCAGACGATATGATTCTATACCTAACAGACCCTAAAGTCTCTATGAGTTGCTTTCTTACAAAGAGTCTTCGTTGCAGCAAGATCAAACTTTGCCAATTTGTGTAATATAACAAGATGTATAACTTGATAAGTTAGCTTCATTTCTAAAGTAGTTTGTTTAGAAAACAAAAACCTTGATTCCCCAAAACTGTACTGTGTGAAATAAGCTAGTACTGTTCTCGGAATGAGATGCTTACTTACGAAGATTCTTCAGTGCAGCAAGATCAAACTTTGATACTTTGTGTAATCTAACAAGATATACAACTTAGTAGGTTAGCTTCATTTCTAAACTAGTTTGTTTAGAAAACAAAAACCTTGATTCCCCTAAACTGTACTCTGTAAAATAAGCTAGTTCTGTTCTCAGAATGAGTTGCTTTCTTACAAAGAGTCATCAGTGCAGCAAAATCAAACTTTGCTAGTTCGTGTAATCTAACTAGATGTACCACCTAGTAGATTCATTTCATTTCTAACGTAGTTTGTTTAGAAAACAAACACCTTCATAGCCAAACACTGTACTGTGTGAAATAACGTAGTTCTGTTCTCGGAATGAGTTGCTTTCTTACAAAGAGTCTTCAGTGCAGCAAGATCAAACTTTGCCAGTGTGTGTAATCTAACAAGATGCAAAACTTGATAAGTTAGCTTAATTTCTAAACTAGTTTGTTTAAAAAACAAACACCTTGATTCCCCTAAACTGTACTGTGTGAAATACGCTAGATCTGTTCTCGAAATGAGTTGCTTTCTTACGAAGAGTCTTCAGTGCAGCAAGATCAAACTTTGCTAGTTTGTGTAATCTAACAAGGTATACAACTTAGGAGATTCACTTCCTTTCCAATGCAGTTTGCTTAGAAAATAAAACCTTGATTCCCAAAACTGTACTGTGTGAATTAAGCAAGTTAGTTCTCTGAGTTGCTTTCTCATAATGAGTTGCTTTCGGAATGAGTGAAGCGTCATCAGTGCAGCAAAATCAAACTTTGCTAGTTCGTGTAATCTAACTAGATGGACAACTTAGTAGATTCGCTTCATTTCCAAAGCATAAGGTTTAGAAAAGAAACATCTTGATTCCCCAAAACCTTACTGTGTGAAATAAGCTAGTTCTGTTCTCGGAATGAGTTGCTTTCTTATGAAGAGTCTTAAACCAGCAAGATCAAACTTTGCTAGTTTATGTAATCTAACCAGATATACAACTTAGTAGGTTAACTTCATTTCTAAACTAGTTTGTTTAGAAAACAAAAACCTTTATTCCCCAAAACTGTACTGTGTGAAATAAGCTAGTTCTGTACTCAGAATGAGTTGCTTTCTTACGAAGAGTCAACAGTGCAGCAATATCAAACTTTGGTAGTTTGGGTAATCTAACTAGATGTACAACTTAGTAGATTCATTTCATTTCCATCACAGTTTGCTTAGAAAACAAACACCTTCATTGCCGAAAACTGTACTGTGTGAAATAAGCTAGTACTGATCTCGGAATGAGTTGCTTTCTTACGAAGAGTATTCAGTGCAGCAAGATCAAACATTGCTAGTTTGTGTAATCTAACTAGATGTACAACTTAATAGATTCACTTCATTTACAACGCAGAAGGTTTAGAAAAGAAACGTCTTGATTCCCCAAAACCTCACTGTGTGAAATAAGCTAGTTCTGTTCTCGGAATGAGTTGCTTTCTTACGAAGAGTCTTAAACCAGCAAGATCAAACTTTGCTAGTTTATGTAATCTAACCAGATATACAACTTAGTAGGTTAACTTCATTTCTAAACTAGTTTGTTTAGAAAACAAGCACCTTGATTCCCCAAAACTGTACTGTGTGAAATAAGCTAGTTCTGTTCTCAGAATGAGTTGCTTTCTTACAAAGAGTCATCAGTGCAGCAAAATCAAACTTTGCTAGTTCGTGTAATCTAACTAGATGTACCACCTAGTAGATTCATTTCATTTCTAACGTAGTTTGTTTAGAAAACAAACACCTTCATAGCCAAACACTGTACTGTGTGAAATAACGTAGTTCTGTTCTCGGAATGAGTTGCTTTCTTACAAAGAGTCTTCAGTGCAGCAAGATCAAACTTTGCCAGTGTGTGTAATCTAACAAGATGCAAACCTTGATAAGTTAGCTTAATTTCTAAACTAGTTTGTTTAGAAAACAAACACCTTGATTCCCCTAAACTGTACTGTGTGAAATACGCTAGATCTGTTCTCGAAATGAGTTGCTTTCTTACGAAGAGTCTTCAGTGCAGCAAGATCAAACTTTGCTAGTTTGTGTAATCTAACAAGGTATACAACTTAGGAGATTCACTTCCTTTCCAACGCAGTTTGCTTAGAAAATAAAAACCTTGATTCCCCAAAACTGTACTGTGTGAATTAAGCTAGTTCTGTTCTCCTAATGAGTTGCTTTCTTACGAAGCGTCATCAGTGCAGCAAAATCAAACTTTGCTAGTTCGTGTAATCTAACTAGATGGACAACTTAGTAGATTCGCTTCATTTCCAAAGCATAAGGTTTAGAAAAGAAACATCTTGATTCCCCAAAACCTTACTGTGTGAAATAAGCTAGTTCTGTTCTCGGAATGAGTTGCTTTCTTATGAAGAGTCTTAAACCAGCAAGATCAAACTTTGCTAGTTTATGTAATCTAACCAGATATACAACTTAGTAGGTTAACTTCATTTCTAAACTAGTTTGTTTAGAAAACAAAAACCTTAATTCCCCAAAACTGTACTCTGTAAAATAAGCTAGTTCTGTTCTCAGAATGAGTTGCTTTCTTACGAAGAGTCATCAGTGCAGCAAAATCAAACTTTGCTAGTTCGTGTAATCTAACTAGATGTACCACTTAGTAGATTCATTTCATTTCTAACGTAGTTTGTTTAGAAAACAAACACCTTCATAGCCAAACACTGTACTGTGTGAAATAACGTAGTTCTGTTCTCGGAATGAGTTGCTTTCTTACAAAGAGTCTTCAGTGCAGCACGATCAAACTTTGCCAGTGTGTGTAATCTAACAAGATGCAAAACTTGATAAGTTAGCTTAATTTCTAAACTAGTTTGTTTAGAAAACAAACACCTTGATTCCCCTAAACTGTACTGTGTGAAATACGCTAGATCTGTTCTCGAAATGAGTTGCTTTCTTACGAAGAATCTTCAGTGCAGCAAGATCAAACTTTGCTAGTTTGTGTAATCTAACAAGGTATACAACTTAGGAGATTCACTTCCTTTCCAATGCAGTTTGCTTAGAAAATAAAAACCTTGATTCCCCAAAACTGTACTGTGTGAATTAAGCTAGTTCTGTTCTCATAATGAGTTGCTTTCTTACGAAGCGTCATCAGTGCAGCAAAATCAAACTTTGCTAGTTCGTGTAATCTAACTAGATGGACAACTTAGTAGATTCGCTTCATTTCCAAAGCATAAGGTTTAGAAAAGAAACATCTTGATTCCCCAAAACCTTACTGTGTGAAATAAGCTAGTTCTGTTCTCGGAATGAGTTGCTTTCTTATGAAGAGTCTTAAACCAGCAAGATCAAACTTTGCTAGTTTATGTAATCTAACCAGATATACAACTTAGTAGGTTAACTTCATTTCTAAACTAGTTTGTTTAGAAAACAAAAACCTTTATTCCCCAAAACTGTACTGTGTGAAATAAGCTAGTTCTGTACTCAGAATGAGTTGCTTTCTTACGAAGAGTCAACAGTGCAGCAATATCAAACTTTGGTAGTTTGGGTAATCTAACTAGATGTACAACTTAGTAGATTCATTTCATTTCCAACGCAGTTTGCTTAGAAAACAAACACCTTCATTGCCAAAAACTGTACTTTGTGAAATAAGCTAGTACTGATCTCGGAATGAGTTGCTTTCTTACGAAGAGTATTCAGTGCAGCAAGATCAAACATTGCTAGTTTGTGTAATCTAACTAGATGTACAACTTAATAGATTCACTTCATTTACAACGCAGAAGGTTTAGAAAAGAAACGTCTTGATTCCCCAAAACCTCACTGTGTGAAATAAGCTAGTTCTGTTCTCGGAATGAGTTGCTTTCTTACGAAGAGTCTTAAACCAGCAAGATCAAACTTTGCTAGTTTATGTAATCTAACCAGATATACAACTTAGTAGGTTAACTTCATTTCTAAACTAGTTTGTTTAGAAAACAAGCACCTTGATTCCCCAAAACTGTACTGTGTGAAATAAGCTAGTTCTGTACTCAGAATGAGTTGCTCTCTTACGAAGAGTCAACAGTGCAGCAATATCAAACTTTGGTAGGTTGGGTAATCTAACTAGATGTACAACTTAGTAGATTCATTTCATTTCCAACGCAGTTTGCTTAGAAAACAAACACCTTCATTGCCAAAAACTGTACTTTGTGAAATAAGCTAGTACTGATCTCGGAATGAGTTGCTTTCTTACGAAGAGTCTTCAGTGCAGCAAGATCAAACATTGCTAGTTTGTGTAATCTAACTAGATGTACAACTTAATAGATTCGCTTCATTTCCAACGCTGAAAGTTTAGAAAAGAAACGTCTTGATTCCCCAAAACTGTACTGTGTGAAATGAGCTAGTTCTGTTCTCGGAATGAGTTGCTTTCTTACGAAGAGTCTTCAGTGCAGCAAGATCAAACTTTGCTAGTTGGTGTAATCTGACAAGATATACACCCTAGTAGTTTCAGTTCATTTCCAATGCAGTTTGCTTAGAAAACAAACACCTTCAGTGCCGAAAATTGTACTGTGTGAAATAAGCTAGTACTGATCTCGGAATGAGTTGCTTTCTGTCGAAGAGTCTTCAGAGCAGCAAGATCAAACTTTGCTAGTTTGTGTAATGTAACTAGATGTACAACTTAATTGATTTGCTTCATTTCCGACGCAGAAGGTTTACACAAGAAACATCTTGATTCCCCAAAACCGTAATGTGTGAAATAAGCTAGTTCTGTTCTCGGAATGAGTTGCTTTCTTACGAAGAGTCTTCAGTGCAGCAAGATCAAACTTTGCTAGTTTGTGTAATCCAACAAGATGTACAACTTAGTAGGTTAGCTTCATTTCTAAACTAGTTGGTTTAGAAAACAAAAACCTTGATTCTCCAAAACTGTACTGTGTGAATTAAGCTAGTTCTGTTCTCAGAATGAGTTGCTTTCTTACGAAGAGTCATCAGTGCAGCAAAATCAAACTTTGCTAGTTCGTGTAATCTAACTAGATGTACAACTTAGTAGATTCATTTCATTTCCAACGTAGTTGGTTAGAAAACAAACACCTTCATTGCCGAACACTGTACTGTGTGAAATAACGTAGTTCTCTTCTTGGAATGAGTTGCTTTCTTACAAAAAGTCTTCAGTACAGCAAGATCAAACTTTTGCTAGTTTGTGAAAGCTAACAAGATGTAAAACATGATAAGTTAGCTTCATTTCTAAACTAGTTTGTTTAAAAAACAAACACCTTCATTCCCCAAAACTGTACTGTGTGAAATAAGCTAGTTCTCTTCTCGAAATGAGTTGCTTTTTACGAAGAGTCTTCAGTGCAGCAAGATCAAACTTTGCTAGTTTGTGTGATCTAACAAGATATACAACTTTGTAGATTCACTTCATTTCCAACGCAGCTTGCTTAGAAAACAAACACCTTCATTGATAAAACTGTGCTGTTTGAAATAAGCTAGTACTGTTCTCGGAATGAGTTGCTTTCTTACGAAGAATCTGCAGTGCAGCAAGATCAAACTTTGCTAGTTTGTGTGATCTAACAAGATATACAACTTAGTAGGTTAGCCTCATTCTAAACTAGTTTGTTTACAAAACAAAAACCTTGATTCCCCTAAACTGTACTCTGTGAAATAAGCTAGTTCTGTTCTCAGAATGAGTTGCTTTCTTACGAAGAGTCTTCAGTGCAGCAAGAACAAACTTTGCTAGTTTGTGTAATCTAACTAGATGTACAACTTAATAGATTCGCTTCATTTCCAACGCAGAAGGTTTAGAAAAGAAACATCTTGATTCCCCAAAACCGTACTGTGTGAAATAAGCTAGTTCGGTTCTCGGAATGAGTTGCTTTCTTTCGAAGAGTCTTCAGTGCAGCATGATCAAATTTGCTACTTTCTGTAATCTAACTAGATGTACAACTTAGTAGATTGATTTCATTTCTAACGTAGTTTTTTGAGAAAACAAATATGTTCATTGCCATACACTTTACTGTGTGAAATAACTTAGTTCTGTTCTCGGAATCAGTTGCTTTCTTACAAAGAGTATTAAGTGTAGCAAGATGAAACTTTGCTTGTTTGTGTAATCTAACTAGATGTACAACTTAATAGATTCGTTTCATTTCCAACGCAGAAAGTTTGGAAAAGTAACATCCTGATTCCCCCAAACCGTACTCCGTGAAATAAGCTAGTTCTGTTCTCGGAATGAGTTGCTTTCTTACGAAGAGTCTTCAATGCAGGAAGATCAAACTTTGAAAGTGTGTATAAACTAACAAGATATACAACTTAGTAAGTTAGCTTCATTTCTAAACTAGTTTGTTTAAAAAACAAAAAGCTTGATTCCCCAAAACTGTACTGTGTGAAATAAGCTAGTTCTGTTCTCAGAATGAGTTGCTCTCTTACGAAGAGTCATCAGTGCAGCAAAATCAAACTTTGCTACTTTGTGTAATCTAACTAGATGTACGATTTTAGATTCATCTCATTTCTAACGTAGTTTGTTTAGAAACCAAACACCTTCGTTGCTGAACTCTGTACTGTGTGAAATAACGTAGTTCTGTTCTCGGAATGAGTTGCTTTCTTACAAAGAGTCTTCAGTGCAGCAAGATCAAACTTTCCTAGGTTGTGAAATATAACAAGATATACAACCTAGTAGGTTAGCTTCATTTTTAAACTAGTTTGTTGAGAAAACAAAAACCTTGATTCCCAAAACTGCACTGTGTGAAATAAGCTACTTCTGTTCTCAGAATGACTTGCTCTCATACGAAGAGTCATCAGTGCAGCAAAATCAAACTTTGGTAGTTTGTGTAATCTAACTAGATGTACAACTTCGTAGATTCATTTCATTTCTAACGTAGTGTGTTTAGAAAACAAACACACTTCATTCGCGAACACTGTACTGTGTGAAATAACGTACTTCTGTTCACGGAATGAGTTGCTTTCTTACAAAGAGTCTTCAGTGCAGCAATATCAAACTTTGCCAGTTTGTGTAATGTAACAAGATATAAAACTTGATAAGTTAGCTTCATTTCTAAACTGGTTTGTTTAGAAAACAAAAACCTTGATTCCCCAAAACTGTACTGTGTGAAATCCGCCAGATCTGTTCTCGAAATGATTTGCTTTCTTACAAAGAGTCCTCAGTGCAGCAAGATCAAACTTTGCTAGTTTGTGTAATCTAACAAGAATACAACTTAGTAGATTCACTTCATTTCTGTTACTGTGTGAAATGCTGTACTGTTCTTGGAATGAGTTGCTTTCTTACAAAGAGTCTTCAGTGCAGCAAGATCAAACTTTGCTAGTTTGTGTAATCTAACAAGATATACAACTTAGATTAGGTTAGCTTCATTTCTAAGCAGTTTGTTTAGAAAACAAACACCTTGATTGCCAGTTCTGTTTGTTTCAGAATGTAACAAAGAAAAGTCTTCAGTGCAGCAAGATCAAACTTTCTAGTTTGTGTAATCTAACAAGATGTACAACTTAGTAGGTTGCTTCATTTCTAAAACTAGTTTGTTTAGAAAAACAAAACCTTGATTCCCAAAACTGTACTGTGTGAAATAAGCTAGTTCTGTTCTCAGAATGAGTTGCTTTCTTACGAAGAAGAGTCTTCAGTGCAGCAAAATCAAACTGTAATCTAACAAGAATGAGTTTCATTTCTAATGTAGTTTGTTTAGAAAACAAAATCTTCATTCTGTAGTGTAGTTCTGGGAATGAGTTGCTTTCTTCAAACTTTGCAGCAAGATCAAACTTTGCTAGTTTGTGTAATCTAACTAGATGTACAACTTAGTAGATTCATTTCATTTCTAACGTAGTTTGTTTAGAAAACAAACACACTTATTCCCAACACTGTACTTGTGAAATAACTTAGTTCTGTTCTCGAATGAGTTGCTTTCTTCTTAAAAGAGTATTCAGTGCAGCAAGATCAAACTTTGCTAGTTTGTAATCTAACTAGATGTATTTAGTAGATTCATTTCATTTCCTAGTTTGTTTTAGAAAAGAAACATCTTGATTCCCCAAAACTGTGTGAAAGTTCTGTGTTCGGAATGAGTTGCTTTTTACAAAGAGTCTTCAGTGCAGCAAGATCAAACTTTGCTAGTTTGTGTAATCTAACAAGATATACAACTTAGTAAGGTTAGCTTCATTTCTAAACTAGTTTGTTTAGAAAACAAAACCTTGATTCCCAAAACTGTACTGTGTGAAATAAGCTAGTTCTGTTCTCAGAATGAGTTGCTTTAACAAGATCAGTGCAGCAAAATCAAACTAGTTTGTGTAATCTAACTAGATGTACAACTTAGTAGATTCCTTCTAAAGTGCCAAAACTGTACTGTGTGAAATAACGTAGTTCTGTTCTGAATGAGTTGCTTTCTACAAAGAGTCCTCAGTGCAGCAAGATCAAACTTTGCTAGTTTGTGTAATCTAACAAGATATACAACTCTAGTGTTACAACTTTGATTCCCCAAAACTGATTTGCTTTCATTTCTTTTCCTAGTTTGTGTAATCTAACTAGATGTACAACTTCGTAGAACATAGTTTTTTAGAAAACAAACACCTTCATTGCAAACACTGTACTGTGTGAAATAAGCTAGTTCTTTCTGGGAATGAACAAAGAGTCTTCAGTGCAGCAAGATCTTTTCAGTTTGTGTAATCTAACAAGATACAACAAAGCTTCATTTCTAAAACTAGTTTGTTTGAAAATAAACTAGATTACAACTGTGTGTAGGAATGATTTGCTTTCTTCAAAAGATTTGCAGCAAGATCAAACTTTGCTAGTTTTTGTAATCTAACAAGAATACAACTTAGTTGATTTACTTCATTTCCAGTTTGTTTAGAAAAACAAAAATTGCCGAAAACTGTACCGTGTGAAATAAGCTTGTACTGTTCTCGGAATGAGTTGCTTTCTTACGAAGAATCTTCAGTGTAGCAAGATCAAACTTTGCTAGTTTGTGTAATCTAACTAGATGTACAACTTAATAGATTTGCTTCATTTCCAATGCAGAAGGTTTAGGAAAGAAACATATTATTTCCCCAAAACCGTACTGTGTGACATAAGCTAGTTCTGTACTCGGAATGTGTTGCTTTCTTACAAAGAGTCTTCAGTGCAGCAAGATCAAACTTTCCTAGTTTTTGTAATCTAACAAGATATACAACTTAGTAGGTTAGCTTCATTTCTAAACTAGTTTGTTTAGAAAACATAAACCTTGATTCCCCAAAACTGTACTGTGTGAAATAAGCTAGTTTTGTTCTCAGAATGAGTTGCTCTCTTACCCAGAGTCATCAGTGCAGCAAAATCAAACTTTGCTAGTTTGTGTAATCTAACTAGACATACAACTTAGTAGATACATTTCATTTCTAACATAGCTTTTTTAGAAAACAAACACCTTCATTGCCGAAAACTGTACTGTGTGAAATAAGCTAGTACTCTTCTGGGAATGAGTTGCTTTCTTACAAAGAGTCTTCAGTGCAGTAAGATCAAACTTTGCTAGTTTGTGTAATCTAAGTAGATGTACAACGTAATAGATTCGCTTCATTTCCAAGGCAGAATGTTTATAAAAGAAACATCTTGATTCCCCAAAACCATACATGTGAAATAAGCTTTTCTCGGAATGAGTTGCGTTCTTACGAAGAGTCTTCAGTGCAGCAAGATCAAACTTTGCTAGTTTGTGTCATCTAACTAGATGTACAACTTAATAGATTCGCTTCGTTTCAAACGCAGGTGTAGAAAAGAAACATCTTGATTCCCCAAAACCGTACTGTGTGAAATAACCTAGTTCTGTTCTTGGAATGAGTTGCTTACTTACGAAGCGCCTTCAGCGCAGCAAGATCAAACTTTGCTAGTTTGTGTAATCTAGCAAGATATACAACTTAGAAGGTTAACTTCATTTCGAAACTAGTTTGTTTAGAAAACAAAAAGCTTGATTCCCCAAAACTGTCCTGTGTGAAATAAGCTAGTTCTGTTCTCAGAATGAGTTGCTTTCTTACGAACAGTCATCAGTGCAGCAAAATCAAACTTTGCCAGTTTGTGTAATCTTACTACATGTACAACTTAGTAGATTCATTTCATTTCTAACGTAGTTTGTTTATTAAACAAACACCTTCATTGCCGAACACTGTACTGTGTGAAATAACGTAGTTCTGTTCTCGGAATGAGTTGCTTTCTTTCAAAAAGCCTTCAGTGCAGCAAGATCAAACTTTGCCAGTTTGTGTATTCTGACAAGATATAAAACTTGATGAGTTAGCTTCGTTTCTATACTGGTTTGTTTAGAAAACAAACACCTTGATTCCCCTAAAACTGTACTGTGTGAAATAAGCTTGATCTCTTCTCAAAATGAGTTGCTTTCTTAGGAAGAGTCTTCAGTGCAGCAAGATCAAACTTTGCTAGTTTGTGTAATCTAACAAGACGTAAAACCTGGTAGGTTAGCTTCATTTCTAAACTAGTTAGTTTAGAAAACAGACACCTTGATTCACAAAAACTGTACTGTGTGAAATAAGTTAGTTCTGTTCTCAGAATGAGATGCTTTCTTACGAAGAGTCTTCAGTGCAGCAAGATCAAACTTTGCAAGTTTGCGTAATCTAACTAGTTGTACAACTTAATAAATTCGCTTCATTTCCAACGCAGAAGGTTTAGAAAAGAAACATCTTGATTCCCCAAAACTGTACTGAGTGAAATAAGCTAGTTCTGTTCCCGGAATGAGTTGCTTTCTTAGGAAGAGTCTTAAGTGCAGCAAGATCAAACTTTGCTAGTTTGTGTCATCTAACAAGATATACAACTTAGTAGGTTAGCATCATTTCTAAACTAGTTTGTTTAGAAAACAAACACCTTGATTCCCCAAAACTGTACTGATTGAAATAACCTGGTTCTGTTCTCAGAATGAGTTACTTTCTTACATAGAGTCATCAGTGCAGCAAAATCAAACTTTGCTAGTTTGTGTAATCTAACTAGATATACAACTTAGTAGATTCATTTCATTTCTAACGTGGTTTGTTTAAAAAACAAACACCTTCATTGCCGAACACTGTACTGTGTGAAATAATGTAGTTCTGTTCTCCGAATGAGTTGCTTTCTTACAAGAGTGTTTAGTGCAGCAAGATCAAACTTTGCAGGTTTGTGTAATCTAACAAGATGTAAAACTTGATAAGTTAGCTTCATTTCTAAACTAGTTTATTTAGAAAACAAACACCTTTATTCCCCAAAACTGTACTGTGTGAAATAAGCTAGTTCTGTTCTCAGAATGAGTTGCTTTCTTACGAAGGGTCATCAGTGCAGCAAAATCAAACTTTGCTAGTTTGTGTAATCTAACTAGATGTACAACTTAATAGATTCCTTTCATTTCTAAAGTAGTTTGTTTAGAAAACAAACACCTTCATTGCTGAACACTGTACTGTGTGAAATAATGTAGTTCTGTTTTCAGAAAGAGTTGCTTTCTTACAAAGAGTCCCCAGTGCAGCAAGATCAAACTGCCATTTTGTGTAATCTAACAAGATGTAAAACTTGATAAGTTGGCTTCATTTCTGAACCTGTTTGTATAGAAAACAAACACCTTGATTCCCCAAAACTGTATTCTGTGAAATACTCTAGATCTGTTCTCGAAATGAGTTGCTTTCATACAAAGAGTATTCAATGCAGCAAGATCAAACTTTGCTAGATTATGTAATCTAACAAGATATACAAGTTAGTAGATTCACTTCATTTCCAACGCAGTTTGCTTAGAAAACAAACACCTTCATTGCTCAAAAATTGTACTGTGTGAAATAAGCTAGTACTGTTCTCGGAATGAGTTGCTTTCTTACGAAGAGTCTTCAGTGCAGCAAGATCAAACTTTGCTAGTTAGTGTAACCTAATTAGATGTACAACTGAATAGATTCGCTTCATATCCAACACAGAAGGTTTGGAAAAGAAACATCTTGATTCCCCAAAACCGTACTGTGTGAAATAAGCTCGTTCTGTTCTCGGAATGATTTGCTTTCTTACGAAGAGTCTTCACTGCAGCAAGATCAAACTTTGCTAGTTTGGGTAATCTGACAAGATATACAACGTAGTAGGTTAGATTCATTTCTAAACTAGTTTGTTTAGAAAAAAAACCTGCATTCCCCAAAACTGTACTGTGTGAAATAAGCTGTTCTGTTCTCAGAATGAGTTGCTTTCTTACAAACAGGCATCAGTGCAGCAAAATCAAACTTTGCTAATTTGTGTAATCTAACTAGATGTACAACGTAGTAGATTCATTTCATTTCTAACATCGTTTGTTTAGAAAACAAACACCTTCATTGCCGAACACTGTACTGTGTGAAATAATGTAGTTCCGTTCTCGGAATGAGTTGCTTTCTTAGTCTTCAGTGCAGCAAGATCAAACTTTGCCAGTTTGTGTAATCTTACAAGATGTAAAACTTGATAAGTTAGCTTCATTTCTAACCTAGTTTGTTTAGAAAAGAAACACCTTGATTACCCAAAACTGTACTGTGTGAAATACGCTAGATCTGTTCTCGAAATGAGTTGCTTTCTAACGAAGAGTCTTCAGTGCAGCAAGATCAAAGTTTGCTAGTTTGTGTAAACTAACAAGATATACAACTTAGTATATTCACTTCATTTCCAACGCAGTTTGCTTAGAAAGCAAACACCATCATTGCCGAAAACTGTACTGTGTGAAATAAGCTAGTACTGTTCTTGGAATGAGTTGCTTTCTTATGAAAAGTCTTCAGTGCAGCAAGATCAAACTTTGCTACTTTGTGTAATCTAACTAGATGTTCAACTTAATAGATTCACTTCATTTCCAACGCAGAAGATTTGGAAAAGAAACATCTTGATTCCCCAAAACAGTACTGTGTGAAATAAGCTAGTCCTGTCTTTCTCCGGAAGAGTCTTCAGTGCAGCAAGATCAAACTTTGGTGGTTTGTGTAATCTGACAAGATATACAACTTAGTAGGTTAGATTCATTTCTAAACCAGTTTGTTTAGAACACAAGAACCTTGATTCCCCAAAACTGTACTGTGTGAAATAAGCTAGTTCTGTTCTCAGAATGAGTTACTCTCTTACGAAGAGTCATCAGTGCAGCAAAATCAAACGTTCTTAGTTTGTGTAATCTAACTACATGTACAACTTAGATTCATTTCATTTCGAATGTAGTTTGTTTAGAAAACAAACACCTTCATTGCTGAACACTGTACTGTGTGAAATAACGTAGTTCTGTTCTCGGAATGAGTTGTTTTCTTGCAAAGAGTCTTCAGTGCAGCAAGATCAAACCTTTCCAGTTTGTGTAATCTAACAAGATGTAAAACTTGATAAGATAGCTTCATTTCTAAACTAGTTTATTTAGCATACAAACAACTTGATTCCCCAAAACTGTACTGTGTGAAATACGCTAGATTTGTTCTCGAAATGAGTTGCTTTCTTACGAAGAGTCTTCAGTGCGGCAAGATCAAACTTTGCTAGTTTTTGTAATCTAACCAGATATACAACTTAGTAGATTCACTTCATTTCCAACGCAGTTTGCTTAGAAAGCAAACACCTTCATTGCCGAAAACTATACTGTGTGCAATAAGCTAGTACTGTTCTCCCAATGAGTTGCTTTCTTACGAAGAGTCTTCAGTGCAATAAGATCAAACTTTGCTAGTTTGTGTAATCTAACTAGATGTACAACTTAATAGATTCACTTCATTTCCAACGCAGAAGGTTTGGAAAAGAAACAACTTGATTCCCCAAAACCATACTGTGTGAAATAAGCTAGTTCTTTTCTCAGAATGAGTTGCTATCTTACGAAGAGTCTTCAGTTCAGCAAGATCAAACTTTGCTAGTTTGTGTAATATCACAAGATATACAAGTTAGTAGGTTAGCTTCATTTCTAAACTAGTTTGTTTAGAAAATAACCACCTTGATTCCCCAAAACTGTACTGTGTGAAATAAGCTAGTACTGTTCTCGGAATGAGTTGCTTTCTTACGAAGAGTCTTCAGTGCAGAAAGATCAAACGTTGCTAGTTTGTGTAATCTAAGAAGATATACAACTTAGTAGGTTTGCTTCATTTCTAAACTAGTTTGGTTAGAAAACAAAAACCTTGATTCACCAGAACTGTACTGTGTGAAATAAGCTAGTTCTGTTCTCAGAATGAGTTCCTTTCTTTCGAAGAGTCATCAGTGCAGCAAAATCAAACTTTGCTGGTTTGTGTAATCTAATTAGATGCACAACTTAGTAGATTCATTTCATTTCTAACGTAGTTTGTTTAGAAAACTAACACCTTCATTGCCAAACACTGTACTGTATGAAATAACGTATGGGTTAGATTCATTACTCAACTAGTTTGTTTAGGAAACAAACACCTAGATTCCCAGAAACTGTACTGTGTGAAATACGCTAGATCTCTTCTCGAAATGAGTTACTTTCTTACTAAGAGTCTTCAGTGCAGCAAAATCAAACTTTGCTAGTTTTTGTATTCTAAGTAGTTGCACAACTATGTAGATTCATTTCATTTCTAACGTAGTTTGTTTAGAAAACAAACACGTTCATTTCCGAACACTGTACTGTGTGAAATAACGTAGGTCTGTTCTCGGAATGAGTTGCGTTCTTACAAAGAGTCTTCAGTGCAGCAAGATCACACTTTGCCAGTTTGTGTAATCTAACAAGATGTAAAACTTACCAAGTTAGCTTCATTACTAAACTTGTTTGTTTAAGAAGCAAACACTTTGATTCCCCAAAACTGTACTGTGTGAAATACGCTAGATCTGTTCTCGAAATGAATTGCTTTCTTATGAAAAGTCCTCAGTGCTGCAAGATCAAACTTTGCTAGTTTGTGTAATCTAACAAGATATACAACTTAAAAGATTCACTTCCTTTCCAACGCAGTTTGCTTAGAAAACAAACACCTTCATTGCCAAAAACTGTACTGTGTGAAATAAGCTAGTACTGTTCTCCGAATGAGTTGTTTTCTTACGAAGAGTCCTCAGTACAGCAAGATCAAACTTTGCTAGTTTGTGTAATCTAACTAGGTGTTCTAATTCATAGATTCTCTTCATTTCAAACGCAGAAGGTTTAGAAAAGAAACATCTTGATTTCCCAAAACCGTACTTTGTGAAATAAGCTAGTTCGGTTCTCGGAATGAGTTGCTTTCTTACGAAGAGTCTTCAGTGCAGCAAGTTCAAACTTTGCTAGTTTGTGTAATCTAACAAGATATATAACTTAGTAGGTTAGCTTCATTTCTAAACTAGTTTGTTTAGAAAACAAAAACCTTCATTCCCCAAAACTGTACTGTGAGAAATAAGCTAGTTCTGTTTTCAGAATGACTTGCTCTCTTACGAAGAGTCATCAGTGCAGCAAAATCAAACTTTGCTAGTATGTGTAATCTAACTAGATGTACAACTCAGTAGATTCATCTTATTTCTAACGTAGTTTGTTTAGAAAACAAACACCTTCATTGCCGAACACTGTACTGTGTGAAATAACGTAGTTCTGTTCTTGGAATGAGTTGCTTTCTTACAAAGAGTTTTCAGTGAAGCAAGATCAAACTTTGCCAGTTTGTGTAATCTAACAAGATGTAAAACTTGACAAGTCAGCTTCATTTCTAAACTAGTTTGTTTAGAAAACAAACACCTTGATTCCCCAAAACTGTACTGTGTGAAATACGCTAGATATGTTCTCAAAATGAATTGCTTTCTTAAAAAGACTCCTCAGTGCAGCAAGATCAAACTTTACTAGTTTGTGTAATCTAACAAGATATACAACTTAGTAGGTATCTTCATTTCTAAACCTGTTTGTTTAGAAAACAAAAATCTTGATTCCCCAAAACTGTAGGTGTGATAAAAGCTAGTTCTGTTCTCAGAATGAGTTGCTTTCTTACGAAGAGTCATCAGTGCAGCAAAATCAAACTTTGTTACTTTGTGTAATCTAACTAGATGTACAACTTAGTAGATTCATTTCATTTCTAACGTAGTTTGTTTATAAAACAAACACCTTCATTGCCGAACACTGTACTGTGTGAAATGACGTAGTTCTGTTCTCGGAATGAGTTGCCTTCTTACAAAGAGTCTTCAGTGCAGCAAGATCAAACTTTGCCAGTTTGTGCAATGTAACAAGATTTAAAACTTGATAAGTTAGCTTCATTTCTAAACTAGTTTGTTTAGGAAAAAAAACACCTTGATTCCCCAAAACTGTACTGTGTGAAATACTATAGGTCTGTTCTCGAAATGAGTTGCTTTCTTACGAAGAGTCTTCAGTGCAGCAAGATCAAACTTTGCGAGTTTGTGTAATCTAACAGGATATACAACTTGGTAGATTCACTTCATTTCGAATGCAGTTTGCTTAGAAAACAAACACCTTCATTGCCGAAACCTGTTCTGTGTGAATTAAGCTAGTACTGTTCTCGGATTGGGTTGCTTTCTTACGAAATGTCTTCATTGCAGCAAGATCAAACCTTGCTAGTTTGTGTAATCTAACTAGTTGTACAACTTAATAGATTCGCTTCATTTCCAATGCAGAAGGTTTAGAAAAGAAACATCTTGATAGCCCAAAACCGTACTGTGTGTAATAAGCTAGTTATGTTCTCGGAATGAGTTGCTTTCTTACAAAGAGTCTTCAGTGCAGCAAGATCAAACTTTTCTAGTTTGTGTAATCTAACAAGATGTAAAACTTAATAATATAGCTTCATTTCTAAACTGGTTTGTTTAGAAAACAAACACCTTGATTCCCCAAAACTGTACTGTGTGAAATACGCTAGATCTGTTCTCGAAATGAGTTGCTTTCTTACGAAGAGTCCTCAGTGCAGCAAGATTAAACTTTGCTAGTTTGTGTAACCTAACAAGATATACAACTTACTAGATTCACTTCCTTTCCAACGCGGGTTGCTTAGATAACAAGCATCTTCATTCCCGAAAACTGTACTGTGTGAAATAAGCTAGTACTGTTCTCAGAATGAGTTGCTTTCTTACGAAGTGTCTTCAGTGCAGCAACATCAAACTTTGCTAGTTTGTGTAATCTAACTAGATGTATAACTTAATAGATTCGCTTCATTTCCAACGCAGAAGGTTTAGAAAAGAAACATCTTGATTCCGCAAAACTGTACTGTGTGAAATAAGCTAGTTCAGTTCCCGGAATGAGTTGCTTTCTTACAAAGAGTCTTCACTGCAGCAAGGTCAAACTTTGCCAGTTTGTGTAATCTAACAAGATGTAAAACTTGAAAAGTTAGCTTCATTTCTAAACTAGTTTGTTTAGAAAACAAACACCTTGATTCCCCAAAACTGTACTGTGTGAAATACGCTAGATCTGTTCTCGAAATGAGTTGCTTTCTTACGAAGAGTCTTCAGTGCAGCAAGATCAAACTTTGGTAGTTTGTGTAAACTGACAGGATATACAACTTAGTAGGTTAGCTTATTTTCAAAACTAGTTTGTTTAGAAAAAAAAAACACCTTGATTCCCCAAAACTGTACTGTGTAAAATAAGCTCGTTCTGTTCTCAGAATGAGTTGCTTTCTTACGAAGAGTCATTAGTGCAGCAAAATCAAACTTTGCTAGTTTGTGTAATCTAACTAGATATACAACTTAGTAGATTCATTTCATTTCTCACATAGTTTGTTTAAAAAACAGACACCTTCATTGCCGAACACTGTACTGTGTGAAATAACGTAGTTCTGTTTTCGCAATGAGTTGCGTTCTTACAAAGAGTCTTCAGTGCAGCAAGATCAAACTTTGCCAGTTTGTGTAATCTAACAAGATGTAAAACGTGATACATTATCTTGATTTCTAAACTAGTTTGTTTACAAAACAAACCCCTTGATTCCCCAAAACTGTAGTTGGTGAAATACGCTAGGTTTGTTCTCGAAATGAGTTGCTTTCTTACAAAGAGTCTTCAGTCCAGCAAGATCAAACTTTGCTAATTTGAGTAATCTAACAAGATATACAACTTGGTAGATTCACTTCATTTCCAACACAGTTTGCTTAGAAAGCAAACACCTTCATTGCCGAAAACTGTCCTTTTTGAATTAAGCTAGTACTGTTCTCGTAATGAGTTGCTTTCTTACGAAGTGTCTTCAGTGCAGCAAGATAAAACTTTGCTAGTTTGTGTAATCTAACTAGATGTACAACTTAAGAGATTCTCTTCATTTCCAACGCAGAAGGTTTACAAAAGAAACATCTTGATTCCCCTATAGTGTACTGTGTGAAATAAGCTAGTTCGGTTCTCGGAATGAGTTGCTTACGAAGAGGCTTCAGTGGAACAAGATCAAACTTTGCTAGTTTGTGTAATCTAACAAGATATACAACTTAGTATGTTAGCTTCATTTCTAAACTAGTTTGTTTAGAACACAAAAACCTTGATTCCCCAAAACTGTGCTGTGTGAAATAAGCTGTTCTCAGAATGAGTTGCTTTCTTCCGAATAGTCATCAGTGCAGCAAAATCAAACTCTGCTAGTTTGTGTAATCTAACTGGGTGTACAACTTAGTAGATTAACTTCATTTCCAACGCAGTTTGCTTAGAAAACAAACACCTTCATTGCCGAAAACTGTACTATGTGAACGAAGCTAGTACTGTTCTTGGAATGAGTTCCTTTCTTATGAAGAGTCTTCAGTGCAGCAAGATCAAACTTTGCTATTTTGTGTAATCTAACTAGATGTACAACTTAATAGATTCGCTTCATTTCCAAAGCAGAAGGTTTAGAAAAGAAACATCTTGATTCCCCAAAACAGTACTGAGTGAAATAAGCTGTCGTTGGAATGAGTTGCTTTCTTACGAAGAGGCTTCATTGCAGCAAGATCAAACGTTGCTAGTTTATGTAATCTAACACGGTATACAATTTAGTATGTTAGCTTCATTTCTTAACTAGTTTATTTAGAAATCCATACCTTGATTCCCAAAAACTGTACTGTGTGAAATAAGGTAGTACAGTTCTGATAATGAGTTGCTTTTTTACGAAGAGTCTTCAGTGCAGCAAGATCAAACTTTGCTAGTTTGTGTAATCAACTAGATGTACAACTTAATAGATTCGCTTCATTTCCAATGCAGAAGGCTTAGAAAAGAAACATCTTGATTCCCCAAAACCGTGCAGTGTGCAATAAGCTAGGTCGGTTCTCAGAATGAGTTGCTCTCTTTCGAAGAGTCATCAGTGCAGCAAAATCAAACTTTGCTAATTTCTGTAATCTCACTAGATGTACAACTTAGTAGATTCATTTCATTTCTACTGTAGTTTGTTTAGAAAACTAACACCTTCATTGCCAAACTCTGTACTGTGTGAAATAAAGTAGTTCTGTTCTCGGAATGAGTTGCTATCTTACAAAGAGTCTCCAGTGCAGCAAGATCAAACTTTGCCAGTTTGTGTAATCTAACAAGATGTAAAACTTGATAAGTTAGCTTGATTTCTAAACTAGTTTCTTTAGAAAACAAAAACCTTGATTCCCCAAAACTGTACTGTGTGAAATAAGCTAATTCTGTTCTCAGAATGAGTTTCTTTCTTACGAAGAGTCTTCAGTGCAGCAAGATCAAACTTTGCTAGTTTGTGTAATCTAACTAGATGTACAACTTAATAGATTCGCTTCATTTCCAACGCAGTTGGTTTAGAAAACAAACACCTTGATTTCCCAAAACTGTACTGTGTAAAATAAGATAGTTCTGTTCTCGGAATGAGTTGCTTTCTTACGAAGAGTCTTCAGTGCAGCAAGATCAAACTTTGCTAGTTTTTGTAATCTAACAAGATATACAACTTACTAGGTTAGCTTCATTTCTAAATGAGTTTGTTTAGAATACTAACACTTTGTTTCCCCAAAACTGTACTGTGTGAAATACGCTAGATATGTTCTCGAAATGAGTTGCTTTCTTACCAAGAGTCATCAGTGCAGCAAAATTAAACTTTGATAGTTTGTATAATCTAACAACATATAAAACTTGGTAAGTTAGCTTCATTTCTAAACTAGTTAGTTAAGAAAACAAACACCTTGATTCCCCAAAACTGTACTGTGTGAAATAAGCTAGTTCTGTTCTCGGAAAGAGTTTTTTTCTTACAAAAAGTCTTCAGTGAAGCAAGATCAAACTTTGCTAGTTTGTATAATCGAACAACATATAAAACTTGGTAAGTTAGCTTCATTTCTAAACTAGTTAGTTTAGAAAACAAACAGCTTGATTCCCCAAAACTGTACTGTGTGAAGTAAGCTAGTTCTGTTCTCGGAAAGAGTTGTTCTCTTACAAAGAGTCTTCAGTGAAGCAAGATCAAACTTTGCTAGTTTGTATAATCTAACAAGATATTAAACTTGGTAAGTTAGCTTCATTTCTAAACTAGTTTGTTTAGAAAACAAGCACCTTGATTCCCGAAAGCTGTACTGTGTTAAATAAGCTAGTTCTGTTCTCGGAATGAGTTGCTTTCTTTCGAAGAGTCTTCAGTGAAGCAAGATGAAGCTTTACTTCTTTGTGTAATCTACCTACATGTACAACCCAGTAGATTCATTTCATTTTTAAAGTAGTTTGTTTAGAATACAAAGACATTCTTTGCCGAACTTTGTACTGTGTGAAATAAGCTAGTTCTGTTCTCCGAATGAGTTGCTTTCTTACGAAGTGTCTTCAGTGCAGCAAGATCAAACATTGCTAGTTTGTGTAATCTAACAAGATGTACAACTTAGTAGGTTAGCTTCATTTCTAATGTAGTTTGTTTAGAAAACAAACACCTTGATTGCTTAACACTCTACTATGTGAAATAATCTAGTTCTGTTCTCTGAAAGAGTTGTTTTCTGGAGAAGAGACTTCAGTGCAGCAAGATCAAACTTTCCTAGTTTCTGTAATCTAAGAAGATGTACCACTTAGTAGATTCTCTTCATTTCCAACGCAGATTTTTCAGAAAACAAACACCTTCATTGTTTTCTAATTAGATGTACAACTTAGTAGATTCATTTCATTTCTAACATAGTTTCTTTAGAAAACAAACACATTCATTGCCGAACTCTGTACTGTGTGAAATAAGCTACTTCTGTTCTCGGAATGAGTTGTTTTCTAATAGAGTCTTCAGTGTAGCAAGATCAAACTTTGCTAGTTTGTATAATCTAACAAGATATAAAACTTGGTAAGTTAGCTTCATTTCTAAACCAGTTAGTTTAGAAAACAAACACCTTGATTCCCCAAAACTGTACTTTGTGAAATAAGCTAGTTCTGTTTCCGAAAGAGTTGTTTTCTTACAACGAGTCTTCAGTGAAGCAAGATCAAACTTTGCTAGTTTGTATAATCTAACAAGATATAAAACTTGGAAAGTTAGCTTCATTTCAAAACAAGTTAGTTTAGAAAACAAACACCTTGATACCGCAAAGCTGTACTGTGTTAAATAAGCTAGTTCTGTTCTCCGAATGAGTTGCTTTCTTACGAAGAGTCTTCAGTGCAGGAAGATGAAATTTTATCAATTTGTGTAATCTAACTAGACGTACAACTTAGTAGATTCATTTCATTTCTAACTTAGTTTGTTTAGAAAACAAACACATTCATTGCCGAACTCTGTTCTGTGTGAAATAAAGTAGTTCTGTTCTCGGAATGACTTGTTTTCTATTAAAGAGTCTTCAGTGAAGCAAGATCAAACTTTGCTAGTTTCTATAATCTATCAACATATAAAACTTGGTAAGTTGGCTTCATTTCTAAACTAGTTAGTTTAGAAAACAAACACCTTGATTCCCCAAAACTGTAGTGTGTGAAATAAGCGAGTTCTGTTCTCGGAAAGAGTTGTTTCCTTACAAAGATTCTTCAGTGAAGCAAGATCAAACTTTGCTAGTTTGTATAATCTAACAAGATATAAAACTTGGAAAGTTAGCTTCATTTCAAAACAAGTTAGTTTAGAAAACAAACACCTTGATACCGCAAAGCTGTACTGTGTTAAATAAGCTAGTTCTCTTCTCGGAATGAGTTGCTTTCTTATGAAGTGTCTTCAGTGAAGCAAGATGAAGCTTTACTGCTTTGTGTAATCTAACTACATGTACAGCCCTGTAGATTTATTTCATTTCTAACGTAGTTTGTTTAGAAAACAAAGACATTCTTTGCCGAACTTTGTACTGTGTGAAATAAGCTAGTTCTGTTCTCCGAATGAGTTGCTTTCTTACGAAGAGTCTTCAGTGCTGCAAGATCAAACTTTGCTATTTTGTGTAATCTAACAAGATGTACAACTTAGTAGGTTAGCTTCATTTCTAATGTTGTTTGTTTAGAAAACAAACACCTTGATTGCTTAACACTGTACCATGTGAAATAAGTTAGTTCTGTTCTCAGAAAGAGTTGTTTTCTTGAGAAAAGACTTCAGTGCAGCAAGATCAAACTTTCCTAGTTTGTGTAATCTAAGAAGATGTACCACTTAGTAGATTCTCTTCATTTCCAATGCAGATTTTTCAGAAAACAAACACCTTCATTGTTATCTAACTAGATGTACAACTTAGTAGATTCATTTCATTTCTAACATAGTTTCTTTAGAAAACAAACACCTTCTTTGCTGAACTCTGTACTATGTGAAATAAGGTAGTTCAGTTTTCGGAATGAGTTGTTTTCTATTAAAGAGTCTTCAGTGAAGCAAGATCAAACTTTGCTAGTTTGTATAATCTAACAAGATATAAAACTTGGTAAGTTAGCTTCATTTCTAAACTAGTTAGTTTAGAAAACAAACACCTTGATTCCCTAAAACTGTGCTGTGTGAAATAAGCTAGTTGTGTTCTCGGAAAGAGTTGTTTTCTTACAAAGAGTCTTCAGTGAAGGAAGATCAAACTTTGCTAGTTTGTATAATCTAACAAGATATAAAACTTGGTAAGTTATCTTCATTTCTGAACTTGTTTGTTTAGAAAACAAACACCTTGATTCCCCAAAGCTGTACTGTGTGAAATAAGCTAGTTCTGTTCTCGGAATGAGTTGCTTTCTTATGAAGAGTCTTCAGTGAAGCAAGATGAAGCTTTACTCGTTTGTGTAATCTAACTACATGTAAAACCCAGTAGATTCATTTCATTTCTAACGTATTTTGTTTAGAAAACAAAGACATTGTTTTCCAAACTTTGTACTGTGTGTAATAAGCTAGTTCTGTTCTCCGAATGAGTTGCTTTCTTACGGAGAGTCTTCAGTGCAGCAAGATCAAACTTTGCTAGTTTGTGTAATCTAACAAGATATAAAACTTGGTAAGTTAGCTTCATTTATGAACTAGTTAGTTTAGAAAACAAACACCTTGATACCGCAAAGTGTACTGTGTTAAATAAGCTAGTTCTGTTCTCGGAATGGGTTGCTTTCTTACGAAGAGTCTTCAGTGCAGCAAGATGAAATTTTATCAGTTTGTGTAATCTAACTAGACATACAACTTAGTAGATTCATTTCATTTCTAACGTAGTTTGTTTAGAAAACAAACACATTCTTTTCCGAACTCTGTACTGTGTGAAATAAGGTAGTTCTGTTCTCGGAATGAGTTGTTTTCTATTAAAGAGTCTTCAGTTGTATGGCACAATACATGCCTGGCCCTAGCCAGACCACATGGCAGAAGACAATTGGAAGTGGCTTCTGTAAAAATGGCATTTTGCGCAGACTCGATGTGACAACAGTTACAGCCCCATGCTCGCGAGAAGCCTACTACGAGATGTCCTGTCCAGAGACAAGCTGTCATTGGTCACCAAAAGAGGACCGCCCCATACAAGGATTAACAGCCTCTTAAAACCCATGTGCACTTCCTGAATAAACGAGTTTTTGGATTCTTGCTCCACTTTCACCCAACTCCCGGAGTCTGTGTCGTGACTCCACGCTGCTCACCCCAATTCGGCAGAGACCCTATCGTCCCTCCTGAGCTGGTCTTGGGGGGGCCCCAACATCTGGCACCTGAACAGGGACCCTCTGCCCTGACGTCGGTGTTAGCGAGACACCCCATCCGTGACCCCCCTGTCCCATCGGCATCTGGCGAGATGCCCCGTTGAACGACCCGTGAGCCAGTGAGCAGCCCCTTGGCATTTGGCAGAACGGCAAAACGCCCAGTTCTTCGAGAAGCCCCCTCGGCCAGTAGCCCCCTCGGCGATGCCTTGTCCTTGAAAGTCCAACGAGCAAAGCGCCCAGTTCTTCATTGGTGAGAAAAACGGCTAATGGTTGCCTGTGGGTGAGCAGGCAGCCCCTTCCCCCCCTTTCTTCCTTTGTTTGTCCTCACCTTCCCCCCCAGTAAGGCACACACTGCCGCTCGGCCCTAAGCCTGTGTTGGCCCCTCCCCCCACTAAGCACAAGACACGTGGGTCCTAAACAGTCTATCCGTATGTCTCAGCTGGCCCCAGCATTAGGACTTGTGGTTTGCATGATTATCCTGTGGTCTATCATCTTTGATCTGGGTTATTATTTTCTCAGTCTCTTTGATTCAGGAGTGTCCCAGCCCAGCCCCCCCCCATCAAACAACACCACGTGGCAATGGGCAACCTCCCTCCCCACCAGAGGACGCCGCAATTGCAAGCTCTTAAGGCCCTCCTTCTGCAATGTGGCTTAAAATTAAAACAAAAAGACCTCCATAGCTTTTGGGATGAAACTCTTGTTTTAGCCCCATGGATTCTTATCCTTCTTGCCATAATTGCCGGCCTTAAAGACTCCACTGTGGAGAACGTCATTTCTGCCCATAAAGAATGCTGTAAGGAGGATCCTAAAATGGCTCTTCAAAGTTCGTTCCTACCAGCCCCCTCTTACGGTAACTTGGATGAGGAGGAAGTCAAACTTTTACATTACAATAGACCACCACCACAACCCCCTCCTGCTACAGCCACACTGGCAACCACCCCTCCCCTCATTACCCTTCCAAGGACCTCCCCCAGCTCAGTCCTGGACACACTTCCAAGGACCTCCCCCAGCTCAGTCCTGGACACACCCAGGCGACTGCCGGTTCCCTGACACACCCCTTTGCCACCTTCCCTGTTAACGTAGGGCACCGTAAGGCAGCCCAGGAATCCGGTGTTGATTCTGCTTACTTTGAACAAGTCCTCTTACAATGGGCCATCCCGCCTATAGTGACCTGGCTGAATCCCAGGCCCGCCAAAATCTTAGGGATGAAATTCCAATTACCTTGGACATACTCCTTGGCACAGGACCTTATACAGACCCTATATCCTGAGCTCTCGCTTGGCCAATTCAAGCATTTAACCCATACTTGTAAGTCATGTGCCCCCCTAGCCCCCCTGGGCCCCCCCTACAGCCTCAAGGAGTCAATCCTAGAGGCCTTACCCCAAATTCTATCTGGCAGATGGATGTTACCCACATACCTTCCTTTGGTAACCTCAAATATGTCCATGTCATTGTGGACACTTACTCTAAGCTTACTTTTGCTATTGCTCTCTCTGGGGAAAAGGCATCCCATGTTATTAAGGCAACAAAAACCGCTCTGTTGGTCATGGGTGTGCCCTGGTCAATTAAAACAGACAATGGCCCTGCATACACATCTGCCCAATTCACATCCTTCATGGAATCTTGGGGAATAAAACACTCCCTTGGGATCCCCTACAACCCACAAGGACAGGCCATCATGGAAAGAACAAACCGGACCCTAAAGGAACTAATTATAAAACAAAAGTCCACTATGTCGCCCAAGGACCCCCACTTGGCCCTAGTGGAAGCTCTTTTCACCTTCAATTTTCTCACCTTTGATGAGGCAGGACTCTCCCCAGCCTACAAACATTGGAGATCCCAACCAACCACAACACCCTTACCCTTAGTCCGCTGGAAAGATCCTCTTACTAATATTTGGAAGGGACCCCACCCTCTTTTAACGCAGGGCCGAGGGTATGCTTGTGTCTTTCCAGAAACTTCACAGATCCCAGTTTGGGTTCCTGCCAGAAACGTCCATCCAGCCACTGACTCAGTGACCAGCCTTGCTGAAGAAGATGATGCCAGACCCCTCAGACTACATACGGGACTTTAAACTTATTTCCCCCCACTGGCCACTGACTCAGCGACCAGCTTTGCTGAAGAAGATGATGCCAGACCCTTCAGACTACATACGGGACTTTAAACTTATTTCCCCCCACCGGCCACTGACTCAGCGACCAGCCTTGCTGAAGAAGATGATGCCAGACCCCTCAGACTACATATGGGACTTTAAACTTATCCCCCCCCACCTAGCTATAAATTCCTTTCCAACTCCTTTCATTACATTGAGCTGCTACCATTAAGGACACTCAATGCTACTGACTATGATGCTAGGGTGAACTCACCCAGCAACCTGTCCTACCCCAGTTCCTCTTCAGGCTCTCTAGTTGATTCTCGCTTGCTGGGACTGTTCACATGCCACAGAGCCACGCCCACTTGGCCCTTCCATGCCTCCTAGGCAACAGCCTCATATGTATGGTACAATACAGGTCTAGCCCCTAGCCAGACCTCATGCTAAAAGCCATACCAGGCCATACCCCTCGGGTTTTCTCATCAGGATGGCAGCCGGCCCATGACGGGTAAGATTTCATGAGATGGGGCAACCTAAGACAGGCACTGTCACATGTGGTGATCCCTTGTGGCCTGGGTTCAACAATGGCCTTCCAAAAGCCATACCAGGCCATCCCCCTCGGGTTTTCTCACCTAGGTGGCATTTGGCCCATGACGGGTAAGGCTCCATGAGATGGAACAACCTAAGACAGGCACTGTCACTTATGATGATCCCTTGGGGCCTGGGTTCAAAAATGGCTTGGCAATAAACCATACCTCTCAGGGTTGCCAATAATAAAAACAAAAAGGAGGATATGTATGGGACAATACAGGCCTGGCCCTAGCCAGACCAAATGGCAGAAGACAATAGGAAGTGGCTTCTGTAAAAATGGCGTTTTGCGCAGGCTCGATGTGACAACAGTTACAGCCCCATGCTCGCGAGAAGCCTACTACGAGATGTCCTGTCCAGAGACAAGCTGTCATTGGTCACCAAAAGGGGACCACCCCATACAAGGATTAACAGCCTCTTAAAACCCATGTGCACTAACTGAATAAACGAGTTTGTGGATTCTTGCTCCACTTTCACCCAACTCCCGGAGTCTGTGTCGTGACACTGCGCTGCTCACCCCAATTCAGCAGAGACCCTATCGTCCCTCCTGAGCTGGCCATGAGGGGGAACCCAACATTCAGTGAAGCAAGATCAAACATTGCTAGTTTGTATAATCTAACAACATATAAAACTTGGTAAGTTAGCTTCATTTCTAAACTAGTTAGTTTAGAAAACAAGCACCTTGATTCCCCAAAACTGCACTGTGTGAAATAAGCTAGTTCTGTTCTCGGAAAGAGTTGTTTTCTTACAAAGAGTCTTCAGTGAAGCAAGATCAAACTTTGCTAGTTTGTATAATCTAACAAGATGTAAAACTTGGTAAGTTAGCTTCATTTCTAAACTAGTTAGTTTAGAAAACAAACACCTTGGTACCCCAAAGCTGTACTGTGTTAAATAAGCTAGTTCTGTTCTCGGAATGAGTTGCTTTCTTACGAAGAGTCTTCAGTGCAGCAAGATGAAATTTTATCAGTTTGTGAAATCTAACTAGACGTACAACTTAGTAGATTCATTTCATTTCTAACGTAGTTTGTTTAGAAAACAAACACTTTCATTGCTGAACTCTGTACTGTGTGAAATAAGGTAGTTCTGTTCTCGGAATGAGTTGTTTTCTATTAAGAGTCCTCAGTGAAGCAAGATCAAACTTTGCTAGTTTGTATCATCTAACAACATATAAAACTTGGTAAATTATCTTCATTTCTAAACTAGTTAGTTTAGAAAACAAACACCTTGATTCCCCAAAACTGTACTGTGTGAAATAAGCTAGTTCTGTTTCGGAAAGAGTTGTTTTCTTACAAAGAGTCTTCAGTGAAGCCAGATCAAACTTTGTTAGTTTGTATAATCTAACAATATATAAAACTTGGTAAGTCAGCTTCATTTCTAAACCAGTTATTTTAGAAAACAAACACCTTGATTCCCCAAAACTGCACTGTGTGAAATAAGCTAGTTCTGTTCTCGGAATGAGTTGTTTTCTAATAAAGAGTCTTCAGTGAAGCAAGATCAAACTTTGCTAGTTTGTATAATCTAACAACATATAAAACTTGGTAAGTTAGCTTCATTTCTAAACTAGTTTGTTTAGAAAACAAGCACCTTGATTCGCGAAAGCTGTACTGTGTTAAATAAGCTAGTTCTGTTCTCGGAATGAGTTGCTTTCTTACGAAGAGTCTTCAGAGAAGGAAGATGAAGCTTTACTCGTTTGTGTAATCTAACTACATATATAACCCAGTAGATTCATTTCATTTCTAACGTAGTTTGTTTAGAAAACAAAGACATTCTTTGCCGAACTTTGTACTGTGTGAAATAAGCTAGTTCTGTTCTACGAATGAGTTGCTTTCTTACGAAGAGTCTTCAGTGCAGCAAGATCAAACTTTGCTAGTGTGTGTAATCTAAGAAGATGTACAACTTAGTAGGTTAGTTTCATTTCTAATGTAGTTTGTTTAGAAAACAAACACCTTGATTGCTTAACACTGTACTATGTGAAATAAGCTAGTTCTGTTCTCAGAAAGAGATGTTTTCTTGAGAAGAGACTTCAGTGCAGCAAGATCAAATTTTCCTACTTTGTGTAATCTAAGAAGATGTATGACTTAGTAGATTCTCTTCATTTCCAACACAGATTTTTCAGAAAACAAACACCTTCATTTTATCTAACTAGATGTACAACTTAGTAGATTCATTTCATTTCTAACATAGTTTCTTGAGAAAACAAACACCTTCATTGCCGAACTCTGTACTGTGTGAAATAAGCTACTTCTGTTCTCGGAATGAGTTGTTTTCTAATACAGTCTTCAGTGTAGCAAGATCAAACTTTGCTAGTTTGTATAATCTAACAAGATATAAAACTTGGTAAGTTAGCTTCATTTCTAAACTAGTTAGTTTAGAAAACAAACATCTTGAATCCCCAAAACTGTACTGTGTGAAATAAGTTAGTTCTGTTCTCGGAAAGAGTTGTTTTCTTACAAAGAGTCTTCAGTGAAGCAAGATCAAACTTTGCTAGTTTGTATAATCTAACAAGATGTAAAACTTGGTAAGTTAGCTTCATTTCTAAACTAGTTAGTTTAGAAAACAAACACCTTGATACTGCAAAGCTGTACTGTGTTAAATAAGCTAGTTCTGTTCTCGGAATGACTTGCTTTCTTACGAAGAGTCTTCAGTGCAGCAAGATGAAATTTTATCAGTTTGTGAAATCTAACTAGACGTACAACTTAGTAGATTCATTTCATTTCTAACGTAGTTTGTTTAGAAAACAAACTTTCATTGCTGAACTCTGTACTGTGTGAAATAAGGTAGTTCTGTTCTCGGAATGAGTTGTTTTCTATTAAGAGTCCTCAGTGAAGCAAGATCAAACTTTGCTAGTTTGTATCATCTAACAACATATAAAACTTGGTAAATTATCTTCATTTCTAAACTAGTTAGTTTAGAAAACAAACACCTTGATTCCCCAAAACTGTACTGTGTGAAATAAGCTAGTTCTGTTTCGGAAAGAGTTGTTTTCTTACAAAGAGTCTTCAGTGAAGCCAGATCAAACTTTGCTAGTTTGTATAATCTAACAAGATATAAAACTTGGTAAGTCAGCTTCATTTCTAAACCAGTTATTTTAGAAAACAAACACCTTGATTCCCCAAAACTGCACTGTGTGAAATAAGCTAGTTCTGTTCTCGGAATGAGTTGTTTTCTAATAAAGAGTCTTCAGTGAAGCAAGATCAAACTTTGCTAGTTTGTATAATCTAACAACATATAAAACTTGGTAAGTTAGCTTCATTTCTAAACTAGTTTGTTTAGAAAACAAGCACCTTGATTCGTGAAAGCTGTACTGTGTTAAATAAGCTAGTTCTGTTCTCGGAATGAGTTGCTTTCTTACGAAGAGTCTTCAGAGAAGGAAGATGAACCTTTACCCGTTTGTGTAATCTAACTACATATATAACCCAGTAGATTCATTTCATTTCTAACGTAGTTTGTTTAGAAAACAAAGACATTCTTTGCCGAACTTTGTACTGTGTGATATAAGCTAGTTCTGTTCTACGAATGAGTTGCTTTCTTACGAAGAGTCTTCAGTGCAGCAAGATCAAACTTTGCTAGTTGGTGTAATCTAACAAGATGTACAACTTAGTAGGTTAGCTTCATTTCTAATGTAGTTTGTTTACAAAACAAACACCTTGATTGCTTAACACTGTACTATGTGAAATAAGCTAGTTCTGTTCTCAGAAAGGGTTGTTTTCTTGAGAAGAGACATCAGTGCAGCAAGATCAAACTTTCCTAGTTTGTGTAATCTAAGAAGATGTACAACTTAGTAGATTCTCTTCATTTCCAACGCAGATTTTTCAGAAAACAAACACCTTCATTGTTATCTAACTAGATGTACAACTTAGTAGATTCACTTCATTTCCAATGCAGTTTACTTAGAAAGCAAATACCTTCATTGCCGAAAACTATACTGTGTGCAATAAGCTTGTATTGTTCTCTTAATGAGTTGCTTTCTTACGAAGTGTCTTCAGTGAAGCAGTATCAAACTTTGCTAGTTTGTGTAATCTAACTAGATGTACAACTTAATAGATTGGCTTCATTTCCAGCGCCGAAGGTTTGGAAAAGAAACAACTTGATTCCCCAAAACCGTACTGTGTGAAATAAGCTAGTTCTTTTCTCGGAATGAGGCGCTCTTTTACGACAATCATCAGTGCAGCAAAATTAAACTTTGCTAGTTTGTGTAATCTAAATAGATGTACAACTTAGTAGATTCATATCATTTCTAACGTAGTTTGTTTAGAAAACAAACACCTTCATCGCTGAACACTGTACAGTGTGAAATGAGGTAGTTCTGTTCTCGGAATGAGTTACTTTCTTACAAAGAGTATTCAGTGCATCAAGATCAAACTTTACCAGTTTGTGTAATCTAACAAGATGTATAACGTGATAAGTTAGGTTGATTTCTAAAGTAGTTTGTTTAGAAAACAAACACCTTGATTCCCCAAAACTGTACTGTATGAAATAAGCTAGTTCTGTTCTCAGAATGAGTTGCTTTATTACGAAGAGTCATCAGTGCAGCAAAATCAAACTTTGCTAGTTTGTGAAATCTAAGTAGATGTACAACTTAGTAGATTCATTTCATTTATAAAGTAATTTGTTTCGAACACAAACACCTTCATGGCCGAAAACTGTACTGTGTGAAATAACGTAGTTCTCCTCTCGGAATGAGTTGAATCTTACAAAGAGTCTTCAGTGCAGCAAGATCAAACTTTGCCAGTCTGTGTAATCTAACAAGATATAGAACTTACTAGTTTAGCTTTATTTCTAAACTAGTTTGTTTAGGAAACAAAAACCTTGATTCCCCAAAACTGTACTCTGTGAAATAAGCTAGTTCTGTTCTCAGAATGAGGTGCTTCCTTACGAAGAGTCATCAGTGCAGCAAAATCAAACTTTGCTAGTTTGTATAATCTAACTAAATGTACAACTTAGTAGATTCATTTCATTTCTAACATAGTTTGTTTAGAAAACAAACACCTTCATTGCCTACCTCTGTACTGTGTGAAATAAGCTAGTTCTCTTCTCGGAATGACTTGTTTTCTTACGAAGAGCCTTCAGTGCAACAAGATCAAACTTTCCTAGTTTGTGTAATCTATGAAGATGAACAATTTAGTAGATTCACTTCATTTACAACGCAGTTTGTTCAGAAAATAAATACCTACATTGCCACACAGTACTGTGTGAAATAAGCTAGTTCTGTTTTCAGAATGAGTTGCTTTCTTACGTTGAGTCTTCAGTACAGCAGGATCAAACTTTATTAGTTTTGGTAATCTAACTAGATGTACAATGTAGTAGCTTCATTGCATTTCTAACGTAGTTTGTTTAGAAAACAAAAACCATGATTCCTCAACACTTTACTGTGTGAAAGAACCTATTCTGTTCTCCGAATGAGTGGCTTTCTTACGAAAAGTCTTCAGTGCATTAAGATCAAACTTTGCTAGTTTGTATAATCAAACAAGATATAAAACTTGGTAAGTTAGCTTCATTTCTAAACGGGTTTTTTTAGAAAAGAAACACTTTGATTCCCCAAAACTGTATTGTGTGAAATAAGCTAGTTCTGTTCTCGTATTGAGTTGTTTTCTTGAGAACACACTTCACTGCAGCAAGATCAAACTTTCCTAGTTTGTGTAATCTAAGAAGATGTACCACTTAGTAGATTCTCTTCATTTCCAACGCAGATATTTCAGAAAACGAACACCTTCATTGTTATCTAACTAGTTGGACAACTTAGTAGATTCATTTCATTTCTAACATAGTTTGTTTAGGTAACAAACGCCTTCATTGCCGAACTGTGTACTGTGTGAAATAAGCTAGTTCTGTTCTCGGAATGAGTTGTTTTCTAATAAAGAGTCTTCAGTGAAGCATGATCAAACTTTGCTAGTTTGTATAATCTAATAAGATATAAAACTTTGTAAGTTAGTTTCATTTCTAAACTAGTTAGTTTCAAAAACAAACACCTTGAATTGCCAAAACTGTACTGTGTGTAATAAGCTAGTTCTGTTCTAGGAAAGAGATGTTTTCTAATAATAAGAGTCTTCAGGGAAGCAAGATCAAACTTTGCTGGTTTGTATAATCTAACAAGATATAAAACTTGGTAAGTTAGTTTCATTTCTAAACTAGTTAGTTTAGAAAACAAACACCTTGATTTCCCAAAACTGTACTGTGTGTAATAAGCTAGTTCTGTTCTAGGAAAGAGATGTTTTCTTACGAAGAGTCTTCAAGCAGCAAATCAAACTTTGCTAGTTTTGTTTAATCTAACAAGATGTAAAATCTTGAAAGTTAGCTTCATTTCTAAACTAATTTGATTAGAAAACAAACACCTTGATTCCCCAAAGCTGTACTGTGTTAAATAAGCTAGTTCTGTTCTCGGAATGAGTTGCTTTTTTACGAAGAGTCTTCAGTGAAGCAAGATGAAGCTTTACCCGTTTATGAAATCTAACTACATGTACAACCCAGTAGATTCATTTCATTTCTAACGTAGTTTGTTTAGAAAACAAAGACATTCTTTGCCGAACTTTGTACTGTGTGAAATATGTTAGTTCTGTTCTCCGAATGAGTTGCTTTCTTACGAAGAGTCTTCAGTGCAGCAAGATCAAACTTTGCTAGTTTGTGTAATCTAACAAGATGTACAATTTAGTAGGTTAGCTTCATTTCTAATGTAGTTTGTTTACAAAACAAACACCTTGATTGCTTAACACTGTACTGTGTGAAATAAGCTAGTTCTGTTCTCAGAAAGAGTTGTTTTCTTGAGAAGAGACTTCAGTGCAGAAAGATCAAACTTTCCTAGTTTGTGTATTCTAATAAGATGTACAACTTAGTAGATTCTCTTCATTTCCAACGCAGATTTTTCAGAAAACAAACACCTTCATTGTTATCTAACTAGATGTACAACTTAGTAGATTCATTTCATTTCCAACATAGTTTTTTAGAAAACAACCACCTTCATTGCCCAACTCTGTACTGTGTGCAATAAGCTAGTTCTGTTCTCTTAATGAGTTGTTTTCTAATAAAAGAGTCTTCAGTGAAGCAGTATCAAACTTTGCTAGTTTGTGTAATCTAACAAGATATAAAACAACAATAGTTAGTTTCATATCTAAACAAGTTAGTTTTGGAAAAGAAACAACTTGATTCCCCAAAACTGTACTGTGTGAAATAAGCTAGTTCTTTTCTCGGAATGAGTTTTTCTTACGAACAATCATCAGTGCAGCAAAATTAAACTTTGCTAGTTTGTGTAATCTAAAAGATGTAAAATCTTGTAAGATTCATATCATTTCTAAACTAGTTTGTTTTTAGAAAACAAACACCTTCATTCCTGAAAGCTGTACAGTGTTAAATAAAGCGTAGTTCTGTTCTCGGAATGAGTTACTTTCTTACAAAGAGTATTCAGTGCAACAAGATCAAACTTTACCAGTTTGTGTAATCTAACAAAAGATAGATTAGGTTGATTTCTAAAGTAGTTTGTTTAGAAAACAAACACATTCTTTCCCAAACTTTGTACTGTGTGAAATAAGCTAGTTCTGTTCTCAGAATGAGTTGCTTTATTAGAGAAGAGTCTTCAGTGCAGCAAAATCAAACTTTGCTAGTTTGTGAAATCTAACAAGATGTACAACTTAGTAGATTCATTTCATTTATAAAGTAATTTGTTTAGAAAACAAACACCTTCATCCTCAACACTGTACTGTGTGAAAGAACCTAGTTCCATTCTCGGAATGAGTTGAATCTTACAAAGAGTCTTCAGTGCAGCAAGATCAAACTTTGCCATTTGTATAATCTAACAAGATATAAAACTTACTAGGTTAGCTTTATTTCTAAACTAGTTTGTTTAGGAAAAAAAAACCTTGATTTCCCAAAACTGTACAGTGTGAAATAAGCTAGTTCTGTTCTCAGAATGAGTTGCTTTCTTATGAAGAGTCTTCAGTGCAGCAAAATCAAACTTTACTTGTTTGTATAATCTAACTAAATGTACAACCTAGTAGATTCATTTCATTTCTAGTGTAGTTTTTTAGAAAACAAACACCTTCATTGCCTACCTCTGTACTGTGTGAAATAAGCTAGTTCTCTTCTCGGAATGACTTGTTTTCTTACGAATAGTCTTCAGTGCAACAAGATCAAACTTTCCTACTTTGTGTAATCTAACAAGATGAACAATTTAGTAGATTCACTTCATTTCCAACGCAGTTTGTTCAGAAAATAAACACCTTCATTGCCACACAGTACTGTGTGAAATAAGCTAGTTCTGTTTTTCAGAATGAGTTGCTTTCTTATATAGAGTCTTCAGTACAGCAAGATCAAACTTTATTAGTTTTTGTAATCTAACTAGATGTACAATTAGTAGCTTCATTTCATTTCTAACGTAGTTTGTTTAGAAAACAAACACCATGATTGCTCAACATTTTACTGTGTGAAAGAACCTAGTTCTGTTCTCCGAATGAGTTGCTTTCTTTTGAAAAAGTCTTCAGTGCATTAAGATCAAACTTTGCTAGTTTGTATAATCAAACAAGATATAAAACTTGGTAAGTTAGCTTCATTTCTAAACTGGTTTTTTAGAAAAGAAACACTTTGATTCCCCAAAACTGTATTGTGTGAAATAAGCTAGTTCTGTTCTCGTATTGAGTTGTTTTCTTGAGAACACACTTCACTGCAGCAAGATCAAACTTTCCTAGTTTGTGTAATCTAAGAAGATGTACCACTTAGTAGATTCTCTTCATTTCCAATGCAGATATTTCAGAAAACAAACACCTTCATTGTTATCTAACTAGTTGGACAACTTAGTAGATTCATTTCATTTCTAACATAGTTTGTTTAGGAAAACAAACACCTTCATTGCCTAACCTTGTACTGTGTGAAATAAGCTAGTTCTGTTCTCGGAATGAGTTGTTTTCTAATAAAGAGTCTTCAGTGAAGCATGATCAAACTTTGCTAGTTTGTATAATCTAATAAGATATAAAACTTTGTAAGTTAGTTTCATTTCTAAACTAGTTAGTTTCAAAAACAAACACCTTGAATTGCCAAAACTGTACTGTGTGTAATAAGCTAGTTCTGTTCTAGGAAAGAGATGTTTTCTAATAATAAGAGTCTTCAGGGAAGCAAGATCAAACTTTGCTGGTTTGTATAATCTAACAAGATATAAAACTTGGTAAGTTAGTTTCATTTCTAAACTAGTTAGTTTAGAAAACAAACACCTTGATTTCCCAAAACTGTACTGTGTGTAATAAGCTAGTTCTGTTCTAGGAAAGAGATGTTTTCTTACGAAGAGTCTTCAAGCAGCAAATCAAACTTTGCTAGTTTACGTAATCTAACAAGATGTAAAATCTTGAAAGTTAGCTTCATTTCTAAACTAATTTGATTAGAAAACAAACACCTTGATTCCCCAAAGCTGTACTGTGTTAAATAAGCTAGTTCTGTTCTCAGAATGAGTTGCTTTTTACGAAGAGTCTTCAGTGAAGCAAGATGAAGCTTTACTCGTTTATGAAATCTAACTACATGTACAACCCAGTAGATTCATTTCATTTCTAACGTAGTTTGTTTAGAAAACAAAGACATTCTTTGCCGAACTTTGTACTGTGTGAAATATGTTAGTTCTGTTCTCTGAATGAGTTGCTTTCTTACGAAGAGTCTTCAGTGCAGCAAGATCAAACTTTGCTAGTTTGTGTAATCTAACAAGATGTACAATTTAGTAGGTTAGCTTCATTTCTAATGTAGTTTGTTTAGAAAACAAACACCTTGATTGCTTAACACTGTACTGTGTGAAATAAGCTAGTGCTGTTCTCGGAAAGAGTTGTTTTCTTGCCAAGACTCTTCAGTGCAGAAAGATCAAACTTTCCTAGTTTGTGTATTCTAATAAGATGTACCACTTAGTAGATTCTCTTCATTTCCAACGCAGATTTTTCAGAAAACAAACACCTTCATTGTTATCTAACTAGATGTACAACTTAGTAGATTCATTTCATTTCGAACATAGTTTGTTTAGAAAACAACCACCTTCATTGCCCAACTCTGTACTGTGTGAAATAAGCTAGTTCTCTTCTCGGAATGAGTTGTTTTCTAATAAAGAGTCTTCAGTGAAGCAAGATCAAACTTTGCTAGTTTGTATAATCTAACAAGATATAAAACTTGGTAAGTTAGTTTCATATCTAAACAAGTTAGTTTAGGAAACAAACACCTTGATTCCCCAAAACTGTACTGTGTGAAATAAGCTAGTTCTGTTCCCGGAAAGAGTTTTTTTCTTACGAAGAGTCTTCAAGGCAGCAAGATCAAACTTTGCTAGTTTGTGTAATCTAACAAGATGTAAAATCTTGTAAGTTAGCTTCATTTCTAAACTAGTTTGTTTAGAAAACAAACACCTTGATTCCCCAAAGCTGTACTGTGTTAAATAAGCGAGTTCTGTTCTCGGAATGAGTTGCTTTCTTACAAAGAGTCTTCAGTGAAACAAGATGAAGCTTTACTCGTTTGTGTAATCTAAATTCATGTACAACCCAGTAGATTCTTTTCATTTCTAACGTAGTTTGTTTAGAAAACAAAGACATTCTTTGCCAAACTTTGTACTGTGTGAAATAAGCTAGTTCTGTTGTCCGAATGAGTTGCTTTCTTACGAAGAGTCTTCAGTGTACCACGTTCAAACTTTGCTAGTTTGTGTAGTGTTACAAGATGAACAACTTAGTCAGTTAGCTTCATTTGTAATGTAGTTTGTTTAGAAAACAAACACCTTGATTCCTCAACACTATACTGTGTGAAAGAACCTAGTTCCATTCTCGGAATGAGTTGCTTTCCTTAGAAACGTCTTCAGTGCAGCAAGATCAAACTTTGCTCATTTGTATAATCTAACAAGATATAAAACTTTGTAAGTTAGCTTCACTTCTAAACTAGTTAGTTTAGGAAAAAAAACACCTTGATTCCCCAAAACTGTACAGTGTGAAATAAGCTAGTTCTGTTCTCGGAATGAGTTGCTTTCTTATGAAGATGCTTCAGTGAAGCAAGATGAAGCTTTACTTGTTTGTGTAATCGAACTAGATGCACAACCTAGTAAATTCATTTCATTTCTAGTGTAGTTTTTTAGAAAACAAACACCTTCATTGCCTAACTCTGTACTGTGTGACCTAAGCTAGTTCTGTTCTCGGAATGGCTTGTTTTCTTACGAATAGTCTTCAGTGTAGCAAGATCAACCTTTCCTACTTTGTGTAATCTAACAAGATGAACAACTTAGTATCTTCGCTTCATTTCCAACGCAGATTATTCAGAAAACAAACACCTTCATTGCCGCACACTGTACTGTGTGAATTAAGCTAGTTCTGTTTTCAGAATGAATTGCTTTCTTATATAGAGTCTTCAGTACAGCAAGATCAAACTTTATTAGTTTTTGTAATCTAACTGGATGTACAACTTAGTAGCTTCATTTCATTTCTAACGTAGTTTGTTTAGAAAACAAACACCATGATTCCTCAACATTTTACTGTGTGAAAGATCCTAGTTCTGATCTCCGAATGAGTTGCTTTCTTTTGAAAAGTAATCAGTGCATTAAGATCAAACTTTGCTAGTTTGTATAATCGAACAAGATATGAAACTTGGTAAAATAGCTTCATTTCTAAACTGGTTTGTTTAGAAAACAAACACTTTGATTCCCCAAAACTGTATTGTGTGAAATAAGCTAGTTCTGTTCTCGTAATGAGTTGTTTTCTTGAGAAGAGACTTCAGGGAAGCAAGATCAAACTTTCCTAGTTTGTGTAATCTAAGAAGATGTACCACTTAGTAGATTCTCTTCATTTCCAATGCACATTTTTCAGAAAACAAACACCTTCATTGTTATCTAACTAGACGTACAACTTAGTAGATTCATTTCATTTCTAACATAGTTTGTTTAGAAAACAAACACCTTCATTGCCTAACCTTGTACTGTGTGAAATAAGCTAGTTCTGTTATCGGAATAAGTTCTTTTCTAATAAAGTGTCTTCAGTGAAGCAAGATCAAACTTTGCTAATTTGCATAATCTAACACGATATAAAACTTGGTAAGTTAGTTTCCTTTCTAAACTAGTTAGTTTAGAAAACAAACACCTTGATTCCCTAAAACTGTTCTGTGTGTAATAAGCTAGTTCTGTTCACGGAAAGAGTTGTTTTCTTACGAAGAGTCTTCAAGGCAGCAACATCAAACTTTGCTAGTTTGTGAAATTTAACAATATGTAAAATCTTGTAAGTTAGCTTCATTTCTAAACTAATTGGTTTAGAAAACAAACACCGTGATTCCCCAAAGCTGGACTGTGTTAAATAAGCTAGTTCTGTTCTCGGAATGAGTTGCTTTCTTTCGAAGAGTCTTCAGTGAAGCAAGATGAAGCTTTACTCGTTTATGAAATCTAACTACATGTACAACCCAGTAGATTCATTTCATGTCTAACGTAGTTTGTTTAGAAAACAAAGGCATTCTTTGCCGAACTTTGTACTGTGTGAAATAAGTTAGTTCTGTTCTCCGAATGAGTTGCTTTCTTACGAAGAGTCTTCAGTGCAGCAAGATCAAACTTTGCTAGTTTGTGTAATCTAACAAGATGTACAACTTAGTAGGTTAGCTTCATTTCTAATGTTGTTTGTTTAGAAAACAAACACCTTGATTGCTTAACACCGTACTGTGTGAAATAATCTAGTCCTGTTCTCGGAAAGAGGTGCTTTCTTACGAACAGTCTTCAGTGAAGCAAGATGAAGCTTTACTAGTTTGGGTAATCTAACAAGATGAACAACTTAGTCAGTTAGCTTCATTTGTAATGTAGTATGTTTAGAAAACAAACACCTTGATTCCTGAACACTTTACTGTGTGAAAGAACCTAGTTCTGTTCTCGTAATGAGTTGCTTTCTTTCGAAAAGTCTTTAGTGCAGCAAGATCAAACTTTGGTAGTTTGTGTAATCTAACAACATATAAAACTTGTAAGTTAGCTTCATTTCTACACTATTTTGTTTAGAAAACAAAAACCTTGATTCCTCAAAACCGTACTGTGTGAAATAAGGTAGTTCTGTTCGCAGAATGAGTTGCTCTCTTACGAAGAGTCCTCAGTGCAGCAATATCAAACTTTGCTAGTTTGTGCAATCTAACTAGTCGTACAACATAATAGATTCATTTCATTTCTACCATAGTTTGTTTAGAAAACAAACACCTTGAATCCCCAAAGCCTTACTGTGTTAAATAAGCTATTTCTGTTCGCGGAATGAGTTGCTTTCTTATGAAGAGTCTTCAGTGCAGCAAGATGAAATTTTATCAGTTTGTGTAATCTAAATAGATGTACAACTTAGTAGATTCATTTCATTTGTATCGTAGTTTGTTTAGAAAACAAACACCTTCATTGCCGAACTCTGTACTGTGTGAACTACGCTAATTCTGTTCTCGGAATGAGTTGTTTTCTTATAAAGAGTCTTCAGTGCAGCAAGATCAAACTTGCTTGTTTGTGTAATCTAACAAGATGTAAAACCTTGTAAGTTAGCTTCATTTCTAACCTAGTTACTTTAGAAAACAAACACCTTATTTCCCCAAACTGTACTGTGTGAAATAATCTAGTTCTGTTCTTGGAATGAGTTGCTTTCTTATGAAGATGCTTCAGTGAAGCAAGAGGAAGCTTTACTTTGTTGTGTAATCGAACTATATGTAGAACCTGGTTCATTCATTTCATTTCTAGCGTAGTTTTTGGAAAACAAACACTTTCACTGCCTAACTCTGTACTGTGTGAAATAAGCTAGTTCTGTTCTCGTAATGCCTTGTTTTCTTACGAAGAGTCTTCAGTGCAGCAAGATCAAACTTTCCTAGTTTGTGTAATCTAACAAGATGAACAACTTAGTAGATTCGCTTCATTTCCAACGGAGATTGTTCAGAAAACAAAGACCTTCTTGCCAACTCTGTACTGTGTGAAATAAGCTAGTTCTCTTCTCAGAATGAATTGTTTTCTTATAAAGAGTCTTCAGTGCAGCAAGATCGGACTTTGATAGTTTGTGTAATCTCATAAGATGTAAAACCTGGTAAGTTAGCTTCATTACAATAGTCGTTAGTTTAGAAAACAAACACCTTGATTACCCAAAACTCCTGTGTGAAATAAGGTAGTTCTCTTATCGGAATGAGTTGCTTTCTTACGAACATGCTTCAGTGAAGAAAGATAAGGTTTACTTGTTTGTGTAATCTTACTAGATGTACAACCTAGTAGATTTATTTCATTTCTAACGTAGTTTTTTAGAAAACAAACGCCTTGATTCCCCAAAAGTGTACTGTGTGGAATAAGCTAGATCTATTCTCAGAATGAGTTGTCTTCTTACGAAGAGCCTTCAGTGCAGCAAGATCAAACTTTGCTAGTATGTGCAATCTACCAAGATATACAACTTAGTAGATTCACTTCCTTTCCAACGCAGTTTGCTTAGAAAACAAACCCCTTCATTGCCTAAAACTGTACTGTGTGAAATAAGATAGTACTATTCTCGGAATGAGAGGCTTTCTTACGAAAAGTCTTAAGTGCAGCAAGATCAAACTTTGCTAGTTTGTGTAATCTATCAAGATACACAACTTATTAGGTTAGCTTCATTTCTAAACTAGGTTGTTTAGAAAACAAAAACCTTGATTCCCCTAAACTGTACTGTGTGAAATAAGCTAGTTCTGTTCTCAGAATGGATTGCTTTCTTACGAAGAGTCATCAGTGCAGCAAGATCAAACTTTGCTAGTTTGTGTAATCTAACTAAATGTACAACTTATTAGATTCATTTCATTTCTAACATAGTTTTTTTTAGAAAACAAACACCTTCATTGCTGAACACTGTACTGTGTGAAATAACGTAGTTCTGTTCTCGGAATGAGTTGCTTTGTTACAAAGAGTCTTCAGTGCAGCAAGATCAAACTTTGCCAGTTTGTGTAATCTAACAAGATGTGAAACTTGATAAGTTAGCTTCATTTCTAAACTAGTTTGTTTAGAAAACAAAAACCTTGATTCCCCAAAATGTACTGTGTGAAATAAGCTAGTACTGTTCTCAGAATGTATTGCTCTCTTACGAAGAGTCTTCAGTGCAGCAAAATCAAACTTTGCTAGTTTGTGTAATCTAACAAGATATACAACTTAGTAGATTCACTTCATTTCCAACGCAGTTTGCTTAAAAAACAAAAACCTTCATTGCCAAAAACTGTACTGTATGAAATAAGTTAGACCTGTTCTCAGAGTGAGTTGCTTTCTTACGAAGAGTCTTCAGTGCAGCAAGATCAAATTTTCCTAGTTTGTGTAATCTAACTAGATGTACACCTTAATAGATTCGTTTCATTTCCAATGCAGAAGATTTAGAAAAGAAACATCTTGATTCCCGAAAACCGTCCTGTGTGAAATAAGCTAGTTCTGTTCTCAGAATGAGTTGCTCTCTTACAAAGAGTCATCAGTGCAACAAAATCAATCTTTGCTAGTTTGTGTAATCTAACGAGATGTACAACTTAGAAGTTTCATTTCATTTCTAACGTAGTTTGTTTAGAAAACAAACACCTTCATTGCCGAACACTGTACTGTGTGAAATGACGTAGTTCTGTTCTCGGAATGAGTAGCGTTCTTACAAAGAGTCTTCAGTGCAGCAAGATCAAACCTTGCCAGTTTGTGTAATCTAACAAGATGTAAAACTTCATAAGTTAGCTTCATTTCTAAACTAGTTAGTTTAGGAAACAAACACCTTGATTCCCCAAAACGGTACTGTGTGAAATACGCTAGATTTGTTCTCGAAATGAGTTGCTTTCTTACGAAGAATCTTCAGTGCAGCAAGGTCAAACTTTGCTAGTTTGTGTAATCTAACAAGATATACAACGTAGTAGATTCACTTCATTTCCAACGCAGTTTGCTTAGAAAAGAAACACCTTCATTGCCAAAAACTGTACTGTGTGAAATAAGCTAGTACTGTTCTCTGAATGAGTTTCTTTCTTACGAAGCGTTTTCAGTGCAGCAAGATCAAACTTGGCTAGTTTGTTTAATTTAACTAGATTTACAACTTAAAAGTTTCGCTTCATTTCCAACACAGAATGTTTAGAAAGAAACATCTTGATTCCCAAAAACTGTACTGTGTGAAATAAGCTAGTTCTGTTCTCGGAATGAGTTGCTCTCTTACAAAGAGTCATCAGTGCAGCAAGATCCAACTTTGCTAGTTTGTGTAATCTAACAAGATATACAACTTAGTAGATTAGCTTCATTTCTAAACTAGTTTGTTTAGAAAACAAACACCTTCATTGCCAAACATGGTTCTGTGTGAAATAACGTAGTTCTGTACTCGGAATGAGTTGCTTTCTTATGAAGAGTCATCAGTGCAGCAAAATCAAACTTTGCTGGTTTGTGTAATCTAAATAGATGTACAACTTAGTAGATTCATTTCATTTCTAACGTAGTTTGTTTAGAAAACAAACACCTTCATTGCCGAACATGGTTCTGTGTGAAATAACGTAGTTCTGTACTCGGAATGAGTTGCTTTCTTAAAAAGAGTCTTCAGTGCACCAAGATCAAACTTTGCTAGTTTGTGTAATCTAACAATATATACAACTTAGTAGGTTGGCTTCATTTCTGAACTAGTTTTTTTAGAAAACAAAAACCTTGATTCCCCAAAACTGTACTGTGTGAAATAAGCTAGTTCTGTTCTCAGAATGAGTTGCTTTCTTACGAAGAGTCATGAGTGCAGCAAAATCAAACTTTGCTACTTCGTGTAATCTAACTAGATGTACAACTTAGTAGATTCATTTCATTTCTAACGTAGTTTGTTTAGAAAACAAACACCTTCATTTCCGAAAACTGTACTGTGTGAAATAACCTAGTACTGTTCTTGGAATGAGTTGCTTTCTTAAGAAGAGTCTTCAGTGCAGCAAGATCAATCTTTGCTAGTTTGTGTAATTTAACTATATGTACTACTTAATAGATTCGCTTCATTTCCAGTGCGGAATGTTTAGAAAAGAAACGTCTTGATTCCCCAAAACCGTACTGTGTGAAATGAGCTAGTTCTGTTCTCGGAATGATTTGCTTTCTTACAAAGAGTCTTCAGTGCAGCAAGATCAAACTTTGCCAGTTTGTGTAATCTCACAAGATGTAAAACTTGATGAGTTAGCTTCATTTCTAAACTAGTTTGTTTAGAAAACAAACACCTTGATTCCCCAAAAGTATACTGTGTGGAATACGCTAGATCTGTTCTCGAAATGAGTTGCTTTCTTCCGAAGAGTCTTCAGTGCAGCAAGATCAAACTTTGCTAGTTTGTGTAATCTAAAAAGATATACAACTTAGTAGGTTAGCTTCATTTCTAAACTAGTTTGCTTAGTAAAGAAAAACCTTGATTACCCAAAACTGTGCTGTGTCAAATAAGCTAGTTCTGTTCTCAGAATGAGTTGCTTTCTTATGAAGAGTAATCACCAAAATCAAACTTTGCTAGTTCGTGTAATCTAACTACATGTACAACTTAGAAGATTCATTTCATTTCTAACGTAGTTTGTTTAGAAAACAAACACTTTCATTTCCGAACACTGTACTGTGTGAAATAACGTAGTTCTGTACTCGGAATGAGTTGTTTTCTTACAAAGAGTCTTGAGGGCAGCAAGATCAAACTTTGCCAGTTTGTGTAATCTAACAAGATATACAACTTAGTAGATTCACTTCATTTCTAAACTAGTTTGTTTAGAAAAAAAAAACCTTGATTCCCCAAAACTGTACTGTGTGAAATACACTAGATATGTTCTGAAAATGAGTTGCTTTCTTACGAAGAGTCTTCAGTGCAGTAAGATCAAACTTTTCTAGTTTGTGTAATCTAACAAGATGTACGACTTAGTAGGTTAGCTTCATTTCTAAACTAGTTTGTTTAGAAAACAAAGACCTTCATTGCCTAACACTGTACTGTGTGAAATAAGTTAGTTCTGTTCTCAGAATGAGTTGCTTTCTTACAAAGAGTCTTCAGTGTAGCAAGATCAAACTTGGCCAGGTTGTGTAATCTAACAAGATGTAAAATTCGATAAGTTAGCTTCATTTCTAATCTAGTTTGTTTAGAAAACAAACCCCTTGTTTCCCAAAAACTTTAGGGTGAAATACGCTAGATCTGTCCTTGCAATGAGTTGCTTTCTTACGAAGAGTCTTCAGTGCAGCAAGATCAAACTTTGCCTGTTTGTGTAATCTCACTAGATGTAAAACTTAATAGATTCGCTAAATGGCCAACACAGAAGGTTTAGAAAAGAAACATCTTGATTCCCCAAAACAGTACTGGGTGAAATAATCAGGTTCTGTTCTTGGAATGAGTTGCTTTCTTACGAAGCGTCTTCAGTGCAGCAAGATCAAACTTTGCTACTTTGTGTAAGCTAACAAGATATACAACTTAGTAGGTTAGCTTCATTTCTAAACTAGTTTGTTTAGAACACAAACACCGTGATTCCCCAAAACTGTACTGTGTGAAATACACTAGATCTGTTCTCAAAATGCATTGCTTTCTTACGAAGAGCCTTCAGTGCAGCAAGATCAAACTTTGCAAGTTTGTGTAAGCTAACAAGATATACAACTTAGTAGGTTAGTTTCGTTTCTAAACTAGTTTGTTTAGAAAACAAAAACTTTGATTACCCAAAACTGTACTGTGTGAAATAACCTAGTTCTGTTCTCAGAATGAGTTGCTTTCATGCGAAGAGTCATCAGTGCACCTAAATCAAACTTTGCTTGTTTGTGTAATCTCACTAGATGTACAAAGTAGAAGATTCATTTCATTTCTAATGTAGTTTGTTTAGAAAAAAAACACCTTCATAACCGTACACTCTACTGTGTGAAATAACGTTGTTCTGTTCTCGGAAGGAGTTACTTTCTTATAAAGAGTCTTCAGTGCAGCAAGATCAAACTTTGTCAGTTTGTGTAATTTAGCAAGATGTAAAACTTAATAAGTTAGCTTCATTTCTAAACTAGTTTGTTTAGAAAACAAACACCTTGATTCCCCAAAACTGTACTCTGTGAAATACGCTAGATCTGTTCTCAAAATGAGTTGCTTTCTTACGAAGAGTCTTCAGTGCAGTAAAATCAAACTTTGCTAGTTTGTGTAATTTAACTAGATGTACAACTTAGTAGGTTAGCTTCATTTCTAAACTAGTTTGTTTAGAACACAAACACGTTGGTTCCCCAAAACTGTACTGTGTGAAATACAATAGATATGTTCACAATATTACTTTCTTTTTTACGAAGAGTCTTCAGTACAGGATGATCAAACTTTCCTAGTTTGTGCAATCTAACAAGATATACAACTTAGTAGATTGACTTCATTTCCAACGCAGTTTCCTTAGAAAACAAACACCTTCATTGCCGAAAACTGTACTGTGTGAAATAAGCTAGTACTGTTCTCGGAATGAGTTGCTTTCTTACGAAGAGTCTTCAGTGCAGCAAGATCAAACTTTGCTAGTTTGTGTAATCTAACTAGATGTACAACTTAGTAGATTCGCTTCATATCCAAAGCAGAAGGTTTAGAAAAGAAAAATCTTGATTCCCCAAAACGGTACTGTGTGAAATAAGCTAGTTCTGTTTTCGGAATGAGTTGCTTTCTTATGAAGAGTCTTCAGTGCAGCAAGATCAAACATTGCTAGTTTGTGTAATCTAACAAGATATACAACTTAGTAGATTACCTTCATTTCTAAACTAGTTTGTTTAGAAAACAAAAACCTTGATTCCCCAAAACTGTACTGTGTGAAATGAGCTATTTCTGTTCTCAGAATGAGTGGCTTTCTTACGAAGATTCATTAGTGCAGCAAAATCAACCTTTTCTAGTTTGTGTAATCTAACTAGATGAACAACTTAGTAGATTCATTTCATTTCTTACGTAGTTTGTTTAGAAAACAAACACTTTCATTGCCGAACACTGTACTGTGTGAAATAATGCAGTTCTGTTCTCGGAATGAGTTGCTTTCTTACAAAGAGTCTTCAGTGCAGCAAGATCAAACTTTGCCAGCTTGTGTAATCTAACGAGATGTAAAACTTGATAAGATAGCTTCATTTCTAAACTAGTTTGTTTAGAAAACAAACACCTTGATTCCCCAAAACTGTACTGTGTGAAATACACTAGATATGTTCTGGAAATGAGTTGTTTTCTTACGAAGAGTCTTCAATGCAGCAAGATCAAACTTTGCTGCTTGGTGTAATTTGACAAGATATACAATTTAGTAGATTCACTTCATTTCCAACGCAGAAGGTTTGGAAAAGAAACATCTTGATTCCCCAAAACCGTACTGTGTGAAATAAGCTACTTCTGTTCTCGGAATGAGTTGTTTTCTTACGAAGAGTCTTAGTGCAGCAAGATCAAACTTTGCTAGTTTGTGTAATCTAACAAGATATACAACTTAGTAGATTAGCTTCATTTCTAAGCTAGTTTGTTTAGAAAACAAACACCTTGATTCCCCTAAAGGGTACTGTGTGAAATACGCTAGATCTGTTCTCTAAATGAGTTGCTTTCTTACGTAGAGTCTGCAGTGCAGGAAGATCAAACTTTGCTAATTTATGTAATCTAACAAGATATACAACTTAGTAGGTTAGCTTCATTTCTAAACAAGTGTGTTGAGAAAACAAAACCTGTGATTCCCCAAAACGGTACTGTGTGAAAAAAGCTTGTTCTGTTCTCAGAATGAGTTGCTTTCTTACGAAAAGTCTTCAGTGCCGCAAGATCAAACTTTGCTAGTTTCTGTAATCTAACAAGATATACAACTTACTAGATTCACTTCATTTCCAACGCAGTTTGCTTAGAAAACAAACACCTTCATTGCTGAGAACTGTCCTATGTGAAATAAGCTAGTACTATTCTCAGAATGAGTTGCTTTCTTACAAAGAGTCTTCAGTGCACCAAGATCAAACTTTGCTAGTTTGTGTAATCTAACTAGATGTACAACTTAATAGATTCGCTTCATTTCCAACACAGAAGGTTTAGAAAAGAAACATCTTATTTCCCCAATACCGTACTGTGTGAAATAAGCTACTTCTGTTTTCGGAATGAGTTGCTTTCTTACAAAGAGTCTTCAGTGCAGCAAGATCAAACTTTGCTAGTTTGTGTAATGTAACAAGATGTAAAACTTGATAATTTAGCTTCATTTCTAAACTAGTTTGTTTAGAAAACAAACACCTTGATTCCCCACAACTGCACTGTGTGAAATACGCTAGATCTGTTCTCGAAATGAGTTGATTTCTTACGAAGAGTCCTCAGTACAGCAAAATCAAACTTTGCTAGTTTGTATAATCTAACTAGATGTACCACTTAGTAGATTCATTTCATTTCTAATGTAGTTTGTTTACAAAACAAACACCTTCATTTTCGAACACTGTACTGTGTGAAATAACGTAGTTCTGTTCTCGGAATGAGTTGCTTTCTTACCAAGAGTCTTCAGTGCAGTAAGATCAAACTTTGCCAGTTTGTGTAATCTAACAAGATATAAAACTTGATAAGTTAGCTTCATTTCTAAACTAGTTTGTTTCGAAATCAAAGACCTTGATTCCCCAAAACGTTACAGTGTTTAATACGCTAGATCTGTTCTCGAAATGAGTAGCTTTCTTACGAAGAGTCTTCAGTGCAGCAACATCAAACTTGGCTAGTTTGTGTAATCTAACATGATATACAACTTAGTAGATTCACATCATTTCCAACACAGAAGGTTTAGAAAAGAAATATCTTGATTCCCCAAAACCGTACTTTGTCAAATAAGCTAGTTGTGTTCTCGGAATGAGTTGCTTTGTTACGAAGAGTCATCAGTGCAGCAAGATCAAACTTTGCTAGTTTCTGTAATCTAACAAGATATACAATTTAGTAGGTTCGCTTCATTTCCACCACATTTTGTTTAGAAAACAAACCCCTTGATTCCCAAAAACTTTACTGTGTGAAATAAGTTGGTTCTGTTCTCAGAATTAGTTCCTTTCTTCGGAGAGTATTCAGTGCTGCAAGATCAAACTTTGCTAGTTTGTGTAATCTAACTAGATGTAGAGCTTAGTATATTCGCATCATTTCCAACGCAGTTTGTTTTGGAAAGAAATATCTTTATTCTCCATACTGTACTGTGTGAAATAAGCTAGTTCTCTTCTTGGAATGAGTTTCTTTCTTACGAAGAGTCTTCAGTGCAGAAAGATGAAACTTTATTAGATTGTGTAATCTAACTAGATGTACAACTTAGTAGATTCATTTCATTTCTAACGTAGTTTGTTTAGAAAACAAACACCTTCATTGCCGAACACTGTACTGTGTGAAATAACGTAGTTCTGTTCACAGAAGGAGTTGCTTTCTTACAAGAGTCTTCAGTGCAGCAAGATCAAACTTTGCCAGTTTGTGTAATATAACAAGATGTAAAACTTGATAAGTTAGCTTCATTTCTAAACTAGTTTGTTTAGAAAAGAAACACCTTGATTCCCCAAAACTGTACTGTGTGAAATACTCTAGTTCTGTTCTCAAAATGAGTTGCTTTCTTACGAAGAGTGTTCCGTGCAGCAAGATCAAACTCTGCTAGTTTGTGTAATCCAACAAGATATACAACTTAGTAGATTCACTTCATTTCCAACGCAGTTTGCTTAGAAAACAAACAACTTCATTGCCAAAAACTATACTGTCTGAAATAAGCTAGTTTTGTTCTCAGAATGAGTTGCTTTCTTACGAAGAGTCTTCGGTGCAATAAGATCAAACTTTGCTAGTTTGTGTACTCTAACAAGATAGACAACTTAGTAGGTTAGCTTCATTTCTAAACTAGTTTGTTTAGAAAACAAAAACCTTGATTCCCCAAAATGTACTGTGTGAAATAAACTAGTTTTGTTCTTGAAATGAATTGCTTTCTTACGAAGAGTCTTCAGTGCAGGAAGATCAAACTTTGCTAATTTGTGTAATCTAACAAGATATACAACTAAGAATATTCACTTCATTTCCAACGCAGTTGGTTTAGAAAATGAACACCTTGATTCCCCAAAAGTGTACTGTGTGAAATTAGGTAGTTCTGTTCTCGGAATGAGTTGCTTATTTATGAAGAGTCTTTAGTGCAGCAAGATCAAACTTTCTAGTTTGTGTAATCTAACAAGATATACAACTTAGTAGATTGGCTTCATTTCCAATGCATTTGGTTTAGAAAACAAACACCTTGATTCCCAAAAACTTTACTGCGTGAAATAAGCTATTTCTGTTCTCAGAAATAGTTGCTTTCTTAAGAAGAGCCTTCAGAGCAGCAAGATCAAACTTCGCTAGTTTGTGTAATCTAAGTAGATGTAGACCTTAGTGTATTCACTTCATTTCCAACGCAGTTTGTTTAGGAAACAAATATCTTGATTCCCAAAAACAGTACTGTGTGAAATAAGCTAGTTCTCTTCTCGGAATGAGTTGCTTTATTACAAAAAGTCTTCAGTGCAGCAAGATCAAACTTTGCTAGTTTGTGTAATCTAACAAGATATACAACTTAGTTGATTCACTTCATTTCCAACGCAGTTTGTTGAGAACAAAAACAACTTCATTGCCAAAAACTGTACTGTTTGAAATAAGCTAGTACTGTTCTCGGAATGAGTTGCTTTCTCACGAAGAGTCTTCAGTGCAGCAAGATCAAACATTGCTAGTTTGTGTAATCGAACAAGATATACAACTTAATAGGTTAGCTTCATTTCTCAACTAGTTTGTTTAGAAAACAAACACCTTGATTCCTCAAAACTGTATTGTGTGAAATAAACTAGTTCTGTTCTTAGAATGAGTTGCTTTCTTATGATGAGTCATCAGTGCAGCAAAACAAACTTTGCTAGTTTGTGTAAGCTAACTAGATGTACAACGTAATAGATTTATTTCTAACGTAGTTTGTTTAGAAAACAAACACCTTCATTGCCGAGCACTCTACTGTGTGAAATAAGATAGTTCTGTTCTCAGAATGAGTTGCTTTCTTACAAAGAGTCTTCAGTGCAGCAAAATCAAACTTTGCTAGTTTGTGTAATCTAACTAGATGTACAACTTAGTGGATTCATTTCATTTCTAACGTAGTTTGTTTAGAAAACAAACACCTTCATTACTGAACACTGTACTGTGTGAAATAACGTAGTTCTGTTCTCGGAATGAGTTGCTTTCTTACAAAGAGTCTTCAGTGCAGCAAGATCAAACTTTGCCAGTTTGTGAAATCTAACAAGATGTAAAACTTGGTAAGTTAGCTTCATTTCTAAACTACTTTGTTTAGAAAACAAACACCTTTATTTCCAAAACTGTACTGTGTGAAATACGCTAGATCTGTTCTCGAAATGAGTTGCTTTCTTACGAAGAGTCTTCATTAGAGCAAGATCAAACTTTGCTAGTTTGTGTAATCTAACAAGATATACAACTTAGTAGATTCACTTCATTTCCAACGCAGTTTGCTTAGAAAGCAAACACCTTCATTGCCGAAAAATATACTGTGTGCAATAAGCTAGTACTGTTCTCGGAATGAGTTGCTTTCTTACGAAGTGTCTTCAGTGCAGCAAGATCAAACATTGCTGGTTTGTGTAATCTAACTAGATGTACAACTTAATAGATTCGCTTCATTTCCAACGCAGAATGTTTGGAAAAGAAACATCTTGATTCCCCAAAAGCGTATTGTGTGAAATAAGCTAGTTCTGTTCTCGGAATGAGTTGCTTTCTTACAAAGAGTCTTCAGTGCAACAAGATCAAACTTTGCCAGTTTGTGTAATCTAACAAGATATACAACTTAGTAGATTCACTTCATTTCCAACGCAGTTTCCTCAGAAAGCAAACACCTTCATTGCCGAAAACTGTACTGTGTGAATAAAGCTAGCACTGTTCTCGGAATGAGTTGCTTTCTTATGAAGTGTCTTCAGTGTAGAAAGATCACACTTTGCTAGTTTGTGTATTCTAACTAGATATACAACTTACTTGATTCGCTTCATTTCCAACGCAGAAGGTTTGGAAAAGAAACATCTTGATTCCCGAAAAACGTACTGTGTGAAATAAGCTAGTTCTGTTCTTGGAATGAATTGCTTTCTTACGAAGAGTCTTCAGTGCAGCAAGATCATACTTTGCTAGTTTGTGTAATCTAACAAGATATACAACTTAGTAGTTTAGCTTCATTTCTAAACTATTTTGTTTAGACAAAAAAAAACCTTGATTCCCCAAAACTGTACTGTGGGAAATATGCTAGATCTGTTCTCCAAATGAGTTGCCTTCTTACGAAGAGTCTTCAGTGCAGCAAGATCAAACTTTGCTAGTTTGTGTAATCTAACAACATATACAACTTAGTAGATTCACTTCCTTTCCAATGCGGATTGCTTAGAAAACAAACACCCTCATTGCCGAAAACTGTACTGTGTGAAATAAGCTAGTACTGTTCTCGGAATGAGTTGCTTTCTTACGAAGAGTCGGCAGTGCAGCAAGATCAAACTTTGCTAGTTTGTATAATCTAACTAGATGTACAACTTAATAGATTCGCTTCATTTCCAACACAGAAGGTTTAGAAAAGAAACATCTTTATTCCCCAAAAGTGTACTGTGTGAAATAAGCTAGTTTGGTTCTCTGAATGAGTTGCATTCTTACGAAGAGGCTTCAGTGCAGCAAGATCAAAATTTGCTAGTTTGTGTAATCTAACAAGATATACAACTTGATAGACTCACTTCATTTCCAATGCAGTTTGCTTAGAAAGCAAACACCTTCATTGCCGAAAACTGTTCTGTGTGAATTAAGCTAGTTCTGTTCTGGGAATGGGTTGCTTTCTTATGAAATGTCTTCAGTGCAGCAAGATCAAACTTTGCTGGTTTGTTTAATCTAACTAGCTGTACAACTTAGTAGATTCATTTCATTTCTAACATAGTTCATTTAGAAAACAAACACTTTCATTGCCGAACACTGTACTGTGTGAAATGACGTAGTTCTTTTCTCGGAATGAGTTGCCTTCTTACAAAGAGTCTTCAGTGCAGCAAGATCAAACTTTGCCAGTTTGAGCAATCTAACAAGATTTAAAACTTGATAAGTTAGCTTCATTTCTAAACTAGTTTGTTTAGAACACAAACACCTTGATTCCCCAAAACTGTACTGTGTGAAATACGCTAGGTCTGTTCTCGAAATGTGTTGCTTTCTTACGAAGGGTCTTCAGTGCAGCAAGATCAAACTTTGCTAGTTTGTGTAATCTAACTAGATGTACAACTTAATAGATTCGCTTCATTTCCAACGCAGAAGGTTTAGAAAAGAAACATCTTGATTCCACAAAACCGTACTGTGTGAAATAAGCTAGTTCTGTTCTTGGAATGAGTTGCTTTCTTACAAAGAGTCTTCAGTGCAGCAAGATCAAACTTTGCTAGTTTGTGTAATCTAACTAGATATACAACTTAATAGATTCGCTTCATTTCCAACGCAGAAGGTTTACAAAAGAAACATCTTGATTCCTCAAAACAGTACTGAGTGAAATAAGCTGTTCTAGGAATGAGGTGCTTTCTTACGAAGAGGCTTCATTGCAGCAAGATCAAACGTTGCTAGTTTGTGTAATCTAACACGATATACAACTTAGTAGGTTAGCTTCATTTTTTAACTAGTTTATGTAGAAATCAAAACCTTGATTCCCCAAAACTGTACTGTGTGAAATAAGCTAGTACTGTTCTGGGAATGAGCTGCTTTTTTACGAAGAGTCTTCAGTGCAGCATGATCAAACTTTGCTAGTTTGTGTAATCAACTAGATGTACAACTTAATAGATTCGCTTCATTTCCAACGCAGTTTGCTTAGAAAAAAAACACCTTCATTGCCGAAAACTGTACTGTGAGAAATAGCTAGTACTGTTCTCGGAACGAGTTGCTTTCTTACGAAGAGTCTTCAATGAAGGAATATCAAACTTTGCTAGTTTGTGTAATCTAACTAGATGTACAACGTAGTAGATTCGCTTCATTTCCAACGTGGAAGGTTTAGAAAAGAAACATCTTGATTCCCCAGAACCGTACTGTGTTAAATAAGCTAGTTCTGTTCTCGGAAGGAGTTGTTTTCTTAAGAAGAGTCTTCAGTGCAGAAAGGTCAAACTTTGCTAGTTTGTGTAATCTAACAAGAGATACAACTTAGTAGGTTAGCTTCATTTCTAAACTAGTTTGTTTAGAAAACAAAATCCTTCATTCCCGAAAACTTTACTGTGTGAAATAAGCTAGGTCTGTTCTAGGAATGAGTTGCTGTCTTACGAAGAGTCTTCAGTGCAGGAAGATCATACTTTGCTAGTTTGTGTAATCTAACAAGATATACAACTTTGTAGATTCATTTCATTTCCAACGCAGTTTATTTAGAAAAAAAAACACTTTCATTGCCGAACACTCTACTGTGTGAAATAAGCTAGTTCTGTTCTCAGAATGAGTTGCTTTCTTACAAAGAGTCTTCAGTGCAGCAAGATCAAATTTGCTAGTTTGTGTAATATAACACGATATACAACTTAGTAGATTTACTTCATTTCCAGCGCAGTTTGTTTAGAAAACAAACACCTTCATTGCCGAACACTGTACTGTGTGAAAAAAGCTAGTACTGTTCTCGGAATGAGTTGCTTTCTTACAAAGAGTCTTCAGTGCAGCAAGATCAACCTTTATTAAATTGTGTAATATAACTAGATGTACAACTTAGTAGATTCATTTCATTTTTCTAACATAGTTTGTTTAGAAAACAAACACCTTCATTGCTGAACACTGTACTGTGTGAAGTTACGTAGTTCTGTTCTCGGAATGAGTTACTTTCTTAAAAAGAGTCTTCAGTGCAGCAAGATCAAACTTTGCCAGTTTGTGTAATCTAACAAGATGTAAAACTTAGTAGATTCACTTCATTTCCAACGCAGTTTTTTGAGAAAACAAACAACTTGATTCCCAAAAACTTTACTGTGTGAAATAAGCTAGTTCTGTTTTCAGAATTAGTTGCTTTCTTAAGAAGAGTCTTCAGTGCAGCAAGATCAAACTTTGCTAGTTTGTGTAATCTAACTAGATGTACAACTTAGTATATTCGCTTCATTTCCAACACAGTTTGTTTAGGAAACAAATATCTTGATTCCCCAAAACTGTACTGTTTGAAATAAGCTAGTTCTGTTCTCGGAATGAGTTGCTTTCTCACGAAGAGTCTTCAGTGCAGCAAGATCAAACTTTGCTGGTTTGTGTAATCCATCAAGATGTACAACTTAGTAGATTCACTTCATTTCCAACGCAGTTTGTTGAGAAAACAAACACCTTCATTGCCAAAAACTGTACTGTGTGAAATAAGCTAGTTCTGTTCTCGGAATGAGTTGCATTCTTACAAAGAGTCTTCAGTGCAGCAAGATGAACCTTTATTAAATTGTGAAATATAACTAGATGTACAACTTAGTAGATTCATTATATTTCTAACGTAGTTTGTTTAGAAAACAAACACCTTCATTGCTGAACACTGTACTGTGTGAAATAACGTAGTTCTGTTCTCGGAATGAGTTGCTTTCTTACAAAGAGTCTTCAGTGGAGCAAGATCAAACTTTGCCAGTTTGAGTAATCTAACAAGATGTAAAACTTGATAAGTTAGCTTCATTTCTAAACAAGTTTGTTTAGAAAACAAGCACCTTGATTCCCCAAAACTATACTGTGTGAAATACGCAAGATCTGTTCTCGAAATGAGTTGCTTTCTTACGAAGAGTCTTCAGTGCAGCAAGATCAAACCTTGCTAGTTTGTGTAATCTAACAAGATATACAACTAAGAAAATTCACTTCATTTCCAACGCAGTTGGTTTAGAAAACAAACACCTTCATTGCCTAACACTGTACTGTGTGAAATAAAGTAGTTCTGTTCTCGGTTTGTGTTGCTTTCTTACAAATAGTCTTCAGTACAGCAAGATCAAACTTTGCCAGTTTGTGTAAGCTAACAAGATGTAAAACTTCATAAGTTAGCTTGATTTCTAAGCTAATTTGTTTAGAAAACAAAAACCTTGATTCCCCAAGACTGTACTGTGTGAAATAAGCTAATTCTGTTCTCAGAATGAGTTCCTTTCTTACGAAGAGTCTTCAGTACAGCAAGATCAAACTTTGCCAGTTTGTGAAATCTAACAAGATATACACCTAAGAATATTCACTTCATTTCCAATGCCGTTGGTTTAGAAAACAAACACCTTGATTTCCCAAAACCGTACTTTGTAAAATAAGCTAGTTCTGTTCTTGGAATGAGTTGCTATCTTACGAGAATCTTCAGTGCAGCAAGATCAAACTTTGCTAGTTTGTGTAATCTAACAAGATATACAACTTAGTTGGTTAGCTTTGTTTCTAAACTAGTTTGCTTAGAAAACAAACACCTTGTTTCCCCAAAACTGTACTTGTGAAATAAGCTAGTTCTGTTCTCAGAATGAGGTGCTTTCTTACGAAAAGTCATCAGTGCAGCAAAATTAAACTTTGCTAGTTTGTGTAATCTAACTAGATGTACAACTGCATAGATTTATTTCATTTCTAACGTAGTTTCTTTAGAAAACAAACACCTTCATTGCCGAACACTGTACTGTGTGAAATAACGTAGTTCTGTTCTCGGAAAGAGTTGCTTTCTTACAAAGAGTCTTTAGTGCAGCAAGATCAAACTTTGCCAGTTTGTGTAATCTAACAAGATGTAAAACTTGCTAAGTTAGCTTCATTTCTAAACTAGTTTGTTTAGAAAACAAACACCTTGATTCCGCAAAACTGTACTGTGTGAAAAATGCTTCATCTGTTCTCGAAATGAGTTGCTTTCTTATGAAGAGTCTTCAGTGCAGCAAGATCAAACTTTGCTAGTTGGTGGAATCTAACAAGATATATAACTTAGTAGATTCAGTTCATTTACAACGCAGTTTGCTTAGAAACCAAACACCTTCATTGCCGAGACCTGTACTGTGTGAAATAAGCTAGTACTGTTCTCGGAATGAGTTGCTTTCTTAAGAAGAGTCTACAGTGCCGCAAGATCAAACTTTGCTAGTTTGTGTAATCTAACTACATGTACAACTTAATAGATTCGCTTCATTTCCAACGCATAAGGTTTAGAAAAGAAACATCTTGATTACCAAAAAGCGTACTGTGTGAAATAAGCTAGTTCGGTTCGCGGAATGAGTTGCTGTCTTACGAAGAGTCATCAGTGCAGCAAAGTCAAACTTTGCTAGTTTGTGTAATCTAACTAGATGTACAACTTAGTAGATTCATTTCATTTCTAAAGTAGTTTGTTTAGAAAACAAACACCTTCATTGCCAAACACTGTACTGTGTGAAATAACGTAGTTCTGCTCTGGGAATGAGTTGCTTTCTTACAAAGAGTCTTCAGTGCAGCAAGATCAAACTTTGCCAGTTTGTGTAATCTAACAAGATATAAAACTTGATAAGTTAGCTTCATTTCTAAAGTAGTTAGTTTAGAAAAGAAACACCTTGATGCCCCAAAACTGTACTGTGTGAAGTACGCTATATCTGTTCTCAAAATGAGTTGATTTCTTACGAAGAGGCTTCACTGCAGCAAGATCAAACTTTGCTAGTTTGTAAAATCTAACAAAATATACAACTTAGTATGTTAGCTTCATTTCTAAACTAGTTTGTTTAGAAAACAAAAACCTTGATTCCCCAAAACTGTACTGTGTGAAATAAGCTAGTTCTGTTCTCAGAATGAGTTGCTTTCTTACGAAGAGTAATCAGTGCAGCACAATCAAACTTTGCTACTTTGTGTAATCTAACTAGATGTACAACTTCGCAGATTATCCTCATTTCTAACGTAATTTGTTTAGAAAACAAACACCTTTATTGCCGAACACTGTACTGTGTGAAATAATGTAATTCTGTTCTTAGAATGACTTGCTTTCTTACAAAGAGTCTAAAGTGTAGCAAGATCAAACTTTGCCAGTTCGTGTACTCTAACAAGATGTAAAACTTGATAAGTTAGCTTCATTTCTAAGTTAGTTTGTTTAGAAAAAAAACCCTTGATTTCCCAAAACTGTACGGTGTGAAATACGCTTGATCTGTTCTCTAAATGACTTGCTTTCTTACGAAGAGTCTTCAGTGCAGCAAGATCAAACTTTGCTAGTTTGTGTAATCTTACAAGATATACAACTTAGTAGATTCACTTCCTTTGCAACGCACTTTGCTTAGAAAGCAAACACCTTCATTGCCGAAAACTGTACTGTGTGAAATAAGCTAGTACTGTTCTCGGAGTGAGTTGCTTTCTTACGAAGATTCTTCAGTGCACCAAGATCAAACCTTGCTAGTTTGTGTAATCTAACTACATGTACAACTTAATAGATTCACTTCATTTCCAAGGCATAAGGTTTAGAAAAGAAACATCTTTATCCCCAAAACCGTACTGTGTGAAATAAGCTAGTGTTGTTCTCGGAATGAGTTGCTCTCTTATGAAGAGTCAAAAGTGCAACAAGATCAAACTTTGCTAGTTTATGTAATGTAACAAGATATACAACTTAGTAGGTTAGCTTCATTTCTATACTAGTTTGATTAGAAAACAAAAACCTTGATTCCCCAAAACTGTACTGTGTGAAATAGGCTAGTTCTGTTCTCAGAATGAGTTGCTTTCCTACGAAGAGTCATCAGTGCAGCAAAATCAAACTTTGCTAGTTTGTGTAATCTAACTAGATGTACAACTTAGTAGATTCATTTCATTTCTAACGTAGTTTATTTAGAAAACAAACACCTTCATTGCCAAACACTGGACTGTGTTAAATAGCGTAGTTCTGTTCCGGAATGAGGTGCTTTCTTACAGTCTTCAGTGCAGCAAGATCAAACTTTGCTAGTTCATGTAATCTAACAAGATTTAAAACTTGATAAGTTAGCTTCATTTCTAAACTAGTTTGTTTAGACAACAAACACCTTGATTCCCCAAAACTGTACTTTGTGAAAGACGCTAGATCTGTTGTCGAAATGAATTGCTTTTGTACGAAGAGTCTTCACTGCAGCAAGATCAAACTTTGCTAGTTTGCGTAGTCTAACAATATATAAAACTTAGTAGGTTCACTTCATTTCTAACCTTGTTTGTTTAGAAAACAAACACCTTGATTCCCCAAAACTATACTGTGTGAAATACCCTAGATCTGTTCTCGAAATGAGTGGCTTTCTTACTAAGAGTCTTCAGTGCAGCAAGATCAAACTTTGCTAGTTTGTGTAATCTAGCTAGATGTACAACTTAGTAGATTCGTTTCATTTCCAACGCAGAAGGTTTAGAAAAGAAACATCTATTCCCCAAAACCGTACTGTGCGAAATAAGCTAATTCTGTTCTGGGAATGAGTTGCGTTCTTACGAAGAGTCTTCAGTGCAGCAAGATCAAACTTTGCTAGTTTGTATAATCTAACAAGATATAAAACTTGGTAAGTTCGTTTGATTTCTAAACTAGTTAGTTTAGAAAACAAACACCTTGATTCCCCAAAACTGTACTGTGTGTTATAAACTAGTTCTGTTCTCAGAAAGAGTTGTTTTCTTACGAAGAGTCTTCAAGGCAGCAAGATCAAACTTTGCTATTTTGTGTAATCTAACAAGATGTACAACTTAGTAGGTTAGCTTCATTTCTAGTGTAGTTTGTTTAGAACACAAACACCTTCTTTGCTTAACACTGTACTGTGTGATATAAGCTAGTTCTGTTCTCGGATAGAGTTGCTTTCTTACGAACAGTCTTCAGTGAAGCAGGATGAAGCTTTACTAGTTTGTATAATCTAACAAGACGAACAACTTAGTTAGTTAGCTTCATTTGTAATGTAGTTTGTTTAGAAAACAAACACCTTGATTCCTCAACACTTTACTGTGTAAAAGAACCTAGTTCAGTTCCAGAATGAGTTGCTTTCTTTCGAAAAGTCTTCAGTGCAGCAAGATCAAACTTTGCTAGTTTGTGTATTCTAAGAAGATATAAAACTTGGTAAGTTAGCTTCACTTCTAAACTACTTAATTTAGGAAACAAACACCTTGATTCCCCAAAACTGTACTGTGTGAAATAACCTAGTTCTGTTCTCGGAATGAGTTGCTTTCTTTTCAATATGCTTCAGTGAAGCAAGATGAAGCTTTACTTGTTTGTGTAAACGAACTAGATGTACGACCTAGTAGATTCATTTCATTTCTAACGTAGTTTTTTAGACAAAACACCTTCATTGCCTAACTCTGTACTGTGTGAAATAAGCTAGTTCTATTCTGGGAATGACTTGTTGTCTTACGAAGAGTCTTCAGTGCAGCAAGATCAAACTTTCCTAGTTTTTGTAATCTAACAACTTGAACAACTTAGTAGATTCACTTCATTTCCAACGCAGACTGTTCAGAAAGCAAACACCTTCATTGCCGCACACTGTACTGTGTGAAATAAGCTAGTTCTGTTTTCAGAATGAGTTGCTTTCTTACGTAGAGTCTTCAGTACAGCAAGATCAAACTTTATTAGTTTTTGTAATCTAACTAGATGTACAACTTAGTAGCTTCATTTTATTTCTAACGTAGTTTGTTTAGAAAACAAAGACATTCTTTGCCAAACTTTGTATTGTGTGAAATAAGCTAGTTCTGTTCTCCGAATGAGTTGCTTTCTTACGAAAAGTTTTCAGTGCATTAAGATCAAACTTTGCTAGTTTGTATAATCCAACAAGATATAAAACTTGGTAAGTTAGCTTCATTTCTAAACTGGTTTGTTAAGAAAACAAACACATTGATTCCCCAAAACGGTATTGTGTGAAATAAGCTAGTTCTGTTCTCGTAATTATTTGTTTTCTTGAGGAGAGACTTCAGTGCAGCAAGATCAAACTTTCCTAGTTTGAGTAATCCAAGAAAATGTACCACTTAGTAGATTCTCTTCATTTCCAACGCATATTTTTTAGAAAACAAACACATTCATTGTTATCTAACTAGATGTACAACTTAGTAGATTCATTTCATTTCCTACATAGTTTGTTTAGAAAACAAACACCTTCATTGCCGAACTCTGTACTGTGTGAAATAAGCTGGTTCTGTTCTTGGAATGAGTTGTTTTCTAATAAAGAGTCTTCAGTGAAGCAAGATCAAACTTTGCTAGTTTGTATAATCTAAAAATATATAAAACTTGGTAAGTTAGTTTCATTTCTAAACTAGTTAGTTTAGAAAACAAACACCTTGATTGCCCAAAACTGTACTGTGTGTTATAAACTAGTTCTGTTCTTGGAAAGAGTTGTTTTCTTACGAAGAGTCTTCACGGCAGCAAGATCAAACTTTGCTAGTTTGTGTAATCTAACAAGATGTACTACTTAGTAGGTTAGCTTCATTTCTAATGTAGTTTGTTTAGAAAACAAACACCTTGTTTGCTTAACACTGTACTGTGTGAAATAAGCTAGTTCTGTTCTCAGAAAGAGTTGCTTTCTTTTTTTTTTAATTTATTTTTATTGACTTTTAATCTTACATACCAAAAAAACCCCACCTGATATTTCCCTCCCCTCCCCCATTCCACTTTAGAACTCCGTTCTCCATCATAACCCCTCCCTTTCTCCATTAGTCTCTCTCCTAATTTGATGACATCATCTTTCTCTTCTATTTTGAGGGTCTTGCAAAGGTATTGCTATGCACTGCAAGATCATGGATATCGAGGCCAATTTTTGTCTCGGCAGCTGCATAGTAAGAGGTCATATCCTTCCTTTGGCTCTTCCATTCTATCCACCCCCTCTTCCGCAATGGTCCCTGAGCCACTGGAGGATGTGACAGAGGTGTTTCAGTGCTAGGCACTCCTCCATCCCTTCTTCTCAGCACTATGTTGCCTTTTGTGTCATCCCAGTGGTCATCACCATCTGAAAAGAGAAGCTTCTCTAGCCAGAAGTGAGAATAGCGTTAATATGTGGACATGAACATTTAGTGTAGTATCCCCAGGGCAGCTTGGTGCAAAAAATATATACATTTAGTCAGACATGAGCAAGCTTATACCCCCAAGGCTCATGACCTCACCTACCATAGATTTTTACTTAGGTTTTTCAGTACCGGGTATGTATTCCCTCCTGTAGAGAGGGCCTTCAGTCCAATTATGGAGCACTTGGTTACCCCAAGAGTAGACATGCCACTATTGCACCCGTTCAGTCATTGGGCCTGTCTGGCCAAGCTTGAATATTCAGCATCCACTATTTTCACAGTTGATGGCTTCTGTCTCCCATACGCTGCATGCAGTGCAGCTTTTTCCAGCTTTCAGTTGGCTGGTCTACAGGGAGAAGGTTTTCTGCTCAGCACCCGCTTGCTTTCTCAGTGTTCTTGCCTCTCAGGCATGAGATGTCTTCAGCAATAGGGTCTTACTATCTATTTCTCTAGGGAAACCAAGGACTTTGGCAAATCCTTAATGTTTTGGAGGCTACTGGGACCTCCTTGGCCAACATCTCACTGGAAGGAATTCCATCCCAGGTACTGAAAATTTTCTAGTAACAGTCTACATCTTCTAGACGTGCCCTTATTCAAAAAAGTAATTTTACATATGTCTTATTGATAATATCTTGAGTTTAGATTGTCCTCCCCCTGCCCTTTTTGTATGCATTCTCTTCCCATGGCCTCGCTTAGGCCATTCCCCTCCCTGTACTCAGTTCTTCTACTTACATATGTGTATTACTATACACTTAACTCCTTCCTTTCTTCCCTCCCTTATAGCCTTTTACCCGCTTACTGGTTTCTGGTACCTATTTTTGGTTCCAGTTCATACACAAGTCTATACATTGGTAGCTAGGATCCACATATGAAAGAGAACATGTGACGATTGGCTTTCTGAGCCTGGGTTACCTCACTAAGTATAATCCTTTCCAGATCCATCCATTTTCCTGCAAATTTCATAATTTCATTTTTCTTTACTGCTGAATAGAACTCCATTGTGTAAATGTACCACATCTTTATTATCCACTCATCTGTGGACGGACATCTAGGCTGCTTCCATTTCCTAGCTATTGTGAATAGAGCAGCAATAAACATGGTTTTGCAAGTATCTCTAAGGTAGTGAGAAGAGTCCTCTGGATATATGCCTAGGAGTGCTATAGCTGGATCATATGGTAAATCTATTTCTAGCTGTCTCAAGAACCTCCACACTGATTTCCACAGTGGCTGGACCAGCTTACATCCCCACCAACAGTGTAGAAGTGTTCCTGTTTTTCCGCATCCACGCCAACACTTATTGTCATTTGTTTTCTTGATGGCAGCCATTCTGACAGGAGTGATACGGAATCTCAAAGTGGTTTTAATTTGCATTTCCCTGATGGCTAAGGATGTAGAACATTTTTTTAGATGTTTATATGCCATCTGTATTTCATCTTCCGTGAATTCTCTATTTAGTTCCGTAGCCCTTTTTTTTTTTTTGGTTTTGCGAGGTAAGGTCTCACTCTGGTCCAGGCTGACCTGGAATTAACTATGTAGTCTCAGGGTGGCCTCGAACTCTCGGCGATCCTCCTACCTCTGCCTCCCGAGTGCTGGGATTAAAGGCGTGCGCCACCACGCCCGGCCCGTAGCCCATTTTTTAACTGGGTTGTTTGAATTCTTGTTATTCTGTTTTTTGAGTTCTTTGTATATTCTGGATATTAATCCTCTGTCACATGTATAACTGGCAAAGATTTTCTCCCATTCTGTAGGTTGTCTTTTTGCTCTATTCACAGTGTCCTTTGCTGTACAAAAGCTTTGTAATTTCATAAGGTCCCAGTGGTTGATTAATGCTTTTATTCTCTGAGCAATTGGAGTTATATTCAGAAAGTCCTTGCCTATTCCAATATGTTGAAGAGTTTCCCCTACTTTTTCCTCTAGCATTTTCAGAGTTTCAGGTCTGATATTAATGTCCCTGATCCATTTGGACTTGATTCTTGTGCAAGGAGAGAGACAAGGATCTATGTTTATCCTTTTACAAACAGATGTCCAATTTTCCCAGCACCACTTGTTAAAGAGGCTATCTTTTCTCCAATGAGTATTTTTGGCGTTTTTGTCAAAAATCAGGTAGCTGTAGCTGTCTGGATTAATATTTGGGTCTTCTATTCTGTTCCATTGATCTACCTGTCTGTCCTTGTGCCAGTACCATGCTGTTTTTGTTACTATGGCTTTGTAGTATAACTTAAAATCAGGTATGGTTATACCACCTGCCTGATTTTTGTTACATAAAATTGTTTTGGCTATTCGAGGTTTTTGTGTTTCCAGATGAATTTTAGTATTGTTTTTCTATTTCTGTGAAGAATGCTATTGGGATTTTAATGGGGATCGCATTAAATGTGTAGATTGCTTTTGGTAAGATTGACATTTTCACTATATTGATTCTTCCAATCCAGGAGCATGGAATGTCTTTCCATTTCCTTGTGTCTTCTGCAATTTGTCGCTCGAGTTTTTTATAGTTCTCATTGTAGAGATCCTTCACTTCCTTGGTTAAGTTTGTTCCAAGGTATTTTATTTTTTTTTTGAGGCAACTGTGAATGGGAGAGATTCCCTGATTTCATCCTCTGCATGTTTGTTGTTAGTGCATAGAAAAGCTACGGATTTCTGTGTGTTTATTTTGTATCCTGCTACATTGCTAAAAGTGTTTATCAGCTCTAATAATTTGCTGGTAGAGTCTTTAGGATCTGTTATGTATAGAATCATATCATCTGCAAATAATGATAATTTGACCTCTTCCTTTCCGATTTGTATCCACTTTATGAGTGCCTCTTGCCTTATTGCTATGGCTAAGACTTCCAATACTATATTAAATAATAGTGGGGAAAGTGGACACCCTTGTCTTGTTCCTGAATTTAGAGGAAAAGCTTCAAGTTTTTCCCCATTAAGTATTATGTTGGCTGTAGGTTTGTCATAAATAGCTTTTATTATGTTGAGATATGTTCCTTCTATTCCAAGTTTCTGTAGTACTTTCACCATGAAGGGGTGTTGGATTTTTTCAAATGCCTTTTCTGCATCTATTGAGATGACCATGTGATTTTTGTCCTTCAGAACATTTATATGGTGTATTACATTTATGGATTTGCGTATGTTGAACCATCCCTGCATCTCTGGGATAAAGCCTACTTGGTCAGGGTGAATAATCTTTCTGATATATTCTTGTATTCAGTTTGCCAGTATTTTGTTGAGAATTTTTGCATCTATGTTCATAAGGGAGATTGGTCTATAGTTTTCTTTTTTGGATCTGTCTTTGTCCGGTTTGGGTATCAGGGTGATGCTGGCTTCATAGAAGGATTTTGGTAGAATTCCTTCCTCTTCTATTTTATGGAAAAGTTTGAGAAGAATTGGTGTTAGATCTTCCAGGAATGTCTGGTAAAATTCAGTAGTGAATCCATCTGGGCCTGGGCTTTTTTTAATTGGGAGACTTTTTATGACTGCTTGGATCTCTGTGGTTGTTATAGGTCTATTTAAATGGTTTATCTCATCTTGTTTTAATTTTGGTAGGTCATATAAATCAAGGAAATCATCCATTTCTTTCAGGTTTTCAAACTTATGAGGCATATATATTCTTAAAGTATGTCCGTATGATTTTCTGAATTTCTTTGGTATCTGTTGTGATGTTGCCTTTTTCATCTCTAATTTTATCAATTTTTGTCTCTTCTCTCTTTCTTTTGGTCAGATTTGCTAAGGGTTTGTCAATCTTGTTAATCCTTTCAAAGAACCAACTCTTTGTTTCATTGATTTTTTTATTGTTTTTTGGTTTCCATTTCATTAATTTCTGCCCTAACCTTTATTATTTCTTCCCGTCTACTGATTTTTGGTTTGCCTTGTTCTTCTTTTTCCAAGTCCTTAAGGTGAAGCATTAAATTGTTTAGTTGTGAACTCTCTAGTTTCTTAATGTAGGCATTTAGAGCTATAAATTTCCCTCGTAAGACTGCTTTCATTGTGTCCCACAGGTTTTGGTATGTTGTATTCTCATCATCATTTGATTCTATGAATTTCTTGATTTCCTTCTTAATTTCTTCAATGACCCATGCGTCATTCAATAATGTACTGTTTAGTCTCCATGAATTTCTGTATGCTCTGTAGTTTTTCTTGTTGTTGATTTGCAGTTTAATCCCATTGTGGTCAGATTGCATACAAGGGATTATTTCAATTTTCCTGTATTTGTTGAGATTTGATTTGTGTCCTATCATATGGTCTATTTTAGAGAATGACCCATGTGCCGCTGAGAAGAATGTATATTCTGCAGTATTTGGATGGAATATTCTGTATATATCTGTTAGGTCCATTTGTTCCATGATATCATTTAATGAAGTTGTCTCTCTGTTTATTTTTTGTTGGGTAGACCTGTCAAGTGATGAGAGCGGGGTATTGAAGTCACCCACTACTATTGTGTTAGGTGTTATCTCTGACCTTAAATCTGATAGTGTTTGTTTGATGTAATTAGGGGCCCCCGTGTTGGGAGCATAAATGTTTAGGATTGTGATATCCTCCTGTTGGAGTGTTCCTTTAATCAGTATAAAGTGACCTGCTTTATTTCTCCTCACTAATGTTGGTTTGAAGTCTATCCTGTCAGAAATTAGGATGGCAACCCCTGCTTGTTTTCTAGGTCAATTTGCTTGATATATCTTTTTCCAGCCTTTCACCCTAAGAATGTTTCTATCTTTTAATCAGATGTGAGTTTCCTGAAGGCAACAGATGGTAGGATCCTGCTTTTTTTTTTTTTTTTTTTTTTTTTGGTTTTTGAGGTAGGGTCTCACTCTGGCCCAGGCTGACCTGGAATTAACTATGTAGTCTCAGGGTGGCCTCGAACTCACGGCGATCCTCCTGCCTCTGCCTCCCGAGTGCTGGGATTAAAGGCGTGCGCCACCATGCCCGGCTCAGATCCTGCTTTTTAATCCAGTCTGCAAGTCTATGTCTTTTGATTGGGGCATTGAGGCCATTGATATTAAGAATTATTATTGAAAGATATGTATTTGATCTGTCCATTTTTCTTGTTTTGTAGTTCTTCCTGGTTTTCGTTTTACTCACTTGTTCTAACTGTTGAGTATGATTTCTTTTTTCCTATTTCCTGCTGTGTGTGTTTTGCTTTTTCTTCAGCATGAATGAGTCCTGCAAGTATTTTCTGTAGAGCTGGCTTAGTTCTCATAAATTCCTTTAGCCTGTCTTTGTTGTGGAATGTCCTTATTTCTCCATCAATTTGGATAGAAAGCTTTGCAGGATAAAGTAATCTTGGTTGACAGTTTTTATCTTTCAGAACTTTGAATACATCACTCCAGGCCCTCCTGGCTTTTAGGGTTTGTGTTGAGTAATCTGCTGTGACCCTGATGGGTTTCCCCTTAAATGTCATTTGCTTTTTCTCTCTAACTGCTTTCAGTATACTTTCTTTGGTTTGTGTATTTAGTAGTTTAATTATAACATGGCTAGAAGAGGATCTTTCTAGGTTTTGTCTGTTTGGTGTTCTAAATGCTTCTTGTATCTGCATTGGCATTTCTTTCCCAATTTGGGGAAAATTTTCTTCTATGATTTTATGGAAAACACCTACTAAGCCTCTGGATTGAAATTCTTCCCCTTCTGCTATACCTTGAATTCTTATGTTTGATCTTTTCATAGTGTCCCTCATGTCTTGGAGTTCCCATTCATACCTTTCTATTAGCTTGTCTTTGTCTTTGTTGGACTGTGATAGATCTGCCACCTCGTCTTCTAGTTTAGATATTCTGTCCTCTCCTTCATCCATTCTACTAGTGAGACTTTCCACAGAGTTTTTATTTCACTGACTGTGTTCTTCAGGGTTAAGATTTCAGCCTGGTTTTTCTTCAGTAGTTCTATTTCCTTGTTCATGTCCTCTAATGACCTTTTTATTTCATTAAACTGTTTCTCTGTAATCTCCTTCAACAGTTTGTTTTCTTCTCTAATTCCTTTGTTTTCTTATCGGATTGCTTTCATTTCTTCTTTCATTTCTTTGAGCATAGATATCATCATTCCCTTGAAATCTTTGTCAGGAATTTCATCTAAAACAGTCTCATTGTTGGACCTTTCTGATGGATTTGCAATTTTTGGCGGGATTGCATTGTCTTGATTCTTTGTGTTTCTTGTATTATAATGTAGTGACTTTTGCATCCTGGATTGCTTTGATGCTTAGGTTTCCTATTTATCTTCAGTGTTCTTAGGTGTTGTGATCCACCTTTATATTATTTCAGGATATGAGTTTAAGGTGTCAAGTGTAGCACTTGTACTTAAGTAGAAGTACTCCTAGCTATTGAGTTTGCTTGTTAAGCAAGTATTGTAGTGGACTGGTGGAACAATTTAGAGGCAAGTTCTAAACTTCAACAGAGCAAAATACACATTCAATTGACATGAACACAGAGTATACAAGTGTGAGAATTGAGACAACCAGTCCTATAGGGTCAAAATCCCTAAGGGCATGTGATGGTCCACTCCCTTAGTCCTGTCAGCTTGGGAATCAGACCCTGTCCTCAATAATAACTGAAGCAAAAGTAAAGGCCCTTTAAATCTATAAGTAGTACAGATAGCAATAGTCAACCCCTCACATTCAGCTTATTTGAAAATGGTAAAGCCACCCACAAATATGTAATACATACCCTGCCTTGACCTGGAAAGAGTGGTTAGCACTTCCAATGCAGGCCTTTGTTATCTTTTGGTGTGGCTTTTAAACTCACCAATGCTGGGTGCCCACCTCGTTACCTGAGCTGTGGAGCTTGGGTCAGGTAAGCTGGGGCCGGTGTTGACGATGTGGTTCAAATTTGCCACTGGTTGTTCTTTGATTCTACCAATTCCCTGGGGAACTGATGATTGGGGGATGGGCGAGTTCAGGAAGCCTGCAGCAACTCACGGTGTGTGTCTCTTTCAGTAGCCCCGCAGATTTTTCTTTGATTTCTGGGCTCTGTGAGGAGACTGATGAGGTTGAAAAGTCCCTTTTTTTGTTTGTTTGTTCGGGCAGCGTTTGCAGCGGAAGCTCAGCGGGGCTTAGCTGATATGGTTGGAAGCTTTGGATCGAGGGTTGAACCCTTGGCGCCGATCCGTTGGGGAGCCAGCTGAGTGAAGTGGAGCTGCTGGGGTGCTCTTGGGGTGGAGTGAAGCCGCTGGGAGCCCACGGATGGGGAGCCCGCGGATGGGGAGTCCGTGGCTGGGGAGTCCGAGGCTGGGGAGCCTGTGGCAGCGTGGAGCCATTGGGGAGCAAGCTGCCAGGGGCCACACTCTCCACAATGGGTTTCTGGCTGTCTTTTGCTTTTCCGCTATTTCCCGGAGAAAATATTTTGCTCTCTTCCTCAGATGAGTGTAGTTTATCTTGATTCTCTGCCTGATCTGGTTTGGCGTGGCTCCTATGCCACCATCTTACCCGGAACCTCAAGAGTTGCGTCCTTACAAACAGTCTTCAGTGAAGCAGGATGAAGCTTTACTAGTTTGTGTAATCAAACAAGACGAAGAACTTAGTCAGTTAGCTTCATTTGTAATGAAGTTTGTTTAGAAAACAAACACCTTGATTCCTCAACACTTTACTGTGTATAAGAACCTAGTTCCGTTCTCGGAATGAGTTGCTTTCTTTCGAAAAGTCTTCAGTGCAGCAAGATCAAACTTTGCTAGTTTGTGTAATCTAACAAGATATAAAACTTGGTAAGTTAGCTTCACTTCTAAACTAGTTAGTTTAGGAAACAAACACCTTGATTCCCCAAAACTGTATTGTGTGAAATAAGCTAGTTCTGTACTCGGAATGAGTTGCTTTCTTATCAAGATGCTTCAGTGAAGCAAGATGAAGCTTTACTTGTTTGTGTAATGGAACTAGATGTACGACCTAGTAGATTCATTTCATTTCTAACGTAGATTTTTAGAAACCAAACACCTTCATTGCCTAACTCTGTACTGTGTGAAATAAGCTAATTCTATTCTTGGAATGACTTGTTGTCTTACGAAGAGTCTTCAGTGCAGCAAGATCAAACTTTCCTAGTTTGTGTAATCTAACAACATGAACAACTTAGTAGATTTGCTTCATTTCCAATGCAGACTGTTCAGAAAACAAACACCTTCATTGCCGCACACTGTACTGTGTGAAATAAGCTAGTTCTGTTTTCAGAATGAGTTGCTTTCTTACGTAGAGTCTTCAGTACAGCAAGACAAACTTTATTAGTTTTTGTAATCTAACTAGATGTACAACTTAGTAGCTTCATTTCATTTCTAACATAGTTTGTTTAGAAAACAAAGACATTCTTTGCCGAATTTGTACTTTGTGAAATAAGCTAGTTCTGTTCTCTGAATGAGTTGCTTTCTTACGAAAAGTCTTCAGTGCATTAAGATCAAACTTTGCTAGTTTGTAAAATCCAGCAAGATATAAAATGTGGTAAGTTAGCTTCATTTCTAAACTGATTATTTTAGAAAACAAACACTTTGAAACCCCAACACGGTATTGTGTGAAATAAGCTAGTTCTGCTCTGGTAATGAGTTGTTTTCTTGAGAAGAGACTTCAGTGCAGCAAGATCAAACTTTCCTAGTTTGAGTAATCCAAGAAGATGTACCACTTAGTAGATTCTCTTCATTTCCAACGCAGATTTGTCAGAAAACAAACACCTTCATTGTTATCTAACTAGATGTACAACTTAGTAGATTCATTTCATTTCTAACATAGTTTGTTTAGAAAACAAACACCTTCATTTCTGAACTCTGTACTGTGTGAAATAAGGTAGTTCTGTTCTCGGAATGAGGTTGTTTTCTAATAAAGAGTCTTCAGTGAAACAAGATCAAACTTTGCTAGTTTGTATAATCTAACAAGATATTAAATTTGGCAAATTAGTTTCATTTCTAAACTAGTTAGTTTAGAAAACAAACACCTTGATTTCCCAAAACTGTACTGTGTGTAATAAGCTAGTTCTGTTCTCAGAAAGAGTTGTTTTCTTACGAAGAGTCTTCAAGGCAGCAAGATCAAACTTTGCTAGTTTGTGTAATCTAACAAGATGTACAACTTAGTAGTTTAGCTTCATTTCTAATGTAGTTTGTTTAGAAAACAAGCAGCTTGATTGCTTAACACTGTACTGTGTGAAATAAGGCAGTTCCGTTCTCAGAAAGATTTGCTTTCTTACGAACAGTCTTCAGTGAAGCAAGATGAAGCTTTACTGTTTTGTGTAATCTAACAAGATGAACAACTTAGTCAGTTAGCTTCAATTGTAATGTAGTTTGTTTAGAAAACAAACACCTAGGTTCCACAACACTGTGTGAAAAGAACCTAGTTCTGTTCTCAGAATGAGTTGCTTTCTTTCAAAAGTCTTCAGTGAAGCAAGATCAAACTTTGCTAGTTTGTATAATCTAACAAGATATAAAACTTGGTAAGTTAGCTTCATTTCTAAACTAGTTAGTTTAGAAAACAAACACCTTGATTCCTCAAAACTATACTGTGTGAAATAAGCTAGTTCTGTTCTCGGAATGAGTTGCTTTCTTATGAATAGTCTTCAGTGCAGCAAGATGAAATTTTATCAGTTTGTGTTATCTAACTAGACGTACAACTTAGTAGATTCATTTCATTTCTAACATAGTTTGTTGAGAAAACAAATACCTTCATTTCCGAACTCTGTTCTGTGTGAACTAAGCTAGTTCTGTTCTCGGAATGAGTTGCTTTCTTACAAAGAATCTTAAGTGCAGCAAGATCAAACTTTGCTAGTTTGTGGAATTTAACAAGATGTACAACTTAGTTAGTTAGCTTCATTTGTAATGTAGTTTGTTTAGAAAACAAACAACATGATTCCTCAATATTTTACTGTGTGAAAGAACCTAGTTCTGTTCTCCGAATGAGTTGCTCTCTTACAAAAAGTCTTCAGTGCATTAAGATCAAACTTTGCTAGTTTGTATAATCGAACAAGATATAAAACTTGGTAAGTTAGCTTCGTTTCTAAACTGGTTTGTTTAGAAAACAAACACTTTGATTCCCCAAAACACTATTGTGTGAAATAAACTAGTTCTGTTCTCGTAATGAGTTGTTTTCTTGAGAAGACACTTCAGTGCAGCAAGATCAAACTTTCCTAGTTTGTGTAATCTAAGAAGATGTACTACTTAGTAGATTCTCTTCATTTCCAACGCAGATTTTTCAGAAAACAAACACCTTCATTGTTATCTAACTAGATGTACAACTTAGTAAATTCATTTCATTTCTAACGGAGTTTGTTTAGAAAACAAACACCTTCATTGCAGAACACTGTACTGTGCGAACTAAGCTAGTTCTGTTCTCGGAATGAGTTGTTTTCTAATAAAGAGTCTTCAGTGAAGCAAGATCAAACTTTGCTGGTTTGTATAATCTAACAAGATATAAAACTTGGTAAGTTAGTTTCATTTCTAAACTAGTTAGTTTAGAAAACAAACACCTTGATTCCGCAAAGCTGTACTGTGTGAAATAAGCTATTTCTCTTCTCGGAATGAGTTGTTTTCTAATAAAGAGTCTTCAGTGAAGCAAGATCAAGCTTTGGTAGTTTGTAAAATCTAACAAGATATAAAACTTGGTAAGTTAGCTTCATTTCTAAACTAGTTAGTTTAGAAAACAAACACCTTGATTCCCCAAAACTGTACTGTGTGAAATAAGCTAGTTCTGTTCTCGGAATGAGTTGCTTTCTTACGAATAGTCTTCAATGCAGCAAGATGAAATTTTATCAGTTTGTGTAATCTAACTAGATGTACAACATAGTAGATTCATTTCATTTCTAACGTAGTTTGTTTAGAAAACAAACACCTTCATTGCCGAACTCTGTACTATGTGAACTAAGCTAATTCTGTTCTCGGAATGAGTTCTTTTCTTGTAAAGACTCTTGAGTGAAGCAAGATCAAACATTGCTAGTTTGTGTAATCTAAATAGATGTACAACTTAATAGATTCGCTTCATTTCCAACGCAGAAGGTTTGGAAAAGAAACATCTTGATTCCCCTAAACCGTACTGTCTGAAATAAGCTAGTTCTTTTCCTGATATGAGTAACTTTCTTACAAAGAGTCTTCAGTGCAGCAAGATCAAACTTTGCTAGTTTGTGTAATCTAACAAGATATGCAACTTAGTAGGTTAGCTTCATTTCTAAACTAGTGTGTTTAGAAAACAAAAACCTTGATTCCCCAAAACTGTACTGTGTTTAATAAGCTACTTCCATTCTCAGAATGAGTTGCTTTCTTACGAAGAGACATCAGTGCAGCAAAATCAAATTTTCCTAGTTTGTGTAATCTAACTATATGTACAACGTAGTAGATTCATTTCATTTCTGACGTAGTTTGTTTAGAAAACAAACACCTTCATTGCCAAACACTGTACTATGTGAAATAATGTAGTTCTGTTCTCGGTATTAATTGCTTCCTTAAAAGAGTCTTCAGTGCAGCAAGATCAAACTTTGCCAGTTTGTGTAATCTAACAAGATGTAAAAGTTGATAAGTTATCTTCATTTCTAATCTTGTTTGTTTTGAAAAACAAACACCTTGATTGCCCAAAACTGTACTGTGTGAAATACGCTAGATCTGTTCTCGAATTGAGTTGCTTTCTTACGAAGAGTCTTCAGTGCAGCAATATCAAACTTTGCTAGTTTGTGTAATGTAACAAGACATACAACTTAGTAGATTCACTTCATTTCCAACGCAGTTTGCTTAGAAAACAAACACCTTCGATGCCGAAAACTGTACTGTGTGAAATAAGCTAGTACTGTTCTCAGAATGAGTTGGTTCTTACGAAGAGTGTTCAGTGCATCAAGATCAAACTTTGCTAGTTTGGGTAATCTAAGAAGATGTACAATTTAATAGTTTCGATTCATTTCCAATGCAGAAGGTTTAGAAAAGAAACCTCTTGGTTCCCCAAAATCGTACTATGTCAAATAACCTAGTTCGGTTGTTGGAATGAGTTGCTTTCTTACGAAGAGTCTTCATGCAGCAAATCAAAATTTGCTAGTTTGTGTAATCTAACAAGGTGTACAACTTAGTAGGTGAGCTTTAGTTGTAAAGTAGTTTGTTTAGAAAACAAAAACCTTGATTCCCCTAATCTGTACTGTATGAAATAAGCAAGTTCTGTTCCCAGAATGAGTTGCTTTCTTATGAAGAGTCATCAGTGCAGCAAAATCAAACTTTGCTAGTTTGGGTGATCTAAATAGATGTACAGCTTAGTTGATTCATTTCATTTCTAACGTAGATACTTTAGAAAACAAACACCATCTTTGCCTAAAACCGTACTGTGTGAAATAAGCTAGTACTGTGCTCGGAAGGAGTTCCTTTCTTACGAATATTCTTTAGTGCAGCGATATCAAACTTTGGTAGTTTGTGTAATCTACATAGATGTACAACTTAATATATTCGCTTCATTTCCAACGCAGAAGGTTTAGAAAAGAAACATCTTGGTTCCCAAAAACCGTACTGTGTGAAATAAGCCAGTTCTGTTCTCGGAATGAGTTGCTTTAGTACAAGAGTCTTCAGTGCAGGAAGATCAAACTTTGCTAGTTTGAGTAATCTAACAACATATACAACTTAGTAGGTTAGCTTCATTTCTAAACTAGTTTGTTTAGAAGACAAAAACCTTGATTCCCCAAAACTGTACTGTGTGAAATAAGCTAGTTCTGTTCTCAGAATGAGTTGCTTTCTTACGAAGAGTCAATAGTGCAGCAAAATCAAACTTTGCTAGTTTGTGTAATCTAACTTGATGTACAACCTAGTAGATTCATTTCATTTCTAATTTAGTTTGTTTAGAACAAAAAACCTTCATTGCCGAACACTGTACTGTGTGAAATAACATAGTTCTGTTCTCGGAATTATTTGCTTTCTTACCAAGAGTCTTCAGTGCAGCAAGATCAAACTTTGCCAGTTTGTGTAATCTAACAAGATGTAAAACCTGATAAGTTAGTTGCATTTCTAAACTAGTTTGTTTAGAAACAATCACCTTGATCCCCCAAAACTGTACTGTGTGAAATACGCTAGATCTGTTCTCGAAATGAGTTGCTTTCTTACGAAGAGTCTTCCGTGCAGCAAGATCAAACTTTGCTAGTTTGTGTCATGTAACTAGATGGACAACTTAATAGATTCGCTTCATTTCAAACGCAGAAGGTTGAGAAAAGAAACACATTGATTCTCCTAAACCGTACTGTGTGAAATAAGCTACTTCTGTCCTCGGAATGAGTTGCTTTCTTACGAAGAGTCTTCAGTGCAGCAAGATCAAACTTTGCTAGTTTGTATAATCTAGCCAGATATACAACTTAGTAGATTCACTTCATTTCCAACGCAGTTTGCTTAGAAAACAAACACCTTCATTGGCGAAAACTGTACTGTGTGAAAAAAGCTAATACTGTTATCGGAATGAGTTGCTTTCTTACCATGAGTCTTCAGTCCAGCAAGATCAAACTTTGCGAGTTTGTGTAATCTAACTAGATATAGAACTTAATACATTTGCTTCATTTCCAACACAGATATTTTAGAAAAGAAACATCTTGATTCCCCAAAACCGTACCTTGTGAAATAAGCTAGTTTGGTTCTCGGAATGAGTTGCTTTCTTACGAACAGTCTTCAGTGCAGCAAGATCAAACTTTGCCTGTTTGTGTAATTTAACAACATGTAAAACTTGATAGGTAAGCTTCATTTCTAAACTATATTGTATAGAAAACAAACACCTTGATTCCCCAAAACTGTACTGTGTGAAATACGCTAGATCTGCTCTCAAAATGAGTTGCTATCTTACGAAGAGTCTTCATTGCAGCAAGATCAAACTTTGCTAGTTTCTGTAATCTAACAAGATATAAAACTTAGTAGATTCACTTCCTTTCCAACGCAGTTTGCTTATAAAACAAACACCTTCAGTGCCGAAAACTGTACTGTGTGAAATAACCTAGTACTGTCTCAGAATGAGTTGCTTTCTTATGAAGAGTCTTCAGTGCAGCAAGATCAAACTTTGCTATTTGTGTAATCTAACAAGATATACAACTTAATAGGTTAGCTTCATTTCTAAACTAGGTTGTTTAGAAAACAAAAACCTTGATTCCCCAAAAGTGTACTGTGTGAAATAAGCTAGTTCTGTTCTCAGAATGAGGTGCTCTCTTACGAAGAGTCATCAGTGCAGCAAAATCCAACTTTGCTAGTTTGTGTAATCTAACTAGATATACAACTTAGTAGATTCATATCATTTCTAAGGTAGTTTTTTTTAGAAAACAAACACCTTCATTGCCGAACACTGTACTGTGTGAAATAACATAGTTCTTTTCTCGGAATGAGTTGCTTTCTTACCAAGAGTCTTCAGTGCAGCAAGATCAAACTTTGCCAGTTTGTGTAATCTAACAAGAAGTAAAACTTGATAAGTTAGCTTCATTTCTAAACTAGTTTGTTTAGAAAACAAACACCTTGATTCCCCAAAACTGTACTGTGTGAAATTTGCTAGATGTGTTCTCGAAATGAGTTGCTTTCTTACGAAGAGTCTTCAGTGCACCAAGATCAAACTTTGCTAGTTTGTGTAATCGAACTAGATGTACAGCTTAATAGATTCGCTTCACTTCCAGCGCAGAAGATTTAGAAAACATACACCTTGATTCTCCAAAACCGTACTGTGTGAAATAAGCTAGTTCTGCTCTCGGAATCAGTTGATCTCTTATGAAGAGTCTTCAGTGCAGCCTGATCAAACTTTGCTAGTTTGTGTAAAATAACTAGATGTACAACTTAATAGATTCGCTTCATTTCCAACACAGAAGGTTTAGAAAAGAAACATCTTGATTCCCTAAAACCGTACTTTGTGAAATAAGCTACTTCGGTTCTTGGAATGAGTTGCTTTCTTACGAAGAGTCTTCAGAGCAACAAAATCAAACATTGCTAGTTTTTGAAATCTAACTAGATGTAGAACTTAGTAGATTAATTTCATTTCTAACGTAGTTTGTTTAGAAAACAAATACCTTCATTGCCGAACACTGTACTGTGTGAAATAACATAGTTCTGTTCTCAGAATGAGTTGCTTTCTTACAAAGAGTCTTAACTGCAGCAAGATCAAACTTTGTCAGTTTGTGTAATCTTACAAGATGTAAAACTTGATAGGTTAGCTTCACTTCTAAACTTGTTTGTTTAGAAAACAAATACCTTGATTCCCCAAAACTGTACTGTGTGAAATACGCTAGATCTGTTCTGGAAATGAGTTGCTTTCTTATGAAGAGTCTTCAGTGCAGCAAGATCAAACTTTGCTAGTTTGCATAATCTAACAAGATATACAACTTAGTAGATTCACTTGATTTCCAATGCAGTTTGCTTAGAAAACAAACACCTTCATTGCCGAAAACTGTACTGTGTGAAATAAGCTATTACTGTTATCGGAATGAGTTGCTTTCTTACGAAGACCCTTCAGTCCAGCAAGATCAAACTTTGCGAGTTTGTGTAATCTAACTAGATATACAACTTAATAGATTTGCTTCATTTCCAACGCAGATATTTTAGAAAAGAAACATCTTGATTCCCCAAAAACGTACCTTGTGAAATAAGCTAGTTCGCTTCTCGGAATGAGTTGATTTCTTACGAACAGCCTCAGTGCAGCAAGATCAAACTTTGCTAGTTTGTGTAATCTATCAAGATATACAACTTAGTAGGTTAGCTTCAATTCTGAACTAGTTTCTTTAGAAAACAAAAATCTTGATTCCCCAAAACTGTACTGTGTGAAATAAGCTAGTTCTGTTCTCAGAATGAGTTGCTTTCTTACGAAGAGTCATCAGTGCAGCAAAATCAAACTTTGCTAGTTTGTGTAATCTAACTAGATGTACAACTTAGTGGATTCATTTCATTTCTAACTTAGTTTGTTTAGAAAACAAACACCTTCATTGCCGAAAACTGTACTGTGTGAAATAAGCTATTATTGCTCTCGGAATGATTTGCTTTCTTGCGAAGAGTCTTCAGTGCAGCAAGATCAAACTTTGCTAGTTTCTGTAATCTAACTAGATGTACAACTTAATAGATTAGCTTCATTTCCAACGCAGAAGGTTTAGAAAAGAAACATTTCTATTTCCCAAAACCGTGCTGTGTGAAATAAGCTGTTCTTTGAATGAGTTGCTTTCTTACGAAGAGTCTTCAGTTCAGCAATGTGAAACTTTGCTAGTTTGTGTAATCTAACTAGATGTACAACTTAGTGGATTCATTTCATTTCTAACTTAGTTTGTTTAGAAAACAAACACCTTCATTGCCGAAAACTGTACTTTGTGAAATAAGCTAGTATTGCTCTCGGAATGATTTGCTTTCTTGTGAAGAGTCTTCAGTGCAGCAAGATCAAACTTTGCTAGTTTCTGTAATCTAACTAGATGTACAACTTAATAGATTAGCTTCATTTCCAACGCAGAAGGTTTAGAAAAGAAACATTTCTATTTCCCAAAACCGTGCTGTGTGAAATAAGCTGTTCTTGGAATGAGTTGCTTTCTTACGAAGAGTCTTCAGTTCAGCAATGTGAAACTTTGCTAGTTTGTGTAATCTAACTAGATGTACAACTTAATAGATTCGCTTTATTTCCAAGGCAGAATGTTTAGAAAAGAAACATCTTGATTCCCCAAAACCGTACTGTGTGAAATACACTAGATTTGTTCTCGAAATGAGTTGCTTTCTTAAGAATTGTCTTCATTGCAGCAACATCAAACTTTGCTAGTTTGTGTAATCTGAGAAGATATACAACTTAGTTGATTCACTTCATTTACAACGCTGTTTGCTTAGAAAACAAACACCTTCATTGCCAAAAACTGTACTGTGGGAAATAAGCTAGTATTGTTCTCGGAGTGAGTTTCTTTCTTACGAAGAGTCTTCAGTGCAGCAAGATCAAATTTTCCTAGTTTCTGTAATCTAACTAGATATACAACTTAATAGATTCGTTTCATTTCCAATGCAGAAGGTTTAGAAAAGAAACATCTTGATTCCCCAAAACCGTACTGTGTGAAATAAGCTAGTTCTTTTCTCAGTATGAGTTGCTCTCTTACGAAGAGTCATCAGTGCAGAAAAATCAAACTTTGCTAGTTTGTGTAATCTAATTAGATGTACAACTTAGAAGTTTCATTTGATTTCTAACGTAGTTTGTTTAGAAAACAAACACCTTCATTGCCGAACACTGTACTGTGTGAAATAACGTAGTTCTATTCTTGGAATGAGTAGCGTTCTTACAAAGAGTCTTCAATGCAGCAAGATAAAACTTTGCCAGTTTGTGTAATCTAACAAGATGCAAAACTTGATAAGTTAGCTTCATTTCTAAACTAGTTAGTTTAGGAAACAAACACCTTGATTCCCCAAAATGGTACTGTGTGAAATACGCTAGATTTGTTCCCAAAATGAGTTGCTTTCTTACAAACACTCTTCAGTGCAGCAAGATCAAACTTTGCTAGTTTGTGTAATCTAACAAGATATACAACTGAGTCGGTTAGCTTCATTTCTAAACTAGTTTGTTTAGAAAACAAAAACCTTGATTCCGCAAAACTGTACTGTGTGAAATAAGCAAGTTCTGTTCGCAGAATGAGTTGCTTTCTTACGAAGAGTCATCAGTGTAGCAAAATCAAACTTTGTTAGTTTGTGTGATCTAAATAGATTTACAACTTAGTGGATTCATTTCATTTCTAACGTAGTTATTTTAGAAAACAAACACCATCTTTGATTTTGTAATGTAACGAGATATCCAACTTAGTAGATTCCCATCATTTCAAACGCAGTTTGCTAAGAAAACAAACACCTTCATTGCCGAAAACTGTACTGTGTGAAATAAGGTAGTACTGTTTTTCATAATGAGTTGCTTTCTTACGAAGAGTCTTCAGTGCTGCAACATCAAACTTTGCTAGTTTTTGTAATCTAACTAGATGTACAACTTAATACATTCGCTTCATTTCCAATGCAGAAGGTTTAGAAAAGAAACATCTTGATTCCCCAAAAATGTAGTGTGTGAAATAAGCTAGTTCGGTTCTCGGAATGAGTTACTTTCTTACGAATAGTCTTCAGTGGAGCAAGATCAAACTTTACTAGTCTGTGTAATCTAAGAAGATATACAACTTAGTCGGTTAGCTTCATTTCTAAACTAGTTTGTTTAGAAAACAAAAACCTTGATTCTGCAAAACTGTACTGTGTGAAATAAGAAAGTTTTGTTCTCAGAATGAGTTGCTTGCTTATGAAGAGTCATCAGTGTAGCAAAATCAAACTTTGCTAGTTTGTGTGGTCTAAATAGATGTACAACTTAGTAGATTCATTTCATTTCTAACGTAGTTAGTTTAGAAAACAAACACCATCTTTGCCTAAAACTGTACTGTGTGAAATAAGCTAGTACTGTTCTCGGAAGGAGTTTCTTTCTTAGGAAGAGTCTTTAGTGCAGCGAGATCAACCTTTCTAGATTGTGTAATCTAACTAGATGTACATCTTAATAGATTCGCTTGATTTCCAACGCAGAAGGTTCAGAAAAGAAACATCTTGATTCCCCAAAACCGTACTGTGTGAGATAAGCTAATTCTGTTCTCGGAATGAGATGCTTTCTTACGAAGAGTTTCAGTGCAGCAAGATCAAACTTTGCTATTTTGTGTAATCTAACTAGATGTACAACTTAGTAGATTCATTTCATTTCTGACGTAGTTTGTTTAGTAAACAAACACCTTCGTTGCCGAACAGTGTACTGTGTGAAATAACGTATTTCTGTAATCGGAATGAGTTGCTTTCTTACAAAGAGTCTTCAGTGCAGCAAGATCAAACTTTGCTACTTTGTGTAATCTAACAAGATATACAACTTAGTAGATTCACTTCATTTCCAATGCAGTTTGCTTAGAAAATGATCACCTTCATTGCCGAAAAATGTACTGTGTCAAATAAGCTAGTACTGTTCTCGGAAAGAGTTGCTTTCTTACGAATAGTCTTCAGTGCAGCAAGATCAAACTTTGCTAGTTTGTGTAATCTAACTAGATGTACAACTTAATCAATTCGCTTCATTTCCAACGCAGAAGGTTTAGAAAAGAAACATCTTGATTCCCCAAAACCGTACTGTGTGAAATAAGCTACTTCGGTTCTCGGTATGAGTTGCCTTCTTACGAAGAGTCTTCATTGCAGAAAGATAAAACTTTGCTAGTTTGTGTAATCTAACAAGATATACAACTTAGTAGGTTAGCTTCATTTCTAAACTGGTTTTTTCAGAAAACAAAAAACCTTGTTTCCCCTAAACTGCACTGTGTGAAATAAGCTAGTTCTGTTCTCACAATGAGTTGCTCTCTTACGCAGAGTCTTCAGTGCAGCAAAGTCAAACTTTTCTAGTTTGTGTAATGTAACTAGATGTTCAACTTAATAGATTTATTTCATTTCTAACGTAGTTTGTTTGGAAAACAAACACCTTCATTGCCGAACACTCTACTGTGTGAAATAACGTAGTTCTGTTCTCGGAATGAGTTGCTTTCTTACAAAGAGTCTTAATGCAGCAAGATCAAACTTTGCCAGTTTGTGTAATATAACAAGATGTAAAACTTGATAAGTTAGCTTCATATCTAAACTAGTTTGTTTAGAAAACAAACATCTTGATTCCCCAAAACTGTACTGTGTGAAATACGCTAGAACTGTTCTCAAAATGAGTTGCTTTCTTACAAAAGAGTCTTCAGTGCAGCGAAATCAAACTTTGCTAGTTTGTGTAATCTAACTAGTTGTACAACTTAATAGTTTCACTTCATTTCCAATGCAGAAGTTTTAGAAAAGAAACATCTTGATTCCCCAAAACTGTACTGTGTGAAATAAGCTAGTTCTCTTCTCGGAATGAGTTGCTTTCTCAAAAAGAGTCTTCAGTGCAGCAAGATCAAACATTGCTAGTTTAGGTCATCTAACAAGATATACAGCTTAGTATATTCACTTCATTTCCAACACAGTTTGTTGACAAAACACACAAATTGATTGCCAAAAACTGTACTGTACTGTGTGAAATAAGCTAGTTCTGTTCTCGGAATGAGTTGCTTTCTTACGAAGATTATTCAGTGCAGCAAGATCAAACTTTGCTACTTTGTGTAGTCTAACAAGATATACAACTTAGTAGCTTAGCTTCATTTCTAAACTACTTTGTTTAGAAAACAAACACCTTGAGTCCCCAAAACTGTACTGTGTGAAATAAGCTGGTTCTGTTCTCAGAATGAGTTGCTTTCGTTCTAAGATTCATCAGTACAGCAAAATCAAACTTTGCTAGTTTGTGTAATCTAACTAGATGTACAACTTAGTAGATTCATGTCATTTCAAACGTAGTTTGAAAACAAACACCTTCATTGCCGAACCCTGTACTGTGTGAAATGACGTAGTTCTGTTCTCGGAATGAGTTGCTTTCTTACAAAGAGTCTTAAGTGCAGTTAGATCAAACTTTGCCAGTTTGTGTAATCTAACAAGACATAAAACTTCATAAGTTAGCTTCATTTCTAAACTAGTTTGTTTAGAAATCAAACACCTTGATACCCCAAACTTTACTGTGTTTAATACGCTAGATCTGTTCTCAAAATGAGTTGCTTTCTTTGAAGAGTCTTCAGTGCAGCAAGATCAAACTTGGCTAGTTTATGTAATCTAACAAGATATACAACTTAGTAGATTCACATCATTTCCAACGCAGAAGGTTTACAAAAGAAACATCTTGATTCCCTAAAACCGTACTTTGTCAAATAAGCTAGTTCTGTTCTCGGAATGAGTTGCTTTCTTACGAAGAGTCTTCAGTGCAGCAAGATCAAACTTTGCAAGTTTGTGTAATGTAACAAGATATACAACTTAGTAAGTTAGCTTCATTTCTCAACCAGTTTGTTTAGAAAACAAAAACCTTGATTCCCCAAAACTGTACTGTGTGAAATAAGCTAGTTCTGTTCTCAGAATGAGTTGCTCTCTTACAAAGAGTCTTCAGTGCTGCAAGATCAAACTTTGCCAATTTGTGTAATCTAACAAGATGTAAAACTTGATAAGTTAGCTTCGTTTTTAAACTAGTTTGTTTAGAAAAGAAACACCTTGACTCCCCAAAACTGTACTGCGTGAAATACGCTAGTTCTGTTCTCGAAATGAATTGCTTTCTTACGAAGAGTGTTCAGTGCAGCAAGATCAAACTTTGCTAGTTTGTGTAATCCAACAAGATATACAACTTAGTATATTCCCTTCATTTCCAAAGCAGTTTGCTTAGAAAACAAACAACTTCATTGCCAAAAACTATACTGTGTGAAATAAGCTAGTTCTGTTCTCTGAATGAGTTGCTTTCTTACCAAGAGTCTTCAGTGCAAGAAGATCAAACTTTGCTAGTTTGTGTATTCTAACAACATGTACAATTTCGTAGCTTAGCTTCATTTCTAAACTAGTTTGTTTAGAAAACAAAAACATTGATTCCCCAAAACTGTACTGTGTGAAATAAGCTTGTTCTGTTCTCGAAATGAGTTGCTTTCTTACGAAGAGTCTTCAGTGCAGTAAGATCAAACTTTGCTAATTTGTGTAATCTAACAAGATATACAACTAAGAAGATTCACTTCATTTCCAATGCAGTTGTTTTAGAAAATGAACACCTTGATTTCCCAAAAGTGTACTGTGTGAAATAAGCTCGTTCTGTTCTCGGAATGAGTTGCTTACTTATTAAGAGTCTTCAGTGCAGCAAGATCAAACTTTGCCCGTTTGTGTAATGTAACAAGATGTATAACTTCATAAGTTAGCTTCATTTCTAAACTAGTTTGTTTAGAAAACAAACACCTTGATTCCCCAAAACTGTACTGTGTGAAATACGCTAGATCTGTTCTCGAAATGAGTTGCTTTCTTACGAGGAGTCTTCAGTGCAGCCAGATCAAACTTTGCTAGTTTTTGTAATCTAACGAGATATACAACTTAGTATATTCATTTCATTTCCAACGCAGTTTGCTTAGAAAACAAACACCTTCGTTGCCGAAAGCTGTACTGTATGAAATAAGCTAGTATTGTTCTCGGAATGAGTTACTTTCTTATGTAGAGTCTTCAGTGCAGCAAGATCAAACTTTGCCAGTTTGTGTAATCTAAGAAGATGTAAAACTTGATAAGTTAGCTTCATTGCTAAACTAGTTTGTTTAGAAAAGAAACATCTTGATTCCCCAAAACTGTACTGTGTGAAATAAGCTAGTTCCGTTCTCGGAAATAGTTGCTTTCTTACGAAGAGTCTTCAGTGTAGCAAGATCAAACTTTTCTAGTTTGTCTAATCTAACAATATGTACAACTTAGTAGGTTAGCTTCATTTCTAAACTAGTTTTTTTAGAAAACAAAAACCTTGATTCCCCAAAACTGTACTGTGTGAAATAAGCTAGTTCTGTTCTCAGAAAGAGTTGCTTTCTTACGAAGCGTCATCAGTGAAGCAAAATCAAACTTTGCAGGTTTGTGTAATCTAATTAGATGTACAACTTAGTAAATTCATTTCATTTCTTAAGTATTTTGTGTACAAAACAAACACCTTCATTGCCAAACACTGTACTGTGTGAAATAACTTAGTTCTGTTCTTGGAATGAGTTGCTTTCTTACAAAGAATCTTCAGTGCAGCAAGATCAAACTTTGCCAGTTTGTGTAATCTAACAAGATGTAAAACGTGATAAGTTAGCTTCATTACTAAATTAGTTTGTTTAGAAAAGAAACACCTTGATTCCCGAAAACTGTACTCTTTGAAATACGCTAGATATATTCTTGAAATGAGTTGCTTTCTTACGAAGATTCCTCAGTGCAGCAAGATCAAACTTGGCTAGTTTGTGTAAGCTAACAAGATATACAACTTAGTAGATTCACTTCCTTTCCAACGCAGGTTGCTTAGAAAACAAACACCTTCATTCCCGAAAACTGTACTGTCTGAAATAAGCTAGTATTGTTCTCGGAATAAGTTGCTTTCTTACGAAGAGTCTTCAGTGCAGCAAGATCAAACTTTCCCAGTTTGTGTAATCTAACTAGATGTACAACTTAATAGATTCGCTTCTTTTCCAACGCAGAAGGCTTAGAAAAGAAACATCTTGATTCCCCAAAACCGTACTGTGTGAAATAAGCTAGTTCTGTTCTCGGAATGAGTTGATTTCTTACGAAGAGTCTTCAGTGCAGCAAGATTAAACTTTGGCAGTTTGTGTAATCTAACTAGATGTACAACTTAGTACATTCATTTCATTTCCAACGTAGTATGTTTAGAAAACAAACACCTTCATTGCCGAACCCTGTTCTGTGTGAAATAATGTAGTTCTGTTTTCGGAATGAGTTGCTAACTAGATGTACAACTCAGTAGATTCATTTCATTTCTAACGTACTTTGTTTAGAAAACAAACACCTTCATTGCCGAACACTGTACTGTGTGAAATAAAGTAGTTCTGTTCTCGAAATGAGTTGCTTTCTTAAAAAGATTCTTCAATGAAGCAAGATCAAACTTTGCCAGTTTGTGTAATCTAATAAGCTGTAAAACTTGATAAGTTAGCGTCATTTTTAAACTAGTTTGTTTAGAAAACAAACACCTTGATTCCCCAAAACTGTACTGTGTGAAATACGCTAGATCTGTTCTCGAAATGAGTTGCTTTCTTACGAAGAGTCTTCAGTGAAGCAAGATCAAACTTTGCTATTTTATGTAATCTAACAAGATATACAACTTAGTAGATGCACTTCATTTCCAACGCAGTTTGCTTAGAAAACAAACAATTCATTGTTGAAAAGTGTACTGTGCGTAATAAGCTAGTACTTTTCTCGGAATGAGTGGATTTCTTACGAGGAGTCTTCAGTGCAGCAAGATCAAACTTTCCTAGTTTGTGTAATCTAACTAGATGTACAACTTAATAGATTCGCTTCATTTCCAACCCAGAAGGTTTAGAAAAGAAACATATTGATTCCCCAAAACCATACTGTGTGAAATAAACTAGTTCAGTTCTCGGAAAGAGTTGCTTTCTTAGGAAGAGGCTTCAGTGTAGTAAGATCAAACTTGGTGTAATCTAACAAGATATACAACTTAGTAGGTTAGCTTCATTTCTAAACTAGTTTGTTTAGAAAACAAAAAGCTTGATTCCCCAAAACTGTAATCTTACTAGATATACAACTTAGTAGATTCATTTCATTTCTAAAGTAGTTTGTTTAGAAAACAAACACCTTCATTGCTGAACACTGTACTGTGTGAAATAATGTAGTTCTCTTCTTGGAGTGAGTTGTTTCTTACAAAGATTCTTCAGTGCAGGAAGATCAAACAGTGCTAGTTTGTGTAATCTAACAAGATATACAACTTTGTAGGTTAGCTTCATTTCTAAACTAGGTTGTTTAGAAAACAAAAACCTTGATTCCCCAAAACTGTACTGTGTAAAATAAGCTCGTTCTGTTCTCAGAATGAGTTTCTCTCTTACGAAGAGTCATCAGTGCAGCAAAATCAAACTTTGCTAGTTTGTGTAATCTAACTAGATGTACATCTTCGTACCTTTATCTCATTTCTAACATAGTTTGTTTGGAAAACAAACACCTTCATTGCCGAAAACTACTGTGTGAAATATGCTAGTACTGTTCTCGGAATGAGTTGCTTTCTTACGAAGAGTCTTCAGTGCAGCAAGATCAAACTTTCCTAGTTTGTGTAATCTAACTAGATGTACCACTTAATAGATTCGCTTCTTTTCCACCACACAAAGTTTAGAGAAGAAACATCTTGATTCCCCAAAACCGTACTGTGTGAAATAAGCTAGTTCGGTTCTCAGAATGAGTTGCTTTCTTACGAAGAGTCTTCAGTGCAGCAAGATCAAACTTTCCTAGTTTGTGTAATCTAACTAGATGTACCACTTAATAGATTCTCTTCTTTTCCAACGCAGAAGGTTTAGAAAAGGAACATCTTGATTCCCCAAAACTGTACTGTGTGAAATAAGCTAGTTCAGTTCTCAGAATGAGTTGCTTTCTTACGAAGAGTCTTCAGTGCAGCAAGATCAAACTTTGCTAGTTTGTGTAATCTAACAAGATATACAACTTAGTAGATTCACTTCATTTCCAATGCAGTTTGCTTAGAAAGCAAACACTTTCATTGCCAAAAACTGTACTGTGTCAAATAAGCTAGTACTGTTCTCGGAATGAGTGGCTTTCTTATGAAGAGTCATCAGTGCAGCAAAATCAAACTTTGTTCTTTTGTGTAATCTAACTAGATGTACAACTTAGTAGATTCTTTTCATTTCTAGTGTAATTTGTTTAGACAACAAACAGCTTCATTGCTGAAAACTGTACTGTGTGAAATAAGCTAGTACTGTTCTCAGAATGAGTTGCTTTTTTACGAAGAGTCTTCAGTGCAGCTAGATCAAACTTTGCTAGCTTGTGTAATCTAACTAGATGTACAACTTAATAGATTTGCTTCATTTCCAATACAAAGGTTTAGAAAAGAAACATCTTGATTCCCCAAAACCCTACTGTGTGAAATAAGCTGTTCTCGGAATGAGTTGCTTTCTTACGAAGAGTCTTCAGTGCACCAAGATCAAACTTTGCTAGTTTGTGTTATCTAACAAGATATACAAGTTAGTAGGTTAGCTTCATTTCTAAACAAGTTTGTTTAGAAAACAAAAACCTTGATTCTTCAAAACTGTACTATGTGAAATAAGCAAGTTCTGTTCTCAAAATGAGTTGCTTTCTTACGAAGAGTCATAAGTGCAGCAATATCAAACTTTGCTAGTTTGTGTAATCTACCTAGATGTACAACTTAGTACATTCATTTCATTTCCAACGTAGTATGTTTAGAAAACAAACACCTTCATTGCCGAACCCTGTACTGTGTGAAATAACATAGTTCTGTTTTCGGAATGAGTTGCTTTCTTAAAAAGAGTCTTCAGTGCAGCAAGATCAAACTTTGCTAGTTTGTGTAAGCTAACAAAATATACAATTTACTAGATTCACTTCCTTTCCAACGCAGTTCGGTTAGAAAACAAACACCTTCATTGCTGAAAACTGTACTGTGTGAAATACCCTAGATCTATTCTCGAAATTAGTTGCTTTCTTACGAAGAGTCTTCAGTGCAGCAAGATCAAACTTTGCTAGTTTGTGTTATCTAACAATATGAACAACTTAGTAGGTTAGCTTCATTTCTAATGTAATTTGTTTTGAAAACAAACACCTTGATTTCTAAACACTGTACTGTGGGAAATAAGCTAGTATTGTTCTTGGACTGAGTTGTATTCCTACGAAGAGTCTTCAGTGCAGCAACATCAAAGTTTGCTAGTTTGTGTAATCAAACTAGATGTACAACTTAATAGATAAGCTTCCTTTCCAATGCAGAAGGTCTAGAAAAGAAACCTCTTGATTCCCCAAAAATGTACTGTGTGAAATAAGCTTTTCTCAGAATGAGTTGCTTTCTTACAAAGAGTCTTAAGTGCAGCAAGATCAAACTTTGCTAGTTTGTGTAATCTAACAAGATGTACAACTTAGTAGGTTAGCTTCATTTCCAAACTAGTTTGTTTAGAAAACAAAAACCTTGATTCCCCAAAACTGCACTCTGTGAAATAAGGTAGTTCTCTTCTCAGAATGAGTTGCTTTCTTACGAAGAGTCATCAGTGCAGCAAAATCAAACTTTGCTAGTTTGTGTAATCTAACTAGATGTACAACTTAGTTCACTCATTTCATTTCTAACATCGTTTGTTTAGAAAACAAACACCTTCATTGCTGAACACTGTACTGTGTGAAATAACATAGTTCTGTTTTTGGAATGAGTTTCGTTCTTACCAATAGTCTTCAGTGCAGCAAGATCAAAGTTTGCTCGTTTGTGTAATCTAACTAGATGTACAACTTAATAGATTCACTTCATTTCCAACACAGAAGTTTTAGAAAAGAAACATCTTGATTCCCCAAAACCGTACTGTGTGAAATAAGCTAGTTCTGTTCTTGGAATGAGTTCCTTTCTTTCGAAGAGTCTTCAGTGCAGCAAGATCAATCGTTGCTAGTTTGTGTAATCTAACAAGATATACAACTTAGTAGGTTAGCTTCATTTCTAAACTAGTTTGTTTAGAAAACAAAAACCTTGATTCCCCAAAACTGTACTGTGTGAAATAAGCTAGTTCTGTTCTCAGAATTAGTTGCTTTCTTACGAAGGGTCATCAGTGCAGAAAAATCAAACTTTGCTAGTTTGTGTAATCTAACTAGACATACAACGTAGTAGATTCATTTCATTTCTAACATCATTTGTTTAGAAAACAAACACCTTCATTGACAAACACTGTACTGTGTGAAATAACGTAGTTGTGTTCTCGGAATGAGTTGCTTTCATACAGAGTCTTCAGAGCAGCAAGATCAAACTTTGCCAGTTTGTGTAATCTTACAAGATGTAAAACGTGATAAGTTACCTTCATTTCTAAACTAGTTTGTTTAGAAAACAAACACCTTGATATCCCAAAACTGTACTGTGTGAAATACGGTAGATCTGTTCTCGAAATGAGTTGCATTCTAACGAAGACTCTTCAGTGCAGCAAGATCAAAGTTTGCTAGTTTGTGTAATCTAACAAGATACACAACTTAGTAGGTTCACTTCATTTCCAACGCAGTTTGCTTAGAAAGCAAACACCTTCATTGCCGAAAAGTGTACTGTGTGAAATAAGCTAGTACTGTTCTCGGAATGAGTTGCTTTCTTACGAAAACTCTTCATTGCAGCAAGATCAAACTTTGCTAGTTTGTGTAATCTAACTAGATGTACAACTTAATAGATTCGCTTCATTTCCAACGCACAAGGTTTGGAAAAGAAACATCTTGATTCCCCAAAACGGTATTGTGTGAAATAAGCTAGTTCTGTCCTCAGAATGACGTGTTTTCTCAGGAAGAGTCTTCAGTGCAGCAAGATCAAACTTTCGTGGTTTGTGTAATCTGACAAGATATACAACTTAGTAGGTTAGCTTCATTTCTAAACTAGTTTGTTTAGAAAACAAAAACCTTGACTCCCCAAAACTGTACTGTGTGAAAAAAGCTAGTTCTGTTCTCAGAATGAGTTACTCTCTTACGAAGAGTCATCAGTGCAGCAAAATCAAACTTTCTTAGTTTGTGTAATCTAACTAGATGTACATCTTAGTAGATTCATTTCATTTCTAACGTAGTTTGTTTAGAAAACAAACACCTTCATTTCCTAACACTGTACTGTGTGAAATGAACTAGTTCTGTTCTCGGAATGAGTTGCTTTCTTACAAACAGTCTTCAGTGCAGCAAGATCAAATTTTGCCAGTTTGTGTAATCTAACAAGATGTAAAACTTGATAAGTTAGTTTCATTTCTAAACTAGTTTGTTTAGAAAACAAACACCTTGATTCCCCAAAACTGTACTGTGTGAAATACGCTAGATCTGTTCTCGAAATGAGTTGCTTTCTTACGAAGAGTCTTCAGTGCAGCAAGATCAAACTTTGGTATTTTGTGTTTTCTAACAAGTTATACAACTTGGTAGATTCACTTCATTTCCAATGCAGTTTGCTTAGAAAGCAAACACCTTCATTGCCGAAAACTGTACTGTGTGAATTAAGGTAGTACTGTTCTTTGAATAAGTTGCTTTCTTACGAAGAGTCATCAGTGCAGCCAGATCAAACTTTGCTAGTATGTGTAATCTAACTAGATGTACAACTTAATAGACTTGCTTCATTACCAACGCAGAAGGTTTAGAAAAGAAACATCTTGATTCCCCAAAAGTGTACTGTGTGAAATAAGCTAGTTCTGTTCTAGGAATGAGTTGCTTTCTTACCAAGAGGCTTCAGTGCAGCAAGATCAAACTTTGCTAGTTTGTGAAATCTAACAAGCTATACATCTTTGTATGTTAGCTTCATTTCTAAACTAGTTTGTTTAGAAAACAAAAACCTTGATTCCCCAAAACTGTATTGTGTGAAATATGCTAGTTCTGTTCTCAGAATGAGATGCTTTCTTACGAAGAGTCATCAGTGCAGTAAAATCAAACTTTGCTAGTTTGTGTAATCTAACACGATGTACAACTTAGTAGATTCATTTCATTTCTAACGTAGTTTGTTTAGAAAACAAACACCTTTATTGCCGAACACTGCACTGTGTGAAATAACCTAGCTCTGTTCTCGGAATGAGTTGCTTTCTTACAAAAAGTCTTCAGTGCAGCAAGGTCAAACTTTGCTAGTTTGTGTAATCTAACAAGATGTAAAACGTGAAAAGTTAGCTTCATTTCTAAACTAGTTTGTTTATAAAACAAACACCTTGATTCGCCAAAACTGTACTGTGTGAAATACGCTAGATTTCTTCTCGAAATGAGTGGCTTTCTTACGAAGAGTCTTCAGTGAAGCGAGATCAAACTTTGCTAGTCTGTATAATCTAACAAGATATAAAACTTGGTAAGTTAGTTTCATTTCTAAAGTAGTTAGTTTAGAAAACAAACACCTTGATTCTGCAAAACGGTACTGTGTGTTATAAACTAGTTCTGTTCTCGGAAAGAGTTGTTTTCTTACGAAGAGTCTTGAAGGCAGCAAGATCAAACTTTGCTAGTTTGTGTAATCTAACAAGATGTACAGCTTAGTAGGTTAGCTTCATTTCTAATGTAGTTTGTTTAGAAAACAAACAGCTTGATTGCTTAACACTGTACTGTGTGAAATAAGCTAGTTCTGTTCTCGGAAAGAGTTGCTTTCTTATGAACAGCCTTCAGTGAAGCAAAATGAAGCTTTATTAGTTTGCATAATCTAACAAGATGAACAACTTAGTCAGTTAGCTTCATTTGTAATGGAGTTTGTTTAGAAAACAAACAAACACCTTGATTCCACAACACTTTACTGTGTAAAAGAACCTAGTTCCGTTCTCGGAATGAGTTGCTTTCTTTCGAAAGTCTTCTGTGCAGCCAGATGAAACTTTGCTAGTTTGTGTAATCCAACAAGATATAAAACTTGGTAAGTTAGCTTCACTCTAAACTAGTTAGTTTAGGAAACAAACACCTTGATTCTCCAAAACTGTACTGTGTGAAATAAGCTAGTTCTGTTCTCGGAATGAGTTCCTTTCTTATCAAGTTGCTTCAGTGAAGCAAGATGAAGCTTTACTTGTTTGTGTAATCGAACTAGATGTACGACCTAGTAGATTCATTTCATTTCACGTAGTTTTTTAGAGAACAAACACCTTCATTGCCTAACTCTGTACTGTGTGAAATAAGCTAGTTCTGTTCTCCGAATGAGTTGCTTTCTTACAAAAAGTCTTCAGTGTATGAAGATCAAACTTTGCTAGTTTGTATAATCGAACAAGATATGAAACTTGGTAAGTTAGCCTCATTTCTAGACTGGTTTGTTTAGAAAAGAAACAGTTTGATTCCCCAAAACTGTATTGTGTGAAATAAGCTAGTTCTGTTCTCATAATGAGTTGTTTTCTTGACAAGAGACTTCAGTGAAGCAAGATCAAACTTTCCTAGTTTGTGTAATCTAAGAAGATGTACCATTTAGTACATTCTCTTCATTTCCAACGCAAATTTATCAGAAAACAAACACCTTCATTGTTATCTAACTAGATGTACAACTTAGCAGATTCAATTCATTTCTAACATAGTTTGTTTAGAAAACAAACACCTTCATTGCGGAAGCCTGTACTGTGTGAAATAAGCTAGTTCTGTTCTTGGAATGACTTGCTTTCTTACAAAGAGTCTTTAGTGCAGCAAGATCAAACTTTGCCAGTTTGTGTAATTCAACAAGATGTAAAATTTGATAAGTTAGCTTCATTTCTAAACTAATTTGTTTAGAAAACAAATACCTTGATTCCCCAAAACTGTACTGTGTGAAATACGCTAGATCTGTTCTCGAAATGAGTCGCTGTCTTACGAAGAGTATTCAGTGCAGCAAAATCAAACTTTGCTAGTTTGTATAATCTAACAAGATATACAACTTAGTAGATTCACTTCCTTTCCATCGCAGTTTGCTTAGAAAGCAAACACCTTCATTGCCGAAAACTACTGTGTGAAATAAGCTAGTACTGTTCTCGGTATGAGTTGCTTCCTTACGAAGAGTCTTCAGTGCAGCAAGATCAAACTTTGCTAGTTTCTGTAATCTAACAAGATATACAACTTAGTAGATTCACTTCATTTCCAATGCAGTTTGCTTAGAATGCAAACACCTTCAATGCCGAAAACTGTACTGCGTGAAATACGCTACATCTGTTCTCGAAATGAGTAGCTTTCTTATGAAGATTCTTTAGTGCAGCAAGATCAAACTTTGCTAGTTTGTGTAATCTAACAAGATGTAAAACCTGGTAAGTTAGCATCATTTCTAAAGTAGTTAGTTTAGAACACAGACACCTTGATTCCCCAAAACTGTACTGTGTGAAATAAGCTAGTTCTGTTCTCAGAATGAGTTGCTTTCTTACAAAGAGTCTTCAGTGCAGCAAGATCAAACTTTGCTAGTTTGTGTAATCTAACTAGATGTACTACTTAGTATATTCATTTCTTTTGTAACGTACTTTTTTTAGAAAACCAAACCCTTCATTTCCGAACACTGTACTGCGTGAAATAAGCTAGTTCTGTTCTCGGGATGAGTTGCTTTCTTACGAAGAGTCTTCAGTGCAGCAAGACCAAACTTTGCTAGTTTGTGTAATCTAACAAGATGTACAACTTAATCAGTTAGCTTCATTTGTAATGTAGTTTGTTTAGAAAACAAACACCTTGATTCCTCAACACTTTACTGTGTGAAAGAAGCTAGTTCTGTTCTCGGAATGAGTTGCTTTCTTATGAAGAGTCTTCAGTGCAGCAAGATCAAACTTTTCTATTTTGTGTAATATAACAAGATGTACAACTTAGTCAGTTAGCTTCATTTGTAATGTAGTTTGTTTAGAAAACAAACACCTTGATTCCTCAACCCTTTACTGTGTGAAAGAAGCTAATTGTGTTCTCGGAATGAGTTGCTGTCTTACGAAGAGTCTTCAGTGCAGCAAGATCGAACTTTGCTAGTTTGTGTAATCTATCAAGATATAAAACTTCTTAAGTTAGCTTCATTTCTAAGCTAGTTTGTTTAGAACGAAAAACACCTTGATTCACCAAAACTGTACTGTGGCAAAGAATCTAGTTCTGTTCTCGGAATTAGTGGTTTTCTTACGAAGAGACTTCAGTGAAGCAAGATCAAATTTTCTTAGTTTGTGTAATCTCACAAGATGTACAACTTAGTAGGGTACCTTCATTTATAACGTAGTTTGTTTAGAAAACAAACCCCTTCATTGCCGAACTCTGTACTGTGTGAAATAAGCTAGTTCTATTCTCAGAATGAGTTGTTTTCTTACGAAGAGTCTTCAATGCAGCAAGATCAAACTTTCCTAGTTTGTGTAATCTAACAAGATGTACAAATTTATAGATTCATTTCATTTCTAACGTAGTTTGTTTAGAAAACAAACACCTTCATTCCCGAACTCTGTACTGTGTGAAATAAGCTAGTTCTGTTCTCGCAATGAGTTGTTTACTTACGAAGAGTCTTCAATGCAGCAAGATCAAACTTTGCTAGTTTGTGTAATCTAACAAGATATATAACATGGTAATTTAGCTTCATTTCCAAACTAGTTTTTTAGAAAACAAACACCTTGAGCTTCCAGTCAAGATGGCAGCTACCTAACCTCTCCTCACTTCACGGGGAAGAAAACAGAAGAATACTTAAGGTTAAAGGGACCTTTTTACAGGGGTTGCTGGCTCCCGCATGCTTCCAGAGGGCAGGGGTGGATTTGCAATATAAGGAAACCACTGATTCCCAAGCTCTTGGCAGGCGCCACTTCCTGAAGGTCCCGCTGGACCTGCCTGAGGCCCCTGGCCAGCCAGAAACAGAGCACTGTTGCAGCCAGGTCCCCAGGTCTGTGGATCCACCAAGTGTGCTAGATCCGTCCCACTTCCCCGGCCAGAACCCTGGGTGCGCCAATACAGTTAGGTGCCTGGGTCCACAGAGTGAGACAGATTTGTCCCACCTCCTGACCCCAGCCAGAGCCCCTGGGCACGCCAATACAGTTAGGTGCTGGGGTCCACAGAGTGAGACAGATTTGTCCCATTTCCTGATCCCAGCCAGAGCCCCTGGGCACGCCAATACAGTTAGGTGCCTGGGTCCACAGAGTGAGACAGTTTCATCCCACTTCCTGCTCCCCAGCCAGAGCCCCTGGGCGCGCCAATACAGTTAGGTGCCTGGGTCCACAGAGTGAGACAGATTCCTCCCACTTCCTGATCCAGGCCAGAGCCCCTGGGCGCAGCAATACAGTTAGGTGCTTGGGTCCACAAAGTGAGACAGATTCGTCCCACTTCCTGATCCCGGCCAGAGCCCCTGGGCGCGCCAATACAGTTAGGTGCCTGGGTCCACAGAGTGAGACAGATTCATCCCACTTCCTGATTCCGGCCAGAGCCCCAGGGCGCAGCAATACAGTTAGGTGCCTGGGTCCACAGAGTGAGACAGATTAGTCCCACTTCCTTATCCCGGCCAGAGCCCCTGGGTGCATCAATACAGTTAGGTGCCTGGGTCCACAGAGTGAGACAGATTCGTCCCACTTCCTGCTCCCGGCCAGAGCCCCTGGGTGCGCCAATACACTTAGGTGCCTGGGTCCTCACAGTGAGATGGATTCGTCCCACTTCCTGCTCCCCAGCCAGAGCCCCTAGGTGCAGCAATACAGTTAGTTGCCTGGGGCTGTGGTCCTGCACAGTGGCACAGTGAGACAGTTTCATCCCACTTCCTGCTTCTGGCCAGAGCACCTGGGCAAGCCAAGACAGTTAGGTGCCTGGGTCCTCACATTGAGACGGATTCATCCCACTTCCTGCTCCCCAGCCAGAGCTCCTGGGCGCAGCAATACAGTTAGGTGCCTGGGTCCTCACAGTGAGACAGATTCGTCCTACTTCCTGCTCCCGGCCAGAGCCCCCAGGTGTGGCAATACAGTTAGGTGTCTGGCACTTTGGATCCAACGAGTGAGAGAGATTCATTCCACGTCCTGCTCCACGGGCAAAGCCCCTGAGTGAGCCATTGCAGCCAGGTGCTTGGGTCTGTGGATCTGCTGAGCAAGACATATTTGTCCCACTCCTGGCTCCCTGGCCAGAGCCCTGGTGCACCATCGCAGGCAGGTGCCCTGGGCTTGTGGAGCCATATAACCTGCCTGGAACCTGTGCAGCCACACCACAGGTCAAGTCCCACCCATTCCCTGAGACATCACAAAATAGATCCCACTGAGCCAGTGTCTCTGAACTGGTGTGATGCGCACATCACAGTGAAAAGGGAAGAGCATGAAAAACCAGACACAAGTAAATCAAGCTACACTATCCAGTCCTACAATGGATGTCTCGAAGCAAATCATAGAAGAGGCATTAGAATCAGAACCCCAAAATGAAGAGACAAGCTATGCAACCCTGGCCAAGCAAATAGCACAACTCTCAGAAAGTCAACAAAGAGCCAATAATTGTATGAATGTTATCCTTGCTAGATTAGGCCTAATAGAAAAGAACCAGGAAGGATTCCAAAAACAGTTAAATGAGCTGAAGGAGAGTGAAAAAAAAAGAAGTCCTCAATAGCCAGATGGCTAAGTTCAATGAAGTCATAAAAAAATGCAAGGATGAACTCCAAGAAGCATTAAGAAGGTCAGAAAATGACGTGAAAAGGGAACTAGACAGAGGGATGGAAACTATACATAAAAAAACAGTAGAAAATATGAACCAAATTGAACAAACCCAAAACTCTATAGAAGCTCTTAAGAATAGAGTCAGCCAAGTAGAGGATAGAAACTCAGAACTGGAAGACAAAACAGAAGAAACAGTTCATGAGTCCAGAAACTTCAACAAGTTCAAAAATTATTGTGAACAGAACATGAGGGAAATGTGGGATACCCTGAAGCGTCCAAACATTAGGATCATGGGCATACCAGAGGGGGAAGAAACACAGACTAAAGAATGGAAAGCTTATTCAACAAAATAATTGAAGAAAACTTTCCCACTCTCTCAAGAGAAAATCCCATCAAGCTATAAGAAGCTACAAGAACTCCAAACAGACTGGACCAAAGGAGAAATTCTCCGAGACACATTATCTTTAAGACTCTAAACATCAAGCACAAAGAGAAAATCCTAAAAGCAGCCAGGGAAAAACAACACATTACATATAAAGGAAACACCATTAGAATTACCTCAGATTTCTCAATGGAAACCCTAAAAGCCAGAAGGGCCTGGAATGGAAGAATGAAAACTCTAAGAATCCATGGTTTCCAGCCACAACTACTCTATCCAGCAAAAGTATCCCTCATAATAGATGGTGAAAGAAAAACATTCCATGATAAAACTCATCTCTACAAATATATGAACACAAAGCCAAACCTACAGAAAGTACTTCAGGAAATTTTTCACACAGAAGAAACAAATAACCAATCTCAAGAGCTCTCAAGAAGCAGTCCACATTAACCCCTTACCCCTCCAAAACAAACAAACAAAAAAAACCACAAAGACCACAACCCACTACAATATGGCTGGTATTAAATCAAACCTTAAACTAATATCTCTGAACATTAATGGCCTCAATTCACTCATCAAAAGACATAAGCTAACAGGGTGGATCAGAAAACTGGACCCCTCAATCTGCTGTCTTCAAGAAACCCACCTCACCACTAAAGACAGACACCTCCTTCACGTGAAAGGGTGGAAAATGATATTCCAAGCAATCACAAACACGAAAAAAGCAGGCATAGCTATACTTATATCAGATAAAATAGACTTCAAACCAAAATTAACCAAAAAAGAAAAAGAAGACCACTTCTTACTTATCAAGGGAAAAATCCAACAAGAGGACATCACAATCATCAATATTTACGCACCAAACACAGGTGCACCACAATTCATAAAGCAAAATCTACTTGGCAACAAAACAGTAATAAACACCAACACCATCATAGTCGGGGACTTCAATACTCCACTATCAACAATGGATAGATCATCCAAACAGAAAATTAATAGAGAAGTAAGAGAGCTCAACAACACCATAGAGCAACTAGACCTAACAGACGTATATAGAACATTCCACCCAAAATCTACAGATTACACATTCTTCTCAGCAGCACATGGAACCTTCTCTAAAATAGATCATGTACTGGGCCACAAAGCCTGCCTCCATACTTTCAAGAAAATTGATGTAATTTCCTGCATGATATCAGACCACAATGCTGTAATGCTAGAAATTAACAACAAAAAGTACACCAGGAATCCCTCTACCTCCTGGAAATTGAACAACACACTTTTAAACAACAAATGGGTTGTGGATGAAATAAAGAATGAAATTGCAAAATTTCTAGAACTCAATGACAATGAGAACACATCATACCAAAACTTGTGGGACACAATGAAGGCAATCCTTAGGGGAAAAATCATAGCACTAAATGCCATCATAAGAAAAATAGAAAGATCCCAAATCAATAACCTGACCATTCACCTAAAAGCATTGGAAAGGCTAGAAGAAGCCAACCCAAAAATTTCCAGACGGAAAGAATAATTAAAATCAGAGCAGAAATTAATGAATTGGAAACTAAGAGGACAATTAAGAAAATTGACGAAACAAAGAGCTGGTTCTTCGAAAAAATTAACAAGATAGATACACCCCTGGCCAATTTGGTCAAGCGGAAAAAAGAAACACTTCAACAAAATTAGAAATGAAAAGGGAGAGATCACAACAGACATGAGCGAAAAAGGAAGAGTTATTAGGACTTATTTTAAAAACCTCTACTCCATAAAACAGGAAAATATGGAGGAAATGGATAAATTCCTAGACACATATCACCTAACAAAGCTAAGCCCAGAGCAGATTAATTTCCTAAACAAACCCATCACATCCTTCGAGATAGAAGAGGTAATCAAACACCTCCCCAAAAAGAAGAGTCCAGGACCAGATGGTTTCTCAGCAGAATTCTACCAAACCTTCATGGAAGAACTGAAAGCAATTCTTCTCAAACTCTGCCACACAATAGGAGAACAGGGAGAGATCCCCAACTCTTTTTATGAAGCTAGTATCACCCTAATTCCAAAACCAGGCAGGGACGCCACAAGAAAGGAAAATTACAGGCCCATTTCTCTGATGAACATAGACGCAAAGATCCTTAACAAAATTCTTGCAAACCGAATTCAACAGTACATCTAAGGCATTATCCACCTTGATCAAGTAGGCTTCATCCCTGGAACGCAGGGGTGGTTCAACATACGGAAATCTGTCAATGTAATACACCACATAAACAAGCTGAAACACAAAAACCACATGATCATTTCGATAGATGCAGAAAAAGCCTTTGAAAAAATACAACATCACTTCATGATCAAAACATTGGATAGAGTAGGTATTGACAGACCTTATCTCAACATAATAAAGGCTATATATAAAGCACCTAAAGCCCAAGTAATTCTTAATGGGGAGAGACTGAAAGAATTCCAATTGAGGTCAGGAACAAGGCAGGGGTGTCCACTCTCACCTCTGCTCTTCAACATAGTGCTAGAAGTATTAGCTCAAGCAATAAGACAGGAGAAAGAAATCAAAGGGATACAAATTGGAAAGGAAGAAGTTAAGTTAGCCTTATTCACAGATGACATGATTCTATACATAAGTGACCCAAGAACTTCCATCCCAAAACTCTTAAAGGTGATTACCACCTTCAGCAAAATAGCAGGATACAAAATCAATGCACAGAAATCAGTAGCCTTTTTGTATGCAAAGGACAAAGAGACAGAAAAAGAAATAACTAACATCGTCCCAATTTCAATTGCAACAAAGAAAATAAAATACCTTGGAAAAACATTAACTAAGCAAGTGAAAGACCTATACAATGAAAACATGAAAACTCTCAAAAAAGAAATTGAGGAGGTCCTATAAAAATGGAAAGACCTCTTGGATTGGTAGAATTAACATTGTGAAAATGGCAATTTTACCTAAAGCACTTTATAGATTCAATGCAATGCCGATAAAAATCCCAACTTCCTTCTTCAATGAGATAGAAAAAAGTATCTCAAAATTCATATGGAAAGGCAGAAGGCCTCGGATATCCAAGCTCATCCTCAGCAAAAGAAACACCTCTGGAGGCATCACCATACCTGCTCTAAAGTTATACTACAAAGCCATTGTAATAAAAACAACCTGGTACTGGCACAAAAACAGGAATATAGACCAATGGAACAGAATTGAAGACCCAGACTTTGGGTCAAGAAACTGCAGCTACTTGATATTTGACAAAGGCCCTTAGCAATGTAGAATGGAAAAAGGACAGCATCTTCAACAAACGGTGCTGGACAAACTCGACAACCATATGTAGGAAAATGAAACTCGACCCACACATCTCTCCATGCACAAAAATTAAGTCCAAATGGATAAAAGACCTTAATATAAAACCAGAAACTCTGCTACTACTGGAAGAAAAAATAGGAGGAACCTTCCACGATATAGGAGTGGGAAAAGATTTCCTGAACAAAACCTCAGCAGCTCAGGAAATTAAACAATCACTCAACCATTGGGATCTCATGAAGCTGAAAAGCTTTTTCACTGACAAAAATATTATAAACAAAACCAGCAGAATACCCACAGAATAGGAGAAAATTTTCACCAGCTATACAACTGACAAAGGCCTAATTTCTAGAATCTACAAAGAACTCCAAAACCTAAACAATAAATCACCAAACAACCCACTTACAAAGTGGGGCAGAGAACTGCACAGGCAGTTCTCAGAGGAAGAAATACAAATAGCAAACACACATTTAAGAAAATGTTCAACATCCCTAATCATCAGGGAAATGCAAATTAAAACAACTATGAGATTCCACCTTACCCCAGTAAGCATGGCGAACATTAAAAAAAACAATGAAAACAAATGCTGGCGAGGCTGCAGAGAAATAGGAACAAGTCTTCACTGTTGGTGGGAATGTAAAATGGTTCAACCACTATGGACAGCTATATGGAGACTATTGAAAAGGATGACCATAGACTTAACAATGGATCCAGTTATTCCCTTATTGGGCATTTACCCTAAAGGCCCCAAGCCTCAGCTCAGAAACATTTGCTCAACCATGTTTATAGCTGCTCAATTCATAATGGCAAAGAGCTGGAATCAACCCAGGTGTCCATCACTAGATGAATGGATAACAAAGATGTGGTATATCTATACTATGGAATTCTATGTAGCAGTAAGGAAAGATGAAATAAGGAAATTTGAAAAAAAATGGTCAAACATGGAACATATCATCCTCAGTGAGCTCACCCAAGCACAAAAAGATAATCGTCGCATGGTCTCATTTATCTGTCGCCCCTAACCAGATTCCACGTGACATGTGGCCAAACCTAATAAACACTCTGAGGACGAGACAAGAAGGAGGGTGGGATGGAGGGAGGGTAAAGGTGGGAGGGAATGAGAGGGTGGGAGGGAGGACAAGGGGGGATACAAATTGGGACCCAAAAGGGAAAAATACTACAAAACCCTTTACTCTGAAGAACAGGCTAAAACAGTTATCCTTCAGCAGGCCTACAGAGGGAATACTCGAACCACAGGAACCTGGAGAGAACATGATGAAGGCCAACTTTAATCTTGTCCTGCTTCTCTTTCTCTTCTCTCTCCCTCCCTCCCTTCCTCTCTCTCTCTCTCTCTCTCTCTTTCTCTTTCTCCCTCTCCCTCTCCTCTCTATACTCACTTTCTCTTTTACATTATGTATCTTTTTCCTCTCTCATCTTCCTAGGTGCAGAATTATAACTCCGAGTGCCAGCAGGGGTTAACTTCCACAATGAGCTGTTGATCTGAAACACCTACAAGTTACCCCAAAAAAGACAGACTTCGGTCAGAGTACTTGGTGACCCACCAAAGGTCAACGGTAAGACCGTACTGTCGAAGACAGCATACGTGTGTGAGACCAAACACAGAGCGAGACCTGGCCAGAATATGGAAGAAGGTCAATCCCCAGACAGTTAGCTAGTCTAGTACCAGAGGGTGCTACACGAGCAACTGGGGGAAAATGTCTGACATTGGTCCAAACAACTTGCAGTCTAAGATACCCAGCAGGAAACAATCTGATGTAATGCTCATACAAGTGCAGTAGTGGCAAACAGCCATGGTGGGTAACCAACTGCTCTTGATTTGGCTAATAAATCCATTCAGTGGAATGGAACTCATTGCTAGAACTGGGAAATAAGTCAAAGCCATGTACAAAAAATGAGCTCAGTCTCCAAGATCTAGAGGCCACCAAATGTGGCTAGAAGAGAGCCAATGCATATAAATTTCCCTCCAAAACATATATGGTTATCCCTTCTATCTAGTACTAACTTCTCTCTCTGTTGGAGAATTTGCTTATCTCTTTTCAGGTGGATAACGAACCTGAAGGGATGATCAGCTAACCACACCCCACCATCTGAAACCATAGAACAATGCACGGGAAGGGCAAGAATACGGCGCTCAAGGCGATCACAACACCAGAAAAAGGCTGCAGGAGATAAACACAGAGAACATCCAACTCCAACTAAGCCAGATATCCAGAGACACAGAGGCTCCCAAAACCTCATCAAGGAAGCAGAACTAAAATGACCCCAATGTGGCTCAGGGAAACTTGCGGAAGAGGGGGGCGGAAAGATTGTGAGAGTCACAAGTTGGGGCATTATGCACAGAGACTGGGGCCTATCCACCAGAACTCTTGAGCAAACTCACAATGCCCAATTCACATTCCCCATTGATGAGGGCCCCTTTGAAAGCGGGAGAAAGGGGAGGAGGACAATGCAACCAATACTATGAATGTAAAATCAGAAAAATATAAATAAAAAATATATATTTACTAATGAATAAATAACTAAATAAATAGAAATGAAGCTAACCTACTAAGTAATATATCTTGTTAGATTACACAAACTAACAAAGTTTGATCTTGCTGCACTGAAGAATCTTCGTAAGAAAGCAACTCACTCCAAAAACAGAACTAGCTTATTTCACACAGTACAGTGTTCGGCAATGTAGGTGTTTGTTTTCTGAATAATCTGCGTTGGATATGAAGCGAATCTACTAAGTTGTACACCTTGTTAGATTACACAAACTAGGAAAGTTTGATATTACTGCACTGAAGACTCTTCGTAAGAAAACAACTCATTCCGAGAAAAGAACTAGCTTATTTCACACAGTACAGAGTTCGGCAATGAAGGGGTTTATTTTCTAAACAAAGTACGTTATAAATGAAGGTACCCTACTAAGTTGTACATCTTGTGAGATTAGACAAACTAACAAAGTTTTATCTTGCTGCACTGAAGTCTCTTCGTAAGAAAACCACTCATTCCGAGAACAGAACTAGCTTATTTCACACAGTAGTTTGGGGAATCAAAGTTTTTGTTTTCTAAACAAACTAGTTTAGAAATGAAGCTAACGTACTAAGTTGTACATCTTGTTAGATTACACAAACTAGCAAAGTTTGATCTTACTGCACTGAAGATTCGTCCTAAGAAAGCAACTCATTCCTAGAACAGAACTAGCTTCTTTAACACAGTAAGCTGTTGAGGAATCAATGTGTTTGTTTTCTAAACAAAGTACATTACAAATGAAACTAACTGACTAAATTGTGATTCTTCAGCACAGCAAGATCAAACTTTATTAGATTTGTAATCTAACTAGATGTACAACATAGTAGATTCATTTCATTTTATCGTAGTTTGTTTAGAAAACAAACACCATGATTCTTCAACACTTTACTGTGTGAAAGAACCTAGTTCTGTACTGCGAATAAGTTGCTTTCTTACGAAGAGTCTTCAGTGCATTAAGATCAAACTTTGCTAGTTTGTATAATCCAACAAGATATAAAACTTGGTAAGTTAGCTTCATTTCTAAACTGGTTTGTTTAAAAAACAAACACTTTGATTCCCCAAAACTGTATTGTGTGAAATAAGCTAGTTCTGTTCTCGTAATGAGTTGTTTTCTTGAGAAGAGACTTCAGTGCAGCAAGATCAAATTTCCTAGTTTGTGTAATCTAAGATGTACCACTTAGTATATTCTCTTCATTTCCAACGCAGATGTTTCAGAAGACAAACACCTTCATTGTTATCTAACTAGATGTACAACTTAGTAGATTCATTTCATTTCTAACATAGTTTGTTTAGAAAACAAACACCTTCATTGCCGAACACTGTACTGTGTGAAATAAGCTAGTTCTGTTCTCGGAATGAGTTGTTTTCTTACGAAGAGTCTTCAAGGCAGAAAGATCAAACTTTGCTAGTTTGTGTAATCTAACAAGATGTAAAATCTTGTAAGTTAGCTTCATTTCTAAACTAGTTAGTTTAGAAAACAAACACCTTGATTCCCCAAAACTGTACTGTGTGAAATAAGCTAGTTCTGTTCTCAGAAAGAGTTGTTTTCTTACGAAGAGTTTCAGGGCAGCAAGATCAAACTTTGGTAGTTTGTGTAATCTAACAAGGTGTAAAATCTTGTATGTTAGCTTCATTTCTAAACTAATTTGTTTAGAAAACAAACACCTTGATTCCGCAAAGCTGTACTGTGTTAAATAAGCTAGTTCTGTTCTCGGAATGAGTTGCTTTCTTACGAAGAATCTTCAGTGCAGCAAGATGAAATTTTATTAGTTTGTGTAATCTAACTAGACGTACAACTTAGTAGATTCATTTCATTTCTAACGTAGTTTGTTTAGAAAACAAACACCTTCATTGCCGAACTCTGTACTGTGTGAACTAAGCAAGTTCTGTTCTCCGAATGAGTTGTTTTCTTATAAAGAGTCTTCAGTGCAGCAAGATCAAACTTTGCTAGTTTGTGTAATCTAACAAGATGTAAAACTTCGTGAGTTAGCTTCATTTCTATACTAGTTAGTTTAGAAAACAAACACCTTATTTCCCCAAAACTGTACTTTGTGAAATAATCTCGTTCTGTTCTCACAATGAGTTGCTTTCTTATCAAGATGCTTCAGTGAATCAAGATGAAGCTTTACTTGTTTGTGTAAACGAACTAGATGTACAACCTAGTAGATTCATTTCATTTCTAACGTATTTTTTTAGAAAACAAACACCTTCATTGCCTAACTCTGTACTGTGTGAAATAAGCTAGTCCTGTTCTCAGAATGACTTGTTTTCTTTCAAAGAGTCTTCAGTGCAGTAAGATCAAACTTTCCTAGTTTGTGTAATCTAACAAGATGAACAACTTAGTAGATTCGCTTCATTTTCAACGCAGATTGTTCAGAAAACAAACACCTTCATTGCCGCACACTGTACTGTGTGAAATAAGCTAGTTCTGATTTCAGAATGAGTTTCTTTCTTATGTAGAGTCTTCAGTACAGCAGGATCAAACTTTATTAGTTTTTGTAATCTAACTAGATGTACAACTTAGTAGTTTCATTTCATTTCTAACGTAGTTTGTTTAGAAAACAAACACCATGATTCCTCAACACTTTACTGTGTGAAAGAACCTAGTTCTTTTCTCTGAATGAGTTGCTTTCTTACGAAAAGTTTTCAGTGCATTAAGATCAAACTTTGCTAGTTTGTATAATCGAACAAGATATAAAACTTGGTAAGTTAGTTTCATTTCTAAACTAGTTAGTTTAGAAAACAAACACCTTGATTCCCCAAAACTGTACTGTGTGTAATAAGCTAGTTCTGTTCTCTGAAATAGTTGTTTTCTTACGAAGAGTCTTCAAGGCAGCAAGATCAAACTTTGCTATTTTGTATAATCTAACAAGATGTAAAATCTTGTAAGTTAGATTCATTTCTAACCTAATTTGTTTAGAAAACAAACACCTTGTCTTCCCAAAGCTGTACTGTGTTAAATAAGCTAGTTCTGTTCTCGGAATGAGTTGCTTTCTTACGAAGAGTCTTCAGTGAAGCAAAATGAAGCTTTACTCGTTTGTGTAACCTAACTACATGTACAACCCAGTAGATTCATTTCATTTCTAACGTAGTATATATAGAAAACCAAGACATTCTTTGCCGAACTTTGTACTGTGTGAAATGAGCTAGTTTGTTCTCTGAATGAGTTGCTTTCTTACGAAGTCTTCAGCGCAGCAAGATCAAACTTTGCTAGTTTGTGTAATCTAACAAGATGTACAATTTAGTAGGTTAGCTTCATTTCTAATGTAGTTTGTTTAGAAAACAAACACCTTGATTGCTTAACACTGTACTGTGTGAAATAAGCTAGTTCTGTTCTCAGAAAGAGTTTTATTCTTGCGAAGAGACTTCAGTGCAGCAAGATCAAACTTAGTCAGTTAGCTTCATTTGTAATGTAGTTTGTTTAGAAAACAAACACCTTCATTGCCGAACTCTGTACTGTGTGAACTAAGCTAGTTCTGTTCTAGGAATGAGTTGTTTTCTTATAAAGAGTCTTCAGTGCAGCAAGATCAAACTTTGCTAGTTTGCGTAATCTAACATGATGTAAAACCTTGTACATTAGCTTCATTTCTAAACTAGTTATTTTAGAAAACAAACACCTTGATTCCCCAAAACTGTACTGTGTGAAATAAGCTAGTTCTGTTTTGGGAATGAGTTGCTTTTTTATCAAGATGCTTCAGTGAAGCAAGATGAAGCTTTACTTGTTTGTGTAATCTAACTATATGTACAACTTAGTAGATTCATTTCATTTCTAACTTAGTTTTTTAGAAAACAAACACCTTCATTGCCGAACTCTGTACTGTGTGAAATAAGTTAGTTCTGTTCTCAGAATGAGTTGTTTTCTTACGAAGGGTCTTCAGTGCAGGAAGATAAAACTTTCCTAGTTTGTGTAATCTAACAAGATGAACAACTTAGTAGAATCGCTTCATTTCCAACGCAGAATGTTCAGAAAAGAAACAACTTCATTTCCGCATACTGCACTGTGTGAAATAAGCTAGTTCTGTTCTCGGAATGCGTTGCTTTCTTCCGAAGACTCTTCAGGGCAGTAAGATGAAACTTTATTAGTTTGTGCGATCTATGTAGATGTACAACTTAGTAGATTCATTTCATTTCTAACGTACTTTGTTTAGAAAACAAAGACCTTCTTTGCTGAACTCTGTACTGTGTGAAATAAGCTAGTTCTCTTCTCGGAATGAGTTGTTTTCTTATAAAGAGTCTTCAGTGTAGCAAGATCGAACTTTGACAGTTTGTGTAATCTCACAAGATGTAAAACCTGGTAAGTTAGCTTTATTTCAATACTAGTTAGTTTAGAAAACAAACACCTTGATTCCCCAAAACTGTACTGTGTGAAATAAGCTGGTTCTGTTCTCGGAATGTGTTGCTTTCTTACGAAGATGCTTCAGTGAAGGAAGATAAGGATTACTTGTTTGTGTAATATTACTAGATGTACAACCTAGTAGATTTATTTCATTTCTATCATAGTTTTTTAGACAACAAACGCCTTGATTCCCCCAAATTGTAATGTGTGTAATAAGCTAGTTCTGTTCTCGGAATGAGTTGGTTTTTTACGAAGAGTCTTCAGTGCAGCAAGATCAAACTTTACTAATTTTTGTAATCAACTAGATGTACAACTTAGTAGATTCTTTTTATTTCTAACTTAGTTTATTTAGAAAACAAACACCTCATTCCCGAAATCTGTACTGTGTGAAATAAGCTAGATCTGTTCTCGGAAAGAGTTGCTTTCTTACGAACAGTCTTCAGTGAAGCAAGATGAAGCTTTAATAGTTTGTGTAATCTAACAAGATGTACAACTTAGTCAGTTAGCTTCATTTGTAATGTAGTTTGTTTAGGAAACAAACAACTTGATTCCTCAACACTTTACTGTGTGAAAGAACCTAGTTCTACTCTTGGAATGAGTTGCTTTCTCTCGAAAAGTCTTCAGTGCAGCAAGATCAAACTTTGTAATTTGTATAATCTTACAAGATATAAAACTTGGTAAGTTAGCTTCATTTCTAAACTAGTTAGTTTAGAAAACAAACACCTTGTTTCCCCAAAACTGTACTATGTGAAATAAGCTAGTTCTGTTCTCGGAATGAGTTGCTTTCTTACGAAGAGTCTTCAGTGCAGGAAGATCAAACATTGCTAGTTTGTGTAATCTAACAAGATGTAAAATCTTGTAAGTTAGCTTCATTTCTAAACTAGTTAGTTTAGAAAACAAACACCTTGATTCCCCAAAGCTGTACTGTGTTAAATAAGCTAGTTCCTTTCTCGGAAAGAGTTGCTTTCTTAAGAACAGTCTTCAGTGAAGCAAGATAAAGCTTTATTACTTTGTGTAATCTAACTAGATGTACAACTTAGTATATTCATTTCGTTTCTAATGTAGTTTGTTTAGAAAACAAACACCTTCATTTCTGAACTCTGTACTGTGTGAAGTAAGCTATTTTTGTTCTCCGAATGACTTGTTTTCCTACAAAGAGTCTTCAGTGTTGCTAGATCAAACTTTGCTAGTTTGTGTAATCTAACAAGATGTAAAACCATGTAAGTTAGCTTCATTTCTAAACTAGTTAGTTTAGAAAACCAAGACCTTGATTCCCCAAAATTGTACTCTGTGAAATAAGCTAGTTCTGTTCTCTTAATGAGTTGCTTTCTTACGAAGATGCTTCAGTGACGCAAGATGAAGCTTTACTTGTTTGTGTAATCTTACTAAATGTACAACCTAGTAGATTTATTACATTTCTAACGTAGTTTGTTTAGAAAACAAACAACTTTATTGCCAAACTCTGTACTGTGTGAAATAAGCTAGTTCTATTCTCGGAATGAGTTGCTCTCTTACGAAGAGTCTACAGTCCAGTAAGATCAAACTTTCCTAGTTTGTGTAATCTAACAAGATGAACAACTTAGTAGATTCACTTCATTTCCAAAGCAGATTGTTCAGAAAACAAACACCTTAATTGCCGCACACTGTACTGTGTGAAATAAGCTAGTTCTGTTTTCAGAATGAGTTCCTTTCTTACGTAGAGTCTTCATTGCAGCAAGATCAAACGTTCCTAGTTTGGTTAATCTAAGAAGATGTAACACTTAGTAGATTCTCTTCATTTCCAACGCAGATTTTTCAGAAAACAAACACCTTGATTGTTTAACAGTGTACTGTGTGAAATAAGCTAGTTCTTTTCTCAGAAAGCGTTGCTTTCTTACGAAGAGTCTTCAGTGAACCAAGATGAAGCTTTATTAGTTTGTGTAATCTAACTAGATGTACAACTTAGTAGATTCATTTCATTTTTAACGTAGTTTGTTTAGAAAACAAACACCTTAATTGCTGAACTCTGTACTGTGTGACAAAAGCTAGTTCTGTTCTCAGAATGAGTGGCTTTCTTATGAAGAGTCTTCATTGCAGCAAGATCAAGCTTTGCTAGCTTTTGTAATCTGACTAGATGTACATGTTAGTAGATTCATTTCATTTCTAAGGTAGTTTGGTTAGAAAACAAACACCTTCATGTCCGAACACTGTACTGTGTGAAATAAGCTACTTCTGTTCTCGGAATGAGTTGCTTTCTTACGAAGACTCTTCACTGCAGCAAGATCAATCTTTGCTAGTTGTGTCATCTAACAAGATGTACAACTTAGTCAGTTAGCTTCATTTGTAATGCAGTTTGTTTAGAAATCAAACACCTTGATTCCTCAACACTGTACTGTGTGAAATAATTTACTTCTGTTCTCGAAAGGAGTTGCTTTCTTACGAAGAGTCTTCAGTGAAGCAAGATGAAGCTTTACTAGTTTGTGTATTTTCACTAGATGTACAACCTACTAGATTCATTTAATTTCTAACGTAGTTTGTTTAGAAAACAAACATCTACATTGCTGAACACTGTACTGTGTGAAATAAGCTAGTTCTATTCTCCGAAGGAGTTGCATTCTTATGAAAAGTTTTCAGTGCAGCAAGATCAAACTTTGCTAGTTTGTATAACCTAACAAAATAAAATCCAACAAGATATAAAACTTGGTAAGTTATCTTCATTTCTAAACTGGTTTGTTTAGAAAACAAACACCTTAATTCCCCAAAACTGTACTGTGTGAAATAAGCTAGTTCTGTTCTCCTAATGATTTGTTTTCTGGAGAAGAGACTTCAGTGCAGTAAGATCAAACTTTCTTAGTTTGTGTAATTAAGAAGATGTACCACTTAGTAGATTCGCTTCATTTCCAAGGCAGATTGTTCACAAAACAAACACCTTCATTGCAGAACACTGTACTGTGTGAAATAAGCTAGTTCTGTTTTCGGAATGAGTTGCTTTCTTACTTAGAGTCTTCAGTGAAGCAAGATCAAAATTTCCTAGTTTGTGTAATCCAATTAGATGTTCAACTTGGTAGATTAATTTGATTTCTAACGTAGTTTGTTTAGAAAACAAACACCTTCATTGGCGAATTCTGTACTGTGTGAAATAAGCTACTTCTGTTCTCGGAATGACTTGTTTTCTTACGAAGAGTCTTCAGTGCAGCAAGATCAAACTTTCCTAGTTTGTGAAATATAACAAACAAGATGAACAACTTAGTAGATTCGCTTCATTTCCAATGCAGATTGTTCAGAAAACAAACACCTTCATTGCCGCACACTCTACTGTGTGAAATAAGCTAGTTCTGTTAGCTTCATTTCTATTTATTTATTTAGATATTTATTTATTAGTAAATATATATTTTTATTTATATTATTCTGATTTTACATTCAAAGTATAGTACAGCAAGATCAAACTTTATTAGTTTTTGTAATCTAACTAGATGTACAACATAGTACATTTATTTAATTTCTAATGTAGTTTGTTTAGAAAACAAACAAAATGATTCCTCAACACTTTGCTGTGTGAAAGAACCTAGTTCTGTTCTGCGAATAAGCTGCTTTCTTACGAAAAGTCTTCAGTGCAGCAAGATCAAACTTTGCTAGTTTCTGTAATCTAACAATATATACAACTTAGTAGAATCAGTTCCTTTCCAACGCAGTTTCCTTAGAAAACAAACACCTTCATTGCCGAAACCTGTACTGTGTGAAATAAGCTAGTACTGTTCTCGGAATGGGTTGCTTTCTTACAAAGAGTCTTCAGAGCAGCAAGATCAAACTTTGCTAGTTTGTGTAATCTAACAAGATATACAACTTAGTAGGTTAGCTTCATTTCTAAACTAGTTTGTTTAGAACACAGAAACCTTCATTCCCCAAAACTGTAGTGTGTGAAATACGCTAGATCTGTTCTCAAAATGAGTTGCTTTCCTACGAACAGTCTTCAGTGCAGCAAGATCAAACTTTGCTAGCTTGTGTAATCTAAAGAAGATATACAAATTAGTAGATTCACTTCATTTCCAACGCACTTTGCTTAGAAAGCAAACACCTTCATTGCCGAAAACTGTACTGTGTGAAATAAACTAGTACTGTTCTCGGAATGAGTTGCTTTCTTACGAAGAGTCTTCAGTGCAGCAAGATCAAACTTTGCTAGTTTGTGGAATCTAACTAGATGTACAACTTATCACATTCGCTTCATTTCCAATGCAGAAGGTTTAGAAAAGAAACATCTTGATTCCCCAAAACAGTACTGTGTGAAATAAGCTAGTTCTGTTCTCGGAATGAGTTTCTTTCTTACGAAGAGTCTTCAGTGCAGCAAAATAAAACTTTGTTAGTTTGTGTAATCTAACAAGAGATACAGCTTAGTAGGTTAGCTTTATTTCTAAACTTGTTTGTTTAGAAAAAAAAGCTTGATTCCCCAAAACTGTACTGTGTGAAATACGCTAGATCTGTTCTCAAAATGAGTTGCTTTCTTACGAAGAGTCTTCAGTGCAGCAAGATCAATCTGTGCTAGTTTGTGTAATCTAACTAGATGTACAACTTGATAGATTCGCTTCATTTCCAATGGAGAAGGTTTAGAAAACAAACATCTTGACTCCCCAAAACCGAACTGTGTGAAAGAAGCTAGTTCTGTTCTCGGAAATGGTTGCTTTCTTACGAACAGTCTTCAGTGAAGCAAGGTGAAGTTTTACTAGTTTGTGTAATCTCACAAGATGAACAACGTAGTCAGTTAGCTTCATTTGTAATGTAGTTTGTTTGGAAAAAAAACACCTTGATTCCTCACCACTTTACTGTGTGAAAGAACCTAGTTCTGTTCTCGGAATGAGTTGCTTTCTTTCGAAAAGTCTTCAGTGCAACAAGATCAAACTTTGCTATTTTGTATAATCTAACAAGATATAAAACTTGGTAAGTTAGTTTCATTCCTAAACTAGTTAGTTTAGAAAACAAACACCTTGATTCCCCAAAACTCTACTGTGTGTAATAAGCTAGTTCTGTTCTCGGAAAGAGTTGTTTTCTTACGAAAAGTCTTCAAGGCATCATGATGAAATTTTATCAGTTTGTGTAATCTAACTAGACGTACAACTTAGTAGATTCATTTCATTTCTAACGCAGTTTGTTTATAAAACAAACAACTTCATTACCGAACTCGGTACTGTGTGAACTAAGCTAGTTCTGTTCTCAGAATGAGTGGTTTTCTTATAAAGAGTCTTCAGTGCAGCAAGATCAACCTTTGCTAGTTTGTGTAATCTAACAAGATGTAAAACCGGGTAAGTTAGCTTCATTTCTAAACTAGTTACTTTAGAAAACAAACACCTTATTTCTCAAAACTGTACTGTGTGAAATAATCTAGTTCTGTTCTCAGAATGAGTTGCTTTCTTATCAAGATGCTTCAATGAAGCAAGATGAAGCTTTATTGTTTGTGTAATCGGACTAGATGTACAACCTAGTAGATTCATTTCATTTCTAATGTAGTTTTTTAGAAAACAAACATCTTCATTGCCTAACTCTGTGCTGTGTGAAATAAGCTAGTTCTGTTCTCGGAATGAGTGGCTTTCTTACAAAGAGTCTTCAGTGCAGCAAGATCAAACTTTGCCAGTTTGTGTAATCTAACAGGATATACAACTTAGTAGGTTAGCTTCATTTCTAAACTAGTTGGTTAAAAAAACAAAAACCTTGATTCCCCAAAACTGTACTGTTTGAAATAAGCTAGTTCTGTTCTCAGAATGAGTTGCTTTGTTATGAACAGTCATCAGTGCAGCAAAATCAAACTTTGCTATTTAGTGTAATCTAACTAGATATACAACTTAGTAGATTCATTTCATTTCCAAATTTGGTTGGTTTAGAAAACAAACACCTTCATTGCCGAACACTGTACTGTGTGAAATAACGTAGTTCTGTTCTCGGAATGAGTTGCTTTCTAAGGAAGAGTCTTCAGTGCAGCAAGATCAAACTTTGCCAGTTGGTGTAATCTAACAAGATGTAAAACTTGATAAGTTAGCTTCATTTCTAAAGTAGTTTGTTTAGAAAACAAACACATTGATTCCCCATAACTCTACTGTGTGAAATATGCTAGATCTGTTCATGAAATGAGTTGTTTTCTTACGAAGAGTATTCAGTGCAGCAAGATCAAACTTTGCTAGTTTGTGTAATCTAACAAGATATACAACTTAGTAGGTTAGCTTCATTTCTACAGTAGTTTGTTTAGAAAACAAAAACCTTGATTCCCCAAAACTGTACTGTGTGAAATAAGATAGTTCTGTTCTCAGAATGAGTTGCTTTCTTAAGAAGAATCATCAGTGCAGCAAAATTAAACTTTGCTAGTTTGTCTAAACTAACTAGATGTACAACTTAGTAGATTCATTTCATTTCTAACGTAGTTTGTTTAGAAAACAAACACCTTGATTCCCCAAAAATGTAGTGTGTGAAATAAGCTACTACTGTTCTCAGAATGAGTTGCTTTCTTACGAAGAGTCTTCAGTGCAGCATGATCAAACTTTGCTAGTTTGTGTAATCTAAGAAGATATACAACTTAGTAGGTTAGCTTCATTTCTAAACTACTTTGTTTACAAAACAAAAACCTTCATTCCCCCAAATTGTACTATGTGAAATAAGCTAGTACTGTTCTCGGAATGAGTTGCTTTCTTACGAAGATTCTTCAGTGCAGCAAGAGTAAACTTTCATACTTTGTGTAATCTAACAAGATATACAACTTAGTAGGTTAGCTTCATTTCTAAACTACTTTGTTTAGAAAACAAACACCTTGATTCCCAAAAACTGTACTTTGTGAAATTAGCTAGTTCTGTTCCCAGAATGAGTTGCTTTCCTTCGAAGATTCATCAGTGCAGCAAAATCAAACTTTGCTAGTTTCTGTAATCTAACTAGACATACAACTTAGCAGATTCATTTCATTTCTAACGTAGTTTGTTTAGAAAACAAACACCTTAATTGCCAAACAGTGTACTGTGTGAAATAACGTAGTTCTGGTCTCGCAATGAGTTGCTTAGTTACAAAGAGTCTTCACTGCACCAAGACCAAACTTTGCCAGTTTGTGTAATCTAACAAGATGTAAAACTTGATAAGTTAGCTTCATTTCTAAACTAGTTTGTTTAGAAAACAAACACCTTGATATCCCAAAACGGTACGGTGTTCAATACCATAGGTCTGTTCTCGAAATGAGTTGCTTTCTTAAGAAGAGTCTTCAGTGCAGCAAGATAAACTTTGCTAGTTGTTGTAATCTAACAATATGTACAACTTAGTAGATTCACTTCATTTCCAACGCAGAAGGTTTAGAAAAAAAACATCTTGATTCCCCAAACCGTACTGTGTGAAATAAGCTAGTTCTGTTCTCGGAATGAGTTTCTTTCTTAGGAAGAGTCTTCAGTGCAGCAAGATCAAACTTTGCTAGTTTGTGTAATCTAACAAGATATACAACTTAGTAGATTCACTTCATTTCGAACGCATTTTGTTTTGAAAAGAAACATCTTGATTCCCAAAACTTTACTGTGTGAAATAAGCTAGACGAAGAGTCTTCACTGCTGCAAAATAAAACTTTGTTAGTTTGTGTAATCTAACAAGATGTAGAACTTAGTATATTAGCTTCATTTCTAAACTTGTTTGTTTAGAACAAATCTTCATTCCCCAAAACTGTACTGTGTGAAATAAGCTAGATCTGTTCTCAAGAATGAGTTGCTTTCTTACGAAGAGTCTTCAGTGCAGCAAGATCAATCTTGCTAGTTTGTGTAATCTAACTAGATGTACAACTTGACAGATTAGATTCATTTCCAATGGAGTTTGTTTAGAAAACAAACATCTTGACTCCCCAAAAACTGTACTGTGTGAAAGAAGCTAGTTCTGTTCTCGGAAATGAGTTGCTTTCTTAAGAACAGTCTTCAGTGAAGCAAGGTCAAACTTTTACTAGTTTGTGTAAACAAACAACGTAGTCAGTTAGCTTCATTTGTAATGTAGTTTGTTTGGAAAAAAACACCTTGATTCCTCAAAACTGTACTGTGTGAAAGAACCTAGTTCTGTTCTGGGAATGAGTTGCTTTCTTTCAAAAAAGTCTTCAGTGCAGCAAGATCAAACTTTGCTATTTTGTATAATCTAACAAGATATAAAACTTGGTAAGTTAGTTTCATTCCCAATGCAGAAGGTTTAGAAAACAAACACCTTGATTCCCCAAAACTCTACTGTGTGAAATAAGCTAGTTCTGTTAGGAAAGAGTTGTTTTCTTTGAAAAGTCTTCATTGCAGCATGAATGAAATTTTATCAGTTTGTGTAATCTAACTAGATGTACAACTTAGTAGATTCATTTCATTTCTAATGCAGTTTGTTTATAAAACAAACAACTTGATTATTCAAAACTGTACTGTGTGAAATAAGCTAGTTCTGTTCTCAGAATGAGTGGTTTTCTTATAAAGAGTCTTCAGTGCAGCAAGATCAACCTTTGCTAGTTTGTGTAATCTAACAAGATGTAAAACTTAGTAGATTAGCTTCATTTCTAAACTAGTTTACTTTAGAAAACAAACACCTTATTTCTCAAAACTGTACTGTGTGAAATAAGCTAGTTCTGTTCTCAGAATGAGTTGCTTTCTTATCAAGAGTCTTCAATGAAGCAAGATCAAACTTTTATTGTTTGTGTAATCTAACTAGATGTACAACCTAGTAGATTCATTTCATTTCTAATGTAGTTTTTGAAAACAAACATCTTCATTGCCTAACTCTGTGCTGTGTGAAATAAGCTAGTTCTGTTCTCGGAATGAGTGGCTTTCTTACAAAGAGTCTTCAGTGCAGCAAGATCAAACTTTGCCAGTTTGTGTAATCTAACAGGATATACAACTTAGTAGGTTAGCTTCATTTCTAAACTAGTTGGTTAAAAAACAAAAACCTTGATTCCCCAAAACTGTACTGTTTGAAATAAGCTAGTTCTGTTCTCAGAATGAGTTGCTTTGTTATGAACAGTCTTCAGTGCAGCAAAATCAAACTTTGCTAGTTTGTGTAATCTAACTAGATATACAACTTAGTAGATTCATTTCATTTCAAATTTGGTTGGTTTAGAAAACAAACACCTTCATTACGAAAACACTGTACTGTGTGAAATAAACGTAGTTCTGTTCTCGGAATGAGTTGCTTTCTAAGGAAGAGTCTTCAGTGCAGCAAGATCAAACTTTGCCAGTTTGTGTAATCTAACAAGATGTAAAACTTGATAAGTTAGCTTCATTTCTAAAGTAGTTTGTTTAGAAAACAAACACATTGATTCCCCATAACTCTACTGTGTGAAATATGCTAGATCTGTTCATGAAATGAGTTGTTTTTCTTACGAAGAGTATTCAGTGCAGCAAGATCAAACTTTGCTAGTTTGTGTAATCTAACAAGATATACAACTTAGTAGGTTAGCTTCATTTCTACAGTAGTTTGTTTAGAAAACAAAACCTTGATTCCCCAAAACTGTACTGTGTGAAATAAGCTAGTTCTGTTCTCAGAATGAGTTGCTTTCTTAAGAAGAATCATCAGTGCAGCAAAATTAAACTTTGCTAGTTTGTGTAATCTAACTAGATGTACAACTTAGTAGATTCATTTCATTTCTAACGTAGTTTGTTTAGAAAACAAACACCTTGATTCCCTCAAAAAATGTAGTGTGTGAAATAAGCTACTTCTGTTCTCAGAATGAGTTGCTTTCTTAGAAAGAGTCTTCAGTGCAGCATGATCAAACTTTGCTATTTTGTGTAATCTAAGAAGATATACAACTTAGTAGGTTAGCTTCATTTCTAAACTAGTTTGTTTACAAAACAAAAACCTTCATTCCAAAAATTGTACTATGTGAAATAAGCTAGTACTGTTCTCGGAATGAGTTGCTTTCTTTGAAGATTCTTCAGTGCAGCAAGAGTAAACTTTCATACTTTGTGTAATCTAACAAGATATACAACTTAGTAGGTTAGCTTCATTTCTAAACTACTTTGTTTAGAAAACAAACACCTTGATTCCCAAAAACTGTACTTTGTGAAATTAGCTAGTTCTGTTCCCAGAATGAGTTGCTTTCCTTATGAAGATTCATCAGTGCAGCAAAATCAAACTTTGCTAGTTTCTGTAATCTAACTAGACATACAACTTAGCAGATTCATTTCATTTCTAACGTAGTTTGTTTAGAAAACAAACACCTTAATTGCCAAACACTGTACTGTGTGAAATAACGTAGTTCTGGTCTCGGAATGAGTTGCTTAGTTACAAAGAGTCTTCACTGCACCAAGACCAAACTTTGCCAGTTTGTGTAATCTAACAAGATGTAAAACTTGATAAGTTAGCTTCATTTCTAAACTAGTTTGTTTAGAAAAACAAACACCTTGATATCCCCAAAACTGTACTGTGTGAAATCAATACCATAGGTCTGTTCTCGAAATGAGTTGCTTTCTTAAGAAGAGTCTTCAGTGCAGCAAGATAAACTTTGCTAGTTGTTGTAATCTAACAATATGTACAACTTAGTAGATTCACTTCATTTCCAACGCAGAAGGTTTAGAAAAAAAACATCTTGATTCCCCAAACCGTACTGTGTGAAATAAGCTAGTTCTGTTCTCGGAATGAGTTTCTTTCTTAGGAAGAGTCTTCAGTGCAGCAAGATCAAACTTTGCTAGTTTGTGTAATCTAACAAGATATACAACTTAGTAGATTCACTTCATTTCGAACGCATTTTGTTTTGAAAAGAAACACCTTGATTCCCAAAAACTTTACTGTGTGAAATAAGCTAGTTTTGTTCTCAGAATTAGTTGCTTTCTTACGAAGAGTCTTCACTGCTGCAAGATCAAACTTTGCTAGTTTGTGTAATCTAACTAGATGTAGAACTTAGTATATTCACTTCATTTCCAACGCAGTTTGTTTAGGGAACATATATCTTCATTCACCAAAACTGTACTGTGTGAAATAAGCTAGTTCTCTTCTCAGAATGAGTTGCTTTCTTACGAAGAGTCTTCAGTGCAGCAAGAACAAACTTTATTAGATTGTGTAATCTATCTAGATGTAAAACTTGACAAGTTAGATTCATTTCTAAACTAGTTTGTTTAGAAAACAAACACCTTGATACCCCAAAACTGTACTGTGTGAAATACGCTAGATCTGTTCTTGAAATGAGTTGCTTTCTTAAGAACAGTCTTCAGTGCCGCAAGATCAAACTTTGCTAGTTTGTGTAATCTAACAAGATATACAACTTAGTAGATTCACTTCATTCCCAACGCAGAAGGTTTAGAAAAGGAACGACTTCATTGCCGAAAACTGTACTGCGTAAAATAAGCTACTACTGTTCTGGGAATGAGTTGCTTTCTTACGAAGAGTCATCAGTGCAGCAAGATCAAACTTTGCTAGTTTGTGTAATCTAACTAGATGTACAACTTAATAGATTCGCTTCATTTCCAATGCAGAAGGTTTACAAAAGAAACATCTTGATTCCTCAAAACAGTACTGAGTGAAATAAGCTGTTCTAGGAATGAGGTGCTTTCTTACGAAGAGGCTTCATTGCAGCAAGATCAAACGTTGCTAGTTTGTGTAATCTAACACGATATACAACTTAGCAGATTCACTTAATTTCCAATGCAGTTTGTTGAGAAAACAAAAACTTTGATTCCCCAAAACTGTACTGTGTGAAATAAGCTAGTTCTGTTCTCAAAATGAGTTGCTTTCTTACAAAGAGTCTTCACTGCAGCAAGATCAAACTTTGCTAGTTTGTGTAATCTAACTAGATGTACAACTTAATAGATTCGCTTCATTTCCAACGCAGAAGGTTTGGAAAAGAAACATCTTGATTCCTGAAAACCGTGCTGTGTGAAATAAGCTAGTTCTGTTCTCGGAATGAGTTGCTTTCTCACGATGAGTCTTCAATGCAGCAAGATCAAACTTTGCTAGTTTGTGTAATCTAACCAGATATACAGCTTAGTAGATTCACTTCATTTCCAACGCAGTTTGTAGAGAAAACAAACAAATTGATTTCCAAAAAAAGTACTGTGTGAAAAAAGCTAGTTCTGTTCTCGGAATGAGTTGCTTTCTTACGAAGAGTCTTCATTGCAGCAAGATCAAACTTTGCTAGTTTGTGTAATCTAACAAGGTATACAACTTAGTAGGTGAGCTTCATTTCTAAACAACTTTCTTTAGAAAATAAAGACCTCCATTACGAAAAACTTTACTGTGTGAAATAAGCCAGTTCTCTTCTCAGAATTAGTTGCTTTCTTAAGAAGCGTCTTCAGTGCAGCAAGATCAAACTTTGCTAGTTTGTGTAATCTTACTAGATGTAGAACTTAGTATATTCGCTTCATTTCCAATGCACTTTGTTTAGGAAACAAATATCTTGATTCCCACAATTTGTACTGTGTGAAATAAGCTAGTTCTGTCCTCGGAATGACATTCTTTCTCAGGAAGAGTCTTCAGTGCAGAAAGTTCAAACTTTGCTAGTTTGTGTAATCTGATAAGATATACAACTTAGTAGGTTAGCTTCATTTCTAAACTAGTTTGTTTAGAAAACAAAAACCTTGATTCCCCAAAACTGTACTGTGTGAAAAAAGCTACTTCTGTTCTCAGAATGAGTTGCTTTCTTACGAAGAGTCATCAGGGCAGCAAAATCAAACTTTGCTAGTTTGTGTAATCTAACGACATGTACAACTTAGTCGATTCATTTCATTTCTAACGTAGTTTGTTTAGAAAACAAACACCTTCAGTGCCTAACACTGTACTGTGTGAAATAACGTAGTTCTGTTCTCGGAAGTAATTGCTTTTTTAGAAAGAGTCTTCAGTGCAGCAAGATCAAACTGTGCTATTTTCTGTAATCTAAGAAGATGTACAACTTAGTAGATTCATTTCATTTCTAAGGTAGTTTGTTTAGAAAACAAACACCTTCATTACCAAACACTGTACAGTGTGAAATAACGTAGTTCTGTTCTCGGAATGAGTTGCTTTCTTACGAAGAGTCTTCAGTGCAGCAAGATCAAACTTTGCTAGTTTGTGTAATCTGACAAGATATACAACTTAGTAGGTTAGCATCATTTCTAAACTAGTTTGTTTAGAAAACAAAAACCTTGATTCCCCAAAACTATACTGTGTGAAATAAGCTAGTTCTGTTCTCAGAATGAGTTGATTTCTTATGAAGAGTCATCAGTGCAGCAAAATCAAACCTTTCTATTTTGTGTAATCTAACTATATGTACAACTTACTAGATTCATTTCATTTCTAACGTAGTTAGTTTAGAAAGCAAACACCTTCATTGCTGAACACTGTACTGTGTGAAATAATGTAGTTCTGTTCTCGGAATGAGATGCTTTCTTAGAAAGAGTGTACAGTGCAGGAAGATCAAACTTTGCCAGTTTGTGTAGTCCAACAAGGTGTAAAACTTGATAAGTTAGCTTCATTTCTAAACTAGTTTGTTTAGAAAACAAACACCTTCATTCCCCAAAACTGTACTGTGTGAAATAAGCTAGTTCTGTTCTCAGAATGAGTTGCTTTCTTACGAAGGGTCATCAGTGCAGCAAAATCAAACTTTGCTAGATTGTGTAATCTAACTAGATGTACAATTTAGTAGATTCACTTCATTTCCAACGCAGTTTGCTTAGAAAGAAAACACCTTCAATGTCGAAAACTGTACTGTGTGAAATAAGCTAGTACTGTTCTCGGAATGAGTTGCTTTCTTACGAAGAGTCTTCAGTGCAGCTAGATAAAAGTTTGCTAGTTTGTGCACTCTAACAAGATATACAAGTTAGTAGATTCACTTCATTTCCAACGCAGTTTGCTTAGAAAGCAAACACCTTCATTGCCGAAAACTGTACTCTGTGAAATAAGCTAGTACTGTTCTCGGAATGATTTGCTTTCTTACGAAGAGTCTTCAGTGCAGCAAGATCAGACTTTGCTAGTTTGTGTAATCTAACTAGATGTACAACTTAATAGATTCACTTCATTTCCAACGCAGAAGGTTGGAAAAGAAACATCTTGATTCCCGAAAGCCGTACTGTGTGAAATAAGCTAGCTCTGTCCTCGGAATGACGTTCTCTCTCAGGAAGAGTCTTCAGTGCAGCAAGATCAAACTTTGCTAGTTTGTGTAATCTGACAAGATATAAAACTTAGTAGGTTAGCTTCATTTCTAAACTAGCTTGTTTAGAAAACAAAAACCTTGATTCCCCAAAACTGTATTGTGTGAAATAAGCCAGTTCTGTTCTCAGAATGAGTTGCGCTCTTATGAAGAGTCATCAGTGCAGCAAAATCAATCTTTGCTAGTTTGTGTAATCTAACTACATGTACAACTTAGTAGATTCATTTCTTTTCTAACGTAGTTTGTTTAGAAAACAAACACCTTCATTGCCGAACACTGTATGACACTGTGTGAAATAACGTAGTTCTGTTTTCAGAATGAGTTGCTTTCTTACATTGTTTTCAGTGCAGCAAAATCAAACTTTGCCAGTTTGTGTAATCTTCCAAGATGTAAAACATGACAAGTTAGCTTCATTTCTAAACTAGTTTGTATAGAAAACAAAAACCTTGATTCCCCAAGACTGTACTGTGTGAAATACGCTAGATCTGTTCTCGAAATGAGTTGCTTTCTTACGAAGAGTCTTCAGTGCAGCAAGATCAAACTTTGCTAGTTTGTGTAATTTAACAAGATATACAATTTAGTAGATTCACTTCATTTCCAACGCAGTGTCCTTAGAAAACAAACACCTTCATTGCCAAAAACTATACTGTGTGAAATAAGCTAGTCCTGTTCGCGGTATGAATTGCTTTCTTACGAAGAGTCTTCAGTGCAGCAGAATCAAACTTTGCTAGTTTGTGTAATCTAACTAGATGTACAACTTAATAGATTCGCTTCATTTCCATCGCAGAAGGTTTAGAAAAGAAACATCTTGATTACCCAAAACCGAACTGTGTGAAATAAGCTCGTTCTGTTCTCGGAATGATTTGCTTTCTTACAAAGAGTCTTCAGTGCGCCAAGATCAAAGTTTGATAATTTGTGTAATCTAACAAGATATACAACTTAGTAGGTTCACTTCATTTCCAACGCAGTTTGTTGAGAAAACAAACACCTTCATTGCCAAATACTGTACTGTGTGAAATAACGTAGTTCTGTTCTTGGAATGAGTTGCTTTCTTACAAAGATTCTTCAGTGCAGCAAGATGAAACTTTGCTACTTTGTGTAATCTGACAAGATATACAACCTAGTAGGTTAGCTTCCTTTCTAAACTAGTTTGTTTAGAAAACAAAAACATTGATTCCCCAAACTGTACTGTGTGAAATAAGCTAGTTCTGTTCTCAGTTTGTGTTGCTTTCTTACAAACAGTCATCAGTGCAGCAAAACCAAACTTTGCGAGTTTGGGTAATCTAAGTAGATGTACAACTTAGTAGATTCATTTCATTTCTATTGTAGTTTGTTTAGAAAACAAACACCTTCATTGCCAAACACTGTACTGTGTGAAATAACGTAGTTCTCTTCTCGGAATGAGTTGCTTTCTTACAAAGAGTCTTGAGTGCAGCAAGATCAAACTTTGCCAGTTTGTGTAATCTAACAAGATGAAAAACTTGATAAGTTAGCTTCATTTCTAAACAAGTGTGATTAGAAAACAAACACCTTGATTCCCCAAAACTGTACTCTGTGAAATAAGCTAGTACTGTTCTCAGAATGAGTGGCTTTCTTAGGAAGAGACTTCAGTGCAGCAAGATCCAACTTTGCTAGTTTGTGTAATCTAATTAGGTGTACAACTGAATAGATTCGCTTCATTTCCAACGCAAAAGGTTTGGAAAAGAAACGTCTTGATTCCCTAAAACCGTACTGTGTGAAATAAGCTAGTTCTGTTCTCGGAATGAGTTGCTTCCTTACGAAGAGTCTTCAGTGCAGCAAGATCAAACTTTGCTAGTTTGTGTAATCTGACAAGATATACAACTTAGTAGATTAGATTCATTTCTAAACTAGGTTCTTTAGAAAACAAAAACCTGGATTCCCCAAAACTGTACTGTGTGAAATAAGTGAGTTCTGTTCTCAGAATGAGTTACTTTCTTACCTGGAGTCTTCAGTGCAGCAAAATCAAACTTTGCTAGTTTATGTAATCTAACTAGATGTACAACTTAGTAGATTCATTTCATTTCTAACGTAGTTTGTTTAGAAAACAAATGACCTTCATTTCCGAACACTGTACTGTGTGAAATAACGTAGTTCTGTTTTCAGAATGAGTTGCTTTCTTACAAAGAGTCCTCAGTGCAGCAAGATCAAACTGCAAGTTTGTGTAATTTAACAAGATGTAAAACTTGATAAGTTGGCTTCATTTCTAAACCAGTTTGTTTAGAAAACAAACATCTTCATTACCCAAAACCGTACTGTGTGAAATAAGCTAGTTCTGTTCTCAGAATGAGTTGCTTTCTTACGAAGAGTCATCAGTGCAGCAAAATCAAACTTTGCTAGTTTGTGTAATCTAACTAGATATACAACTTAGTAGATTCATTTCATTTCTAACGTCGTTTGTTAAGAAAACAAACACCTTCATTGCCGAACACTGTACTGTGTGAAATAACATAGTTCTCTTGTCGGAATGAGTTGCTTTCTTTCAAACAGTCTTCAGAGCAGCAAGATCAAACTTTGACAGTTTGTGTACTCTAACAAGATGAAAAACTTGATAAGTTAGCTTCATTTCTACACTAGTTTGTTTAGAAAACAAACACCTTGATTCCACTAAACTGTACTGCGTGAAATACGCTAGATCTCTTCTCGAAATGAGTTGCTTTGTTACGAAGAGTCTTCAGTGCAGCAAGATCAAAGTTTGCTAGTTTGTCTAACCTAAGAAGATATACAACTTAGTAGATTCACTTCATTTCCAACGCACTTTGCTTAGAAAACAAACACCTTCATTGCCGAAAACTGTACTGTGTGAAATAAGCTAGTACTGTTCTCGGAATGAGTTGCTTTCTTAAGAAGAGTCTTCAGTGCAGCAAGATCAAACTTTGCTACTTCGTGTCATCAAACTAGATGTACAACTTAATAGACTCGTTTCATTTCTAATGCAGAAGGTTTAGAAAAGGAACATCTTGATTCCCAAAAACCGTACTGTGTGACATAAGCTATTTCTGTTATTGGAATGAGTTGCTTTCTTCTGAAGAGTCTTAAGTGCAGCAAGATCAAACTTTGCTAGTTTGTGTCATCTAACAAGATATACAACTTAGTAGGTTAGCCTCATTTCTAAACTAGTTTGTTTAGAAAACAAACACCTTGATTCCCCAAAACTGTACTGTGTGAAATAACCTAGTTCTGTTCTCAGAATGAGCTGCTTTCTTACGAACAGTCATCAGTGCAGCAAAATCAAACTTTGCTATTTTGTGTAATCTAACTAGATGTACAAAATAGTAGATTCATTACATTTCTAATGTCTTTTGTTTAGAAAACAAACACCTTCATTGCCGAACACTGTACTGTGTGAAATAACCAAGTTCTGTTCTCGGAATGAGTTGCTTTGTTACAGAGTCGTCAGTGCAGCAAGATGAAAATTTGCCAGTTTGTGTAATCTTACAAGATTTAAAACTTGATAAGTTAGCATTATTTGTGAACTAGATTGTTTAGAAAATAACCACCTTGATTCCCCAAAACTGTACTGTGTGAAATATCCTAGATCTGTTCTCGAAATGAGTGGCTTTCTTACGAAGACTCTTCAGTGCAGCAAGATCAAACTTTGCTAGCTTGTGTAATATAACAAGATATACAACTTAGTGGATTCACTTCATTTCCATCGCAGTTTGCTTAGAAAACAAACACCTTCATTGCCCAAAACTGTACTGTGTGAAATAAGCTAGTACTGTTCTCGGTATGAGTTGCTTTCTTAGGAAGATTCTTCAGTGCAGCAAGATCAAATTTTGCTAGTTTGTGTAATCTAACTAGTTGTACAACTTAATAGATTCGCTATATTTCCAACGCAGAATGTTTCAAAAAGAAACACCTTGATTCTCCAAAACGGAACTGTGTGAAATAAGCTAGTTCTGTCCTCGGAAAGACGTGGTTTCTCAGGAAGAGTCTTCAGTGCAGCAAGATAAAACTTTGCTCGTTTGTGTAATCTAACAAGATATACAACTTAGCAGATTCACTTAATTTCCAATGCAGTTTGTTGAGAAAACAAAGACCTTCGTTTCCAAAAACCGTACTGTGTGAAATAAGCTAATTATCTTCTCGGAATGAGTTCCTTTCTTACGAAGAGTCTTCAGTGCAGCGAGATCAAACTTTGCTGGTTTGTGTAATCTAACAAGATATACAACTTCGTAGGTTAGCTTCATTTCTAAACTAGTTTGTTTAGAAAACAAAAATCTTGATACCCCAAAACTGTACTGTGTGAAATAAGCTAGTTCTGTTCGCAGAATGAGTTGCTTTCTTACGAAGGGTCATCAGTGCAGCAAAATCAAACTTTGCTAGTTTGCGTAATCTAACTAGATGTACAACTTAGTAGATTCATTTCATTTCTATTGTAGTTTGTTTAGAAAACAAACACCTTCATTGCCGAACACTGTACTGTGTGAAATAACGTAGTTCTGTTTTCGGAATGAGTTGCTTTCTTACAAACAGTCCTCAGTGCAGCAAGATCAAACTGCCAGATTGTGTAATTTAACGAGATGTAAAACTTGATAAGTTGGCTTCATTTCTAAACCAGTTTTTTTAGAAATCAAACATCTTCATTACCCAAAACCGTACTGTGTGAAATAAGATAGTTCTGTTCTCAGAATGAGTTGCTTTCTTACGAAGAGTCATCAGTGCAGCAAAATCAAACTTTGCTAGTTTGTGTAATCTAACTAGATATACAACTTAGTAGATTCATTTCATTTCTAACGTAGTTTGTTTAGAAAACAAACACCTTCATTGCCAAACTGTGTACTGTGTGAAATAAGCTAGTTGTGTTCTCGGAATGAGTTGTTTTCTAATAAAGAATCTTCAGTGAAGCAAGATCAAACTTTGCTAGTTTGTATAATATAACAAGATATAAAACGTGGTTAGTTTCATTTCTAAACTAGTTAGTTTAGAAAACAAACACCTTGATTCCCCAAAACTGTACTGTGTGAAATAAGCTAGTTCTGTTCTCGGAAAGAGTTGTTTTCTTACGAAGAGTCTTAAGGGCAGCAAGGTCAAACTTTGCTAGTTTGTGTAATCTAACAAGATGTAAAATCTTGTAAGTTATCTTCATATCTAAACTTGCTTGTTTTGAAAACAAACACCTTGATTCCCCAAAGCTGTACTGTGTTAAAGAAGCTAGTTCTGTTCTCGGAATGAGTTTCTTTCTTACAAAGAGTTTTCAGTGCAGCAAGATGAAATGTTATCAGTTTGTGTAATCTAACTACACGTACAACTTAGTAGATTCATTTCATTTCTAACGTAGTTTGTTTAGAAAACAAATACCTGAATTGCCGAACTCTGTACTGTGTGAAATAAGCTAGTTCGGTTCTCAGAATGAGTTGTTTCCTTACGAAGAGTCTTCAAGGCAGCAAGATCAAACTTTGCTATATTGTGTAATCTAACAAGATGTAAAATCTTGTAAGTTAGCTTCATTTCTAAACTAGTTCGTTTAGAAAACAAACACCTTGATTCCCCAAAGCTGTACTGTGTTAAATAAGCTAGTTCTGTTCTCGGAATGAGTTGCTTTCTTATGAAGAGTCTTCAGTGAAGCAAGATGAAGCTTAACTCGTTTGTGTAATCTAACTACCTGTACAACCCAGTAGATTCACTTCATTTCTAACGTAGTTTCTTTAGAAAACAAAGACATTCTTTGCCGAACTTTGTACTGTGTGAAATAAGCTAGTTCTGTTCTCCGAATGAGTTGGTTTCTTACGAAGAGTCTTCAGTGCAGCAAGATCAAACTTTGTAACTTTGTGTAATCTAACAAGATGTACAACTTAGTAGGTTCGCTTCATTGCTAATGTAGTTTGTTTAGAAAACAAACACCTTCATTGCTTAACACTGTACTGTGTGAAATAAGCTAGTTCTGTTCTCAGAAAGAGTTGTTTTCTTGAGAAGAGACTTCAGTGCAGCAAGATCAAACTTTCCTAGTTTGTGTAATCTAAGAAGATGTACCACTTAGTAGATTCGTTTCATTTCAACGCAGATTTTTCAAAAAAAACACCTTCATTGTTATCTAACTAGATGTACAACTTAGTATATTCATTTCATTTCTAACATAGTTTGTTTAGAAAAACAAACACCTTCATTGTAATCTAACCGAACTCTGTTGTGAAATAAGCTAGTTCAGTTCTCGGAATGAGTTGTTTTTCTAATAAAGAGTCTTCAGTGAAGGAAGATCAAACTTTGCCAGTTTGTGTAATCTAACAAGATGTAAAACTTGATAAGTTATCTTCATTTCTAAAGTAGTTTGTTTAGAAAACAAACACCTTGACTCCCAAAACTGTACTGTGTGAAATACGCTAGATCTGTTCTCGAAATGAGTTGCTTTCTTATGAACAGTCTTCAGTGCAGGAAGATCAAACTTTTCCAGTTTTTGTAATCTAACATGATATACAACTTAGTAAATGCACAACTTAGTAGATTCATTTCATTTCCAATGCAGTTTGCTTAGAAAACAAACACCTTCATTGTCGAAAACTGTACTGTGTGAAATAAGCTAGTTCTGTTCTAAGAATGAGTTGCTCAATTACGAAGAGTCATCAGTGCAGCAAAATCAAACTTTGCTAGCTTGTGTAATGTAAGTAGATGTAAAACTTAGTAGATTCATCTCATTTCTAATGTAGTTTGTTTAGAAAACAAACACCTTCATTGCTGAACACTGTACTGTGTGAAATAACATAGTTCTTTTCTCAGAATGAGTTGCTTTCTTACAAAGAGTCTTCAGTGCAGTAAGACCAAACTTTGCTAGTTTGTCTAATCTAACAAGATATACAACTTAGTAGATTCACTTCATTTCCAACGCAGTTTGCTTAGAAAACAAACACCTTCTTTGCTGAAAACTCTATTGTGTGAAATAAGCTAGTACTGTTCTCGGAATGAGTTGCTTTCTTACGAAGAGTCTTCAGTGCAGCAAGATTAAACTGCCAGTTTGTGTAATCTAACAAGATGTAAAACTTGATAAGTTAGCTTCATTTCTAAACTAGTTGGTTAGAAAATAAACACCTTGATTCCCCAAAACTGTAGTCTGTGAAACACCTAGATCTGTTCTCGAAATTAGTTGTTTTGTTACGAAGAGTCTTCAGTGCAGCAAGATCAAACTTTGCTAGTTTGTCCAATCTAACAAGATATACAACTTAATAGATTCACTTCATTTCCAACGCAGTTTGCTTAGAAAACAAACACCTTCTTTGCCGAAAACTGTACTGTGTGAAATAAGCTAGTACTGTTCTCAGAATGAGTTGCTTTCTTAGGAAGAGTCTTCAGTGCAGCAAGATCAAATTTTGCTAGTTTGTGTAATCTAACTAGATGTACAACTTAGTAGATTCGCTATATTTCCATTTCTAGAATGTTTCAAAAAGAAACACCTGATTCTCCAAAAACACTGAACTGTGTGAAATAAGCTAGTTCTGTTCTCGGAAATGAGTTGGTTTCTCAGGAAGAGTCTTCAGTGCAGCAAGATCAAACTTTGCCAGTTTGTGTAATCTAACAAGATGTACAACTTATAGATTCACTTAATTTCTAATGCAGTTTGTTTAGAAAACAAACACCTTGTTTTCAAAAAACTGTACTGTGTGAAATAAGCTAATTATCTTCTCGGAATGAGTTGCTTTCTTACAAAAAGAGTCTTCAGTGCAGCAAGATCAAACTTTGCTGGTTTGTGTAATCTAACAAGATGTACAACTTAGTAGGTTAGCTTCATTTCTAAACTAGTTTGTTTAGAAAACAAAAAACCTTGATACCCCAAAACTGTACTGTGTGAAATAAGCTAGTTCTGTTCTCGGAATGAGTTGCTTTCTTATGAAGAGTCATCAGTGCAGCAAAATCAAACTTTGCTAGTTTGTGTAATCTAACAAGATGTACAACTTAGTAGATTCATTTCATTTCTATTGTAGTTTGTTTAGAAAACAAACACCTTCATTCTCCAAAACTGTACTGTGTGAAATAACGTAGTTCTGTTTTCGAATGAGTTGCTTTCTTACAAACAGTCCTCAGTGCAGCAAGATCAAACTGCCTAGTTTGTGTAATCTAACGAGATGTAAAACTTATAGTTCATTTCATTTCTAAACCAGTTTGTTTAGAAATCAAACATCTTCATTACCCCAAAACTGTACTGTGTGAAATAAGATAGTTCTGTTCTCAGAATGAGTTGCTTTCTTACGAAGAGTCTTCAGTGCAGCAAAATCAAACTTTGCTAGTTTGTGTAATCTAACTAGATATACAACTTAGTAGATTCATTTCATTTCTAACGTAGTTTGTTTAGAAAACAAACACCTTCATTGCCAAAAACTGTACTGTGTGAAATAAGCTAGTTGTGTTCTCGAATGAGTTGTTTTCTAATAAAGAATCTTCAGTGAAGCAAGATCAAACTTTGCTAGTTTGTATAATATAACAAGATATACAACGTGGTTAGTTTCATTTCTAAACTAGTTTGTTTAGAAAACAAACACCTTGATTCCCCAAAACTGTACTGTGTGAAATAAGCTAGTTCTGTTCTCGGAAAGAGTTGTTTTCTTAAGAAGAGTCTTCAGTGCAGCAAGATCAAACTTTGCTAGTTTGTGTAATCTAACAAGATGTAAAATCTTGTAAGTTATCTTCATTTCTAAACTTGTTTGTTTTGAAAACAAACACCTTGATTCCCCAAAGCTGTACTGTGTTAAATAAGCTAGTTCTGTTCTCGGAATGAGTTTCTTTCTTACAAAGAGTTTTCAGTGCAGCAAGATGAAACTTTATCAGTTTGTGTAATCTAACTAGATGTACAACTTAGTAGATTCATTTCATTTCTAACGTAGTTTGTTTAGAAAACAAATACTTGAATTCCCCAAAACTGTACTGTGTGAAATAAGCTAGTTCGGTTCTCAGAATGAGTTGTTTTCTTACGAAGAGTCTTCAAGGCAGCAAGATCAAACTTTGCTATATTGTGTAATCTAACAAGATGTAAAATCTTGTAAGTTAGCTTCATTTCTAAACTAGTTCGTTTAGAAAACAAACACCTTGATTCCCCAAAGCTGTACTGTGTTAAATAAGCTAGTTCTGTTCTCGGAATGAGTTGTTTTTCTTATGAAGAGTCTTCAGTGAAGCAAGATGAAACTTAACTAGTTTGTGTAATCTAACAAGATGTACAACTTAGTAGATTCACTTCATTTCTAAAGTAGTTTCTTTAGAAAACAAAGACATTCTTTGCCGAACTTTGTACTGTGTGAAATAAGCTAGTTCTGTTCTCCGAATGAGTTGGTTTCTTACGAAGAGTCTTCAGTGCAGCAAGATCAAACTTTGTAACTTTGTGTAATCTAACAAGATGTACAACTTAGTAGGTTCGCTTCATTTCTAATGTAGTTTGTTTAGAAAACAAACACCTTCATTGCTTAACACTGTACTGTGTGAAATAAGCTAGTTCTGTTCTCAGAAAGAGTTGTTTTCTTGAGAAGAGACTTCAGTGCAGCAAGATCAAACTTTCCTAGTTTGTGTAATCTAAGAAGATGTACCACTTAGTAGATTCCGTTCATTTCCAACGCAGATTTTTCAGAAAAAAAACACCTTCATTGTTATCTAACTAGATGTACAACTTAGTATATTCATTTCCTTTCTAACATAGTTTGTTTAGAAAACAAACACCTTCATTGCCGAACTCTGTACTGTGTGAAATAAGCTAGTTCAGTTCTCGGAATGAGTTGTTTTCTAATAAAGAGTCTTCAGTGAAGGAAGATCAAACTTTGCCAGTTTGTGTAATCTAACAAGATGTAAAACTTGATAAGTTATCTTCATTTCTGAAGTAGTTTGTTTAGAAAACAAACACCTTGACTCCCCAAAACTGTACTGTGTGAAATACGCTAGATCTGTTCTCAAAATGAGTTGCTTTCTTATGAACAGTCTTCAGTGCAGGAAGATCAAACTTTTCCAGTTTTTGTAATCTAACATGATATACAACTTAGTAAATGCACAACTTAGTAGATTCATTTCATTTCCAATGCAGTTTGCTTAGAAAACAAACACCTTCATTGTCGAAAACTGTACTGTGTGAAATAAGCTAGTTCTGTTCTAAGAATGAGTTGCTCAATTACGAAGAGTCATCAGTGCAGCAAAATCAAACTTTGCTAGCTTGTGTAATGTAAGTAGATGTAAAACTTAGTAGATTCATCTCATTTCTAATGTAGTTTGTTTAGAAAACAAACACCTTCATTGCTGAACACTGTACTGTGTGAAATAACATAGTTCTTTTCTCAGAATGAGTTGCTTTCTTACAAAGAGTCTTCAGTGCAGTAAGACCAAACTTTGCTAGTTTGTCTAATCTAACAAGATATACAACTTAGTAGATTCACTTCATTTCCAACGCAGTTTGCTTAGAAAACAAACACCTTCTTTGCTGAAAACTCTATTGTGTGAAATAAGCTAGTACTGTTCTCGGAATGAGTTGCTTTCTTACGAAGAGTCTTCAGTGCAGCAAGATTAAACTGCCAGTTTGTGTAATCTAACAAGATGTAAAACTTGATAAGTTAGCTTCATTTCTAAACTAGTTGGTTAGAAAATAAACACCTTGATTCCCCAAAACTGTAGTCTGTGAAACACGGTAGATCTGATCTCGAAATTAGTTGTTTTGTTACGAAGAGTCTTCAGTGCAGCAAGATCAAACTTTGCTAGTTTGTCCAATCTAACAAGATATACAACTTAATAGATTCACTTCATTTCCAACGCAGTTTGCTTAGAAAACAAACACCTTCTTTGCCAAAATGGTACTGTGTGAAAAACTCTAGTTGTGTTCTGAATGATACTTAAGAGTCTTAGTGCAGCAAGTTCTAGTTTGTGTAATGAGTTGCTTAGATTAGTTTCATTTAAAGTAGAAGAGTCTTCAAAAGTGCAGCAGCTAGTTCTGTTCAAAATGAGTTGCTAGTTTGTGCAGCAAGATCAAACTTTAGATAATCTAATAGATGTATAACTTAGTAGATTCATTTCATTTCTATCATAGTTTTTTTAGAAAACAAACACCTTCATTGCCGAACACTGTACTGTGTGAAATAACATAGTTCTCTTCTCGGAATGAGTTGCTTTCTTACAAAGAGTCTTCATTGCAGCAAGATCAAACTTTGCCAGTTTGTGTAATCTAACAAGATGTAAATCTTGATAAGTTAGCTTCATTTCTAAACTAGTTTGTTTAGAAAACAAACACCTTGTTTTCCCAAAACTGTACTGTGTGAAATACGCTAGATCTGTTCTCGAAATGAGTTGCTTTCTTACGAAGAGTTTTCAGTGCAGCAAGATCAAACTTTGCTAGTTTGTGTAATGTAACTAGATGTACAACTTAGTAGATTCATTTCATTTCTAACCTAGTTTGTTTAGAAAACAAGCACCTTCATTGTCGAAAACTGTAGTGTGTGAAATAAGCTAGTATTGTTCTCGGAATGAGTTGCTTTCTTATGAAGAGTCTTCAGTGCAGCAAGATCAAACTTTGCTAGTTTGTGTAATCTAACAAGATGTACAACTTAATAGATTCGGTTCATTTCCAAAGCAGAAGGTTTAGAAAAGAAACATCTTTATTCTCCAAAACTGTACTGTGTGAAATGAGCTGTTCTCGGAATGAGTTGCTTTCTTATGAAGATTCTTCAGTGCATCAAAATGAAACTTTGCTCCTTTCTGTTATCTAACTAGATGTACAACTTAGTAGATTCATTTCATTTCTAAACTAGTTTGTTTAGAAAACAAACACCTTGATTCGCCAAAACTGTACTGTGTGAAATACGCTAGGTCTGTTTTCGATATCAATTCCTTTCTTACGAAGAGTCTTCAGTGCAGCAAGATCAAACTTTGCTAGTTTGTGTAATCTAACAAGATATACAACTTAGTAGGTTCACTCCATTTCCAATGCAGTTTGCTGAGACATAAACACCTTAATTGCCGAAAACTGTACTGTGTGAAATAAGCTAGTACTGTTCTCGGAATGAGTTTCTTTCTTACGAAGAGTCTTCAGTGCAGCAAGATCAAACTTTTTTAGTTTGTGTAATCTAACTAGATGTACAACTTATCACATTCGCTTCATTTCCAATGCAGAAGGTTTAGAAAAGAAACATCTTGATTCCGCAAAACCGTACTGTGTGAAGTAAGCTAGTTCTGTTCTCGGAATGTGTTGCTTTCTTACGAAGAGTCTTCAGTGCAACAAGATCAAACTTTGCTAGTTTGTGTAATCTAACAAGATATAAAACTTAGTAGGTTAGCTTCATTTCTAAACCAGTTTGTTTAGAAAACAAAAACTTTGATTCCCCAAAACTGTACTGTGTGAAATAAGCTAGTTCTGTTCTCAAAATGAGTTGCTTTCTTACAAAGAGTCTTCACTGCAGCAAGATCAAACTTTGCTAGTTTGTGTAATCTAACTAGATGTACAACTTAATAGATTCGCTTCATTTCCAATGCAGAAGGTTTAGAAAAGGAACGTCTTGATTCCCCAAAACTGTACTGTGTGAAATAACTTAGTTCGGTTCTCAGAATGAGTTGTTTTTATACGAAGAGTCTTCAGTGCAGCAAGATCAAACTTTGCTAATTTGTGTAATAAAACAAGATATACAACTTAGTCGGTTAGCTTCATTTCTAAACTAGTTTGTTTATAAAACAAAAACCTTGATTCCCCAAAACTGTACTGTGTGAAATAAGCTAGTTCTGTTCTCAGAATGAGTTGCTTTCTTACAAAGAGTCTTCAGTGCAGCCAGAGCAAACTTTGCTACTTTGTGTAATCAAACAAGATGTAAAACTTGATAAGTTAGCTTCATTTCTAAAGTAGTTTGTTTAGAAAACAAACACCTTGATTCCCCAAAAGTGTGCTGTGTGAAATACGCTAGATCTGTTCTCCAAATGAGTTGCTTTCTTACGAAGAATCTTCAGTGCAGAAAGATCAAACTTTCCTAGTTTGTGTAATCTAATAAAATATACATCTTAATAGATTTACTTCATTTCCAAAGCAGTTTACTTAGAAAAGAAACACCTTCATTGCGCAAAACTGTACTGTGTGAAATAAGCTAGTACTGTTCTCATAATGAGTTGTTTTCTTACGAAGAGTCTTCAGTGCAGCAAGAACATAGTTTGCTAGTTTGTGTAATTTAACTAGCTGTACAATTTAATAGATTCGCTTCATTTCCAACGCAGAAGGTTGAGAAAAGAAACGTATTGTTTCTCCGAAACCGTGCTGTGTGAAATAAGCTATTTCTGTTCTCGGAATGAGTTGCTTTCTTACGAAGAGTCTTCAGGGCAGCAAGATCAAACTTTGCTACTTTGTGTAAGCTAACAAGATATACAACTTAGTAGGTTAGCTTCCTTTATAAACTAGTTGGTTTAGAAAACAAAAACCTTGATTCTCCAATACTGTACTGTTTGAAATAAGCTAGTTCTGTTCTCAGACTGAGTTGCTTTCTTACGAAGAGTCATCAGTGCAGCAAAATCAAACTTTGCTAAGTTTGTGTAATCTAACTACATGTACAACTTAGTAGATTCCTTTCATTTCTAATGTAGTTTGTTTAGAAAACAAACACCTTCATTGCCAAACTCGATGCTGTGTGAAATAAGGTAGTTCTGTTCTCGGAATGAATTGCTTTCTTACAAAGAGTCTTCAGTGCAGCAAGATGAAACTTTTCCACTTTGTGTAGTCAAACAAGAAGTAAAACGTGATGAGTTAGCTTCATTTCTGAACGAGTTTGTTAAGAAAACAAACACCGTGATTCCCCAATACTGTAATGTGTGAAATATGCTAAATCTGTTCTCGAAATGAGTTGCTTTGTTACGAACAGTCTTCAGTGCAGCAAGATCAAACTTTGCTAGTTTGTGTAATCTAACAAGATATACAACTTAGTAGATTCACTTCATTTCCAACGCAGTTTGCTTAGAAAACAAACACCTCCCTTGCCGAAAATTGTACTGTGTGAAATAAGCTAGTACTGTTCTCAGAATGAGTTGCTTTCTTATGAAGAGTCTTCAATGCAGCAATATCAAACTTTGCTAGTTTGTGTAATCTAACAAGATATACAACTTAGTAGTTTATCTTCATTTCTAAACTAGTTTGTTTAGAAAACAAAAACCTGATTCCCCAAAACGGTACTGTGTGAAATACGCTAGATCTGTTCTCGAAATGAGTTGCTTTCGTACGAAGAGTCTTCAGTGCAGCAAGATCAAACTTTGCAAGTTTGTGTAATCTAACAAGACATACAATTTAGTAGATTCACTTCATTTCCAACGCAGTTTGCTTAGGAAACAAACACCTTCATTGCCGAAAATTGTACTGTGTGAAATAAGCTAGTTCTGTTCTCAGAATGAGTTGCTTTCTTATGAAGAGTCATCAGTGCAGCAAGATTAAACGTTGCTAGTTTGTGTAATTAAATAGATGTACAGCTTAGTAAATTCATTTCATTTCTAACGTGATTTGTTTAGAAAACAAAAACCTTCATTCCCGAACATGGTTCTGTGTGAAATAACGTAGTTGTGTTCTCGGAATGAGTTGTTTTCTTACAAAGAGTCATCAATGCAGCAAGATCAAACTTTGCCAGTTTGTGTAATCTGACAAGGTGTAAAACTTGATAAGTTAGCTTCATTTCTAAACTAGTTTGTTTAGAAAAGAAACACCTTGATTCCCCAAAACTGTTCTGTGTGAAATAAGCTAGTTCTGTTCTCAGAATGAGTTGCTTTCTTAAGAGGAGTCATCACATCAGCAAAATTAAACTTTGCTTGTGTGTGTAATCTAACTAGATGTACAACTTAGAAGATTCATTTCATTTCTAACATGAGTTGTTTAGAAAACAAACACCTTCATTGCCGGACATGGTTCTGTATGAAATAACGTAGTTCTGTTCTCGGAATGAGTTGCTTTCTTACAAAGAGTCGTCAGTGCAGCAAGATCAAACTTTGCCAGTTTGTGTGATCTAAATAGCTGTACAACTTAGTAGATTCATTTCATTTCTAACGTAGTTAGTTTAGAAAACAAACACCATCTTTGCCTAAAACTGTACTGTGTGAAATAAGCTAGTACTGTTCTCAGAAGGAGTTCCTTACTTACAAAGAGTCTTTAGTGCAGCGATATCAAACTTTGCTAGTTTGTGTAATCTAACTAGATGTACAACTTAATATATTTGCTTCATTTCCAACGCAGAAGGTTTAGAAAAGAAACATCTTGATTCCCAAAAACCGTACTGTGTGAAATAAGCCAGTTCTGTTCTCGGAATGAGTTGCCTTCTTACGAAGAGTCGTCAGTGCAGGAAGATCCAACTTTGCTAGTTTGTAAAATCTAACTAGATGTACATCTTAGTAGATTCATCTCATTTCTAACGTAGTTTGTTTAGAAAGCAAACATCTTCATTGCCGAACACTGTACTGTGTGAAATAACGTAGTTCTGTTCTCAGAATGAATTCCTTTCTTACAAAGAGTCTTCAGTGCATCAAGATCAAACTTTTCCAGGTTTTATAATCTAACAAGATGTACAACTTTATAAGTTATCTTCCTTTCTAAACTAGTTTGTTCAAAAATGAAACACCTTGATTCCCCAAAACTGTACTGTGTGAAATAAGCTAGTTCTGCTCTCAGAATTAGTTGCTTTCTTAAGAAGAGTCTTCAGTGCAGCAAGATCAAACTTTGCCACTTTGTGTAATCTAACAAGATGTAAAACTTGATAAGTTAGTTTCATTTCTAAACTAGTTTGTTTACAAAACAATCACCTTGATTCCCCAAAATTGTATTGTGTTAAATACGGTAGATCTGTTCTCGAAATGAGTTGCTTTCTTACGAAGACTCTTCAGTTCAGCAAGATCAAACTTTGCTAGTTTGTGTAATCTAACAAGATATACAACTTAGTAGATTCACTTCATTTCCAACGCAGTTTGCTTAGAAACAAACACCTTAATTGCTGAAAACTGTACTCTGTGAAATAAGCTAGTACTGTTCTCAGAATGAGTTGCTTTCTTTACGGAGAGTCTTCAGTGCAGCAAGATCAAACTTTGCTAGTTTGTGTCATCTAACTATATGTACAACTTAATAGATTCGCTTCATTCCCAACGCAGAAGGTTTAGAAAAGAAACATCTTGATTCCCCCAAACCGTACTGTCTGAAATAAGCTAGTTCTGTACTTGGAATGAGTTGCTTTCTTACGAAGAATCTTCAGTGCAGCAAGATCAAACTTTGCTAGTTTGCGTAATCTAACAAGATGTAAAACTTGATAAGTTAGCTTTATTTCTAAACTAGTTTGTTTTAAAACAAACACCTTGATTCCCCAAAACTATACCGTGTGAAATATGCTAGATCGGTTCTGGAAATGAGTTGCTTTCTTACGAAGAGTCCTCAGTGCAGCAAGATCAAACTTTGCTAGTTTGTGTAATCTAACAAGATATACAACTTAGTAGATTTACTTCCTTTCCAAGGCGGATTGCTTAGAAAACAAACACCTTCATTGCCAAAAATTGTACTGTGTGAAATAAGCTAGTACTGTTCTCGGAATGAGTTGTTTTCTTGAGAAGAGACTTCAGTGCAGCAAGATCAAACTTTGCTAGTTTGTGTTATCTAACTACATGTACAACTTAATAGATTCATTACATTACCAATGCAGAAGGTTTAGCAAAGAAACATCTTGATTCCCCAAAACATTACTGTGTGAAATAAGCTGTTCTCGGAATGAGTTGCTTTCATACGAAGAGTCTTCAGTGCAGCAAGATGAAATTTTATCAGTTTGTGTAATATAACTAGATGTATAACTTAGCAGATTCATTTCATTTCTAACATAGTTTGTTTAGAAAACAAATACATTCATTGCCGAACTCTGTACTGTGTGAAATAAGCTAGTTCTGTTCTCGGAATGAGTTGTTTTCTATTAAAGAGTCTTCGGTGAAGCAAGATCAAACTTTGCTAGTTTGTATAATCTAACAACATATAAAACTTGGTGAGTTAGCTTCATTTCTAAACTAGTTAGTTGAGAAAACAAACACCTTGCTACCGCAAAACTGTACTGTGTGAAATAAGCTAGTTCTGTTCTCGGAAAGAGTTGTTTTCTTACAAAGAGTCTTCAGTGAAGCAAGATCAAACTTTGCTAGTTTGTGTAATCTAACATGATATAAAACTTGGAAAGTTAGCTTCATTTCTAAACTAGTTAGTTTAGAAAACAAACACCTTGACTCCCCAAAACTGTACTGTGTGAAATAAGCTAGTTCTGTTCTCGGAAAGAGATGTTTTCTCACAAAGAGTCTTCAGTGAAGCAAGATTAAACTTTGCTAGTTTGTATAATCTAACAAGATATAAAACTTGGTAAGTTATCTTCATTTCTAAACTAGTTAGTTTAGAAAACAAGCACCTTGATTCCCCACAGCTGTACTGTGTTAAAAAGCTAGTTCTGTTCTCGGAATGAGTTGCTTTCTTACGAATAGTCTTCAGTGAAGCAAGATGAAGCTTTACTATTTTGTGTAATCTAACTACATGTACAACCCAGTAGATTCATTTCATTTCAAACGTAGTTTGTGTAGAAAACAAAGACATTCTTTGCCGAACTTTGTACTGTGTGAAATAAGCTAATTCTGTTCTCCAAATGAGTTACTTTCTTACGAAGAGTCTTCAGTGCAGCAAGATCAAACTTTGCTAGTTTGTGTAATCTAACAAGATGTACAACTTAGTAGGTTAGCTTCATTTCTAATGTAGTTTGTTTGGAAAACAAACACCTTGATTGCTTAACACTGTACTATGTGAAATAAGCTAGTTCTGTTCTCAGAAAGAGTTGTTTTCTTGAGAAGAGACTTCAGTGCAGCAAGATCAAACGTTCCTAGTTTGTGTAATCTAAGAAGCTGTACCACTTAGTAGATTCTCTTCATTTCCAATGCAGATTGTTCAGAAAAAAAACACCTTCATTGTTATCTAACTAGACGTAAAACTTAGTAGATTCATTTCATTTCTAACGTAGTTTGTTTAGAAAACAAACACATTCATTGCCGAACTCTGTACTGTGTGAAATAAGCTAGTTCTGTTCTCGGAAAGAGTTGTTTTCTTACAAAGAGTCTTCAGTGAAACAAGATCAAATTTTGCTAGTTTCTATAATCTAACAAGATATAAAACTTGGTAAGTCAGCTTCATTTCTAAACTAGTTAGTTTAGAAAACAAACACCTTGATTCCCCAAAACTGTACTGTGTGAAATAAGCTAGTTCTGTTCTCAGAAAGAGTTGTTTTCTTGAGAAGAGATTTCAGTGCACCAAGATCAAACTTTCCTAGTTTGTGTAATCGAAGAAGCTGTACCACTTAGTAGATTCTCTTCATTTCCAACGCAGATTTTTCAGAAAACAAACACATTCATTGTTATCTAACTAGAAGTACAACTTAGTAGATTCATTTCATTTCTAATGTAGTTTGTTTAGAAAACAAACACAATCATTGCCGAACTCTGTACTGTGTGAAATAAGCTACTTCTGTTCTCGGAAAGAGTTGTTTTCTTACAAAGAGTCTTCAGTGAAGCAAGATCAAACTTTGCTAGTTTGTATAATCTAACAACATATAAAACTTGGTAAGTTAGCTTTATTTCTAAACTAGTTAGTTTAGAAAACAAACACCTTGATTCCCCAAAACTGTACTGTGTGAAATAAGCTAGTTCTGTTCTCGGAAAGAGTTGTTTTCTTTCAAAGAGTCTTCAGTGAAGCAAGATGAAACTTTGCTAGTTTGTATAATCTAACAAGATATAAAACTTGGTAAGTTAGCTTCATTTCTAAACTAGTTAGTTTAGAAAACAAGCACTTTGATTCCCCACAGCTGTACTGTGTTAAGTATGCTAGTTCTGTTGTCGGAATGAGTTGGTTTCTTAGGAAGAGTCTTCAGTGCAGCAAGATGAAATTTTATCAGTTTCTGTAATCTAACTAGACATACAACTTAGTAGATTCATTTCATTTCTAACGTAGTTTGTTTAAAAACAAACACATTCATTGCCGAACTCTGTACTGGTGAAATAAGTTAGTTCTGTTTTCGAAATGAGTTGTTTTCTCTTAAAGACTCTTCAGTGAAGCAAGATCATACTTTGGAAGTTTGTATAATCTAACAACATATAAAACTTGGTAAGTTAGCTTCATTTCTAAACTAGTTAGTTTAGAAAACAAACACCTTGATTCCCCAAAACTGTAATGTGTTAAATAAGCTAGTTCTGTTCTCGGAAAGAGTTGTTTTCTTACATAGAGTCTTCAGTGAAACAAGATCAAACTTTGCTAGTTTGTATAATCTAACAACATATAAAACTTGGTAAGTTAGCTTCATTTCTAAACTAGTTAGTTTAGAAAACAAACACCTTGATTCGCCCATATTGTAGTGTGTGAAATAAGCTAGTTCTGTTCTCGGAAAGTGTTGTTTTCTTACATAGAGTCTTCAGTGAAGCAAGATCAAACTTTGCTAGTTTGTATAATCAAACAAGATATAACACTTGGTAAGTTAGCTTCATTTCTAAACTAGTTACTTTAGAAAACAAGCACCTTGATTCCCCACAGCTGTACTGTGTTAAATAAGCTAGTTCTGTTCTCGGAATGAATTGCTTTCTTACGGAGTGTCTTCAGTGAAGCAAGATGAAGCTTTACTCTTTAGTTTAATCTAACTACATGTACAACCCAGTAGATTCATTTCATTTCTAATGTAGTTTGTTTAGAAAACAAAGACATTCTTTGCCGAACTTTGTACTGTGTGAAATAAGCTAATTCTGTTCTCCGAATGAGTTGCTTTCTTACGAAGAGTCTTCAGTGCAGCAAGATCAAACTTTCATAGTTCGTGTAATGTAAGAAGTTGTACCACTTAGTAGATTCTCTTCATTTCCAACACAGATTTTTCAGAAAACAAACACCTTCATTGTTATCTAACTAGACGTACAATTTAGTAGATTCATTTCATTTCCAACGTAGTTTGTTTAGAAAACAAACACATTCATTGCCGAACTCTGTACGGTGTGAAATAAGGTAGTTCTGTTTTCGGAATGAGTTATTTTCTCTTAAAGAGTCTTCAGTGAAGCAAGATCAAACTTTGCTAGTTTGTGTAATCTAACAATATATAAAACTCGGTAAGTTAGCTTCATTTCTAAACTACTTAGTTTAGAAAACAAACACCTTGATTCTGCACAGCTGTACTGTATTAAATAAGCTAGTTCTGTTCTCGGAATGAGTTGCTTTCTTACGAAGAGTCTTCAGTGCAGCAAGATGAAATTTTATCAGTTTGTGTAATCTAAGTAGACGTACAACTTAGTAGATTCATTTCATTTCGAACTTACTTAGTTTAGAAAACAAACACTTTCATTGCCAAACTCTGTACTGTGTGAAATAAGGTAGTTCTGTTGTCGGAATGAGTTGTTTTCTATTAAAGAGTCTTCAGTGAAGCAAGATCAAACTTTGCTAGTTTGTATAATGTAACAAGACATAAAAGTTGGTAAGTTAGCTTCATTTCTAAACTAGTTAGTTTAGAAAACAAACACCTTGATTCCACAAAGCTGTACTATGTGAAATAAGCTAGTTCTGTTCTCAGAAAGAGTTGTTTTCTTACAAAGAGTCTTCAGTGAAGCAAGATGACACTTTGCTAGTTTGTATAATCTAACAACATATAAAACTTGGTAAGTTAGCCTCATTTCTAACCTAGTTAGTTTAGAAAACAAACACCTTGATTTCGCAAAGCTGTACTGTGTTAAATAAGCTAGTTCTTTTGTCAGAATGAGTTGCTTTCTTACGAAGAGTCTTCAGTGCAGCAAGATGAAATTTTATCAGTTTGTGTAATCTAACTAGACGTACAACTTAGTAGATTCATTTCATTTCGAACTTACTTTGTTTAGAAAACAAACACATTCATTGCTGAAATCTGTACTGTGTGAAATAAGGTAGTTCTGTTCTCGGAATGAGTAGTTTTCTATTAAAGAGTCTTCAGTGAAGCAAGATCAAACTTTGCTAGTTTGTATAATGTAACAAGATATTAAACTTGGTAAGTTAGCTTCATTTCTAAACTAGTTCGTTGAGAAAACAAACACTTTGATACCGCAAAGCTGTACTGTGTTAAATAAGATAGTTCTGTTCTCGGAAAGAGTTGTTTTCTTACAAAGAGTCTTCAGTGAAGCAAGATCAAACTTTGCTAGTTTGTATAATCTAACAGGATATAAAACTTGGTAAGTTAGCTTCATTTCTAAACTAGTTAGTTTAGAAAACAAGCACCTTGATTTACCAAAGCTGTACAGTGTTAAATAAGCTAGTTCTGTTCTCGGAATGAGTTGCTTTCAAACGAAGAGTCATCAGTGAAGCAACATGAAGCTTTACTCTTTTCTGTAATCTAACTACATGTACAACACAGTAGATTCATTTCATTTCTAGCGTAGTTTGTTTAGAAAACAAAGACATTCTTTGCCAAACTTTGTACTGTGTGAAATAAGCTAATTCTGTTTTCCGAATGAGTTGCTTTCTTACGAAGAGTCTTCAGTGCAGCAAGATCAAACTTTGCTAGTTTTTGTAATCTTACAACATGTACAACTTAGTTGGTTAGCTTCATTTCTAATGTAGTTTGTTTAGAAAACAAACACCTTGATTGCTTAACACTGTAGTATGTGAAATAAGCTAGTTCTGTTCTCAGAAAGAGTTCTTTTCTTGAGAAGAGACTTCAGTGCACCAAGATCAAACTTTCCTAGTTTCTGTAATCTAAGAAGCTGTACCACTTAGTAGATTTTCTTCATTTCCAACGCAGATTTTTCAGAAAACAAACACATTCATTGTTATCTAACTAGACGTACAACTTAGGAGATTCATTTCATTTCTAAAGCAGTTTGTTTAGAAAACAAACACCTTGATTCCCAAAACTGTACAGTGTGAAATAAGCTAGTTCTGTTCTCGGAAAGAGTTGTTTTCTTACACAGAGTCTTCAGAGAAGCAAGATCAAACTTTGCTAGTTTGTATAATCTAACAAGATATAAAACTTGGTAAGTTAGCTTCATTTCTAAATTAGTTATTTTAGAATACAAACACCTTGATTCCGCAAAGCTATGCTGTGTTAAATAAGTTAGTTCTGTTGTCGGAATGAGTTGCTTTCTCACGAAGAGTCGTCAGTGCAGCAAGATGAAATTTTATCAGTTTGTGTAATCTAACTAGATGTACAGCATAGTAGGTTCATTTCATTTCGAACTTACTTTGTTTAGAAAAAAACACATTCATTGCCCAACTCTGTACTGTGTGAAATCAGGTAGTTCTGTTCTCGGAATGAGTTGTTTTCTATTAAAGAGTCTTCAGTGAAGGAAGATCAAACTTTGCTAGTTTGTATAATGTAACAAGATATAAAACTTGTAAGTTAGCTTCATTTCTAAACTAGTTAGTTGAGGAAATAAACACCTTGATACCGCAAAGCTGTACTGTCTTAAATAACCTACTTCTGTTCTCGGAAAGAGTTGTTTTCTTATATAGAGTCTTCAGTGAAACAAGATCGAACTTTGCTAGTTTGTATAATCTAACAACATATAAAACTTGGTAAGTTAGCTTCATTTCTAAACTAATTAGTTTAGAAAACAAACACCTTCATTCCCCAAAAGTGTACTGTGTGAAATAAGCTAGTTCTGTTCTCGGAAAGAGTTGTTTTCTTATAAAGAGTCTTCAGTGAAGCAAGATCAAACTTTGCTAGTCTGTATAATCTAACATGATATTAAACTTGATACGTTAGCTTCATTTCTAAACTAGTTAGTTTAGAAAACAAACACCTTGATTCCCCAAAACTGTACTGTGTGAAATAAGCTAGTTCTGTTCTCGGAAAGAGTTGTTTTCTTACAAAGAGTCTTCAGTGAAGCAACATCAAACTTTACTAGTTTGTATAATTTAACAAGATATAAAACTAGATAAGTTAGATTCATTTCTACACTAGTTAGTTTAGAAAACAAGCACCTTGATTCCCCACAGCTGTACTGTGTTAAATAAGCTAGTTCTGTTCTCGGAATGAGTTGCTTTCTTACGAAGAGTCTTCAGTGAAGCAAGATGAAGCTTTACTATTTTGTGTAATCTAACTACATTTACAACCCAGTAGATTCATTTCATTTCAAACGTAGTTTGTTTAGAAAACAAAGACATTCTTTGCTGAACTTTGTACTGTGTGAAATAAGCTAATTCTGTTCTCCGAATGAGTTGCTTTCTTACGAAGAGTCTTCAGTGCATCAAGATGAAACTTTGCTAGTTTGTGTAATCTAACAAGATGTATAACTTAGTAGGTTAGCGTCATTAGAAAACAAACACCTTGATTGCTTAACACTGTACTATGTGAAATACGCTAGTTCTGTTCTCAGAAAGAGTTGTTTTCTTGAGAAGAGACTTCAGTGCAGCAAGATCAAACTTTCCCAGTTTGTGTAATCTAAGAAGCTGTACCACTAAGTAGATTCTCTTCATTTCCAACGCAGATTTTTCAGAAAACAAACACATTCATTGTTATCTAAGTAGATGTACAATTTAGTAGATTCATTTCATTTCTAATGTAGTTTGTTTAGAAAACAAACACATTCATTGCCGAACTCTGTACTGTGTGAAATAAGCTAGTTCTGTTCTTGGAAAGAGTTGTTTTCTTACAAAGAGTCTTCAGTGAAACAAGATCAAACTTTGCTAGTTTGTATAATATAACCAGATATAAAACTTGGTAAGTTAGCTTCATTTCTAAACTAGTTAGTTGAGAAAACAAACACCTTGATACCGCAAAGCTGTACTGTGTTAAATAATCTAGTTCTGTTCTCGGAAAAGTTGTTTTCTTACATAGAGTCTTCAATGAAACAAGATCAAACTTTGCTAGTTTGTATAATCTTACAACATATAGAACTTGGTAAGTTAGCTTCATTTCTAAACTAGTTAGTTTAGAAAACAAACACCTTCATTTCCCAAAACTGTACTGTGTGAAATAAGCTAGGTCTGTTCTCGGAAAGAGATGTTTTCTTACAAAGAGTCTTCAATGAAGCAAGATCAAACTTTGCTAGTTTGTATAATCTAACATGATATAAAACTTGGTAAGTTAGCTTCATTTCTAAACTAGTTAGTTTAGAAAACAAACACTTTGATTCCCCAAAACTGTACTGTGTGAAATAAGCTAGTTCTGTTCTCGGAAATAGTTGTTTTCTTACAAAGAGTCTTCAGTGAAACAAGATCAAACTTTGTTTTCTAACAAATAGTCTAGCTTCATTTCTAAACAAGAAAACAAACATCATTCCCCAAAAACTAGTTCTGTTCTCAGAAAGAGTTGTTTTGTTACAAAGAGTCTTCAGTTAACAAGATCAAACGTTGCTAGTTTGTATAATCTAACAAGATATAAAACTTGGCACGTTAGCTTCATTTCTAAACTAGTTTTTTTTAGAAAATAAGCACCTTGAATCCCAAAAGCTGTTCTGTGTTAAATAAGCTAGTTCTGTTCTCGGAATGAGTTGCTTTCTTTCGAAGAGTCTTCAGTGCAGCAAGATGAAATTTTATGAGTTTGTGTAATCTAACTAGACGTACAACTTAGTAGATTCATTTCATTTCTAACGTAGTTTGTTTAGAAAACAAACACATTCATTGCCGAACTCTGTACTGTGTGAAATAAGGTAGTTCTGTTTTCAAAATGAGTTGTTTTCTCTTAAAGAGTCTTCAGTGAAGCAAGATCAAACTTTGCTAGTGTGTATAATCTAACAAGATATAAAACTTCGTAAGTTAGCTTCATTTCTATACTAGTTCATTTAGAAAACAAACACCTTGATTCCCCAAAACTGTACTGTGTGAAATAAGCTAGTTTTGTTTTCGGAAAAAGTTGTTTTCTTACAAAGATTCTTTAATGAGGCAAGATCAAACTTTGCTAGTTTGTAAAATCTAAGAAGATATAAAACTTGGTAAGTTAGCTTCATTTCTAAACTGGTTAGTTTAGAAAACAAACACCTTGATTCCCCAAAACTGTACTGTGTGAAATTAGCTAGTTCTTTTCTCGGAAAGAGTTGTTTTCTTACAAAGAGTCTTCAATGAAGCAAGATCAAAGCTTGCTAGTTTGTATAATCTAACAAGATATAAAACTTGGTAACTTAGCTTCATTTCTAAACTAGTTAGTTTAGAAAACAAACACCTTGATTCCCCAAAACTGTACTGTGTGAAATAAGCTAGTTCTGTTCTCGGAATGAATTGTTTTCTTACAAAGAGTCTTCAGTGAAGCAAGAGCAAACTTTGCAAGTTTGTATAATCTAACAAGATATAAAACTCGGTAAGTTACCTTCATTTCTAAACTAGTTAGTTTAGAAAACAAGCACCTTGAATCCCGGAAGCTGTACTGTGTTAAATAAGCTAGTTCTGTTCTTGGAATGAGTTGCTTTCTTACGAAGAGTCATCAGTGCAGCAAGATGAAATTTTATCAGTTCGTGTAATCTACCTTGACGTACAACTTAGATTCATTTCATTTGTAACGTAGTTTGTTTAGTAAACAAACACATTCATTGCCAAACTCTGTACTGTGTGAAATAAGGTAGTTCTGTTCTCGGAATGAGTTGTTTTGTATTAAAGAGTCTTCAATGAAGCAAGATCAAACTTTGCTAGTTTGTATAATCTAACAACATATAAAACGTGGTAAGTTAGCTTCATTTCTAAACTAGTGAGTTTAGAAAACAAACACCTTGGTTCCCCATAACTGTACTGTGTGAAATAAGCTCGTTCTGTTCTCGGAAAGAGTTGTTTTCTTACAAAGAGTCTTCAGTGAAGAAAGTTCAAACTTTGCTAGTTTGTATAATCTAACAAGAAATAAAACTGGGTAAGTCAGCTTCATTTGTAAACTAGTTAGTTTAGAAAATAAACACCTTGATTCCCCAAAAATGCACTGTGTGAAATAAGCTAGTTCTGTTCTCGGCAACAGTTGTTTTCTTACAAAGAGTGTTCAGTGAAGCAAGATCAAACTTTGCTAGTTTGTATATTCTAAGAAGATATAAAATTGGTAAGTTAGCTTCATTTCTAAACTACTTAGTTTAGAAAACAAACACCATGATTCTGCACAGCTGCACTGTATTAAATAAGCTAGTTCTGTTCTCGGAATGAGTTGCTTTCTTACGAAGAGTCTTCAGTGCAGCAAGATGAAATTTTTCAGTTTGTGTAATCTAACTCGATGTGCAACCTAGTAGATTCATTTCATTTCTAACGTAGTTTGTTTAAAAACAAACACATTCATTGCCGAACTCTGTACTGTGTGAAATAAGGTAGTTCTGTTTTCGAAATGAGTTGTTTTATCTTAAAGAGTCTTCAGTGAAGCAAGATCAAACTTTGCTATTTGTATAATCTAACAAGATATAAGACTTGGTAAGTTAGCTTCATTTCTAAACTAGTTAGTTTAGAAAACAAACACCTTGATTCCCCAAAACTGTAATGTGTTAAATAAGCTAGTTCTGTTCTTGGAAAGAGTTGTTTTCTTACATAGAGTCTTCATTGAAACAAGATCAAACTTTGCTAGTTTGTATAATCTAACAACATATAAAACTTGGTTAGTTAGCTTCATTTCTAAACTAGTTAGTTTAGAAAACAAACACATTGATTCCCCAAAACTGTATTGTGTGAAATAAGCTAGTTCTGTTCTCAGAAAGTGTTGTTTTCTTACATAGAGTCTTCAGTGAAGCAATATCAAACTTTGCTAGTTTGTTTAATCAAACAAGATATAACACTTGGTAAGTTATCTTCATTTCTAAACTAGTTAGTTTAGAAAACAAGCACCTTGATTCCCCACAGCTGTACTGTGTTAAATAAGCTAGTTCTGTTCTCGCAATAAGTTGCTTTCTTACGGATAGTATTCAGTGAAGCAAGATGAAGCTTTACTCTTTTGTTTAATCTAACTACATGTACAACCCAGTAGATTCATTTCATTTCTAACATAGTTTGTTTAGAAAACAAAGACATAATTTACCGAACTTTGTACTGTGTGAAATAAGCTAATTCTGTTCTCCGAATGAGTTGCTTTCTTACGAAGAGTCTTCAGTGCAGCAAGATCAAACTTTCATAGTTTGTGTAATCTAAGAAGCTGTACCACTTAGTAGATTCTCTTCATTTCCAACGCAGATTTTTCATAAAACAAACACATTCATTGTTATCTAACTAGACGTACAATTTAGTAGATTCATTTCATTTCTAACGTAGTTTCTTTAGAAAACAAACACATTCATTGCCGAACTCTGTACTGTGTGAAATAAGGTAGTTCTGTTTTCGGAATGAGTTGTTTTCTCTTAAAGAGTCTTCGGTGAAGCAAGATCAAACTTTGCTAGTTTATGTAATCTAACAAGATACATAACTTGGTAAGTTATCTTCATTTCTAAACTAGTTAGTTTAGAAAACAAACACCTTGATTCTGCACAGCTGTACTGTATTAAATAAGCTAGTTCTGTTCTCGGAATGAGTTGCTTTCTTACGAAGAGTCTTCAGTGCAGCAAGATGAAATTTTATCAGTTTGTGTAATCTAACTAGACGTACCTCTTAGTAGATTCATTTCATTTTGAACTCACTTTGTTTAGAAAACAAACACATTCATTGCCTAACTCTGTACTGTGTGAAATAAGCTAGTTCTGTTCTCGGAAAGAGTTGTTTTCTTACAAAGAGTCTTCAGTGAAACAAGATCAAACTTTGCTAGTTTGTGTAATCTAACAAGATATAAAACTTTGTAAGTTAGCTTCATTTCTAAACTAGTTAGTTTAGAAAACAAACACCTTGATTCCCCAAAGCTGTACTATGTGAAATAAGCAAGATCTGTTCTCAGAAAGAGTTGTTTTCTTACAAAGAGTCTTCAGTGAAGCAAGATCAAACTTTGCTAGTTTGTATAATCTGACAACATATAAAACATGGTAAGTTAGCCCCATTTCTAAACTAGTTAGTTTAGAAAACAAACACCTTGATTTCACAAAGCTGTACTGTGTTAAATAAGCTATTTCTTTTGTCGGAATGACTTGTTTTCTTACGAAGAGTCTTCAGTGCAGCAAGATGAAATTTTATCAGTTTGTGTAATCTAACGAGACGTACAACTTAGTAGATTCATTTCATTGCGAACTTACTTTTTTTAGAAAACAAACACATTCATTGCCGAACTCTGTACTGTGTGAAATAAGCTAGTTCTGTTCTCGGAAAGAGTTGTTTTCTTACAAAGAGTCTTCAGTGAAACAAGATCAAACTTTGCTAGTTTGTATAATCTAACCAGATATAAAACTAGGTAAGTTAGCTTCATTTCTAAACTAGTTATTTGAGAAAACAAACCCCTTGATACCGCAAAGCTGTACTGTGTTAAATAAGCTAGTTCTGTTCTCGGAAAGAGATGCTTTCTTACATAGAGTCTTCAGTGAAACAAGATCAAACTTTGCTAGTTTGTATAATCTAACAAGATATAAAACTTGGTAAGTTAGCTTCATTTCTAAACTAGTTAGTTTAGAAAACAAACACCTTCATTCCCCAAAACTGTACTGTGTTTAATAAGCTAGGTCTGTTCTCGGAAAGAGTTGTTTTCTTACAAAGAGTCTTCAGTGAAGCAAGATCAAACTTTGCTAGTTTGTATAATCTAACATGATATTAAACTTGGTAAGTTCGCTTCATTTCTAAACTAGTTAGTTTAGAAAACAAACACCTTGATTCCCCAAAACTGTACTGTGTGAAATAAGCTAGTTCTGTTCTCGGAAAGAGTTGTTTTCTTACAAAGAGTCTTCAGTGCAGCAAGATCAAACTTTCCTAGTTTGTGTAATCTAAGAAGCTGTACCACTTAGTAGATTCTCTTCATTTCCAACGCAGATTTTTCAGAAAACAAACACATTCATTTTTATCTAACTAGACGTACAACTTAGTAGATTCATTTCATTTAGAACGTAGTTTGTTTAGAAAACAAACACATTCATTGCCGAACACTGTACTGTGTGAAATAAGGTAGTTCTGTTTTCAAAATGAGTTGTTTTCTATTAAAGAGTCTTCAGTGGAGAAAGATCAAAGTTTGCTAGTTTGTATAATGTAACAAGATATAAAACTTGGAAAGTTAGCTTCATTTCTAAACCAGTTAGTTGAGAAAAGAAACACCTTGATTCCCCAAAACTGTATTGTGTTAAATAAGGTAATTCTGTCCTCGGAAAGAGTTGTTTTCTTACAAAGAGTCTTCAGTGAGGCAAGATCAAACTTTGCTAGTTTGTATAATCTACATGATATTAAACTTGGTAAGTTAGCTTCATTTCTAAACTAGTTAGTTTAGAAAACAAACAACTTGATTCCCCAAAACTGTACTGTGTGAAATACGCTAGTTCTGTTCTCGGAAGAGTTGTTTTCTTACAAAGAGTCTTCAGTGAAGCAAGATCAAACTTTGCTAGTTTGTATAATCTAACAAGATATAAAACTTGGTAAACTAGCTTCATTTCTAAACTAGTTAGTTTAGAAAACAAGCACCTTGATTCCCCACAGCTGTAGTGTGTTAAATAAGCTAGTTCTGTTCTCGGAATGAGTTGCTTTCTTACAAAGAGTCTTCAGTGAAGCACGATGAAGCTTTAGTCATTTGTGTAATCTAACTACATGTACAACCCAGTAGATTCATTTCATTTCTAACGTAGTTTGTTTAGAAAACAAAGAAATTCTTAGCCGAAATTTGTACTGTGTGAAATAAGCTAGTTCTGTTCTCAGAAAGAGTTGTTTTCTTGAGAAGAGACTTCAGTGCAGCAAGATCAAACTTTCCTAGTTTGTCTAATCTAAGAAGATGTACCACTTAGTAGATTCTCTTCATTTCCTACGGAGATTTTTCAGAAAACACACACCTTCATTGTTATCTAACTAGACGTACAAATTAGTAGAATCATTTCATTTGTAACGTAGTTTGTTTAGAAAACAAACACATTCATTGCTGAACTGTGTACCGTGTGAAATAAGATAGTTCTGTTCTCCGAATGAGTTGTTTTCTATTAAAGAGTCTTCAGTGAAGCAAGATCAAACTTTGCTACTTTGTATAATGTAACAAGATATAAAACTTGGTAAGTTAGTTTCATTTCTAAACTAGTTAGTTGAGAAAACAAACACCTTGATACCGCAAAGCTGTACTGTGTTAAATAAGCTAGTTCTGTTCTCGGAAAGAGTTGTTTTCTTACAAAGAATCTTCAGTGAAACAAGATCAAACTTTGCTAGTTTGTATAATCTAACAAGATATAAAACATGGTAAGTTAGCTTCATTTCTAAAGTATTTAGTTTCGAAAACAAACACCTTGATTCCCTAAAACTGTACTGTGTGAAATAAGCTAGTTCTGTCCTCGGAAAGAGCTGTTTTCTTACAAAGAATCTTCAGTGAAGCAAGATCAGACTTTCCTAGTTTGTATAATCTAGCAAGATATAAAACTTGGTAAGTTAACTTCATTTCTAAACTAGTTTGTTTAGAAAACAAGCACCTTGAATCCCGAAAGCTGTACTGTATTAAATAAGCTAGTTCTGTTCTCGGAATGAGCTGCGTTCTTACAAAGAGTCTTCAGTGCAGCAAGATGAAATTTTATCAGTTTGTGTAATCTAACTTGATGTACAACTTAGTAGATTCATTTCATTTGTTTAGAAAACATACACATTCTTTGCCAAACTCTATACTGTGTGAAATAAGGTAGTTCTGTTCTCGGAATGAGTTGTTTTCTATTAAAGAGTCTTCAGTGAAACAAGATCAAACTTTGCTAGTTTGTGTAATCTAACAAGATGTACAACTTAGTAGGTTAGCATCATTTCTATTGTAGTTTGTTTAGAAAACAAACACCTTGATTGCTTAACACTGTACTATGTGTAATAAGCTAGTTCTGTTCTCAGAAAGAGTTTTTTTCTTGAGAAGAGACTTCAGTGCAGCAAGATCAAATTTTGCTAGTTTGTGTAATCTAAGAAGATGTACCACTTAGTAGATTCTCTTCATTTCCAACGCAGATTTTTCAGAAAACAAACACCTTCATTGTTATCTAACTAGATGTACAACTTAGTAGATTCATTTCATTTCTAACGTAGGTTGTTTAGAAAACAAACACATTCATTGCGGAAATCTGCACTGTGTGAAATAAGGTATTTCTGTTCTCGGATTGAGTTGTTTTCTATTAAAGAGTCTTCAATGAAGCAAGATCAAACTTTGCTAGTTTGTATACTCTAAGAACATATAAAACTTGGTAAGTTAGCTTCATTTCTAAACTAGTTACTTAAGAAAAAAAACACCTTGATTCCCCAAAACTGTACTGTGTGAAATAAGCTAGTTCTGTTCTCGGAAAGAATTGTTTTCTTACAAAGAGTCTTCAGTGAAGCAAGATCAAATTTGCTAGTCTGTATAATCTAACATGATATAAAACTTGGTAAGTTAGCTTCATTTCTAAACTAGTTAGTTTAGAAAACAAACACCTTGATTCCCCAAAACTGTACTGTGTGAAATAAGCTACTTCTGTTCTCGGAAAGAGTTGTTTTCTTACAAAGAGTCTTCAGTGAAGCAAGATCAAACTTTACTAGTTTGTATAATCTAAAAAGATATAAAACTTGGTAAGTTAGATTCATTTCGACACTAGTTAGTTTACAAAACCAGCACCTTGATTCCCCACAGTTGTATTGTGTTAAATAAGCTAGTTCTGTTCTCGGAATGAGTTGCTTTCTTACGAAGAGTCTTCAGTGAAGCAAGATGAAGCTTTACTCTTTTGTGTAATCTAACTACATGTACAACCCAGTAGATTCATTTCATTTGTAACGTAGTTTGTTTAGAAAACAAAGACATTCTTTGCCGAACTTTGTACTGTGTGAAATAAGCTAATTCTGTTCTCCGAATGAGTTGCTTTCTTACGAAGAGTCTTCAGTGCATCAAGATCAAATTTTGCTAGTTTGTGTATTCTAACAAGATGTACAACTTAGTAGGTTAGCCTCATTTCTAACGTAGTTTGTTTAGAAAACAAACACCTTGATTGCTTAACACTGTACTATGTGAAATACGCTAGTTCTGTTCTCAGAAAGAGTTGTTTTCTTGAGAAGAAACTTCAGTGCAGCAAGATCAAACTTTCCTAGTTTGTGTAATCTAAGAAGCTGTACCACTTAGTAGATTCTCTTCATTTCCAAGGCAGATTTTTCAGAAAACAAACACATTGATTGTTATCTAAGTAGACGTACAATTTAGTAGATTAATTTCATTTCTAACGTAGTTTGTTTAGAAAACAAACACATTAATTGCCCAACTCTGTACTGTGTGAAATAAGCTAGTTCTGTTCTCGGAAAGAGTTGTTTTCTTACAAAGAGTCTTCAGTGAAACAAGATCAAACTTTGCTAGTTTATATAATCTAACCAGATATAAAACTAGGTAAGTTAGCTTCATTTCTAAACTAGTTAGTTGGGAAAACAAACACCTTGATACCGCAAAGCTGTACTGTGTTAAATAAGCTAGTTCTGTTCTCGGAAAGAGTTGTTTTCTTACATACAGTCTTCAGTGAAACAAGATCAAACTTTGCTAGTTTGTATAATCTAACAAGATATAAAACTTGGTAAGTTAGCTTCATTTCTAAACTAGTTAGTTTCAAATCAAACTCCTTCATTCCCCAAAACTGTACTGTGTGATATAAGCTAGGTCTGTTCTCAGAAAGAGTTGTTTTCTTAGAAAGAGTCTTCAGTGAAGCAAGATCATACTTTGCAAGTTTGTATAATCTAACATGATATTAAACTTGATAAGTTAGCTTCATTTCTAAACTAGTTAGTTTAGAAAACAAACACCTTGATTCCCCAAAACTGTACTGTGTGAAATAAGCTATTTCTGTTCTCGGAAAGAGTTGTTTTCTTACAAAGAGTCTTCAGTGCAGCAAGATCAAACTTTCCTAGTTTGTGTAATCTAAGAAGCTGTACCACTTAGTAGATTCTCTTCATTTCCAATGCAGATTTTTCAGAAAACAAACACATTCATTGTTATCTAACTAGACGTACAACTTAGTAGATTCATTTCATTTCTAGCATAGTTTGTTTAGAAAACAAACACATTCATTGCCGAACTCTGTACTGTGTGAAATAAGCTTGTTCTGTTCTCGGCAACAGTTGTTTTCTTACAAAGAGTCTTCAGTTAAGCAAGATCAAACTTTGCTAGTTTGTATAATCTAACAACATATAAAACTTGGTAAGTTAGCTACATTTCTAAACTAGTTAGTTTCGAAAACAAACACCTTGATTCTGCACGGCTGTACTGTATTAAATAAAGCTAGTTCTATTCTCGGAATGAGTTGCTTTCTTACGAAGAGTCTTCAGTGCAGCAAGATGAAATTTTATCAGTTTGTGTAATCTAACTAGACTTACAACTTAGTAGACTCATTTCATTTCGAACTTACTTTGTTTTGAAAACAAACATATTCATTGCCGAACTTGGTACTGTGTGAAATAAGGTAGTTCTGTTCTTGGAATGAGTTGTTTTCTATTAAAGAGTCTTCAGTGGAGAAAGATCAAAGTTTGCTAGTTTGTATAATTTAACAAGATATAAAACTTGGAAAGTTAGCTTCATTTCTAAACCAGTTAGTTGAGAAAAGAAACACCTTGATTCCCCAAAACTGTACTGTGTGAAATAAGGTAATTCTGTCCTCGGAAAGAGTTGTTTTCTTACAAAGAGTCTTCAGTGAAGCAAGATCAAATTTGCTAGTTTGTATAATCTAACATGATATTAAACTTGGTAAGTTAGCTTCATTTCTAAACTAGTTAGTTTAGAAAACAAACAACTTGATTCCCCAAAACTGTACTGTGTGAAATATGCTAGTTCTGTTCTCGGAAAGAGTTGTTTTCTTACAAAGAGTCTTCAGTGAAGCAAGATCAAACTTTGCTAGTTTGTATAATCTAACAAGATATAAAACTTGGTAAATTAGCTTCATTTCTAAACTAGTTAGTTTAGAAAACAAGCACCTTGATTCCCCACAGCTGTACTGTGTTAAATAAGCTAGTTCTGTTCTCGGAATGAGTTGCTTTCTTACGAAGAGTCTTCAGTGAAGCACGATGAAGCTTTACTCGTTTGTGTAATCTAACTACATGTACAACCCAGTAGATTCATTTCATTTCTAACGTAGTTTGTTTAGAAAACAAAGACATTCTTAGCCGAAATTTGTACTGTGTGAAATAAGCTAGTTCTGTTCTCAGAAAGAGTTGTTTTCTTGAGAAGAGACTTCAGTGCAGCAAGATCAAACTTTCCTTGTTTGTCTAATCTAAGAAGATGTACCACTTAGTAGATTCTCTTCATTTCCTACGCAGATTTTTCAGAAAACACACACCTTCATTGTTATCTAACTAGACGTACAAATTAGTAGAATCATTTCATTTGTAACGTAGTTTGTTTAGAAAACAAACACATTCATTGCTGAACTGTGTACTGTGTGAAATAAGATAGTTCTGTTCTCGGAATGAGTTGTTTTCTATTAAAGAGTCTTCAGTGAAGCAAGATCAAACTTTGCTACTTTGTATAATGTAACAAGATATAAAACTTGGTAAGTTAGTTTCATTTCTAAACTAGTTAGTTGAGAAAACAAACACCTTGATACCGCAAAGCTGTACTGTGTTAAATAAGCTAGTTCTGTTCTCGGAAAGAGTTGTTTTCTTACAAAGAGTCTTCAGTGAAACAAGATCAAACTTTGCTAGTTTGTATAATCTAACAAGATATAAAACATGGTAAGTTAGCTTCATTTCTAAACTATTTAGTTTCGAAAACAAACACCTTGATTCCCTAAAACTGTACTGTGTGAAATAAGCTAGTTCTGTCCTCCGAAAGAGCTGTTTTCTTACAAAGAGTCTTCAGTGAAGCAAGATCAAACTTTTCTAGTTTGTATAATCTAGCAAGATATAAAACTTGGTAAGTTAGCTTCATTTCTAAACTAGTTTGTTTAGAAAACAAGCACCTTGAATCCCGAAAGCTGTACTGTATTAAATAAGCTAGTTCTGTTCTCGGAATGAGCTGCGTTCTTACAAAAAGTCTTCAGTGCAGCAAGATGAAATTTTATCAGTTTGTGTAATCTAACATGATGTACAACTTAGTAGATTCATTTCATTTCTAACGTACTTTGTTTAGAAAACAAACACATTCTTTGCCAAACTCTATACTGTGTGAAATAAGGTAGTTCTGTTCTCGGAATGAGTTGTTTTCCATTAAAGAGTCTTCAGTGAAACAAGATCAAACTTTGCTATTTTGTGTAATCTAACAAGATGTACTACTTAGTAGGTTAGCATCATTTCTATTGTAGTTTGTTTAGAAAACAAACACCTTGATTGCTTAACACTGTACTATGTGCAATAAGCTGGTTCTGTTCTCAGAAAGAGTTGTTTTCTTGAGAAGAGACTTCAGTGCAGCAAGATCAAATTTTGCTAGTTTGTGTAATCTAAGAAGATGTACCACTTAGTAGATTCTCTTCATTTCCAGCGCAGATTTTTCAGAAAACAAACACCTTCATTGTTATCTAACTAGACGTACAACTTAGTAGATTCATTTCATTTCTAACGTAGGTTGTTTAGAAAACAAACACATTCATTGCCGAAATCTGCACTGTGTGAAATAAGGTAGTTCTGTTCTCGGATTGAGTTGTTTTCTATTAAAGAGTCTTCAATGAAGCAAGATCAAACTTTGCTAGTTTGTATAATCTAAGAACATATAAAACTTGGTAAGTTAGCTTCAATTCTAAACTAGTTACTTAAGAAAAAAAACACCTTGATTCCCCAAAACTGTACTGTGTGAAATAAGCTAGTACTGTTCTCGGAAAGAGTTGTTTTTTTACAAAGAGTCTTCAGTGAAGCAAGATCAAACTTTGCTAGTTTGTATAATCTACCAAGATATAAAACTTGGTAAGTTAGCTTCATTTCTAAACTAGTTTGTTTAGAAAAGAAGCACCTTGAATCCAGAAAGCTGTACTGTGTGAAATAAGCTACTTCTGTTCTCGGAAAGAGTTGTTTTCTTACAAAGAGTCTTCAGTGAAGCAAGAAAAAACTTTGCTAGTTTGTATAATCTAACAAGATATAAAACTTGGTAAGTTAGCTTCATTTCTAAACTAGTTTGTTTAGAAAACAAGCACCTTGAATCCCGAAAGCTGTACTGGGTGAAATAAGCTAGTTCTGTTCTCAGAAAGAGTTGTTTTCTTACAAAGAGACTTAAGTGAAGAAAGATCAAACTTTGCTAGTTTGTATAATCTAACAAGATATAAAACTTGGAAAATTAGCTTCATTTGTAAACTAGTTAGATTAGAAAACAAACACCTTAATCCACAAAGCTGTACTGTGTTAAATAAGCTAGTTCTGTTCTCGGAATGAGTTGCTTTCTTACGAAGAGTCTTCAGTGCAGCAAGATGAAATTTTATCAGTTTTGTGTAATCTAACTAGACGTACAAATTAGTAGATTCATTTCATTTCGAACTTACTTTGTTTAGAAAACAAACACATTCATTGCCGTACTCTGTACTGTGTGAAATAAGGTAGTTCTGTTCTCGGAATGAGTTCTTTTCTATTAAAGAGTCTTCAGTGAAGCAAGATCAAACTTTGCTAGTTTGTATAATGTAACAAGATATAAAACTTGTAAGTTAGCTTCATTTCTAAACTAGTTAGTTGAGAAAACAAACACCTTGACAACGCAAAGCTGTACTGTGTTAAATAAGCTAGTTCTGTTCTCCGTAAGAGTTGTTTTCTTACAAAGAGTCTTCAGTTAAACAAGATCAACCTTTGCTAATTTGTAAATCTAACAAGATATAAAAGTTGGTAAGTTAGCTTCATTTCTAAAGTAGTTAGTTTAGAAAACAAACACCTTGATTCCCCAAAACTGTACTGTGTGAAATAAGCTAGTTCTGTTCTCGAAAATAGTTGTTTTCTTACAAAGAGTCTTCAGTGAAGGAAGATCAAACTTTGCTTGTTTGTATAATCTAACAAGATATAAAACTCGGTAAGTTAGCTTCATTTCTAAACTAGTTAGTTTAGTAAACAAACACCTTGATTCCCCAAAACTGTACTGTGTGAAATAAGCTAGTTCTGTTCTCGGAATGAATTGTTTTCTTACAAAGAGTTTTCAGTGAAGCAAGATCAAACTTTGCTAGTTTGTATAATCTAACAAGATATAAAACTTGCTAAGTTAGCTTCATTTCTAAACTAGTTTGTTTAGAAAAAAAGCACCTTGAATCCCGAAAGCTGTACTGTGTTAAATAAGTTAGTTCTGTTTTCGGAATGAGTTGCTTTCTTACGAAGAGTCTTCAGTGAAGCAAGATGAAGCTTTACTCTTTTGTGTAATCTAACTACATGTACAACCCTGTAGACTCAATTCATTTCTAATGTAGTTTGTTTAGAAAACAAAGACATTCTTTGCCAAACTTTGTACTGTGTGAAATAAGCTAGTTCTGTTCTCCGAATGATTTGCTTTCTTACGAAGAGTCTTCAGTGCATCAAGATCAAACTTTGCTAGTTTGTGTAATGTAACAAGATGTACAACTTAGTAGGTTAGCTTCATTTCTAATGTAGTTCGTTTAGAAAACAAACACCTTGATTGCTTAACACTGTACTATGTGAAATAATATAGTTCTGTTCTCAGAAAGAGTTGTTTTCTTGAGAAGAGACTTCAGTGCAGCAAGATCAAACTTTCCTAGTTTGTGTAATCTAAGAAGCTGTACCACTTAGCAGATTCTCTTCATTTCGAACGCAGATTTTTCAGAAAACAAACACCTTAATTGTTATCTAACTGGATGTACAACTTAGGAGATTCATTTCATTTCTAACATAGTTTCTTTAGAAAACAAACACCTTCATTGCCGAACTCTGTACTGTGTGGTATAAGGTAGTTCTGTTCTCGGAATGAGTTGTTTTATAATAGACTCTTCAGTGTAGCAAGATCAAACTTTGCTAGTTTTTATAATCTAACAAGATTTAAAATTTGGTAAGTTAGATTCATTTCTAAACTAGTTAGTTTAGAAAACAAACTCCTTGATTCCCCAAAACTGTACAGTGTGAAATAAGCTAGTTCTCTTCTTGGAAAGAGTTGTTTTCTTACAAAGAGTCTTCAGTGAAGCAAGATCAAACTTTGATAGTTTGTATAATCTAACAACATATAAAACTTGGTAAGTTAGCTTCATTTCTAAACCAATTAGTTTAGAAAACAAACACCTTGATCCCTCAAAGCTGTACTGTGTTAAATAAGCTAGTTCTGTTCTCGGAATGAGTTGCTTTCTTACAAAGAATCTTCAGTGCAGCAAGATGAAGTTTTATCAGTTTGTGTAATCTAACTGGACGTACAAATTAGTAGACTCATTTCATTTCTAACGTAGTTTGTTTAGAAAACAAAAACATTCAATGCCGAACTCTGTACTGTGTGAAATAAGGTAGTTCTGTTCTCGGAATGAGGTGTTTTCTATTAAAGAGTCTTCAGTGAAGCAAGATCAAACTTTGCTAGTTTGTATAATCTAACAACATATAAAACTTGGTAAGTTAGCTTCATTTCTAATCTAGTTAGTTTAGAAAACAAACACCTTGGTTCCCCAAAACTGTACTGTGTGAAATAAGCTTGTTCTGTTCTCGGAAAGAGTTGTTTTCATACAAAGAGTCTTCAGTGAAGCAAGATCAAACTTTGCTAGTTTGTATAATGTAACAAGATATAAAACTTGGTAAGTCAGCTTCATTTCTAAACTAGTTAGTTTAGAAAACAAACACCTTGATTCCCCAAAACTGTACTGTGTGAAATAAGCAAGTTCTGTTCTCGGAAAGAGTTGTTTTCTTACAAAGAGTCTTTAGTGAAGCAAGATAAAACATTGCTAGTTTGTATATTCAAACAAGATATAAAACTTGGTAACTTAGCTTCATTTCTAAACTATTTTGTTTAGAAAAAAAACACCTTGATGCTGCACAGCTGCACTCTATTAAATGAGCTAATTCTGTTCTCGGAATGAGTTGCTTTCTTATGAAGAGTCTTCAGTGCAGCAAGATGAAATTTTATCAGTTTGTGTAATCTAACTAGACTTACAACTTAGTAGATTCATTTCATTTCTGACGTAGTGTGTTTAGAAAACAAACACATTCATTGCCGAACTCTGTACTGTGTGATATAAGGAAGTTGTGTTTTCAGAATGAGTTGTTTTCTCTTCAACAGTCTTCAGTGAAGCAAGATCAAACTTTGCTAGTTTGTATAATTTAACAACATATAAAACTTGGTAAGTTAGCTTCATTTCTAAACTAGTTAGTTCAGAAAACAAACACCTTGATTCCAAAAAGCTCTACTGTGTTAAATAAGCTAGTCCTATTGTCGGAATAAGTTGCTTTCTTACGAAGAGTCTTCAGTGCAGCAAGATGAAATTTTATCAGTTTGTGTAATCTAACTGGACGTACAACTTAGTAGACTCATTTCATTTCTAACGTAGTTTGTTTAGAAAACAAACACATTCAATGCCGAACTCTGTACTGTGTGAAATAAGGTAGTTCTGTCCTCGGAATGATTTGTTTACTATTAAACAGTCTTCAGTGAAGCAAGATCAAACTTTGCTAGTTTGTATAATCTAACAACATATAAAACTTGGTAAGTTAGCTTCATTTCAAAACTAGTTACTTTAGAAAACAAACACCTTGATTCCGCAAAGCTGTACTGTGTTAAAGAAGCTAGTTCTGTTCTCGGAATGAGAAGCTTTCTTACGAACAGTCTTCAGTGCAGCAAGATGAAATTTTATCAGTTTCTGTAATCTAACTAGACATACAACTTAGTAGATTCATTTCATTTCTAACGTAGTTTGTTTAGAAAACAAACCCCTTCATTGCCGAACTCTGTACTGTGTGAAATAAGGTAGTTCTGTTCTCGGAATGAGTTGTTTCCTCTTAAAGAGTCTTCAGTGAATCAAGATCAAACTTTGCTAGTTTGTATAATCTAACAACATATAAAACTTGGTAAGTTAGCTTCATTTCTAAACTAGTTAGATTAGAAAACAAACACCTTGTTTCCCCAAAAATGTACTGTGTGAAATAAGCTCGTTCTGTTCTCGGAAAGAGTTCTTTTCTTACAAGGATTCTTCAGTGAAGCAAGATGAATCTTTGCTAGTTTCTATAATCTAAAAATATATAAAACGTGGGAAGTTACCTTCATTTCTAAACTAGTTAGGTTAGAAAACAAACACCTTCATTCCCCAAAACTGTTCTGTGTGAAATAAGCTAGTTCTGTTCTCGGAAAGAGTTGTTTTCTTACAAAGAGTGTTTAGTGAAGCAAGATCAAACTTTGCTACTTTATATAATCTAACAACATATAAAACTTGGTAAGTTAGCTTCATTTGTAAACTAGTTAGTTTAGAAAAAAAAACACCTTGATTTTGAACAGCTCTACTGTATTAAATAAGCTAGTTCTGTTCTCGGAATGAGTTGCTTTCTTACGAAGAGTCTTCATTGCAGCAAGATGAAATTTTATCAGTTTGTGTAATCTAACTAGATGTAAAACTTAGTAGATTCATTTCATTTCTAACGTAGTTTGTTTAGAAAACAAACACATTCATTGCCAAACTCTGTACTGTGTGAAATAAGCTACTTCTGTTCTCGGAAAGAGTTGTTTCCTCTTAAACAGTCTTCACTGAAGCAAGATCAATCTTTGCTAGTTTGGATAATCTAACAAGATTTAAAACTTGGCAAGTTAGCTTCATTTCTAAACTAGTTAGTTGAGAAAACAAACACCTTGATACTGCAAAGCTGTACAGTGTTAAATAAACTAGTTCTGTTCTCGGAAAGAGTTGTTTTCTTACAAAGAGTCTTCAGTGAAACAAGATCAAACTCTGCTAGTTTGTATAATCTAACAAGATATAAAACTTGGTAAGAAGCTTCATTTCTAAGCTAGTTAGTTTAGAAAACAAACACCTTGGTTCCCCAAAACTGTACTGTGTGAAATAAGCTCGTTTTGTTCTCGGAAGGAGTTGTTTTCTTACAAAGAGTCTTCAGTGAAGCAAGATCAAACTTTGCTAGTTTGTATAATCTAACAAGATATAAAACTTGGTAAGTCAGCTTCATTTTTAAACTAGTTAGTATTGAAAACAAACACCTTGATTCCCCAAAACTGTACTGTGTGAACTAAGCTAGTTCTGTTCTAACAAGAATAAAACTTTAAGTAAGCTTCATTTTTAAACTAGTTTGTTTGAAAAAAACTGTTCCCCAAAACTGTTGAAACTAAGCTAGTTCTGTTCTCGGAATGACTTGCTTTCTTACGAAGAGTCTTCAGTGCAGCAAGATGAAATTTTACAGTTTGTGTTATCTAACTAGACGTACAACTTAGTAGATTCATTTCATTTCTAACGTAGTTTGTTTAGAAAACAAACACATTCATTGCCGAACTCTGTACTGTGTGAAATAAGGTAGTTCTGTTCTCGGAATGAGTTGTTTTCTATTAAAGAGTCTTCAGTGAAGCAAGAACAAACTTTGCTAGTTTGTATAATGTAACAAGATATAAAACTTGGTAAGTTAGCTTCATTTCTAAGCTAGTTAGTTTAGAAAACAAAAACCTTGGTTCCCCAAACCTATACTGTGTGAAATAAGCTGGTTTTGTTCTCGGAAGGTGTTGTTTTCTTACCAAGAGTCTTCAGTGAAGCAAGATCAAACTTTGCTAGTTTGTATAATGTAACAAGATATAAAACTTGGTAAGTTAGCTTAATTTCTGAGCTAGTTAGTTTAGAAAACAAATACCTTGGTTCCCCAAAACTGTACTGTGTGAAATAAGCTAGTTCTGTTCTCGGAATGAGTTGTTTTCTTACAAAGAGTATTCAGTGAAGCAAGATCAAACTTTGCTAGTTTGTATAATCTAACAAGATATAAAACTTGTTAAGTCAGCTTCATTTCTAAACTAGTTAGTTTTGAAAACAAACACCTTGATTCCCCAAAACTGTACTGTGTGAAATAAGCTACTTCTGTTCTCGGAAAGAGTTGTTTTCTTACAAAGAGTCTTCAGTGAAGCAAGATAAAACATTGCTAGTTTGTATATTCAAGATATAAAACAAGTCTTCATTTCTAAATATAACAAGATAAAAACTTGGTAAGTTAGCTTCATTTCTAAACTAGTTAGTTTAGAAAACAAACACCTTGATTCCGCAAACCTGTACTGTGTTAAATAAGCTAGTTCTGTTCTCGGAAAGAGTTGTTTTCTTACAAAGAGTCTTCAGTGAAGCAGGATCAAACTTTGCTAGTTTTTATAATATAACAACATATAAAACTTGGGTAGTTAGCTTCATTTCTAAACTAGTTACTTTAGAAAACAAACACCTTGATTCCACAAAGCTGTACTGTGTTAAATAAGCTAGTTCTGTTCTCGGAATGAGTTCCTTTCTTACGAAGAGTCTTCAGTGCAGCAAGATGAAATTTTATCAGTTTGTGTAATCTAACTAGACGTACAACTTAGTAGATTCATTTCATTTCGAACTTACTTTTTTTAGAAAACAAATACATTCATTGCCGAACTCTGTACCGTGTGCAATAAGGTAGTTCTGTTCTCGGAATGAATTGTTTTCTATTAAACAGTCTTCAGTGAAGAAAGATCAAACTTTGCTAGTTTGTATAATGTAACAAGATATAAAACTTGGTAAGTTAGCTTCATTTCTAAAGTAGTTAGTTTGGAAAACAAATACCTTGATTCCCCAGAACTGTACTGTGTGAAATAAGCTAGTTCTATTCTCAGAAAGGGTTCTTTTCTTGAGAAGAGCCTTCAGTGCAGCAAAATCAAACTTTCCTAGTTTGTGTAATCTAAGAAGCTGTACCACTTAGTAGATTCTCTTCATTTTCAACGCAGATTTTTCAGAAAACAAACACTTTCCTTGTTATCTAACTACACGTACAACTTAGTAGATTCATTTCATTTCTAATGTAGTTTGTTTAGAAAGCAAACATATTCATTGCCGAACTCTGTACTGTGTTAAATAAGCTAGTTCTGTTCTCGGAAAGAGTTGTTTTCTTACAAAGAGTCTTCAGTGAAGCAAGATCAAACTTTGCTAGTTTGTATAATCTAACAAGATATAAAACTTTGTAAGTTAGCTTCATTTCTAAACTAGTTAGTTTAGAAAACAAACACCTTGATTCCGCAAACATGTACTGTGTTAAATAAGCTAGTTCTGTTCTCGGAAAGAGTTGTTTTCTTACAAAGAGTCTTCCGTGAAGCAAGATCAAACTTTGCTAGTTTTTATAATCTAACAACATATAAAACTTGGGTAGTTAGCTTCATTTCTAAACTAGTTACTTTAGAAAACAAACACCTTGATTCCACAAAGCTGTACTGTGTTAAATAAGCTAGTTCTGTTCTCGGAATGAGTTCCTTTCTTACGAAGAGTCTTCAGTGCAGCAAGATGAAATTTTATCAGTTTGTGTAATCTAACTAGTCCTACAACTTAGTAGATTCATTTCATTTCTAACATAGTTTGTTTGGAAAACAAACACATTCATTGCCGAACTCTGTACTGTGTGAAAAAAGGTAGTTCTGTTCTCGGAATCATTTATTTTCTGTTAAAGAGTCTTCAGTGAAGCAAGATCAAACTTTGCTAGTTTGTATAATCTAACAACATATAAAACTTGGTAAGTTAGCTTCATTTCTAAACTAGTTAGTTTAGAAAACAAACATCTTGGTTCCCCAAAACTGTACTGTGTGAAATATGCTCGTTCTGTTCTCGGAAAGAGTTGTTTTCTGACAAAGAGTCTTCAGTGAAGCAAGATCAAACTTTGCTAGTTTGTATATTCTAAGAAGATATAAAACTTGGTAAGTTAGCTTCATTTCTAAACTAGTTAGTTTAGAAAACAAGCACCTTGATTCCCCACAGCTGTACTGTATTAAATAAGCTAGTTCTGTTCTTGGAATGAGTTGCTTTCTTACGAAGAGTCTTCAGTGCAGCAAGATGAAATTTTATCAGTTTGTGTAATCTAACTAGACGTACAACTTAGTAGATTCATTTCATTTCGAACTTACTTTGTTTAGAAAACAAACCCATTCATTGCCGAACTCTGTACTGTGTGAAATCAGGTATTTCTGTTTTTGGTATGAGATGTTTTCTCTTAAAGAGTCTTCATGAAGCAAGATCAAACTTTGCTAGTTTGTATAATCTAACAAGGTATAAAACTTGGTAAGTTAGCTTCATTTCTAAACTACTTAGGTTAGAAAACAAGAACCTTGATTCCCCACAGCTTTACTGTGTTAAATAAGCTAGTTCTGTTCTCGGAATGAGCTGCTTTGTTACGAAGAGTCTTCAGTGAAGCAAGATGAAGCTTTACTCTCTTGTGTAATCTAACCACATGTACAACCCAGTAGATTTATTTCATTTCTAACGTACTTTGTTTAGAAAACGAAGGCATTCTTTGCCGAACTTGTACTGTGTGAAATAAGCTAATTCTGTTCTCCGAATGAGTTGCTTTCTTACGAATAGTCTTCAGTGCAGCAAGATCAAACTTTGCTAGTTTGTGGAATCTAACAAGATGTACAACTTGGTGGGTTAGCTTCATTTCTAATGTAGTTTGTGTACAAAACAAACAACTTGATTTCTTTACACTGTACTATGTGAAATAAGCTAGTTCTGTTCTCAGAAAGAGTTTTTTCTTGAGAAGAGACTTCAGTGCAGCAAGATCAAACATTCCTAGTTTGTGTAATCTAAGAAGCTATACCAATTAGTAGATTCTCTTCATTTCCAACGCAGATTTTTCAGAAAACAAACACCTTCATTGTTATCTAACTAGACGTACAACTTAGTAGATTCAATTCATTTCTAACATACTTTCTTTAGAAAACAAACACCTTCATTGCCGAACTCTGTACTGTGTGAAATAAGGTAGTTCAGTTCTCGGAATGAGTTGTTTTCTAATAGACTCTTCAGTGTAGCAAGATCAAACTTTGCTAGTTTGTATAATCTAACAAGATATAAAACTTGGTAAGTGAGTTTCATTTCTAAACCAGTTAGTTTAGAAAACAAACACCTTGATTCCCCAAAACTGTACTGTGTGAAATAAGCTAGTTCTATTCTCGGAAAGAGTTGTTTTCTTACAAAGAGTCTTCAGTGAAGCAAGATCAAACTTTGCTAGATTGTATAATCTAACAAAATATGAAACTTGGTAAATTAGCTTCATTTCTAAACTAGTTAGTTTAGAAAACAAACACCTTGATTCTGCAAAGCTGTAGTGTGCTAAATAAGGTAGTTCTGTTCTCGGATTGAGTTGCTTTCTTACAAAGAGTCTTCAGTGTAGCAAGATGAAATTTTATCAGTTTGTGTAATCTAACTAGACGTACAACTTAGTAGATTCATTTTATTTCGAACTTACTTTTTTTAGAAAACAAACACATTCATTGCCGAACTCTGTACTGTGTGCAATAAGGTAGTTCTGTTCTCGGAATGAATTGTTTTCTATTAAAGAGTCTTCAGTGAAGCAAGATCAAACTTTGCTAGTTTGTATAATGTAACAAGATATAAAACTTGGTAAGTTAGCTTCATTTCTAAAGGAGTTAGCTTGGAAAACAAATACCTTGATTCCCCAGAACTGTACAGTGTGAAATAAGCTAGTTCTGTTCTCAGAAAGGGTTCTTTTCTTGAGAAGAGACTTCAGTGCAGCAAAATCAAACTTTCCTACTTTGTGTAATCTAAGAAGCTGTACCACTTAGTAGATTCTCTTCATTTTCAACGCAGATTTTTCAGAAAACAAACACCTTCCTTGTTATCTAACTAGACGTACAACTTAGTAGATTCATTTCATTTCTAATGTAGTTTGTTTAGAAAGCAAACACATTCATTGCCGAACTCTGTACTGTGTTAAATAAGCTAGTTCTGTTCTCGGAAAGAGTGGTTTTCTTACAAAGAGTCTTCAGTAAAACAAGATCAAACTTTGCTAGTTTGTATAATCTAACAACATATAAAACTTGGTAAGTTAGCTTCATTTCTAAACTAGTTAGGTTAGAAAACAAACACCTTGATACCCCAAAACTGTACTGTGTGAAATAAGCTAGTTCTGTTCTCGGAAACAGTTGTTTTCTTACAAAGAATCTTCAGTGAAGCAAGATCTAACTTGGCTAGTTTGTACAATATAACATGATATAAAACTTATTAAGTTAGCTTCATTTCTAAACTAGTTAGTTTAGAAAACAAACACCTTCATTCCGCAAAACTGTACTGTGTGAAATAAGCTAGTTCTGTTCTCGGAAATTAGTTGTTTTCTAACAAAGAGTCTTCAGTGAAGCAAGATCAAACTTTGCTATTTTGTATAATCTAACAAGATATAAAACTTGGTAAGTCAGCTTCATTTCTAAACTAGTTACTTTAGAAAACAAACACCTTGATTCTACACAGCTGTACTGTATTAAATAAGCTAGTTCTGTTCTCGGAAAGAGTTGTATTCCTACAAAGAGTCTTCAGTGAAGCAGATCAAACATTGCTAGTTTGCATAATCTAACAAGATATAAAACTTGGTAAGTTAGCTTCATTTCTAAACTAGTTAGTTTAGAAAACAAGCTCCTTGATTCCCCACAGCTGTACTGTGTTAAATACACTAGTTCTGTTCTTGGAAAGAGTTGTTTTCTTACAAAGAGTCTTCAGTGAAGCAATATCAAACTTTGCTAGTTTGCATAATCTAACAAGATATAAAACTTGGTAAATTAGCTTCATTTCTAAACTAGTTAGTTTAGAAAACAAGCTCCTTGATTCCCCACAGCTGTACTGTGTTAAATAAGCTAGTTCTGTTCTCGGAATGAGTTGCTTTCTTACGAAGAGTCTTCAGTGAAGCACGATGAAGCTTTATTCGTTTGTGTAATCTAACTACATATACAACCCAGTAGATTCATTTCATTCCTAACGTAGTTTGTTTAGAAAAAAAAGACATTCTTTGCCGAACTTTGTACTGTGTGAAATAAGCTAGTTCTGTTCTCCGAATGAGTTGCTTTCTTACGAAGAGTCTTCAGTGCATCAAGATCAAACTTTGCTAGTTTGTGTAATCTAACAAGATGTACAACTTAGTAGGTTAGCTTCATTTCTAATGTAATTGTTTAGAAAACAAACACCTTGATTGCTTAACACTGTACTATGTGAAATAAGCTAGTTCTGTTCTCAGAAAGAGTTGTTTTCTTGAGAAGAGACTTCAGTGCAGCAAGATCAAACTTTGCCAGTTTGTGTAATCTAAGAAGATGTACCACTTAGTAGATTCTCTTCATTTCCAACGCAGATTTTTCAGAAAACAAACACCTTCATTGTTATCTAATTAGATGTAAAACTTAGTAGATTCATTTCATTTGTAACGTAGTTTGTTTAGAAAACAAAAACATTCATTGCCGAACTCTGTACTGTGTGAAATAAGGTAGTTCTGTTCTCGGAATGAGTTGTTTTCTTACAAAGAGTCTTCAGTGAAGCAAGATCAAACTTTGCTAGTTTGTATAATCTATCAAGATATAAAACTTGGTATGTCAGATTCATTTCTAAACTAGTTAGTTTAGAAAACAAACACCTTGATTCCCCAAAACTGTACTGTGTGAAATAAGATAGTTCTGTTCTCGGAAAGAGTTGTTTTTTTACAAAGAGTCTTCAGTGAAGCAAGATCAAACTTTGCTAGTTTGTATAATCTAACAAGATATAAAACTGGGTAAGTTAGCTTCATTTCTAAACTAGTTAGTTTAGAAAATAAACACCTTCATTCTGCACAGCTGTACTGTATTAAATAAGCTAGTTCTGTTCTCGGAAGGAGTTGTTTTCTTACGAAGAGTCTTCAGTGCAGAAGATGAAATTTTATGAGTTTGTGTAATCTAACAAGATATACAACTTAGTAGATTCATTTCATTTCTAAAGTTAGTTTGTTTAGAAAACAAACACATTCATTGCCGAACTCTGTATTGTGTGAAATAAGGTCGTTCTGTTCTCGGAATGAGTTGTTTTCTATTAAAGAGTCTTCAGTGAAGCAAGATCTAACTTTGCTACTTTGTATAATCTAACAACATATAAAACTTGTAAGTTAGCTTCATTTCAAAACTAGTTAGTTTAGAAAACAAACACCTTGATTCCCCAAAACTGTACTGTGTGAAATAAGCTACTTCTGTTCTCGGAAAGAGTTGTTTTCTTACAAAGAGTCTTCAGTGAAGCAAGATCAAACTTTGCTTGTTTGTATAATCTAACAAGATATAAAACTTGGTAAGTTAGCTTCATTTCTAAACAAGTTAGTTTAGAAAACAAACACCTTGATTCCCCAAAACTGTACTGTGTGAAATAAGCTAGTTCTGTTCTCGGAAAGAGTTGTTTTCTTACAAAGAGTCTTCAGTGAAGCAAGATCAAACTTTGCTAGATTGTATAATCTAACAAAATATAAAACTTGGTAAATTAGCTTCATTTCTAAACTAGTTAGTTTAGAAAACAAACACCTTGATTCCGCAAAGCTGTACTGTGTTAAATAAGCTAGTTCTGTTCTCGGAATGAGTTGCTTTCTCACGAAGAGTCTTCAGTGCAGCAAGATGAAATTTTATCAGTTTGTGTAATCTAACTAGACATACAACTTAGTAGATTCATTTTATTTCGAACTTACTTTTTTTAGAAAACAAACACATTCATTGCCGAACTCTGTACTGTGTGCAATAAGGTAGTTCTGTTCTCGGAATGAATTGTTTTCTATTAAAGAGTCTTCAGTGAAGCAAGATCAAACTTTGCTAGTTTGTATAATGTAACAAGATATAAAACTTGGTAAGTTAGCTTCATTTCTAAAGTAGTTAGTTTGGAAAACAAATACCTTGATTCCCCAGAACTGTACTGTGTGAAATAAGCTAGTTCTGTTCTCAGAAAGGGTTTTTTTCTTGAGAAGAGACTTCAGTGCAGCAAAATCAAACTTTCCTAGTTTGTGTAATCTAAGAAGCTGTACCACTTAGTAGATTCTCTTCATTTTCAATGCAGATTTTTCAGAAAACAAACACCTTCCTTGTTATCTAACTAGACGTACAACTTAGTAGATTCATTTCATTTCTAATGTAGTTTGTTTAGAAAACAAACACATTCATTGCCGAACTCTGTACTGTGTTAAATAAGCTAGTTCTGTTCTCGGAAAGAGTTGTTTTCTTACAAAGAGTCTTCAGTAAAACAAGATCAAACTTTGCTAGTTTGTATAATCTAACAACATATAAAACTTGGTAAGTTAGCTTCATTTCTAAACTAGTTAGTTTAGAAAACAAACACCTTGATTCCCCAAAACTGTACTGTGTGAAAAAGCTAGTTCTGTTCTCGGAAAGAGTTGTTTTTCTGTTCAGTGAAGCAAGATCAAACTTTGAGTTGTGATATCTTAGAAAGAGTCTTCTAAACAGTGTTTAGAAAACAAGATCTAACTGTTGAAATAAGCTAGTTTCGGAAATGAGTTGTTTTCTTACAAAGAGTCTTCATGAAGCAAATCAAAACAAGATATAAAAGATATAAAACTTGGTAAGTCAGCTTCATTTCTAAACTAGTTAGTTTAGAAAACAAAAACCTTGATTCTACACAGCTGTACTGTATTAAATAAGCTAGTTCTGACTCGGAAAGAGTTGTATTCCTACCAAGAGTCTTCAGTGAAGCAAGATCAAACTTTCCTAGTTTGCATAATCTAACAAGATATAAAACTTGGTAAGTTAGCTTCATTTCTAAACTAGTTAGTTTAGAAAACAAGCTCCTTGATTCCCCACAGCTGTACTGTGTTAAATACGCTAGTTCTGTTCTCGGAAAGAGTTGTTTTCTTACAAAGAGTCTTCAGTGAAGCAAGATCAAACTTTGCTAGTTTGCATAATCTAACAAGATATAAAACTTGGTAAATTAGCTTCATTTCTAAACTAGTTAGTTTAGAAAACAAGCTCCTTGATTCCCCACAGCTGTACTGTGTTAAATAAGCTAGTTCTGTTCTCGGAATGAGTTGCTTTCTTACGAAGAGTCTTCAGTGAAGCACGATGAAGCTTTATTCGTTTGTGTAATCTAACTACATATACAACCCAGTAGATTCATTTCATTCCTAATGTAGTTTGTTTAGAAAACAAAGACATTCTTTGCCGAACTTTGTACTGTGTGAAATAAGCTAGTTCTGTTCTCCGAATGAGTTGCTTTCTTATGAAGAGTCTTCAGTGCATCAAGATCAAACTTTGCTAGTTTGTGTAATCTAACAAGATGTACAACTTAGTAGGTTAGCTTCATTTCTAATGTAGTTTGTTTAGAAAACAAACACCTTGATTGCTTAACACTGTACTATGTGAAATAAGCTAGTTCTGTTCTCAGAAAGAGTTGTTTTCATGAGAAGAGACTTCAGTGCAGCAAGATCAAACTTTGCCAGTTTGTGTAATCTAAGAAGATGTACCACTTAGTAGATTCTCTTCATTTCCCACGCAGATTTTTCAGAAAACAAACACCTTCATTGTTATCTAACTAGACGTAAAACTTAGTATATTCATTTCATTTGTAACGTAGTTTGATTAGAAAACAAACACATTCATTGCCGAACTCTGTACTGTGTGAAATAAGGTAGTTCTGTTCTCGGAATGAGTTGTTTTCTTACAAAGAGTCTTCAGTGAAGCAAGATCAAACTTTGCTAGTTTGTATAATCTATCAAGATATAAAACTTGGTAAGTCAGCTTCATTTCTAAACTAGTTAGTTTAGAAAACAAACACCTTGAATCCCAAAAGCTGTACTGTGTGAAATAAGCTAGATCTGTTCTCGGAAAGAGTTGTTTTCTTACAAAGAGTCTTCAGTGAAGCAAGATCAAACTTTGCTAGTTTGTATAATCTAACAAGATATAAAACTGGGTAAGTTAGCTTCATTTCTAAACTAGTTAGTTTAGAAAATAAACACCTTCATTCTGCACAGCTGTACTGTATTAAATAAGCTAGTTCTGTTCTCGGAAGGAGTTGTTTTCTTACGAAGAGTCTTCAGTGCAGAAGATGAAATTTTATGAGTTTGTGTAATCTAACTAGACGTACAACTTAGTAGATTCATTTCATTTCGAAGTTACTTTGTTTAGAAAACAAACACATTCATTGCCGAACTCTGTATTGTGTGAAATAAGGTCGTTCTGTTCTCGGAATGAGTTGTTTTCTATTAAAGAGTCTTCAGTGAAGCAAGATCTAACTTTGCTACTTTGTATAATCTAACAACATATAAAACTTGTAAGTTAGCTTCATTTCAAAACTAGTTATTTTAGAAAACAAACACCTTGATTCCCCAAAACTGTACTGTGTGAAATAAGCTAGTTCTGTTCTCGGAAAGAGTTGTTTTCTTACAAAGAGTCTTCAGTGAAGCAAGATCTAACTTTGCTAGTTTGTATAATCTAACAAGATATAAAACTTGGTAAGTTAGCTTCATTTCTAAACTAGTTAGTTTAGAAAACAAACACCTTGATTCCCCAAAACTGTACTGTGTGAAATAAGCTAGTTCTGGTCTCGGAAAGAGTTGTTTTCTTACAAAGAGTCTTCAGTGTAGCAAGATCAAACTTTGCTAGTTTGTATAATCTAACATGATATAAAACTTGGTAAGTTAGCTTCATTTCTAAACTAGTTAGTTTAGAAAACGATCACCTTGATTCCCCAGAACTGTACTGTGTGAAATAAGCTAGTTCTGTTCTCGGAAAGAGTTGTATTCTTACAAAGAGTCTTCAGTGAAGCAAGATCAAACTTTGCTGGTTTTTATAATCTAACAAGATATTAAACTTGTTAAGTCAGCTTCATTTGTAAACTAGTTAGTTTAGAAAACAAGCACCTTGATTCCACAAAACTGTACTGTGTGAAATAAGCTAGTTCTATTCTCGGAAAGAGTAGTTTTCTTACAAAAAGTCTTCAGTGAAGCAAGATCAAACTTTGCTAGTTTGTATAATCTAACAACATATAAAACTGGTAAGTTATCTTCATTTCTAAACTAGCTAGTTTAGAAAACAAACACCTTGCCTCCCCAAAACTGTACTGTGTGAAATAAGGTAGTTCTGTTCTCGGAAAGTGTTGTTTTCTTACAAAGAGTCTTCAGTGAAGCAAGGTCAGACTCCTTGTTTGTATAATCTAACAAGATATAAAACTTGGTAAGTTAGCTTCATTTCTAGACTAGTTAGTTTAGAAAACAAACACCTTGATTCCCCAAATCTGTACTGTGTGAAATAAGCTAGTTCTGTTCTCGGAAAGAGTTGTATTCTTACAAAGAGTCTTCAGTGAAGCAAGATCAAACCTTGCTAATTTGCATAATCTAACATGATATAAAACTTGGTAAGTTAGCTTCATTTCTAAACTAGTTAGTTTAGAAAACAAGCACCTTGATTCCCGAAAGCTGTGCTGTGTTAAATAAGCTAGTTCTGTTCTCGGAATGAGTTGCTTTCTTACGAAGAGTCTTCAGTGAAGCAAGATGAAGCTTTTCTCGTTTGTGTAATCTAACTACATATACAACCGAGTAGATTCATTTCATTTCTAACGTAGTTTGTTTAGAAAACAAAGACATTCTTTGCCGAACTTTGTACTGTGTGAAATAAGCTAGTTCTGTTCTAGGAATGAGTTGCTTTCTTACGAAGTGTCTTCAGTGCAGGAAGATCAAACTTTGCTAGTTTGGTAATCTAACAAGATGTACAACTTAGTAGGTTAGCTATATTTGTAATGTAGTTTGTTTAGAAAACAAACACCTTGATTGCTTAACACTGTACTATATCAAATAAGCTAGTTCTGTTCTCAGAAAGAGTTGTTTTCTTGAGAAGAGACTTCAGTGCAGCAAGATCAAACATTGCTAGTTTGTGTAATCTACGAAGATGTACTACTTAGTAGATTCTCTTCATTTCCAACGCAGATTTTTCAGAACACAAACACCTTCATTGTTATCTTACTATACGTACCACTTAGTAGATTCATTTCATTTCTAACGTAGTTTGTTTAGAAAACAAACACATTCATTGCCAAACTCTGTACTGTGTGAAATAATGTAGTTCTGTTCTTGGAATGAGTTGTTTTCTATTAGAGTCTTCAGTGAAGCAAAATCAAACTTTGCCAGTTTGTATAATCTAAAAAAATATAAAACTTGGTAAGTTCGCTTCATTTCCAAACTAGTTAGTTTAGAAAACAAACACCATGATTCCGCAAAACTGTACTGTGTGAAATAAGCTAGTTCTGTTCTGGGAAAGAGTTGTTTTCTTACAAAGAATCTTCAGTGAAGCAAGGTCAGACTTTCCTAGTTTGTATAATCTAACAAGATATAAAACTTGGTAAGTTAGCTTCATTTCTAAACTAGTTAGTTTAGAAAACAAACACCTTGAATCCACAAAACTGTACTGTTTGAAATAAGCTAGTTCTGTTCTCGGAAACAGTTGTTTTCTTACAAAAAGTCTTCAGTGAAGCAAGATCAAACTTTGCTGGTTTGTATAAACTAACAACATATAAAACTTGGTAAGTTAGCTTCATTTCTAAACTAGTTAGTTTAGAAAACAAACACCTTGATTCCCCAAAACTGTACTGTGTGAAATAAGCTAGTTCTGTTCTCGGAAAGAGTTGTTATCTTAGAAAGAGTCTTCAGTGAAGCAAGATCTAACTTTGCTAGTTTGTATAATCTAACAAGATATAAAACTTGGTAAGTCAGCTTCATTTCTAAACTAGTTAGTTTAGAAAACAAAAACCTTGATTCTACACAGCTGTACTGTGTTAAATAAGCTAGTTCTGTTCTCGGAAAGAGTTGTTTTCTTACAAAGAGTCTTCAGTGAAGCAAGATCAAACTTTGCTAGTTTGCATAATCTAACAAGATATAAAACTTGGTAAATTAGCTTCATTTCTAAACTAGTTAGTTTAGAAAACAAGCTCCTTGATTCCCCACAGCTGTACTGTGTTAAATACGCTAGTTCTGTTCTCGGAAATGAGTTGTTTTCTTTCTTCAGTGAAGCAAGAGTCTTCAGTTTGCATAATCTAACAAGATATAAAACTTTTATTAGCTTCATTTCTGTAATCTAACCTTGATATACAACCTGTACAGTAGATTCATTCTGTTTCCTAATGTAGTTTGTTTAGAAAACAAAGACATTCTTTGTTTGTGTAATCTAGTTTGTTTAGAAAACAAAGACCACCCAGTAGATTCATTTCATTCCTAATGTAGTTTGTTTAGAAAACAAAGACATCCTTTGCCGAACTTTGTACTGTGTGAAATAAGCTAGTTCTGTTCTCCGAATGAGTTGCTTTCTTACGACGAGTCTTCAGTGCAGCAAGATCAAACTTTGCTAGTTTGTGTAATCTAACAAGATGTACAACTTAGTAGGTTAGCTTCATTTCTAATGTAGTTTGTTTAGAAAACAAACACCTTGATTGCTTAACACTGTACTATGTGAAATAAGCTAGTTCTGTTCTCAGAAAGAGTTGTTTTCTTGAGAAGAGACTACAGTGCAGCAAGATCAAACTTTGCCAGTTTGTGTAATCTAAGAAGATGTACCACTTAGTAGATTCTCTTCATTTCCCACGCAGATTTTTCAGAAAACAAACACCTTCATTGTTATCTAACTAGACGTAAAACTTAGTATATTCATTTCATTTGTAACGTAGTTTGATTAGAAAACAAACACATTCATTGCCGAACTCTGTACTGTGTGAAATAAGGTAGTTCTGTTCTCAGAATGAGTTGTTTTCTTACAAAGAGTCTTCAGTGAAGCAAGATCAAACTTTGCTAGTTTCTGTAATCTATCAAGATATAAAACTTGGTAAGTCAGCTTCATTTCTAAACTAGTTAGTTTAGAAAACAAAGACCTTGATTCCCCAAAACTGTACTGTGTGAAATAAGCTAGATCTGTTCTCGGAAAGAGTTGTTTTCTTACAAAGAGTCTTCAGTGAAGCAAGATCAAACCTTGCTAGTTTGTATAATCTAACAAGATATAAAACTGGGTAAGTTAGCTTCATTTCTAAACTAGTTAGTTTAGAAAATAAACACCTTCATTCTGCACAGCTGTACTGTATTAAATAAGCTAGTTCTGTTCTCGGAAGGAGTTGCTTTCTTACGAAGAGTCTTCAGTGCACAAGATGAAATTTTATCAGTTTGTGTAATCTAACTAGACGTACAACTTAGTAGATTCATTTCATTTCGACGTTACTTTGTTTAGAAAACAAACACATTCATTGCCGAACTCTGTATTGTGTGAAATAAGGTCTTTCTGTTCTCGAAATGAGTTGTTTTCTATTAAAGAGTCTTCAGTGAAGCAAGATCTAACTTTGCTACTTTGTATAATCTAACAACATATAAAACTTGTAAGTTAGCTTCATTTCAAAACTAGTTATTTTAGAAAACAAACACCTTGATTCCCAAAAACTGTACTGTGTGAAATAAGCTAGTTCTGTTCTCGGAAAGAGTTGTTTTCTTACAAAGAGTCTTCAGTGAAGCAAGATCTAACTTTGATAGTTTGTATAATCTAACAAGATATAAAACTTGGTAAGTTAGCTTCATTTCTAAACTAGTTAGTTTAGAAAACAAACACCTTGATTCCCCAAAACTGTACTGTGTGAAATAAGCTAGTTCTGGTCTCGGAAAGAGTTGTTTTCTTACAAAGAGTCTTCAGTGTAGCAAGATCAAACTTTGCTAGTTTGTATAATCTAACATGATATAAAACTTGGTAAGTTAGCTTCATTTCTAAACTAGTTAGTTTAGAAAACGATCACCTTGATTCCCCAGAACTGTACTGTGTGAAATAAGCTAGTTCTGTTCTCGGAAAGAGTTGTATTCTTACAAAGAGTCTTCAGTGAAGCAAGATCAAACTTTGCTGGTTTTTATAATCTAACAAGATATAAAACTTGTTAAGTCAGCTTCATTTGTAAACTAGTTAGTTTAGAAAACAAGCACCTTGATTCCACAAAACTGTACTGTGTGAAATAAGCTAGTTCTATTCTCGAAAGAGTAGTTTTCTTACAAAAAGTCTTCAGTGAAGCAAGATCAAACTTTTTAGTTTGTATAATCTAACAACATATAAAACTGGTAAGTTATCTTCATTTCTAAACTAGTTAGTTTAGAAAACAAACACCTTGACTCCCAAAACTGTACTGTGTGAAATAAGGTAGTTCTGTTCTCGGAAAGTGTTGTTTTCTTACAAAGAGTCTTCAGTGAAGCAAGATCAGACTTTGTTTTGTTTGTATAATCTAACAAGATATAAAACTTGGTAAGTTAGCTTCATTTCTAGACTAGTTAGTTTAGAAAACAAACACCTTGATTCCCCAAATCTGTACTGTGTGAAATAAGCTAGTTCTGTTCTCGGAAAGAGTTGTATTCTTACAAAGAGTCTTCAGTGAAGCAAGATCAAACCTTGCTAATTTGCATAATCTAAGAAGATAAAACTTGGTAAGTTAGCTTCATTTCTAAACTAGTTAGTTTAGAAAACAAGCACCTTGATTCCCAAAGCTGTGCTGTGTTAAATAAGCTAGTTCTGTTCTCGGAATGAGTTGCTTTCTTTAGAGAAGAGTCTTCAGTGAAGCAAGATGAAGCTTTTCTCGTTTGTGTAATCTAACTGTAGTAGATTCATTTCATTTCTAACGTAGTTTGTTTAGAAAACAAAGACATTCTTTGCCGAACTTTGTACTGTGTGAAATAAGCTAGTTCTGTTCTAGGAATGAGTTGCTTTCTTACGAAGTGTCTTCAGTGCAGGAAGATCAAACTTTGCTAGTTTGGTAATCTAACAAGATGTACAACTTAGTAGGTTAGCTATATTTGTAATGTAGTTTGTTTAGAAAACAAACACCTTGATTGCTTAACACTGTACTATATCAAATAAGCTAGTTCTGTTCTCAGAAAGAGTTGTTTTCTTGAGAAGAGACTTCAGTGCAGCAAGATCAAACATTGCTAGTTTGTGTAATCTACGAAGATGTACTACTTAGTAGATTCTCTTCATTTCCAACGCAGATTTTTCAGAACACAAACACCTTCATTGTTATCTTACTATACGTACCACTTAGTAGATTCATTTCATTTCTAACGTAGTTTGTTTAGAAAACAAACACATTCATTGCCAAACTCTGTACTGTGTGAAATAATGTAGTTCTGTTCTTGGAATGAGTTGTTTTCTATTAGAGTCTTCAGTGAAGCAAAATCAAACTTTGCCAGTTTGTATAATCTAAAAAATATAAAACTTGGTAAGTTAGCTTCATTTCCAAACTAGTTAGTTTAGAAAACAAACACCATGAGCAAAACTGTACTGTGTGAAATAAGCTAGTTCTGTTCTGGGAAAGAGTTGTTTTCTTACAAAGAATCTTCAGTGAAGCAAGATCAGACTTTCCTAGTTTGTATAATCTAACAAGATATAAAACTTGGTAAGTTAGCTTCATTTCTAAACTAGTTAGTTTAGAAAACAAACACCTTGAATCCACAAAACTGTACTGTGTGAAATAAGCTAGTTCTGTTCTCGGAAACAGTTGTTTTCTTACAAAAAGTCTTCAGTGAAGCAAGATCAAACTTTGCTGGTTTGTATAAACTAACAACATATAAAACTTGGTAAGTTAGCTTCATTTCTAAACTAGTTAGTTTAGAAAACAAACACCTTGTTTCCCCAAAACTGTACTGTGTGAAATAAGCTAGTTCTGTTCTCGGAAAGCGTTGTTTTCTTACAAAGCGTCTTCAGTGAAGCAAGATCAAACTTTGCTAGTTTGTATAATCTAACAACATATAAAACTTGGTAAGTTAGCTTCATTTCTAAACTAGTTAGTTTAGAAAACAAGCTCCTTGATTCCCCACAGCTGTACTGTGTTAAATACGCTAGTTCTGTTCTCGGAAAGAGTTGTTTTCTTACAAAGAGTCTTCAGTGAAGCAAGATCAAACTTTGCTAGTTTGCATAATCTAACAAGATATAAAACTTGGTAAATTAGCTTCATTTCTAAACTAGTTCGTTTAGAAAACAAGCTCCTTGATTCCCCACAGCTGTACTGTGTGAAATAAGCTAGTTCTGTTCTCGGAATGAGTTGCTTTCTTACGAAGAGTCTTCAGTGAAGCACGATGAAGCTTTATTCGTTTGTGTAATCTAACTACATATACAACCCAGTAGATTCATTTCATTCCCAATGTAGTTTGTTTAGAAAACAAAGACATTCTTTGCTGAACTTTGTACTGTGTGAAATAAGCTAGTTCTGTTCTCCGAATGAGTTGCTTTCTTACGAAGAGTCTTCAGTGCAGCAAGATCAAACTTTGCTAGTTTGTGTAATCTAACAAGATGTACAACTTAGTAGGTTAGCTTCATTTCTAATGTAGTTTGTTTAGAAAACAAACACCTTGATTGCTTAACACTGTACTATGTGAAATAAGCTAGTTCTGTTCTCAGAAAGAGTTGTTTTCTTGAGAAGAGACTACAGTGCAGCAAGATCAAACTTTGCCAGTTTGTGTAATCTAAGAAGATGTACCACTTAGTAGATTCTCTTCATTTCCAACGCAGATTTTTCAGAAAACAAACACCTTCATTGTTATCTAACTAGACGTAAAACTTAGTAGATTCATTTCATTTGTAACGTAGTTTGTTTAGAAAACAAACACATTCATTGCCGAACTCTGTACTGTGTGAAATAAGGTAGTTCTGTTCTCGGAATGAGTTGTTTTCTTACAAAGAGTCTTCAGTGAAGCAAGATCAAACTTTGCTAGTTTGTATAATCTATCAAGCTATAAAACTTGGTAAGTCAGCTTCATTTCTAAACTAGTTAGTTTAGAAAACAAACATCTTGATTCCCCAAAATCGTATTGTGTGAAATAAGCTACTTCTGTTCTCGGAAAGAGTTGTTTTTTTACAGAGTCTTCAGTGAAGCAAGATCAAGCTTTGCTAGTTTTTATAATCTGACAAGATATAAAACTTGGTAAGTCAGCTTCATTTCTAAACTAGTTAGTTTAGAAAACAAACCCCTTGAATCCCGAAAGTTGTACTGTGTGAAATAAGCTAGTTCTGTTCTCGGAAAGAGTTGTTTTCTTACAAAGATTCTTCAGTGAAGCAAGATCAAACTTTGCTAGTTTGTATAATCTTACAAGATATAAAACTTGGTAAGTTAGCTTCATTTCTAAACTAGTTAGTTTAGTAAATAAACACCTTCATTCTGCACAGCTGTACTGTATTAAATAAGCTAGTTCTGTTCTCGGAAGGAGTTGCTTTCTTACGAAGAGTCTTCAGTGCAGCAAGATGAAATTTTATCAGTTTGTGTAATCTAACTAGACGTACAACTTAGTAGATTCATTTCATTTCGAAATTACTTTGTTTAGAAAACAAACACATTCATTGCCGAACTCTGTATTGTGTGAAATAAGGTCGTTCTGTTATCAGAATGAGTTGTTTTCTATTGAAGAATCTTCAGTGAAGCAAGATCAAACTTTGCTAGTTTGTATAATGTAACAAGATATAAAACTTGGTAAGTCAGCTTCATTTCTAAACTAGTTAGTTTAGAAAACAAACACCTTAATTCCCCAAAACTGTACTGTGTGAAATAAGCTAGTTCTGTTCTCAGAAAGAATTGTTTTCTTACAAAGAGTCTTCAGTGAAGCAAGATCAAACTTTCCCAGTTTGTATAATCTAACAAGATATAAAACTTGGTAAGTTAGTTTCATTTCTAAACTAGTTAGTTTAGAAAACAAACACCTTGCTTCCCCAAAACTGTACTGTGTGAAATAAGCTAGTTCTGTTCTCAGAAAGAGTTTTTTTCTTACAAAGAGTCTTCAGTGAAGCAAGATCAAACATGCTAGTTTGTATAATCTAACAAGATATAAAACTTGGTAAGTTAGCTTCATTTCTAAACTAGTTAGTTTAGAAAACAAGCTCCTTGATTCCCCACAGCTGTACTGTGTTAAATAAGCTAGTTCTGTTCTCGGAATGAGTTGCTTTCTTACGAAGAGTCTTCAGTGAAGCAAGATGAAGCTTTACTCGTTTGTGTAATCTAACTACATATACAACCAAGTAGATTCATTTCATTCCTAACGTAGTTTGTTTAGAAAACAAAGACATTCTTTCCCGAACTTTGTACTGTGTGAAATAAGCTAGTTTTGTTCTCCGAATGAGTTACTTTCTTACAAAGAGTCTTCAGTGCAGCAAGGTCAAACTTTGCTAATTTGTGTAATCTAAGAAGATGTACAACTTAGTACGTTAGGTTCATTTCTAATGTAGTTTGTTTAGAATACAATCAGCTTGATTGCTTAACACTGTACTGTGTGAAGTAAGCAGGTTCTGTTCTCGGAAATAGTTGCTTTCTTACGAACAGTCTTCTGTGAAGCAAGATGAAGCTTTACTAGTTTGTGTAATCTAACAAGATGAACAACTTAGTCAGTTAGCTTCATTTGTAATATAGTTTCTTTAGAAAACAAACACCTTGATTCCTCAACATTTTACTGTGTGAAAAAACCTAGTTCTGTTCTCGGAATGAGTTTTTTTCTTACGAAAATCATCAATGCAGCAAAATCAAACTTTGCTATTTGTTCAATCTAACTTGATGGACAACTTAGTAGATTCATTTCATTTCTAACGCAGTTTGTTTAGAAAACAAACACCTTCATTGCCCAACAATGTACTGTGTGAAATACCGTAGTTCTGTTCGCGGAATGAGTTCCTTTCTTAGCAAGAGTCTTCAGTGCAGCAAGATCAAACTTTGCTAGTTTGTATAATCTAAAAAGATATAAAACTTGGTAAGTTAGCTTTATTTCTAAACTAGTTAGTTTAGAAAACAAACACCTTGATTCCGCAAAGCTGTACTGTGTTAAATAAGCTCGTTCTGTTCTCGGAATGAGTTGGTTTCTTACTAAGATTCTTCAGTGCAGCAAGATGAAATTTTATCAATTTGTGTAATCTAACTAGATGTACAACTTAGTAGATTCATTTCATTTCTAACGTAGTTTGTTTAGAAAACAAACACATTCATTGCCGAACTCCGTACTGTGTGAAATAAGGTAGTTCTGTTCTCGGAATTAGTTATTTTCTATTAAAGAGTCTTCAGTGAAGCAAGATCTAACTTTGCTAGTTTGTGTAATGTAACAAGATATAAAACTTGGTAAGGTAGCTTCATTTCCAAACTAGTTAGGTGAGAAAACAAATACCTTGATTCCCCAAAACTGTACTGTGTGAAATAAGCTAGTTCTGTTCTCGGAAAGAGTTGTTTTCTTAGAAAGAGTCTTCAGTGAAGTAAAATCTAACTTTGTTAGTTTGGATAATCTAACAACATATAGAACTTGGTAAGATAGCTTCATTTCTAAAGTAGTTTGTTTAGAAAACACGCACCTTGATTCCCGAAAGCTGTACTGTGTTAAATAAGCTAGTTCTGTTCTCAGAATGAGTTGGTTACTTACGAAGAGTCTTCAGTGAAGCAAGATGAAGCTTTACTCGTTTGTGTAATCTAACTAAATGTACAACCCAGTAGATTCATTTCATTTCTAACGTAGTTTGTTTAGAAAACAAAGGCATTCTTTGCCGAACTTTGTACTGTGTGAAATAAGCTAGTTCTGTTCTCCGAATGAGTTGCTTTCTTACAAAGAGTCTTCAGTGCAGCAAGATCAAACTTTCCTAGTGTGTGTAATCTAACAAGACGTAAAACTTAGTAGGTTACTTTCATTTCTAATGTAGTTTGTTTAGAAAACAAACACCTGGATTGCTTAACACTGTACTATGTGAAATAAGCTAGTTCTGTTCTCAGAAAGAGTTGTTTTCTTGAGAAGAGACTTCAGTGCAGCAAGATCAAACTTTGCCAGTTTGTGTAATCTAAGAAGATGTACCACTTAGTAGATTCTCTTCATTTCCAACGCAGATTTTTCAGAAAACAAACACCCTCCTTGTTATCTAACTAGATGTACAATTTAGTAGATTCATTTCATTGCTAACATAGTTTCTTTAGAAAACAAACACCTTCATTGCCGAACTCTGTACTGTGTGAAATAAGCTAGTTCTGTTCTCTGAAAGAGTTGTTTTCTTACAAAGAGTCTTCAGTGTAGCAAGATCAAACTTTGCTAGTTTGTATAATCTATCAAGATATAAAACTTGGTAAGTTAGCATCATTTCTAAACTAGTTAGTTTAGAAAACAAGCACCTTCATTCCCCAAAACTGCACTGTGTGAAATAAGCTAGTTCTGTTCTCGGAAAGAGTTGTTTTCTTACAAAGAGTCTTCAGTGAAGCAAGATCAAAGTTTGCTAGTTTGTATAATCCAACAAGATGTAAAACTTGGTAAGTTAGCTTCATTTACAAACTAGTTAGTTTAGAAAACAAACACCTTGATTCCGCAAAGCTGTACTGTGTTAAATAAGCCAGTTCTGTTCTCGGAATGAGTTGCTTTCTTACGAAGAGTCTTCAGTGCAGCAAGATGAAATTTTATCAGTTTGTGTAATCTAAGTAGACGTACAACTTAGTAGATTCATTTCATTTCTAACGTAGTTTGTTTAGAAAACAAACACATTCATTGCGGAACTCTGTACTGTGTGGAATAAGGTAGTTCTGTTATCAGAATGAGATCTTTTCTATTAAAGAGTCTTCAGTGAAGCAAGATCAAAGTTTGCTAGTTTGTATAATCTAACAACATATAAAACTTGGTAAGTTAGCTTCATTTCTAAACTAGTTAGTTTAGAAAACAAACACCTTGATTCCCCAAAACTGTACTGTGTGAAATAAGCTAGTTCTGTTCTCGGAAAGAGTTGTTTTCTTAACAAATAGTCTCCAGTGAAGCAAGATCAAACTTTGCTAGTTTGTATAATCTAACATGATATAAAATTTGGTAAGTTAGCTTCATTTCTAAACTAGTTAGTTGAGAAAAAAAAGCACCTTGAACCGCAAAGCTGTACTGTGTTAAATAAGCTACTTCTGTTCTCGGAAAGAGTTGTTTTCTTACTAAGAGTCTTCAGTGAAGCAAGATCAAACTTTGCTAGTTTGTATAATCTAACAACATATAAAACGTGGTGAGTTAGCTTCATTTCTAAACTAGTTAGTTTAGAAAATAAACACCTTGATTCCCCAAAACTGTACTGTGTGAAATGAGCTAGTTCTGTTCTCGGAAAGAGTTGTTTTCTTAGAAAGAGTCTTCAGTGAAGCAAGATCAAAATTTGCTAGTTTGTATAATCTAACAAAATATAAATCTTGGTAAGTCAGCTTCATTTCTAAATCAGTTAGTTTAGAAAACAAACACCTTGATTCCCCAAAACTGTGCTGTGTTAAATAATCTAGTTCTGTTCTCGGAAGGAGTTGCTTTCTTACGAAGAGTCTTCAGTGCAGCAAGATCAAACTTTGCTAGTTTGTATAATCTAACAATATATAAAACTTTGTAAGTTAGCTTCATTTCTAAACTAGTTAGTTTAGAAAACAAACACCTTGATTCCCCAAAACTGTACTGTGTGAAATAAGCTAGTTCTGTTCTCGGAAACAGTTGTTTTCTTACAAAGAGTCTTCAGTGAAGCAAGACCACACTTTGCTAGTTTGTATAATCTAACAAGATATAAAACTTGGTAAGTCAACTTCATTTCTAAACCAGTTAGTTTAGAAAACAAACACCTTGATTCTCCAAAACTGTACTGTGTTAAATAAGCTACTTCTGTTCTCGGAATGAATTGCTTTCTTACGAAGAGTCTTCAGTGCAGCAAGATGAAATTTTATCAGTTTGTGTAATCTAACTAGACGTACAACTTCGCAGATTCATTTCATTTCTAACTTACTTATTTAGAAAACAAACACATTCATTGCCAAACTCTGTACTGTGTGAAATAAGGTAGTTCTGTTCTCGGAATGAGTTGTTTTCTTACAAAGAGTCTTCAGTGAAGCAAGATTAAACTTTGCTAGTTTGCATAATCTAACAACATATAAAACTTGGTATGTTAGCTTCATTTCTAAACTAGTTAGTTTAGAAAAGAAACACCTTGATTCCCCAAAACTGTACTGTGTGAAATAAGCTAGTTCTTTTCTCGGAAAGAGTTGTTTTCTTACAAAGAGTCTTCAGTGAAGCAAGATCAAACTTTGCTAGTTTGTATAATCTAACCAGATATAAAATTTGGTAAGTTAGCTTCATTTCTAAACTAGTTTGTTTAGAAAACAAGCACCTTGATTCCCGAAAGCTGTACTGTGTTAAATAAGCTAGTTCTGTTCTCGGAATGATTTGCTTTCTTACGAACAGTCTTCAGTGAAGGAAGATGAAGCTTTACTCGTTTGTGTAATCTAACTACATATACAAACCAGTAGATTCATTTCATTTCAAACGTAGTTTGTTTCGAAAATAAAGACGTTCTTTCCCGAATTTGTACTGTGTGAAATAAGCTAGTTCTGTTCTCCGAATGAGTTGCTCTTTACGAAGGATCTTTAGTGCAGCAAGATCAAACTTTGCTAGTTTGTGTAATCTAACAAGATGTACAACTTAGTACATTAGCTTCATTTCTAATGTAGTTTGTTTAGAAAACAAACACCTTGATTGCTTAACACTGTACTATGTGAAATAAGCTAGTTTTGTTCTCCGAAAGAGTTGTTTTCTTGAGAACAGACTTCAGTGCAGCAAGATCAAACTTTCCTAGTTTGTGTAATCTAAGAAGCTGTACCACTTAGTAGATTCTCTTCATTTCCAACGCAGATTTTTCAGAAAACAAACACATTCATTGTTATCTAACTAGACATACAACTTAGCAGATTCATTTCATTTCTAACGTAGTTTGTTTAGAAAACAAACACATTCATTGCCGAACTCTGTACTGTGTGAAATAAGCTAGTTCTGTTCTCTGAATGAGTTGCTCTTTACGAAGGATCTTTAGTGCAGCAAGATCAAACTTTGCTAGTTTGTGTAATCTAACAAGATGTACAACTTAGTACATTAGCTTCATTTCTAATGTAGTTTGTTTAGAAAACAAACACCTTGATTGCTTAACACTGTACTATGTGAAATAAGCTAGTTTTGTTCTCCGAAAGAGTTGTTTTCTTGAGAACAGACTTCAGTGCAGCAAGATCAAACTTTCCTACTTTGTGTATTCTAAGAAGCTGTACCACTTAGTAGACTCTCTTCATTACCAACGCAGATTTTTCAGAAAACAAACACATTCATTTTAATCTAACTAGATGTACAACTTAGAAGATACATTTCATTTCTAACGTAGTTTGTTTAGAAAACAAACACTTTCATTGCCGAACACTGTACTGTGTAAAATAACGTAGTTCTGTTCTCGGAATGAGTTGCTTTCTTACAAAGAGTCTTGAGGGCAGAAAGATCAAACTTTGTCAGTTTGTGTAATCTAACAAGATATACAACTTAGTAGATTCACTTCATTTCTAAACTAGTTTGTTTAGAAAACAAAAACCTTGATTCCCGAAAACTGTACTGTGTGAAATACACTAGATATGTTCTGAAAATGAGTTGCTTTCTTACGAAGAGTCTTCAGTGCAGCAAGATCAAACTTTTCTAGTTTGTGTAATCTAACAAGATGTACGACTTAGTAGGTTAGCTTCATTTCTAAACTACTTTGTTTAGAAAACAAAGACCTTCATTGCCGAACACTGCACTGTGTGAAATAATGTAGTTCTGTTCTCGGAATGAGTTTCTTTCTTACAAAGATTCTTCAGTGTAGCAAGATCAAACTTGGCCAGTTTGTGTAATCTAACAAGATGTAAAATTCGATAAGTTAGCTTCATTTCTAATCTATTTTTTTAGAAAACAAACACCTTGTTTCCCAAAAACTGTAGTGTGAAATACGCTAGACCTGTTCTTGCAATGAGTTGCTTTCTTACGAAGAGTCTTCAGTGCAGCAAGATCAATCTTTGCTTGTTTGTGTAATCTCACTAGATGTGAAACTTAATAGATTCACTAAATGGCCAACGCAGAAGGTTTAGAAAAGAAACATCTTGATTCCCCAAAACAGTACTGGGTGAAATAATCTAGTTCTGTTCTCGGAATGAGTTGCTTTCTTACGAAGAGTCTTCAGTGCAGCAAGATCAAACTTTGCTACTTTGTGTAAGCTAAGAAGATATACAATTTAGTAGGTTAGCTTCATTTCTAAACTAGTTTCTTTAGAACACAAACACCGTAATTCCCCAAAACTGTACTGTGTGAAATACACTAGATCTTTTCTCGAAATGCGTTGCTTTCTTATGAAGAGCCTTCAGTGCAGCAAGATCAAACTTTGCAAGTTTGTGTAATCTGACAAGATATACAACTTAGTAGGTTAGTTTCATTTCTAAACTAGTTTGTTTAGAAAACAAAAACTTTGATTACCCAAAACTGTACTGTGTGAAATAAGGTAGTTCTGTTCTCAGAATGAGTTGCTTTCATGCGAAGAGTCATCAGTGAACCTACATCAAACTTTGCTTGTTTGTGTAATCTCACTAGATGTACAACGTAGAAGATTCATTTCATTTCTAACGTAGTTTGTTTAGAAAAAAAACACCTTCATAGCCGTACACTCTTCTGTATGAAATAACGTTGTTCTGTTCTCGGAAGGAGTTACTTTCTTATAAACAGTCTTCAGTGCAGCAAGATCAAACTTTGTCAGTTTGTGTAATGTAAAAAGATGTAAAACTTGATAGGTTAGCTTCATTTCTAAACTAGTTTGTTTAGAAAACAAACACCTTGATTCCCCAAAACTGTACTCTGTGAAATACGCTAGATCTGTTCTCAAAATGAGTTGCTTTCTTACGAAGAGTCTTCAATGTAGCAAGATTCAACTTTGCTAGTTTGTGTAATCAAACTAGATGTACAACTTAGTAGATTCACTTAATTTCCAACCCAGTTTCCTTAGAAAACAAACACCTTCATTGCCTAAAACTGTACTGTGTGAAATAAGCTAGTACTGCTCTCGGACTGGATTGCTTTATTACTGAGTCTTCAGTGCAGCAAGATCAAACTTTGCTAGTTTGTGTAATCTAACAAGATATACAACTTAGTAGATTCACATCATTTCCAACACAGAAGGTTTAGAAAAGAAACATCTTGATTCCCCAAAACCGTACTTTGTCAAATAAGCTAGTTCTGTTCTCTGAATGTGTTGCTTTGTTATGAAGAGTCTTCAGTGCAGCAAGATCAAACTTTGCTAGTTTGTGTAATCTAACAAGATATACAACTTAGTAGGTTCGCTTCATTTCCACCAAATTTTGTTTAGAAAACAAACACCTTGATTCCCAAGAACTTTACTGTGTGAAATAAGCTGGTTCTGATCTCAGAATTAGTTCCTTTCTTACGGAGAGTCTTCAGTGCTGCAAGATCAAACTTTGCTAGTTTGTGTTATCTAACTAGATGTAGAACTTAGTATATTCACATCATTTCCAACACAGTTTGTTTTGGAAAGAAATATCTTTATTCTCCAAAACTGTATTGTGTGAAATAAGCTAGTTCTCTTCTTGGAATGAGTTTCTTTCTTACGAAGAGTCTTCAGTGCAGAAAGATGAAACTTTATTAGATTGTGTAATCTAACTAGATGTACAACTTAGTAGATTCATTTCATTTCTAACGTAGTTTGTTTAGGAAACAAACACCTTCATTGCCGAACACTGTACTGTGTGAAATAACGTAGTTCTGTTCACGGAATGAGTTGCTTTCTTACAAAGAGTCTTCAGTGCAGCAAGATCAAACTTTGCCAGTTTGTGTAATATAACAAGATGTAAAAATTGATAAGTTAGCTTCATTTCTAAACTAGTTTTTTAAGAAAAGAAACACCTTGATTCCCCAAAACTGTACTGTGTGAAATACGCTAGTTCTGTTCTCAAAATGAGTTGCTTTATTACGAAGAGTGTTCAGTGCAGCAAGATCAAACTTTGCTAGTTTGTGTAATCCAACAAGATATACAACTTAGTAGATTCACTTCATTTCCAACGCAGTTTACTTAGAAAACAAACAACTTCAATGCCAAAAACTATACTGTGTGAAATAAGCTAGTTCTGTTCTCAGAATGAGTTGCTTTCTTACGAAGAGTCTTCAGTGCAATAAGATCAAACTTTGCTAGTTTATGTACTCTACCAAGATAGACAACTTAGTAGGTTAGCTTCATTTCTAAACTAGTTTGTTTAGAAAACAAAAACATTGATTCCCCAAAACTGTACTGTGTGAAAGAAGCTAGTTCTGTTCTTGAAATGAGTTGCTTTCTTACGAAGAGTCTTCAGTGCAGGAAGATCAAACTTTGCTAATTTGTGTAACCTAACAAGATATACAACTAAGAATATTCACTTCATTTCCAACGCAGTTGTTTTAGAAAATAAACACCTTGATTTCCCAAAAGTGTACTGCGTGAAATTAGGTAGTTCTGTTCTTGGAATGAGTTACTTACTTAGGAAGAGTCTTTAGTGCAGCAAGATCAAACTTTCTATTTTCTGTAATCTAACAAGATATACAACTTAGTAGATTGGCTTCAGTGCACCAAGATCAAACTTTGCTAGTTTGTGTAATCAAACTAGATGTACAACTTAATAGATTCGCTTCATTTCCAATGCAGAAGGTTTAGAAAAGAAACATCTTAATTCCCCAAAACCGTACTGTGTGAAATAAGCTAGTTCTGTTTTCGGAATGAGTTGCTTTCTTACAAAGAGTCTTCAGTGCAGGAAGCTCAAACTTTGCTAGTTTGTGTAATCTAACAAGATGTAAAACTTGATAACTTAGCTTCATTTCTAAACTAGTTTGTTTAGAAAATAAACACCTTGATTCCCCAAAACTGTACTGTGTGAAATACGCTAGATCTGTTCTCGAAATGAGTTGATTTCTTACGAAGAGTCTTCATTAGAGCAAGATCAAACTTAGCTAGTTTGTGTAATATAACAAGATATACAACGTAGTAGATTCACTTCATTTCCAATGCAGTTTGCTTAGGAAGCAAACACCTTCATTGCCGAAAACTATACTGTGTGCAATAAGCTAGTACTGTTCTCGGAATGAGTTGCTTTCTTACGAAGTGTCTTCAGTGCAGCAAGATCAAACATTGCTAGTTTGTGTAATCTAAGTAGATGTACAACTTAATAGATTCGCTTCATTTCCAACGCAGAATGTTTGGAAAAGAAACATCTTGATTCCCCAAAAGCGTACTGTGTGAAATAAGCTAGTTCTGTTCTCGGAATGAGTTGCTTTCTTACGAAGAGTCTTCAGTGCAACAAGATCAAACTTTGCCAGTTTGTGTAATCTAACAAGATATACAACTTAGTAGATTCACTTCATTTCCAACGCAGTTTCCTCAGAAAGCAAACACCTTCATTGCCAAAAACTGTACTGTGTGAATAAAGCTAGCACTGTTCTCGGAATGAGTTGCTTTCTTATGAAGTGTCTTCAGTACAGAAAGATCACACTTTGCTAGTTTGTGTATTCTAACTGGATATACAACTTAGTTGATTAGCTTCATTTCCAAACTAGAAGGTTTGGAAAACAAAAACATCTTGATTCCCCAAAACTGTACTGTGTGAAATAAGCTACTTCTGTTCTTGAATGAATTGCTTTCTTACGAAGAGTCTTCAGTGCAGAAAGATCAAACTTTGCTAGTTTGTGTAATCTAACAAGATATACAACTTAGTAGTTTAGCTTCATTTCTAAACTATTTTGTTTAGAAAAAAAAACCTTGATTCCCCAAAACTGTACTGTGTGAAATTAGGTAGATCTGTTCTCCAAATGAGTTGCCTTCTTAGGAAGAGTCTTCAGTGCAGCAAGATCAAACTTTGCTAGTTTGTGTAATCTAACAAGATATACAACTTAGTAGATTCACTTCCTTTCCAAAGCGGATTGTTTTTAGAAAACAAACAATTGCCAAAAACTGTACTGTGTGAAATAAAGTACTGTTCTCTTGGAATGAGTTCCTTTCTTAGGAAGAGTCTTCAGTGCAGCAAGATCAAACTTTGCTAGGTTGTGTAATCAAACTAGATGTACAACTTAATAGATTCGCTTCATTTCCAATGCAGAAGGTTTAGAAAAGAAAAATCTTTATTCCCAAAAAGTGTACTGTGTGAAATAAGCTAGTTCGGTTCTCTGAATGAGTTGCTTTCTTACAAAGAGTCTTCAGTGCAGCAAGATCAAAATTTGCTAGTTTGTGTAATCTAACAAGATGTAAAACTTGATAGATTAGCTTCATTTCTAAACTAGTTTGTTTAGAAAATAAACACCTTGATTCCCCAAAACTGTACTGTGTGAAATACGCTAGATCTGTTCAAATGAGTTGATTTCTTATGAAGAGTCTTCATTACAGCAAGATCAAACTTTGCTAGTTTGTTTAATATAACAGATATACAACTTAGTAGATTCACTTCATTTCCAATGCAGTTTGTTTAGAAAACAAACACCTTCATTGCCGAAACTATACTGTGTGCAATAAGCTAGTACTGTTCTCGGAATGAGTTGCCTTCTTACAAAGTGTCTTCAGTGCAGCAAGATCAAACATTGCTAGTTTGTGTAATCTAACAAGATGTACAACTTAATAGATTTAGCTTCATTTCCAACGCAGAATGTTTGGAAAAGAAACATCTTGATTCCCCAAAAGCGTACTGTGTGAAATAAGCTAGTTCTGTTCTCGGAATGAGTTGCTTTCTTACGAAGAGTCTTCAGTGCAACAAGATCAAACTTTGCCAGTTTGTGTAATCTAACAAGATATACAACTTAGTAGATTCACTTCATTTCCAACGCAGTTTCCTCAGAAAGCAAACACCTTCATTGCCAAAAACTGTACTGTGTGAATAAAGCTAGCACTGTTCTTGGAATGAGTTGCTTTCTTATGAAGTGTCTTCAGTACAGAAAGATCACACTTTGCTAGTTTGTGTATTCTAACTGGATATACAACTTACTTGATTCGCTTCATTTCCAACGCAGAAGGTTTGGAAAAGAAACATCTTGATTCCCGAAAAACGTACTGTGTGAAATAAGCTACTTCTGTTCTTGGAATGAATTGCTTTCTTACGAAGAGTCTTCAGTGCAGAAAGATCATACTTTGCTAGTTTGTGTAATCTAACAAGATATACAACTTAGTAGTTTAGCTTCATTTCTAAACTATTTTGTTTAGAAAAAAAAAAACCTTGATTCCCCAAAACTGTACTGTGTGAAATACGCTAGATCTGTTCTCCAAATGAATTGCCTTCTTACGAAGAGTCTTCAGTGCAGCAAGATCAAACTTTGCTAGTTTGTGTAATCTAACAAGATATACAACTTAATAGATTCACTTCCTTTCCAAAGCGGATTGCTTAGAAAACAAACACTTTCATTGCCGAAAACTGTACTGTGTGAAATAAGCTAGTACTGTTCTCGGAATGAGTTCCTTTCTTAGGAAGAGTCTTCAGTGCAGCAAGATCAAACTTTGCTAGGTTGTGTAATCTAACTAGATGTACAACTTAATAGATTCGCTTCATTTCCAACACAGAAGGTTTAGAAAAGAAAAATCTTTATTCCCAAAAAGTGTACTGTGTGAAATAAGCTAGTTCGGTTCTCTGAATGAGTTGCTTTCTTACGAAGAGGCTTCAGTGCAGCAAGATCAAAATTTGCTAGTTTGTGTAATCTAACAAGATATACAACTTGGTAGATTCACTTCATTTCCAACGCAGTTTGCTTAGAAAGCAAACACCTTCATTGCCCAAAACTGTTCTGTGTGAATTAAGCTAGTACTGTTCTCGGAATGGGTTGCTTTCTTATGAAGTGTCTTCAGTACAACAAGATCAAACTTTGCTGGTTTGTTTAATCTAACTAGATATACAACTTAGTAGATTCATTTAATTTCTAACATAGTTTGTTTAGAAAACAAACACCTTCATTGCCGAACACTGTACTGTGTGAAATGACGTAGTTCTGTTCTCGGAATGAGTTGCCTTCTTACAAAGAGTCTTCAGTGCAGCAAGATCAAACTTTGCCAGTTTGTGCAATCTAACAAGATTTAAAACTTGATAAGTTAGCTTCGTTTCTAAACTAGTTTGTTTAGAACACAAACACCTTGATTCCCCAAAACTGTACTGTGTGAAATACGCTAGGTCTGTTCTCAAAATGAGTTGCTTTCTTACGAAGGGTCTTCAGTGCAGCAAGATCAAACTTTGCGAGTTTGTGTAATCTAGCAAGATATAGAACTTGGTAGATTCACTTCATTTCCAACGCAGTTTGCTTAGAAAGCAAACACCTTCATTGCCGAAAACTGTTCTTTGTGAATTAAGCTAGTACTGTTCTTGGAATGGGTTGCTTTCTTAAGAAGTGTCTTCAGTGCAGCAAGATCAAACGTTGCTAGTTTGTGTAATCTAACTAGATGTAAAACTTAATAGATTCGCTTCATTTCCAACGCAGAAGGTTTAGAAAAGAAACATCTTGATTCCACAAAACCGTACTGTGTGAAATAAGCTAGTTCTGTTCTCCGAATGAGTTGCTTCCTTACGAACAGTCTTCAGTGCAGCAAGATCAAACTTTGCTAGTTTGTGTAATCTAACAAGATGTACAACTTAGTAGGTTAGCTTCATTTCTAATGTAGTTTGTTTAGAAAACAAACAGCTTGATTGCTTAACACTGTACTGTGTGAAGTAAGCTAGTTCTTTTCTCGGAAATAGTGGCTTTCTTACGCACAGTCTTCAGTGAAGCAAGATGAAGCTTTACTAGGTTGTGTAATCTAACAAGATGAACAACTTAGTCAGTTAGCTTCATTTGTAATGTAGTTTCTTTAGAAAACAAACACCTTGATTCCTCAACACTTTACTGTGTGAAAGAACCTAGTTCTGTTCTCGGAATGAGTTTTTTTCTCACGAAGAGTCATCAGTGCAGCAAAATCAAACTTTGCTAGTTTGTTCAATCTAACTTGATGGACAACATAGTAGATTCATTTCATTTCTAACGCAGTTTGTTTAGAAAACAAACACCTTCATTGCTGAACACTGTACTGTGTGAAATACTGTAGTTCTGTTCGCGGAATGAGTTCCTTTCTTAGCAAGAGTCTTCAGTGCAGCAAGATCAAACTTTGCCAGTTTGTGGAATCTAACAAGATATCAAAATTGATAAGTTAGCTTTATTTCTAAACTAGTTTGTTTAGAAAACAAAAACCTTGATGCCCCAAGACTGTACTGTGTGAAATACGCTAGATCTGTTCTCGAAATGAAATGCTGTCTTACGAAGAGACTTCAGTGCAGCAAGAGCAATCTTTGCTAGTTTGTGTAATCTAACACGATATACAACTTAGTAGATTCACTTCCTTTCCAACTCATTTTGCTTAGAAAACAATACCTTCATTCCCGAAAACTGTGCTGTGTGAAATAAGCTAGTACTGTTATCAGAATGAGTTGCTTTCTTACGAAGAGTCTTCAGTGCAACAAGATCAAACTTTGCTAGTTTGTGTAATCTAACTAGATGTAGAACTTAATAGATTCCCTTCTTTTCCAACGCAGAAATTTGTTTAGAAAAGCAAAACCTTGATTCCCCAAAACTATACTGTGTGAAATAAGCTAGTTCTGTTCTCAGAATGAGTTGCTTTCTTACGAAGATTCATCAGTTCGGCAAAATGAAACTTTGCTCGTTTGTGTAATCTAAGTAGATGTACAACTTAGTACTGTTCTCAGAATGAGTGGCTTTCTCATGAAGAGTCTTCAGTGCAGCAAGATCAAACTTTGCTAGTTTGTGTAATCTAACAAGGTGTAGAACCTCATAAGTTAGCTTCCTTTCTAAACTAGTTAGTTTAGAAAACAGACACTTTGATTCCACAAAACTGTACTTTGTGAAATAAGCTACTACTGTTCTCGGAATGAGTTGGTTTCTTACGAAGAGTCGTCAGTGCAGCAAGATCAAACTTTGCTAGTTTGTGTAACCTAACTAGTTGTACAACTTAATAGATTCTCTTCATTTCCAACGCAGAAGGTTTAGAAAAGAAACTTCTTGATTCCCAAAACTGTACTGTGTGAAATAAGCTAGTTCTGTTCTCGGAATGAGTTGCTTTCTTACGAAGAGTCTTCAGTGCAGCAAGAACAAACTTTGCTAGTTTTTGTAATCTAACACCATATACAACTTAGTAGGTTAGCTTCATTTCTAAACCAGTTTGTTTAGAAAACATAAACCTTGATTCCCCAAAACTGTCCTGTGTCAAATAAGGTAGTTCTGTTCTCAGAATGAGTTGCTTTCTTAGGAAGAGTCATCAGTGCAGCAAAATTAAACTTTGCTAGATTGTTTAATCTAACTACATGTACAACTTAGTACATTCATTTCAGTCCTAACGTAGTTTGGTAAGAAAACAAACACCTTCATTGCCGAACACTGTACTGTGTGAAATACTGTAGTGCTCTTCTCGGAATGAGTTGCTTTCTTACAAAGAGTCTTCAGTGCAGCAAGATCAAACTTTGCCAGTTTGTGTAATCTAACAAGATGTTAAACTTGTTTAGTTAGCTTCATTTCTAAGCTAGTTTGTTTAGAAAACAAACACCTTGATTCCCCAAAGCTGTAGTGTGTGAAATAAGCTAGTTCTGTTCTCCGAATGAGTTGCTTTCTTACGAAAAGTTTTCAGTGCATTAAGATCAAACTTTGCTAGTTTGTATAATCCAACAAGATATAAAACTTGGTAAGTTAGCTTCATTTCTAAACTGGTTTGTTTAGAAAACAAACACATTGATTCCCCAAAACGGTATTGTGTGAAATAAGGTAGTTCTGTTCTCGGAAAGAGTTGTTTTCTTGAGAAGAGACTTCAGTGCAGCAAGATCAAACTTTCCTAGTTTTAGTAATCCAAGAAGATGTACCACTTAGTAGATTCTCTTCATTTCCAACGCAGATTTTTTAGAAAACAAACACCTTCATTGTTATCTAACTAGATGTACAACTTAGTAGATTCATTTCATTTCCTACATAGTTTGTTTAGAAAACAAACACCTTCATTGCCGAACTCTGTACTGTGTGAAATAAGCTGGTTCTGTTCTTGGAATGAGTTGTTTTCTAATAAAGAGTCTTCAGTGAAGCAAGATCAAACTTTGTTAGTTTTTATAATCTAAAAATATATAAAACTTGGTAAGTTAGTTTCATTTCTAAACTAGTTAGTTTAGAAAACAAACACCTTGATTGCCCAAAACTGTACTGTGTGTTATAAACTAGTTCTGTTCTTGGAAACAGTTGTTTTCTTACGAAGAGTCTTCAAGGCAGCAAGATCAAACTTTGCTAGTTTGTGTAATCTAACAAGATGTACAACTTAGTAGGTTAGCTTCATTTCTAATGTAGTTTGTTTAGAAAACAAACACCTTGTTTGCTTAACATTGTACTGTGTGTAATAAGCTAGTTCTGTTCTCGGAAAGAGTTGCTTTCTTTTTTTTTAAATTTATTTTTATTGTCTTTTAATCTTACATACCAAAAAAACCCCACCTGATATTTCGCTCCCCTCCCCCATTCCACTTTAGAGCTCCGTTCTCCATCATATCCCCTCCCTTTCTCCATTAGTCTCTCTCCTAATTTGATGACATCATCTTTCTCTTCTATTTTGAGGGTCTTGCAAAGGTATTGCTAGGCACTGCAAGATCATGGATATCGAGGACAATTTTTGTCTGGGCAGCTGCATAGTAAGAGGTCATATCCTTCCTTTGGCTCTTCCATTCTATCCGCCCCCTCTTCCGCAATGGTCCCTGAGCCACTGGAGGATGTGACAGAGGTGTTTCAGTGCTACGCACTCATCCATCCCTTCTTCTCAGCACTATGTTGCCTTTTGTGTCATCCCAGTGGTCATCACCATCTGAAAAGAGAAGCTTCTCTAGCCAGAAGTGAGAATAGCGTTAATATGTGGACATGAACATTTAGTGTAGTGTCCCCAGGGCAGCTTGGTGGGAATAATATATACATTTAATCAGACATGAGCAGGCTTATAACCCCAAGGCTCATGACCTCACCTACCATAGACTTTTACTTAGGTTTTTCAGTACCGGGTATGTATTCCCTCCTGTAGAGAGGGCCTTCAGACAATTATGGAGCACTTGGTTACCCCAAGAGTAGACTCGCCACAATTGCACCCGTTCAGTCATTGGGCCTGTCTGGCCAAGCTTGAATATTCAGCATCCACTATTTTCACTGTTGATGGCTTCTGTCTCCCATACGCTGCATGCAGTGAGCTTTTTCCAGCTTTCAGTTGGCTGGTCTACAGGGAGAAGGTTTTCTGCTCAGCACCAGCTTGCTTTCTCAGTGTCCTTGCCTCTCAGGCATGAGATGTCTTCAGCAATAGGGTCTTACTATCTATTTCTCTAGGAAAACCAAGGGCTTTGGCAAAAGCCTTAATGTTTTCGAGGCTACTGGGACCTCCTTGGCCAACATCTCACTGGAAGGAATTCCATCCCAGGTACTGAAAATTTTCTAGTAACAGTCTACATCTTCTAGACGTGCCCTTATTCAAAAAAGTAATTTTACATATGTCTTATTGATAATATCTTGAGTTTAGATTGTCCCTCCCCCTGCCCTTTTTGTATGCATTCTCTTCCCATGGCCTCGCTTAGGCCATTCCCCTCCCTGTACTCAGTTCTTCTACTTACATATGTGTATTACTATACACTTAAGTCCTTCCCTTTCTTCCCTCCCTTATAGCCTTTTACCCGCTTACTGGTTTCTGGTACCTATTTTTGGTTCCAGTTCATACACAAGTCTATACATTGGTAGTTAGGATCCACATATGAGAGAGAACATGTGACGATTGGCTTTCTGAGCCTGGGTTACCTCACTAAGTATAATCCTTTCCAGATCCATCCATTTTCCTGCAAATTTCATAATTTCATTTTTCTTTACTGCTGAATAGAACTCCATTGTGTAAATGTACCACATCTTTATTATCCACTCATCTGTGGACGGACATCTAGGCTGCTTCCATTTCCTAGCTATTGTGAATAGAGCAGCAATAAACATGGTTTTGCAAGTATCTCTAAGGTAGTGAGAAGAGTCCTCTGGATATATGCCTAGAAGTGCTATAGCTGGATCATATGGTAAATCTATTTCTAGCTGTCTCAAGAACCTCCACACTGATTTCCACTGTGGCTGGACCAGCTTACATCCCCAACAACAGTGTAGAAGTGTTCCTGTTTTTCCGCATCCACACCAACAGTTATTGTCATTTGTTTTCTTGATGGCAGCCATTCTGACAGGAGTGATATGGAATCTCAAAGTGGTTTTAATTTGCATTTCCCTGATGGCTAAGGATGTAGAACATTTTCTTAGATGATTATATACCATCTGTATTTCATCTTCCGTGAATTCTCTATTTAGTTCCGTAGCCCATTTTTTAACTGGGTTGTTTGAATTCTTGTTATTCTGTTTTTTGAGTTCTTTGTATATTCTGGATATTAATCCTCTGTCAGATGTATAACTGGCAAAGATTTTCTCCCATTCTGTAGGTTGTCTTTCTGCTCTATTCACAGTGTCCTTTGCTGTACAAAAGCTTTGTAATTTCATAAGGTCCCAGTGGTTGATTAGTGCTTTTATTCTCTGAGCAATTGGAGTTATATTCAGAAAGTCCTTGCCTATTCCAATATGTTGAAGAGTTTCCCCTACTTTTTCCTCTAGCATTTTCAGTTTCAGGTCTGATATTAAGGTCCCTGATCCATTTGGACTTGATTCTTGTGCAAGGAGAGAGACAAGGATCTATGTTTATCCTTTTACAAACAGATGTCCAATTTTCCCAGCACCACTTGTTAAAGAGGCTATCTTTTCTCCAATGAGTATTTTTGGCGTTTTTGTCAAAAATCAGGTAGCTGTAGCTGTCTGGATTAATATTTGGGTCTTCTATTCTGTTCCATTGATCTACCTGTCTGTCCTTGTGCCAGTACCATGCTGTTGTTGTTACTATGGCTTTGTTGTATAACTTAAAATCGGGTATGGTTATACCACCTGCCTGATTTTTGTTACGCAAAATTGTTTTGGCTATTCGAGGTTTTTTGTGTTTCCAGATGAGATGAATTTTAGTATTGTTTTTTCTATTTCTGTGAAGAATGTTATTGGGAATTTAATGGGAATCGCATTAAATGTGTAGATTGCTTTTGGTAAGATTGACATTTTCACTATATTGATTCTTCCAATCCAGGAGCATGGAATGTCTTTCCATTTCCTTGTGTCTTCTGCAATTTGTCACTCAAGTTTTTTATAGTTCTCATTGTAGAGATCCTTCATTTCCTTGGTTAAGTTTATTCCAGGGTATTTTATTTTTTTTGAGGCAATTGTGAATGGGAGAGATTCCCTGATTTCATCCTCTGCATGTTTGTTGTTAGTGTATAGAAAAGCTACTGATTTCTGTGTGTTTATTTTGTATCCTGCTACATTGCTAGAAGTGTTTATCAGCTCTAATAATTTGCTGGTAGAGTCTTTAGGATCTGTTATGTATAGAATCATATCATCTGCAAATAATGATAATTTGACCTCTTCCTTTCCGATTTGTATCCCCTTTATGAGTGCCTCTTGCCTTATTGCTATGGCTAAGACTTCCAATACTATATTAAATAATAGTGGGGAAAATGGACACCCTTGTCTTGTTCCTGAATTTAGAGGAAAAGCTTCAAGTTTTTCCCCATTAAGTATTATGTTGGCTGTAGGTTTGTCATAAATAGCTTTTATTATTTTGAGATATGTTCCTTCTATTCCAAGTTTCTGTAGTACTTTCACCATGAAGGGGTGTTGGATTTTGTCAAATGCCTTTTCTGCATCTATTGAGATGACCATGTGATTTTTGTCCTTCAGACCATTTATATGGTGTATTACATTTATGGATTTGCGTATGTTGAACCATCCCTGCATCTCTGGGATAAAGCCTACTTGGTCAGGGTGAATAATCTTTCTGATATATTCTTGTATTCTGTTTGCCAGTATTTTGTTGAGAATTTTTGCATCTATGTTCATGAGGGAGATTGGTCTATAGTTTTCTTTTCTTGATCTGTCTTTGTCCGGTTTGGGTATCAGGGTGATGCTGGCTTCAGAGAAGGATTTTGGTAGAATTCCTTCCTCTTCTATTTTATGGAAAAGTTTGAGAAGCATTGGTGTTAGATCTTCCAGGAATGTCTGGTAAAATTCAGTAGTGAATCCATCTGGGCCTGGGCTTTTTTTAATTGGGAGACTTTTTATGACTGCTTGGATCTCTGTGGTTGTTATAGGTCTATTTAAATGGTTTATCTCATCTTGATTTAATTTTGGTAGGTCATATAAATCAAGGAAATCATCCATTTCTTTCAGGTTTTCAAACGTAGATGCATATATATTCTTAAAGTATGTCTGTATGATTTTCTGAATTTCTTTGGTCTCTGTTGTGATGTTGCCTTTTTCATCTCTAATTTTATCAATTTTTGTCTCTTCTCTCTTTTCTTTTGGTCAGATTTGCTAAGGGTTTGTCAATCTTGTTAATCCTTTCAAAGAACCAACTCTTTGTTTCACTGATTTTTTTAATTGTTTTTTTGGTTTCCATTTCATTAATTTCTGCCCTAACCTTTATTATTTCTTCCCGTCTACTGATTTTTGGTTTGTCTTGTTCTTCTTTTTCCAAGGCCTTAAGGTGAAGCATTAAATTGATTAGTTGTGAACTCTCCAGTTTCTTAATATAGGCACTTAGAGCTATAAATTTCCCTCGTAGGACTGCCTTCATTGTGTCCCACAGGTTTTGGTATGTTGTATTCTCATCATCATTTGATTCTATGAATTTCTTGATTTCCTTCTTAATTTCTTCAATGACCTATGCGTCATTCTATAATGTACTGTTTAGTCTCCATGAATTTCTGTATGCTCTGTAGTTTTTCTTGTTGATTTGCAGTTTAATCCCATTGTGGTCAGATAGCATACAAGGGATTATTTCAATTTTCCTGTATTTGTTGAGATTTGATTTGTGTCCTATCATATGGTCTATTTTAGAGAATGACCCATGTGCCGCTGAGAAGAATGTATATTCTGCAATATTTGGATGGAATATTCTGTATATTTCTGTTAGGTCCATTTGTTCCATGATATCATTTAATGAAGTTGTCTCTCTGTTTATTTTTTGTTGGGTAGACCTGTCAAGTGATGAGAGCGGGGTATTGAAGTCACCCACTACTATTGTGTTAGGTGTTATCTCTGACCTTAAGTCCGATAGTGTTTGTTTGATGTAATTGGGGGCCCCCGTGTTGGGAGCCTAAATGTTTAGGATTGTGATATCCTCCTGTTGGAGTGTTCCTTTAATCAGTATAAAGTGACCTGCTTTATCTCTCCTCACTAATGTTGGTTTGAAGTCTATCCTGTCAGAAATTAGGATGGCAACCCCTGCTTGTTTTCTAGGTCCATTTGCTTGATATATCTTTTTCCAGCCTTTCACCCTAAGAATGTTTCTATCTTTTAATCGGATGTGAGTTTCCTGATGGAAACAGATGGTAGGATCCTGCTTTTTTTTTTTTTTTTTGGTTTTTCGAGGTAGGGTCTCACTCTGGCCCAGGCTGACCTGGAATTAACTATGTAGTCTCAGGGTGGCCTCGAACTCACGGCGATCCTCCTACCTCTGCCTCCCGAGTGCTGGGATTAAAGGCGTGCGCCACCATGCCCGGCTCGGATCCTGCTTTTTAATCCAGTCTGCAAGTCTATGTCTTTTGATTGGGGCATTGAGGCCATTGATATTAAGAGTTATTATTGAAAGATATGTATTTGATCTGTCCATTTTTCTTGTTTTGTAGTTCTTCCTGGTTTTCGTTTTACTCACTTGTTCTAACTGTTGAGTATGATTTCTTTTTTCCTATTTCCTGTTGTGTGTGTTTTGCTTTTTCTTCAGCATGAATGATTCCTGCAAGTATTTTCTGTAGAGCTGGCTTAGTTCTCATAAATTCCTTTAGCCTGTCTTTGTTGTGGAATGTCCTTATTTCTCCATCAATTTGGATAGAAAGCTTTGCAGGATAAAGTAATCTTGGTTGACAGTTTTTATCTTTCAGAACTTGGAATACATCACTCCAGGCCCTCCTGGCTTTTAGGGTTTGTGTTGAGTAATCTGCTGTGACCCTGATGGGTTTCCCCTTAAATGTCATTTGCTTTTTCTCTCTAACTGCTTTCAGTATACTTTCTTTGGTTTGTGTATTTAGTAGTTTAATTATAACATGGCTAGAAGAGGATCTTTCTAGGTTTTGTCTGTTTGGTGTTCTAAATGCTTCTTGTATCTGCATTGGCATTTCTTTCCCAATTTGGGGAAAATTTTCTTCTATGATTTTATGGAAAACACCTACTAAGCCTCTGGATTGAAATTCTTCCCCTTCTGCTATACCTTGAATTCTTATGTTTGATCTTTTCATAGTGTCCTCATGTCTTGGAGTTCCCATTCATACCTTTCTATTAGCTTGTCTTTGTCTTTGTTGGACTGTGATAGATCTGCCACCTCGTCTTCTAGTTTAGATATTCTGTCCTCTCCTTCATCCATTCTACTAGTGAGACTTTCCACAGAGTTTTTTATTTCACTGACTGTGTTCTTCAGGGTTAAGATTTCAGCCTGGTTTTTCTTCAGTAGTTCTATTTCCTTGTTCATGTCCTCTAATGACCTTTTTATTTCATTAAACTGTTTCTCTGTAATCTCCTTCAACAGTTTGTTTTCTTCTCTAATTCCTTTGTTTTCTTATCGGATTGCTTTCATTTCTTCTTTCATTTCTTTGAGCATAGATATCATCATTCCCTTGAAATCTTTGTCAGGAATTTCATCTAAAACAGTCTCATTGTTGGACCTTTCTGATGGATTTGCAATTTTTGGCGGGATTGCATTGTCTTGATTCTTTGTGTTTCTTGTATTATAATGTAGTGACTTTTGCATCCTGGATTGCTTTGATGCTTAGGTTTCCTATTTATCTTCAGTGTTCTTAGGTGTTGTGATCCACCTTTATATTATTTCAGGATATGAGTTTAAGGTGTCAAGTGTAGCATTTGTACTTAAGTAGAAGTACTCCTAGCTATTGAGTTTGCTTGTTAAGCAAGTATTGTAATGGACTGGTGGAACAATTTAGAGGCAAGTTCTAAACTTCAACAGAGCAAAATACACATTCAATTGACATGAACACAGAGTATACAAGTGTGAGAATTGAGACAACCAGTCCTATAGGGTCAAAATCCCTAAGGGCATGTGATGGTCCACTCCCTTAGTCCTGTCAGCTTGGGAATCAGACCCTGTCCTCAATAATAACTGAAGCAAAAGATAAAGGCCCTTTAAATCTATAAGTAGTACAGATAGCAATAGTCAACCCCTCACATTCAGCTTATTTGAAAATGGTAAAGCCACCCACAAATATGTAATACATACCCTGCCTTGACCTGGAAAGAGTGGTTAGCACTTCCAATGCAGGCCTTTGTTATCTTTTGGTGTGGCTTTTAAACTCACCAATGCTGGGTGCCCACCTCGTTACCTGAGCTGTGGAGCTTGGGTCAGGTAAGCTGGGGCCGGTGTTGACGATGTGGTTCAAATTTGCCACTGGTTGTTCTTTGATTCTACCAATTCCCTGGGGAACTGATGATTGGGGGATGGGCGAGTTCAGGAAGCCTGCAGCAACTCACGGTGTGTGTCTCTTTCAGTAGCCCCGCAGATTTTTCTTTGATTTCTGGGCTCTGTGAGGAGACTGATGGGGTTGAAAAGTCCCTTTTTTTTGTTTGTTTGTTCGGGCGGCGTTTGCAGCAGAAGCTCAGCAGGGCTTAGCTGATATGGTTGGAAGCTTTGGATCGAGGGTTGAACACTTGGCGCCGATCCGTTGGGGAGCCAGCTGAGTGAAGTGGAGCTGCTGGGGTGCTCTTGGGGTGGAGTGAAGCCGCTGGGAGCCCACGGATGGGGAGTCCGTGGCTGGGGAGTCCAAGGCTGGGGAGCCTGTGGCAGCGTGGAGCCGTTGGGGAGCAAGCTGCCGGGGGCCACACTCTCCACAGTGGGTTTCTGGCTGTCTTTTGCTTTTCCGCTATTTCCCGGAGAAAATATTTTGCTCTCTTCCTCAGATGAGTGTAGTTTTTCTTGATTCTCTGCCTGATCCGGTTTGGCGTGGCTCCTATGCCACCATCTTACCCGGAACCTCAAGAGTTGCGTCCTTACAAACAGTCTTCAGTGAAGCAGGATGAAGCTTTACTAGTTTGTGTAATCAAACAAGACGAAGAACTTAGTCAGTTAGCTTCATTTGTAATGTAGTTTGTTTAGAAAACAAACACCTTGATTCCTCAACACTTTACTGTGTATAAGAACCTAGTTCCGTTCTCGGAATGAGTTGCTTTCTTTCGAAAAGTCTTCAGTGCAGCAAGATCAAACTTTGCTGGTTTGTGTAATCTAACAAGATATAAAACTTGGTAAGTTAGCTTCACTTCTAAACTAGTTAGTTTAGGAAACAAACACCTTGATTCCCCAAAACTGTATTGTGTGAAATAAGCTAGTTCTGTACTCGGAATGAGTTGCTTTCTTATCAAGATGCTTCAGTGAAGCAAGATGAAGCTTTACTTGTTTGTGTAATGGAACTAGATGTACGACCTAGTAGATTCATTTCATTTCTAACGTAGATTTTTAGAAACCAAACACCTTCATTGCCTAACTCTGTACTGTGTGAAATAAGCTAGTTCTATTCTTGGAATGACTTGTTGTCTTACGAAGAGTCTTCAGTGCAGCAAGATCAAACTTTCCTAGTTTGTGTAATCTAACAACATGAACAACTTAGTAGATTTGCTTCATTTCCAATGCAGACTGTTCATAAACAAACACCTTCATTGCCGCACACTGTACTGTGTGAAATAAGCTAGTTCTGTTTTCAGAATGAGTTGCTTTCTTACGTAGAGTCTTCAGTACAGCAAGACAAACTTTATTAGTTTTTGTAATCTAACTAGATGTACAACTTAGTAGCTTCATTTCATTTCTAACGTAGTTTGTTTAGAAAACAAAGACATTCTTTGCCGAACTTTGTACTCTGTGAAATAAGCTAGTTCTGTTCTCTGAATGAGTTGCTTTCTTACGAAAAGTCTTCAGTGCATTAAGATCAAACTTTGCTAGTTTGTAGAATCCAGCAAGATATAAAATGTGGTAAGTTAGCTTCATTTCTAAACTGATTATTTTAGAAAACAAACACTTTGATACCCCAACACGGTATTGTGTGAAATAAGCTAGTTCTGCTCTGGTAATGAGTTGTTTTCTTGAGAAGAGACTTCAGTGCAGCAAGATCAAACTTTCCTAGTTTGAGTAATCCAAGAAGATGTACCACTTAGTAGATTCTCTTCATTTCCAACGCAGATTTGTCAGAAAACAACACCTTCATTGTTATCTAACTAGATGTACAACTTAGTAGATTCATTTCATTTCTAACATAGTTTGTTTAGAAAACAAACACCTTCATTTCTGAACTCTGTACTGTGTGAAATAAGGTAGTTCTGTTCTCGGAATGAGGTTGTTTTCTAATAAAGAGTCTTCAGTGAAACAAGATCAAACTTTGCTAGTTTGTATAATCTAACAAGATATTAAATTTGGCAAATTAGTTTCATTTCTAAACTAGTTAGTTTAGAAAACAAACACCTTGATTTCCCAAAACTGTACTGTGTGTAATAAGCTAGTTCTGTTCTCAGAAAGAGTTGTTTTCTTACGAAGAGTCTTCAAGGCAGCAAGATCAAACTTTGCTAGTTTGTGTAATCTAACAAGATGTACAACTTAGTAGTTTAGCTTCATTTCTAATGTAGTTTGTTTAGAAAACAAGCAGCTTGATTGCTTAACACTGTACTGTGTGAAATAAGGTAGTTCTGTTCTCAAAAAGATTTGCTTTCTTACGAACAGTCTTCAGTGAAGCAAGATGAAGCTTTACTGTTTTGTGTAATCTAACAAGATGAACAACTTAGTCAGTTAGCTTCAATTGTAATGTAGTTTGTTTAGAAAACAAACACCTAGGTTCCACAACACTGTGTGAAAAGAACCTAGTTCTGTTCTCAGAATGAGTTGCTTTCTTTCAAAAGTCTTCAGTGAAGCAAGATCAAACTTTGCTAGTTTGTATAATCTAACAACATATACAACTTAGTAGGTTAGCTTCATTTCTAAACTAGTTTGTTTAGAAGACAAAAACCTTGATTCCCCAAAACTGTACTGTGTTAAATAAGCTAGTTCTGTTCTCAGAATGAGTTGCTTTCTTACGAAGAGTCAACAGTGCAGCAAAATCAAACTTTGCTAGTTTGTGTAATCTAACTTGATGTACAACCTAGTAGATTCATTTCATTTCTAATTTAGTTTGTTTAGAACAAAAAACCTTCATTGCCGAACACTGTACTGTGTGAAATAACATAGTTCTGTTCTCGGAATTATTTGCTTTCTTACCAAGAGTCTTCAGTGCAGCAAGATCAAACTTTGCCAGTTTGTGTAATCTAACAAGATGTAAAACGTGATAAGTTAGTTGCATTTCTAAACTAGTTTGTTTAGGAAACAATCACCTTGATTCCCCAAAACTGTACTGTGTGAAATACGCTAGATCTGTTCTCGAAATGAGTTGCTTTCTTATGAAGAGTCTTCCGTGCAGCAAGATCAAACTTTGCTAGTTTGTGTCATATAACTAGATGGACAACTTAATAGATTCGCTTCATTTCAAACGCAGAAGGTTGAGAAAAGAAACATATTGATTCTCCTAAACCGTACTGTGTGAAATAAGCTACTTCTGTCCTCGGAATGAGTTGCTTTCTTACGAAGAGTCTTCAGTGCAGCAAGATCAAACTTTGCTAGTTTGTGTAATCTAACCAGATATACAACTTAGTAGATTCACTTCATTTCCAACGCAGTTTGCTTAGAAAACAAACACCTTCATTGCCAAAAACTGTCCTGTGTGAAAAAAGCTAATACTGTTATCGGAATGAGTTGCTTTCTTACGAAGAGTCTTCAGTCCAGCAAGATCAAACTTTGCGAGTTTGTGTAATCTAACTAGATATAGAACTTAATAGATTTGCTTCATTTCCAACACAGATATTTTAGAAAAGAAACATCTTGATTCCCCAAAACCGTACCTTGTGAAATAAGCTAGTTCGGTTCTCGGAATGAGTTGCTTTCTTACGAACAGTCTTCAGTGCAGCAAGATCAAACTTTGCCTGTTTGTGTAATTTAACAACATGTAAAACTTGATAGGTTAGCTTCATTTCTAAACTATATTGTATAGAAAACAAACACCTTGATTCCCCAAAACTGTACTGTGTGAAATACGCTAGATCTGCTCTCAAAATGAGTTGCTATCTTACGAAGAGTCTTCAGTGCAGCAAGATCAAACTTTGCTAGTTTCTGTAATCTAACTAGATGTACAACTTAATAGATTAGCTTCATTTCCAACGCAGAAGGTTTAGAAAAGAAACATTTCTATTTCCCAAAACCGTGCTGTGTGAAATAAGCTGTTCTTGGAATGAGTTGCTTTCTTACGAAGAGTCTTCAGTTCAGCAATGTGAAACTTTGCTAGTTTGTGTAATCTAACTAGATGTACAACTTAATAGATTCGCTTTATTTCCAAGGCAGAATGTTTAGAAAAGAAACATCTTGATTCCCCAAAACTGTACTGTGTGCAATACACTAGATTTGTTCTCGAAATGAGTTGCTTTCTTAAGAATTGTCCCTAGAGAAATAGATAGTAAGACCCTATTGCCGAAGACATCTCATGCCTGAGAGGCAAGGACACTGAGAAAGCAAGCTGGTGCTGAGCAGAAAACCTTCTCCCTGTAGACCAGCCAACTGAAAGCTGGAAAAAGCTGCACTGCACGCAGCGTATGGGAGACAGAAGCCATCAACAGTGAAAATAGTGGATGCTGAATATTCAAGCTTGGCCAGACAAGCCCAATGACTGAACGGGTGCAATAGTGGCGTGTCTACTCTTGGGGTAACCAACTGCTCCATAATTGGACTGAAGGCCCTCTCTACGGAGGGAATACATACCCGGTACTGAAAACCTAAGTAAAAGTCTATGGTAGGTGAGGTCATGAGCCTTGGGGTATAAGCCTGCTCATGGCTGACTAAATGTATATATTATTCCCACCAAGCTGCCCTGGGGACACTACACTAAATGTTCATGTCCACATATTAACGCTATTCTCACTTCTGGCTAGAGAAGCTTTCTTTTCAGATGGTGATGACCACTGGGATGACACAAAAGGCAACATAGTGCTGAGAAGAAGGGATGGAGGAGTGCCCAGCACTGAAACACCTCTGTCACATCCTCCAGTGGCTCAGGGACCATTGCGGAAGAGGGGGCGGATAGAATGGAAGAGCCAAAGGAAGGATATGACCTCTTACCATGCAGCTGCCCAGACAGAAATTGGCCTCGATATCCATGATCTTGCAGTGCCTAGCAATACCTTTGCAAGACCCCAAAATAGAAGAGAAAGATGATGTCATCAAATTAGGAGAGAGACTAATGGAGAAAGGGAGGGGATATGATGGAGACTGGAGTTCTAAAGTGGAATGGGGGAGGGGAGGGAAATATCAGGTGGGGTTTTTTTTTGGTATGTAAGATTAAAAATCAATAAAAATTAAAAAAAAAAAAAAAGAATTGTCTTCATTGCAGCAACATCAAACTTTGCTAGTTTGTGTAATCTGAGAAGATATACAACTTAGTTGATTCACTTCATTTCCAACGCTGTTTGCTTAGAAAACAAACACCTTCATTGCCAAAAACTGTACTGTGGGAAATAAGCTAGTATTGTTCTCGGAGTGAGTTTCTTTCTTACGAAGAGTCTTCAGTGCAGCAAGATCAAATTTTCCTAGTTTCTGTAATCTAACTAGATATACAACTTAATAGATTCGTTTCATTTCCAATGCAGAAGGTTTAGAAAAGAAACATCTTGATTCCCCAAAACCGTACTGTGTGAAATAAGCTAGTTCTTTTCTCGGTATGAGTTGCTCTCTTACGAAGAGTCATCAGTGCAGAAAAATCAAACTTTGCTAGTTTGTGTAATCTAATTAGATGTACAACTTAGAAGTTTCATTTGATTTCTAACGTAGTTTGTTTAGAAAATAAACACCTTCATTGCCGAACACTGTACTGTGTGAAATAACGTAGTTCTATTCTTGGAATGAGTAGCGTTCTTACAAAGAGTCTTCAATGCAGCAAGATAAAACTTTGCCAGTTTGTGTAATCTAACAAGATGCAAAACTTGATAAGTTAGCTTCATTTCTAAACTAGTTAGTTTAGGAAACAAACACCTTGATTCCCCAAAACGGTACTGTGTGAAATACGCTAGATTTGTTCTCCAAATGAGTTGCTTTCTTACGAACACTCTTCAGTGCAGCAAGATCAAACTTTGCTAGTTTGTGTAATCTAACAAGATATACAACTGAGTCGGTTAGCTTCATTTCTAAACTAGTTTGTTTAGAAAACAAAAACCTTGATTCTGCAAAACTGTACTGTGTGAAATAAGCAAGTTCTGTTCGCAGAATGAGTTGCTTTCTTACGAAGAGTTATCAGTGTAGCAAAATCAAACTTTGTTAGTTTGTGTGATCTAAATAGATTTACAACTTAGTAGATTCATTTCATTTCTAACGTAGTTATTTTAGAAAACAAACACCATCTTTGATTTTGTAATGTAACGAGATATCCAATTTAGTAGATTCCCATCATTTCAAACGCAGTTTGCTAAGAAAACAAACACCTTCATTGCCGAAAACTGTACTGTGTGAAATAAGGTAGTACTGTTTTCGCAATGAGTTGCTTTCTTACGAAGAGTCTTCAGTGCTGCAACATCAAACTTTGCTAGTTTTTGTAATCTAACTAGATGTACAACTTAATACATTCGCTTCATTTCCAATGCAGAAGGTTTAGAAAAGAAACATCTTGATTCCCCAAAAACGTAGTGTGTGAAATAAGCTAGTTCGGTTCTCGGAATGAGTTACTTTCTTACGAATAGTCTTCAGTGGAGCAAGATCAAACTTTACTAGTCTGTGTAATCTAAGAAGATATACAACTTAGTCGGTTAGCTTCATTTCTAAACTAGTTTGTTTAGAAAACAAAAACCTTGATTCTGCAAAACTGTACTGTGTGAAATAAGAAAGTTTTGTTCTCAGAATGAGTTGCTTGCTTATGAAGAGTCATCAGTGTAGCAAAATCAAACTTTGCTAGTTTGTGTGGTCTAAATAGATGTACAACTTAGTAGATTCATTTAATTTCTAACGTAGTTAGTTTAGAAAACAAACACCATCTTTGCCTAAAACTGTACTGTGTGAAATAAGCTAGTACTGTTCTTGGAAGGAGTTTCTTTCTTAGGAAGAGTCTTTAGTGCAGCGAGATCAACCTTTCTAGATTGTGTAATCTAACTAGATGTACATCTTAATAGATTCACTTGATTTCCAACGCAGAAGGTTCAGAAAAGAAACATCTTGATTCCCCAAAACCGTACTGTGTGATATAAGCTAATTCTGTTCTCGGAATGAGAAGCTTTCTTACGAAGAGTTTCAGTGCAGCAAGATCAAACTTTGCTATTTTGTGTAATCTAACTAGATGTACAACTTAGTAGATTCATTTCATTTCTGACGTAGTTTGTTTAGTAAACAAACACCTTCATTGCCGAACAGTGTACTGTGTGAAATAACGTATTTCTGTAATCGGAATGAGTTGCTTTCTTACAAAGAGTCTTCAGTGCAGCAAGATCAAACTTTGCTACTTTGTGTAATCTAACAAGATATGCAACTTAGTAGATTCACTTCATTTCCAATGCAGTTTGCTTAGAAAATGATCACCTTCATTGCCGAAAAATGTACTGTGTCAAATAAGCTAGTACTGTTCTCGGAAAGAGTTGCTTTCTAAGGAATAGTCTTCAGTGCAGCAAGATCAAACTTTCCTAGTTTGTGTAATCTAACTAGATGTACAACTTAATCGATTCACTTCATTTCCAACGCAGAAGGTTTAGAAAAGAAACATCTTGATTCCCCAAAACCGTACTGTGTGAAATAAGCTACTTCGGTTCTCGGTATGAGTTGCCTTCTTACGAAGAGTCTTCATTGCAGAAAGATAAAACTTTGCTAGTTTGTGTAATCTAACAAGATATACAACTTAGTAGGTTAGCTTCATTTCTAAACTGGTTTTTTCAGAAAACAAAAAACCTTGTTTCCCCTAAACTGCACTGTGTGAAATAAGCTAGTTCTGTTCTCACAATGAGTTGCTCTCTTACGCAGAGTCTTCAGTGCAGCAAAGTCAAACTTTTCTAGTTTGTGTAATGTAACTAGATGTTCAACTTAATAGATTTATTTCATTTCTAACGTAGTTTGTTTGGAAAACAAACACCTTCATTGCCGAACACTCTACTGTGTGAAATAACGTAGTTCTGTTCTCGGAATGAGTTGCTTTCTTACAAAGAGTCTTAATACAGCAAGACCAAACTTTGCCAGTTTGTGTAATATAACAAGATGTAAAACTTGATAAGTTAGCTTCATATCTAAACTAGTTTGTTTAGAAAACAAACATCTTGATTCCCCAAAACTGTACTGGGTGAAATACGCTAGAACTGTTCTCAAAATGAGTTGCTTTCTTACAAAAGAGTCTTCAGTGCAGCGAAATCAAACTTTGCTAGTTTGTGTAATCTAACTAGTTGTACAACTTAATAGTTTCACTTCATTTCCAACGCAGAAGTTTTAGAAAAGAAACATCTTGATTCCCCAAAACTGTACTGTGTGAAATAAGCTAGTTCTCTTCTCGGAATGAGTTGCTTTCTCAAAAAGAGTCTTCAGTGCAGCAAGATCAAACATTGCTAGTTTAGGTCATCTAACAAGATATACAGCTTAGTATATTCACTTCATTTCCAACACAGTTTGTTGACAAAACACACAAATTGATTGCCAAAAACTGTACTGTACTGTGTGAAATAAGCTAGTTCTGTTCTCGGAATGAGTTGCTTTCTTACGAAGATTATTCAGTGCAGCAAGATCAAACTTTGCTACTTTGTGTAGTCTAACAAGATATACAACTTAGTAGCTTAGCTTCATTTCTAAACTACTTTGTTTAGAAAACAAACACCTTGATTCCCCAAAACTGTACTGTGTGAAATAAGCTGGTTCTGTTCTCAGAATGAGTTGCTTTTGTTCTAAGATTCATCAGTACAGCAAAATCAAACTTTGCTAGTTTGTGTAATCTAACTAGATGTACAACTTAGTAGATTCATTTCATTTCAAACGTAGTTTGAAAACAAACACCTTCATTGCCGAACCCTGTACTGTGTGAAATGACGTAGTTCTGTTCTCGGAATGAGTTGCTTTCTTACAAAGAGTCTTAAGTGCAGTTAGATCAAACTTTGCCAGTTTGTGTAATCTAACAAGACATAAAACTTCATAAGTTAGCTTCATTTCTAAACTAGTTTGTTTAGAAATCAAACACCTTGATACCCCAAACTTTACGGTGTTTAATACGCTAGATCTGTTCTCGAAATGAGTTGCTTTCTTACGAAGAGTCTTCAGTGCAGCAAGATCAAACTTGGCTAGTTTGTGTAATCTAACAAGATATACAACTTAGTAGATTCACATCATTTCCAACGCAGAAGGTTTACAAAAGAAACATCTTGATTCCCTAAAACCGTACTTTGTCAAATAAGCTAGTTCTGTTCTCGGAATGAGTTGCTTTCTTACGAAGAGTCTTCAGTGCAGCAAGATCAAACTTTGCAAGTTTGTGTAATGTAACAAGATATACAACTTAGTAAGTTAGCTTCATTTCTCAACCAGTTTGTTTAGAAAACAAAAACCTTGATTCCCCAAAACTGTACTGTGTGAAATAAGCTAGTTCTGTTCTCAGAATGAGTTGCTCTCTTACAAAGAGTCTTCAGTGCTGCAAGATCAAACTTTGCTAGTTTGTGTAATCTAACTAGATGTAGAACTTAGTATATTCGCATCATTTCCAACACAGTTTGTTTAAGAAAGAAATATCTTTATTCCCCAAAACTGTACTGTGTGAAATAAGCTAGTTCTCTTCTTGGAATGAGTTTCTTTCTTACGAAGAGTCTTCAGTGCAGAAAGATGAAACTTTATTAGATTGTGTAATCTAACTAGATGTACAACTTAGTAGATTCATTTCATTTCTAACGTAGTTTGTTTAGAAAACAACACCTTTATTGCCGAACACTGTACTGTGTGAAATAACGTATTTCAGTTCATGGAACGAGTTGCTTTCTTACAAAGAGTCTTCGGTGCAGCAAGATCAAACTTTGCCAATTTGTGTAATCTAACAAGATGTAAAACTTGATAAGTTAGCTTCGTTTTTAAACTAGTTTGTTTAGAAAAGAAACACCTTGACTCCCCAAAACTGTACTGCGTGAAATACGCTAGTTCTGTTCTCGAAATGAATTGCTTTCTTACGAAGAGTGTTCAGTGCAGCATGATCAAACTTTGCTAGTTTGTGTAATCCAACAAGATATACAACTTAGTATATTCCCTTCATTTCCAAAGCAGTTTGCTTAGAAAACAAACAACTTCATTGCCAAAAACTATACTGTGTGAAATAAGCTAGTTCTGTTCTCTGAATGAGTTGCTTTCTTACGAAGAGTCTTCAGTGCAAGAAGATCAAACTTTGCTAGTTTGTGTATTCTAACAACATGTACAATTTCGTAGCTTAGCTTCATTTCTAAACTAGTTTGTTTAGAAAACAAAAACATTGATTCCCCAAAACTGTACTGTGTGAAATAAGCTAGTTCTGTTCTCGAAATGAGTTGCTTTCTTACGAAGAGTCTTCAGTGCAGTAAGATCAAACTTTGCTAATTTGTGTAATCTAACAAGATATACAACTAAGAAGATTCACTTCATTTCCAATGCAGTTGTTTTAGAAAATGAACACCTTGATTTCCCAAAAGTGTACTGTGTGAAATAAGCTCGTTCTGTTCTCGGAATGAGTTGCTTACTTATTAAGAGTCTTCAGTGCAGCAACATCAAACTTTCTAGTTTGTGTAATCTAACAAGATATACAACTTAGTAGATTGGCTTCATTTCCAATGCATTTGGTTTAGAAAACAAACACCTTGATTCCCAAAAACTTTATTGCGTGAAATAAGCTATTTCTGTTGTCAGAATTAGTTGCTTTCTTAAGAAGAGCCTTCAGAGCAGCAAGATCAAACTTTGCTAGTTTGTGTAATCTAAGTAGATGTAGACCTTAGTATATTCGCTTCATTTCCAACGCAGTTTGTTTAGGAAACAAATATCTTGATTCCCCAAAACTGTACTGTGTGAAATAAGGTAGTTCTCTTCTCGGAATGAGTTGCTTTATTACGAAGAGTCATTAGTGCGGCAAGATCAAACGTTGCTAGTTTGTGTAATCTAACAAGATATACAACTTAGTTGATTCACTTCATTTCCAACGCAGTTTGTTGAGAACAAAAACACCTTCATTGCTAAAAACTGTACTGTCTGAAATAAGCTAGTACTGTTCTCGGAATGAGTTGCTTTCTCACGAAGAGTCTTCAGTGCAGCAAGGTCAAACTTTGCTAGTTTGTGTAATCTCACAAGATATACAACTTAATAGGTTAGCTTCATTTCTAAACTAGTTTGTTAGAAAACAAACACCTTGATTCCCCAAAACTGTACTGTGTGAAATATACTAGTTCTGTTCTTAGAATGAGTTGCTTTCTTATGATGGGTCATCAGTGCAGCAAAACAAACTTTGCTAGTTTGTGTAATCTAACTAGATGTACAACTTAATAGATTCGCTACATTTCCAATGCAGAAGATTTAGAAAAGAAACATCTTGATTCCCCAAAAGTGTACTGTATGAAATAAGGTAGTTCGGTTCTCATAATGAGTTGCTTTCTTACGAAGAGGCTTCATTGCAGCAAGATCAAACGTTGCTAGTTTGTGAAATCTAACAAGATATACAACTTAGTATGTTACCTTCATTTCTACACTAGTTTGTTTAGAAAACAAAATCCTTGATTCCCCAAAACTGTACTGTGTGAAATAAGCTAGTTCTGTTCTCAGAATGAGTTGCTTTCTTACGAAGAGTCATCAGTGCAGCAAAATCAAACTTTGCTAGTTTGTGTAATCTAACTAGACGTACAACTTAGTAGTTTCATTTCATTTCTAACATAGTTTGTTTAGAAAACAAACACCTTCATTGCCGAACACTGTACTGTGTGAAATGACGTAGTTCTGTTCTCGGAATGAGTTGCCTTCTTACAAAAAGTCTTCAGTGCAGCAAGATCAAACTTTGCCAGTTTGTGCAATCTAACAAGATTAAAAACTTTATAAGTTAGCTTCATTTCTAAACTAGTTTGTTTAGAAAACAAACACCTTGATTCCCCAAAACTGTACTGTGTGAGATACGCTAGGTCTGTTCTCGAAATGAGTTGCTTTCTTACGAGGAGTCTTCAGTGCAGCAAGATCAAACTTTGCGAGTTTGTGTAATCTAACAAGATATACAACTTGGTAGATTCTCTTCATTTCCAACGCAGTTTGCTTAGAAAGCAAACACCTTCATTGCTGAAAACTGTTCTGTGTGAATTAAGATAGTACTGTTCTCGGAATGAGTTGCTTTCTTACGAAGAGTCTTCAGTGCAGCAAGATCAAACTTTGCCAGTTTGTGTAATCTAACTAGATGTACAACTTAATAGATTCGCTACATTTCCAAAGCAGAAGGTTTATAAAGAAACATCTTGATTCCCCAAAAGTGTACTGTGTGAAATAAGCTAGTTCGGTTCTCAGAATGAGTTGCTTTCTTACAAAAAGTCTTCAGTGCAGCAAGGTCAAACTTTGCCAGTTTGTGTAATCTAACAAGATGTAATACTTGAAAAGTTAGCTTCATTTCTAAACTAGTTTGTTTAGAAAACAAACACCTTGATTCCCCAAAACTGTACTGTGTGAAATACGCTAGATCTGTTCTCAAAATGAGTTGCTTTCTTACAAAGAGTCTTCAGTGCAGCAAGATCAAATTTTGGTAGTTTGTGAAAACTGACAAGATATACAACCTAGTAGGTTAGCTTATTTTCAAAAGTAGTTTGTTTAGAAAAAAAAAAACCTTGATTCCCCAAAACTGTACTGTGTGAAATAAGCCAGTTCTGTTCTCAGAATGAGTTGCTTTCTTACGAAGAGTCATTAGTGCAGCAAAATCAAACTTTGCTAGTTTGTGTAATCTAACTAGATGTACAACTTAGTAGATTCATTTCATTTCCAACGTAGTTTGTTTACAAAAGAGACACCTTCATTGCCGAACACTGTACTGTGTGAAATTACGTAGTTCTGTTCTTGGAATGCGTTGCTTTCTTACAAAGAGTCTTCAGTGCAGCAAGATCAAACTTTGCCAGTTTGTGTAATCTAACAAGTTGTAAAACTTGATAAGTTATCTTCATTTATAAACTATTCTTTACAAAACAAACACCTTTATTCCCCAAAACTGTAGTTGGTGAAATACGCTAGGTCTGTTCTCGAAATGAGTTGCTTTCTTACGAAGAGTCTTCAGTCCAGCAAGATCAAACTTTGCTAGTTTGTGTAATCTAACAAGATATACAACTTGGTAGATTCACTTCATTTCCAACGCAGTTTGCTTAGAAAGCAAACACCTTCATTGCCGAAAACTGTACCTTGTGAATTAAGCTAGTACTGTTCTCAGAATGAGTTGCTTTCTTACGAAGTATCTTCAGTGCAGCAAGATCAAACTTTGCTACTTTGTGTAATCTAACTAGATGTACAACTTAATAGATTCGCTTCATTTCCAATGCAGAAGGTTTAGAAAAGAAACATCTTGATTCCCCTATAGTATACTGTGTGAAAAAAGGTAGTTCGGTTCTCGGAATGAGTTGCTTTCTTACGAAGAGGCTTCAGTGCAACAAGATCAAACTTTGCTAGTTTGTGAAATCTAACAAGATATACAACTTAGTATGTTAGCTTCATTTCTAAACTAGTTTGTTTAGAACACAAAAACCTTGATTCCCCAAAACTGTGCTGTGTGAAATAAGCTAGTTCTGTTGTCAGAATGAGTTGCTTTCTTATGAAGAGTCATCAGTGCAGCAAAATCAAACTTTGCTAGTTTGTGAAATCTAACTGGGTGTACAACTTAGTAGATTCACTTCATTTCGAACGCAGTTTGCTTAGAAAACAAACACCTTCATTGCCGAAAACTGTACTATGTGAACTAAGCTACTACTGATCTCTGAATGAGTTGCTTTCTTATGAAGAGTCTTCAGTGCAGCAAGATCAAACTTTGCTATTTTGTGTAATCTAACTAGATGTACAACTTAATAGATTCACTTCATTTCCAAGGCAGAAGGTTTAGAAAAGAAACATCTTGATTCCCAAAAACAGTACTGAGTGAAATAAGCTGTTCTCGGAATGAATTGCTTTCTTACGAAGAGGCTTCATTGCAGCAAGATCAAACTTTGCTACTTTGTGTAATCTAACACGATATACAACTTAGTAGGTTAGCTTCATTTCTTAACTAGTTTATTTAGAAATGAAAACCTTGATTCCCCAAAACTGTACTGTGTGAAATAAGCTAGTACTGTTCTGGGAATGAGTTGCTTTTGTATGAAGAGTCTTCTGTGCAGCAAGATCAAACTTTGCTAGTTTGTGTAATCAACTAGATGTACACCTTAATAGATTCGCTACATTTCCAAAGGAGAAGGCTTAGAAAAGAAACATATTGATTCCCCAAAACCGTGCTGTGTGAAATAAACTAGTTCGGTTCTCGGAATGAGTTGCTCTCTTACGAAGAGTCATCAGTGCAGCAAAATCAAACTTTGCTAGTTTCTGTAATCTAACTACATGTACAAATTAGTAGATTCCTTTCATTTCTACCGTAGTTTGTTTAGAAAAGTAACACCTTCATTGAGGAACTCTGTACTGTGTGAAATAAAGTAGTTCTGTTTTCCAAATGAGTTGCTTTCTTACAAAGAGTCTTCAGTGCAGCAAGATCAAACTTTGCCAGTTTGTGTAATCTAACAAGATGTAAAAATTGATAAGTTAGCTTCATTCCTAAACTAGTTTGTTTAGAAAACAAAAACCTTGATTCCCAAAAACTGTACTGTGTTAAATAAGCTAATTCTGTTCTCAGATTGAGTTTCTTTCTTACGAAGAGTCTTCAGTGCAGCAAGATCAAACTTTGCTAGTTTGTGTAATCTAAAAAGATATATAACCAAGAAGATTCACTTCATTTCCAACGCAGTTGGTTTAGAAAACAAACACCTTGATTTCCCAAGACTGTACTGTGTAAAATAAGCTAGTTCTGTTCTCGGAATGAGTTGCTTTCTTACGGAGAGTCTTCAGTGCAGCAAGATCAAACTTTGCTAGTTTTTGTAATCTAACAAGATATACAACTTAGTAGGTTAGCTTCATTTCTAAACTAGTTTGTTTAGAATACAAACACTTTGTTTCCCCAAAACTGTACTTGTGAAATAAGCTAATCCTGTTCTCAGAATGAGTTGCTTTCCTAGTAATAGTCATCAGTGCAGCAAAATTAAACTTTGCGAGTTTGTGTAATCTAACTAGATGTACAACTTCTTAGATTTATTTCATTTTTAACGTAGTTTGTTTAGAAAACAAACACATTCATTGCCAAATACGCTACTATGTGAAATAACGTAGTTCCGTCCTCGGAAAGAGTTGCTTTCTAACAAAGAGTCTTTAGTGTAGCAAGATCAAACTTTGCCAGTTTGTGTAATCTAACAAGATGTAAAACTTGATAAGTTAGCTTCATTTCTAAACTAGTTTGTTTAGAAAACAAACACCTTGATTCCCCAAAACTGTACTGTGTGAAATATGCTAGATTTGTTCTCGAAATGAGTTGCTTTGTTAGAAAGAGTCTTCAATCCAGCAAGATCAAACTTTGCTAGTTTGTGTAATATAACACGATATACAACTTAGTAGATTCACTTCATTTCCAACACCGTTTGTTTAGAAAACAAACACCTTCATTGCCGAACACTGTACTGTGTGAAAAAAGCTAGTAATGTTCTCGGAATGAGTTGCTTTCTTACGAAGAGTCTTCAGTGCAGCAAGATCAACCTTTATTAAATTGTGTAATATAACTAGATATACAACTTAGTAGATTAATTTCATTTCTAACGTAGTTTGTTTAGAAAACAAACACCTTCATTGCCGAACACTGTACTGTGTGAAATTACGTAGTTCTGTTCTCGGAATGAGTTGCTTTCTTACAAAGAGTCTTCAGTGCAGCAAGATCAAACTTTGCCAGTTTGTGTAATCTAACAAGATGTAAAACTTAGTAGATTCACTTCATTTCCAACACAGTTTGTTGAGAAAACAAACAACTTGATTCCCAAAAACTTTACTGTGTGAAATAAGCTAGTTCTGTTTTCAGAATTAGTTGCTTTCTTAAGTAGAGTCTTCAGTGCAGCAAGATCAAACTTTGCTAGTTTGTGTAATCTAACTAGATATAAAACTTAGTATATTCGCTTCATTTCCAACACGGTTTGTTTAGGAAACAAATATCTTGATTCCCCAAAACTGTACTTAGTTGATTCCCCAAAACTGTACTTTGTGAAATACGCAAGATCTGTTTTTGAGATGAGTTGCTTTCTTACAAAGAGTCTTCAGTGCAGCAAGATCAAACATTGCTAGTTTGTGTAATCTAACAAGATATACAACTAAGAAAATTCACTTCATTTCCAACGCAGTTGGTTTAGAAAACAAACACCTTGATTTCCCAAAACCGTAATGTGTGAAATAAGATAGTTCTGTTCTCGGAATGAGTTGCTTTCTTACGAAGAGTCTTCAGTGCTGCAAGATCAAACTTTGCTAGCTCGTGTAATCTAACTAGATGTAGAATTTAGTATATCCGCTTCATTTCCAATGCAGTTTGTTTAGGAAACAAGTATCTTGGTTCTCCAAAACTGTACTGTGCTAAGAAAGCTAGTTCTGTTCTCAGAATGAGTTGCTTTCTTACGAAGAGTCTTCTGTGCAGCAGGATCAAACTTTGATAGTTTGTGTAATCTGACAAGATATACAACTTAGCAGGTTAGCTTCATTTCTAAACTGCTTTGTTTAGAAAACAAAAAACTTGATTCCCCAAAACTGTACTGTGTGAAATAAGCTAATTCTGTTCTCAGAATGAGTTGCTTTCTTACAAAGAGTCATCAATGCAGCAAAATCAAACTTTGCTAGTTTGTGTAATGTAACTAGATGTACAACTTAGTAGATTCATTTCATTTCTAACGTAGTTTATTTAGAAAACAAACACCTTCATTGTCGAACACTGTACTGTGTGAAATAAAGTAGTTCTGTTCTCGGTTTGAGTTGCTTTCTTACAAATAGTCTTCAGTGCAGCAAGATGAAACTTTGCCAATTTGTGTAATCTAACAAGATGTAAAACTTGATAAGTTAGCTTGATTTCTGAACCAGTTTGTTTAGAAAACAAAAACCTTGATTCCCCAAGACTGTACTGTGTGAAATAAGCTAATTCTGTTCTCAGAATGAGTTCCTTTCTAACGAAGAGTCTTCAGTGCAGGAAGATCAAACTTTGCTAGTTGTGAAATCTAACAAGATATACAACTAAGAAGATTCGCTTCATTTCCAATGCAGTTGGTTTAGAAAACAAACACCTTGATTTCCCAAAACTGTACTGTGTAAAATAAGCTAGTTCTGTTCTTGGAATGAGTTGCTTTCTTACGAGAATCTTCAGTGCAGCAAGATCAAACTTTGCTAGTTTGTGTAATCTAACAAGATATACAACTTAGTTCATTAGCTTTGTTTCTAAACTAGTTTGCTTAGGAAACAAACACCTTATTTCCCCAAAACTGTACTTGTGAAATAAGCTAGTTCTGTTCTCAGAATGAGTTGCTTTCTTACGAAGAGTCATCAGTGCAGCAAAATTAAACTTTGCTAGTTTGTGTAATATAACTAGATGTACAACTGCTTAGATTTATTTCATTTCTAACGTTGTTTCTTTAGAAAACAAACACCTTCATTGCTGAACACTGTACTGTGTGAAATAACGTAATTCTGTTCTCGGAAAGAGTTGCTTTCTTACAAGGGTCTTCAGTGCAGCAAAATCAAACATTGCCAGTTTGTGTAATCTAACAAGATGTAAAACTTGATAAGTTAGCTTCATTTCTAAACTAGTTTGTTTAGAAAACAAACACCTTGATTCCCCAAAACTGTACTGTGTGAAACACACTACATCTGTTCTCGAAATGAGTTGCTTTCTTATGAAGAGTCTTCAGTGCAGCAAGATCAGACTTTGCTAGTTTGTGTAATCTAACAAGATATACAACTTAGTAGATTCACTTCACTTACAACGCAGTTCGCTTAGAAAGCAAACACCTTCATTGCCGAGACCTGTACTGTGTGAAATAAGCTAGTAATGTTCTTGGAATGAGTTGCTTTCTTACGAAGAGTCTGCAGTGCAGCAAGATCAAACTTTGCTAGTTTGTGTAATATAACTAGATGTACGACTTTATAGATTTGCTTCATTTCCAATGCAGAAGGTTTAGAAAAGAAACATCTTGATTCCCCAAAACCGTACTGTGTGAAATAAGCTAGTTCTGTTCTCGGACTGAGTTGCTTTCTTACGAAGAGTCTTCAGTGCAACAAGATCAAACTTTGCTAGTTTGTGTAATCTAACTATATGTACAACTTAACAGATTCGCTTCATTTCCAATGCAGAAGGCTTAGAAAAGAAACATCTTGATTCCCCAAAACCGTACTGTGTGAAATAAGCTAGTTCTCTTCTCTTAATGAGTTGCTTTCTTACGAAGAGTGTTCAGTGCAGCAAGATCAAACTTTGCTAGTTTGTGTAATCTAACAAGATATACAACTTAGTAGGTCAGCTTCATTTCTAAACTAGTTTGTTTAGAAAAAAAACCCGTGATTCCCTAAAATGTACTGGGTGAAATAAGTTAGTTCTGTTCTCAGAATGAGTTGCTCTCCTATGAAGAGTCATCAGTGCAGCAAAATCAAACTTTGCTAGTTTGTGTAATCTAACTAGATGTACAACTCGGTAGATTCATTTCATTTCTATAGTAGTTTGTTTAGAAAACAAACACCTTCATTGCCAAACACTGTACTGTGTGAAATAACGTAGTTCTATTCTCGGAATGAGTTGCTTTCTTACAAAGAGTCTTCAGTGCAGCAAGATCAAACTTTGCCAGTTTGTGTAATCTAACAAGATGTAAAACTTGATAAGTTAGCTTCATTTCTAAACTAGTTTGTTTACAACACAAACACCTTGATTCCCCAAAACAGTACTGTGTGAAATAATCTAGTTCTGTTCTCAGAAAGAGTTGATTTTCTAGTTTGTGTTCTAACAAGATGTACAACTTAGTAGATTCATTTCATTTTCTAACGTAGGAAAACAAACAAGATCCAAACTGTGTGAAATAAGCTAGTTCTTTGAGTTGTACGAAATCAGTGCAGCAAGATCAAAGAAGATGTAAAATCTTGTAAGTTAGCTTCATTTCTAAACTAGTTTGTTTAGAAAACAAACACCTTGATTCCCCACTGTGTGAAATAAGCTAGTTCTGTTCTCAGAATGTTCTTATGAAGAGTCTTCAGTACAGCAAGATCAAACTTTACTGTTTGTTAAAATAAGTACAACTAGATTCATTTCATTTTCGTAGTTTGTTTGTTGATTCCCAAAACTTTGTACTGTGTGAAATAAGCTAGTTCTGTTCTCTGAATGAGTTGCTTTTCTTATGAGAAAAGTCTTCAGTGCAGCAAGATCAAACTTTGCTGTAATCTAACAAGATGTAAAACTTGTAGGTTAATTTCTAAACTAGTTTGTTTAGAAAACAAACACCTTGATTCCCCAAAATGTACTGTGTGAAATCTTGTTCTCAGAATGAGTTGTTGAGAAGAGCAGTGCAGCAAGATCAAATTTCTAGTTTGTGTAACAAGAAGATGTAAAACTTAGTAGATTCACTTCATTTCTAAGCAGATTTTTATAAAAAACAAACACCTTAGATTCATTTCATTTCTAAAAAGTTTGTTTTAGAAAACAAACACTTCATTGCAGAACTGTGTTAAATAAGCTAGTTCTGTTCTCGGAATGAGTTGTTTTCTTATACGAAGAGTCTTCAGTGAAGCAAGATCAAACTTTTGCTAGTTTGTATAATCTAACAAGAATAAACTGCATGTTAGTTTCATTTCTAAACTAGTTTGTTTAGAAAACATTTCTGTACTGTGTGAAATAGCTAGTTTGTTTAGAAAAACAGTCTTCAAGGCAGCAAGATCAAACTTTGCTAGTTTGTGTAATCTAAGAAGATGTAAAACTTGTAAGTTCTTCATTTCTAAACTAGTTTGTTTAGAAAACAAACACCTTGATTCCCCAAAATGTACTGTGTTAAATAAGCTAGTTCTGTTCTCGGAATGAGTTGCTTTCTAATAAAGAGTCTCTTCAGTGCAGCAAGATCAAGCGAAATTAGTTTGTGTAAATCTTAAGTTAGCTCATTTCTAAACTAGTTTGTTTAGAAAACAAACACCTTGATTCTGTGTGAAATAAGCTAGTTCTGTTTTTGGAATGAGTTGCTTTCTTCGAAAGAGTCTTCAGTGCAGCAAGATCAAAGTTTGCTAGTTTGTGTAATCTAAAAGTAGATGTAGTTTGTTTAGAAAACAAACACATTCTTTGCCAAACTTTGTACAGTTCTGTTAGTTGCTTTCAGTCTTTCTCAAAGTTTGTAGTTTTGTTTAAAAAAAAAACCTTGATTGCTTAACACTGTAGTTTGTTTGAAATAAGCTTGATTGTTCTGTACTGTTTGAAAAAGAGTTGTTTTCTTGAGAAGAGACTTCAGTGCAGCAAGATCAAACTTTCCTAGTTTGTGTAATCTAAGAAGATGTACGATTTAGTAGATTCTCTTCATTTCCAACGCAGATTTCTCAGAAAACAAACATCTTCATTGTTATCTAACTAGATGTACAACTTAGTAGGTTCATTTCATTTCTAACATACTTTCTTTAGAAAACAAACACCTTCATTGCCGAACTCTGTACTGTGTGGAATAAGCTAGTTCTGTTCTCGGAATGAGTTGTTTTCTAATAAAGAGTCTTCAGTGAAGCAAGATCAAACTTTGCTAGTTTGTATAATCTAACAAGATATAAAACTTTGTAAGTTAGCTTCATTTCTAAACTAGTTAGTTTAGAAAACAAACACCTTGATTCCCCAATACTGTACTGTGTTATAAGCTAGTTCTGTTCTCAGATAGAGTTGTTTTCTTACGAAGAGTCTTCAAGGCAGCAAGATCAAACTTTGCTAATTTGTGTAGTGTAACAAGATGTAAAATCTTGTAAGTTAGTTTCATTTCAAAACTAGTTTGTTTAGAAAACAAACACCTTGATTCCCCAAAGCTGTGCTGTGTTAAATAAGCTAGTTCTGTTCTCGGAAGGAGTTGCTTTCTTGCGAAGAGACTTCAGTGAAGCAAGATGAAGCTTTACTCGTTTGTGTAATCTAACTACACTTAAAACGCAGTAGATTCATGTCATTTCTAACCTAATTTGTGTAGAAAACAAAGACATTCTTTGCCGAACTTTCTACTGTGTGAAATAAGCTAGTTCTGTTCTCCGAATGAGTTGCTTTCTTGCGAAGAGTCTTGAGTGAAGCAAGATGAAGCTTTACTCGTTTGTGTAATCTAACTACATGTACAACCCAGTAGATTCATGTCATTTCTAACGTAATTTGTGTAGAAAACAAAGACATTCTTTGCCGAACTTTGTACTGTGTGAAATAAGCTAGTTCTGTTGTCCGAATGAGTTGCTTTCTTACGACGAGTCTTCAGTGCAGCAAGATCAAACATTGCTAGTTTGTGTAATCTAAAAAGATGTACAACTTAGTAGGTTAGCTTCATTTCTAAAGTAGTTTGTTTAGAAAACAAACAGCTTGATTGCTTAACACTGTACTGTGTGAAATAAGCGAGTTCTGTTCTCGGAAAGAGTTGCTTTCTTACGAACATTCTTCAGTGAAGCAAGATGAAGCTTTACTAGTTTGTGTAATCTAACAAGATGAACAACTTAGTCAGTTAGCTTAATTTGTAATGTAGTTTGTTTAGAAAACAAACACCTTGATTCCTCAACACTTTACTGTGTGAAATAACCTAGTTCTGTTTTTGGAATGAGTTGCTTTCTTTCGAAAAGGCTTCAGTGCAGCAAGATCAATCTTTACTAGTTCGTACAATCTAACAAGATATATAACTTGCTAAGTTAGCTTCATTTCTAAACTAGTTAGTTTAGAAAACAAACACCTTGATTCCCCAAAACTGTACTGTGTGAAATAAGCTAGTTCTGTTCTCGGAATGAGCTGCTTTCTTACGAAGAGTCTTCAGTGCAGAAATATGAAATTTTATCAATTTGTGTAATATAACTAGACGTACAACTTAGTAGATTCATTTCATTTCTAACGTAGTTTGTTTAGAAAACAAACACCTTCATTGCCGAACTCTGTACTGTGAACTCTGTGAACTAAGCTAGTTCTGTTCTCAGAATGAGTTGTTTCTTATAAAGAGTCTTCAGTGCAGCAAGATCAAACTTTGCTAGTTTGTGTAATCTAAAAAGATTTAAAACCTTGTAAGTTAGCTTCATTTTTAAACTAGTTAGCTTAGAAAACAAACACCTTATTTCCCCAAAACTGTACTGTGTGAAATAATCTAGTTCTGTTCTCGGAATGAGTTGCTTTCTTTTCAAGATGCTTCAGTGAAGCAAGATGAAGCTTTACTTGTTTGTGTAATCGATCTAGATGTACAACCTAGTAGATTCATTTCATATCTAACGTAGTTTTTTAGAAAACAAACTCCTTCGTTGCCTAAGTCTGTACTGTGTGAAATAAGCCTATTCTGTTCTCGGAATGACTTGTTTTCTTACGAAGAGTCTTCAGTGCAGCAAGATCAAACTTTCCTAGTTTGTGTAATCTAACAAGATGAACAACTTAGTAGACTCACTTCATTTCCAACGCAGATTGTTCAGAAAACAAACACCTTCATTGCCGCACACTGTACTGTGTGAAATAAGCTAGTTCTCTTTTCAGAATGAGTTGCTTTTTTACGTAGAGTCTTCAGTGCAGCAAGATGAAGCTTTACTCGTTTGTGTAATCTAACTACATATACAACCCAGTAGATGCATTTCGTTTCTAATGTAGTTTTTTTAGATAACAAAGACATTTTTTGCCGAACTTTGTTATGTGTGAAATAAGCTAGTTCTGTTCTCCGAATGAGTTGCTTCCTTACGAAGAGACTTCAGTGTAGCAAGATCAAACTTTGCTAGTTTGTGTAATCTAACAAGATATACAACTTAGTAGATTCACTTCCTTTCCAACGCAGTTTGCTTAGAAAACAAACACCTTCATTGCCAAAAACTGTGCTGTATGAAATAAGCTACTACTGTTATCGGAATGAGTTGCTTTCTTACGAAGAGTCTTCAGTGCAACAAGATCAAACTTTGCTGGTTTGTGTAATCGAACTAGATGTACAACTTAATAGATTCCCTTCATTTCCAACGCAGAAAGTTTGGAAAAGAATCATCTTGATTCCCCAAAACCGTACTGTGTGAATTAAGCTAGTTCTGTTCTCGCAATGAGTTGCTTTCTTACGAAGAGTCTTCAGTGCAGCAAGATCAAACTTTGCTAGTTTTTGTAATCTAACAAGATATACAACTTAGTAGGTTAGCTTCATTTCTAAACTAGTTTGTTTAGAAAAGCAAAACCTTGTTTCCCAAAACTATACTGTGTGAAATAAGCTAGTTCTCTTCTCAGAATGAGTTGCTTTCTTACGAAGAGTCATCAGTGCAGCAAAATGAAACTTTGCTAGTTTGTGTAATCTAAGTAGATGTACAACTTAGTAGATTCATTTCATTTCTAACGTAGTTTGCTAAGAAAACAAACACCTTCATTGCCGAACACTGTACTGTGTGAAATACGGTACTTATGTTCTCGGAAAGAGTTGCTTTCTTACAAGAGTCTTCAGTGCAGCAAGATCAAACTTTGCCTGTTTGTGTAATCTAACAAGATTTAAAACTTGGTAAGTTAGCTTCATTTCTAAACTAGTTTCTTTAGAAAACAAACACCTTGATTCCCCAAAACTGTACTGTGTGAAATACACTAGATTTCTTCTCAAAATGAGTGGCTTTCTTACGAAGAGTCTTCAGTGCAGCAAGATCAAACTTTGCTAGTTTGTGTAATCTAACAAGATGTAAAACCTGGTAAGTTAGCTTCATTTCTAAACTATTTAGTTTAGAAAACAGATACTTTGATTCCAGAAAACTGTACTGTGTGAAATAATGTAGTTCTGTTCTCGGAATGAGTTGCTTTCTTACGAAGAGTCTTCAGTGTAGCAAGATCAAACTTTGCTAGTTTGTGTAATCTAAGAAGTTATACAACTTAGCAGGTTAGCTTCATTTCTAAGTGAGTTTGTTTAGAAAACAAAAACCTTGATTCCCAAAACTGTACTGTGTGAAATAACTTAGTTATATTCTCGGAATGAGTTGCTTTCTTACAGAGACTCTTCAGTGCAGCAAGATCAAACTTTGCCAGTTTGTGTAACCTAACAAGATGTAAAACTTGATAAGTTAGCTTCATTTCTAAACTAGTTTGTTTAGAAAACAAACACCTTGATTCCCCAAAACTGCACTGTGTGAAACACACTACATCTGTTCTCGAAATGAGTTGCTTTCTTACGAAGAGTCTTCAGTGCAGCAAGATCAAACTTTGCTAGTTTGTGTAATCTAACAAGATATACAACTTAGTAGGTTAGCTTCATTTCTAAACTAGTTTGTTTAGAAAATAAAAACCTTGATTCCCCAAAACTGTACTGTGTGAAATACACTGGATCTCTTCTCCAAATAAGTTGCTTTCTTACGAAGAGTCTTCACTGCAGCAAGATCAAACTTTGCTAGTTTGTGTAATCTAACAAGATGTAAAACCTGGTAAGTTAGCTTCATTCTTAAACTAGTTAGTTTAGAAAACAGAAACCTTGGTTCACCAAAACTGTCCTTTTTGAAATAAGCTAGTTCTGTTCTCAGAATGTGTTGGTTTCTTACGAAGAGTCGTCAGTGCAGCAAGATCAAACCTTGCTAGTTTGTGTAATCTAACTAGTTGTACAACTTAATAGATTCGCATCATTTCCAACGCAGAAGGTTTAGAAAAGAAACATCTTGATTCCCAAAACTGTACTGTGTGAAGTAAGCTAGTTCTGTTCTCGGAATGAGTTGCTTTCTTACGAAGAGTCTTCAGTTCAGCAAGAACAAACTTTGCTAGTTTTTGTAATCTAACAAGATGTATAACTTAGCAGGTTAACTTCATTTCTAATGTAGTTTGTTTAGAAAACAAACACCTTGTTTGCTTAACACTGTACTGTGTGAAATAAGCTAGTTCTGTTCTCGGAAAGAGTTGCTTTCTTACGAACAGTCTTCAGTGAAGCAGGATGTAGCTTTACTAGTTTGTGTAATCTAACAAGACGAACAACATAGTTAACGAACATAGTTAGCTTCATTTGTAATGTAGTTTTTTTAGAAAACAAACACCTTGATTCCTCAACACTTTACTGTGTAAAAGAACCTAGTTCCGTCCTCAGAATGAGTTGCTTTCTTTCAAAAAGTCTTCAGTGCAGCAAGATCAGACATTGCTAGTTTGTGTAATCTAACAAGATATAAAACTTGGTAAGTTAGCTTCACTTCTAAACTAGTTAGTTTAGGAAACAAACACCTTGATTCCCCAAAACTGTACTGTGTGAAATAAGCTAGTTCTGTTCTCAGAATGAGTTGCTTTCTTATCAAGATGCTTCAGTGAAGCAAGATGAAGCTTTACTTGTTTGTGTAATGGAACTAGATGTACGACCTAGTAGATTCATTTCATTTCTAACGTAGTTTTTTAGAAAACAAACACCTTCAATCCATAACTCTCTACTGTGTGAAATAAGCTAGTTCTATTCTCCCAATGAGTTGTTTTCTTACGAAGAGTCTTCAGTTTAGCAAGATCAAACTTTCCTAGTTTGTGTAATCTAACAACATGAACAACTTAGTAGATTCGCTTCATTTCCAATGCAGACTGTTCAGAAAACAAACACCTTCATTCCCGCACCCTGTACTGTGTGAAATAAGCTAGTTCTGTTTTCAGAATGAGTTGCTTTCTTACGTAGAGTCTTCAGTACAGCAAGATCAAACTTTATTAGTTTTTGTAATCTAACTAGATGTACAACTTAGTAGCTTCATTTCATTTCTAACGTAGTTTGTTTAGAAAACAAAGACATTCATTGCCGAACTTTGTACTCTGTGAAATAAGCTAGTTCTGTTCTCTGAATGAGTTGCTTCCTTATGAAAAGTCTTCAGTGCATTAAGATCAAACTTTGCCAGTTTGTAAAATCCAACAAGATATAAAACTTGGTAAGTTAGCTTCATTTCTAAACTGGTTTGTTTAGAAAACAAACACTTTGATACCCCAAAATGGTATTGTGTGAAATAAGCTAGTTCTCTTCTCGTAATGACTTGTTTTCTTGAGAAGAGACTTCAGTGCAGCAAGATCAAACTTTCCTAGTTTGAGTAATCCAAGAAGATGTACCACTTAGTAGATTCTCTTCATTTCCAACGCAGATTTTTCAGAAAACAAACACCTTCATTGTTATCTAACTAGATGTACAAGGTAGTAGATTCATTTCATTTCTAACATAGTTTGTTTAGAAAACAAACACCTTCATTGCAGAACTCTGTACTGTGTGAAATAAGCTAGCTGTGTTCTCAGAATGAGTTGTTTTCTAATAAAGAGTCTTCAGTGAAGCAAGATCAAACTTTGCTAGTTTGTATAATCTAACAAGATATAAAATTTGGTAAGTTAGTTTCATTTCTAAACTAGTTCGTTTAGAAAACAAACACCTTGATTACCCAAAACTGTACTGTGTCTAATGAGCTAGTTCTGTTCTCGGAAAGAGTTGTTTTCTTATGAAGAGTCTTCAAGGCAGCAAGATCAAACTTTGCTAGTTTGTATAATCTAAGAAGATATAAACTTGGTAAGTTAGCTTCATTTCTACACTAGTTAGTTTAGAAAACAAACACCTTGATTCCCCAAAAATGTACTGTGTGAAATAAGCTATTTCTCTTCTCGGAATGAGTTGTATTCTAATAAAGAGTCTTCAGTGAAGCAAGATCAAGCTTTGGTAGTTTGTAAAATCTAACAAGATATAAAACTTGGTAAGTTAGCTTCATTTCTAAACTAGTTAGTTTAGAAAACAAACACCTTGATTCCCCAAAACTGTACTGTGTGAAATAAGCTAGTTCTGTTTTTGGAATGAGTTGCTTTCTTACGAATAGTCTTCAGTGCAGCAAGATGAAATTTTATCAGTTTGTGTAATCTAACGAGACGTACAACATAGTAGATTCATTTCATTTCTAACGTAGTTTGTTTAGAAAACAAGCACCTTCATTGCCAAACTCTGTACTGTGTGAACTAAGCTAATTCTGTCCTCGGAATGAGTTGTTTTCTTGTAAAGTCTCTTGAGTGAAGCAAGATCAAACGTTGCTTGTTTGTGTAATCTAAATAGATGTACAACTTAATAGATTCGCTTCATTTCCAACACAGAAGGTTTGGAAAAGAAACATCTTGATTCCCCAAAACCGTACTGTGTGAAATAAGCTATTTCTTTTCCCGGTATGAGTTACTTTCTTACGAAAAGTCTTCAGTGCAGCAAGATCAAACTTTGCTAGTTTGTGTAATCTAACAAGATATGCAACTTAGTAGGTTAGCTTCATTTCTAAACTAGTGTGTTTAGAAAACAAAAACCTTGATTCCCCAAAACTGTACTGTGTTTAATAAGCTACTTCTGTTCTCAGAAAGAGTTGCTTTCTTACGAAGAGACATCAGTGCAGCAAAATCAAATTTTCCTAGTTTGTGTAATCTAACTATATGTACAACGTAGTAGATTCATTTCATTTCTAACGTAGTTTGTTTAGAAAACAAACACCTTCATTGCCGAACACTGTACTGTGTGAAATAACGTAGTTCTGTTCTCGGTATTTGTTGCTTCCTTAAAAGAGTCTTCAGTGCAGCAAGATCAAACTTTGCCAGTTTGTGTAATCTAACAAGATGTAAAACTTGATAAGTTATCTTCATTACTAAACTTGTTTGTTTTGAAAACAAACACCTTGATTGCCCAAAACTGTACTGTGTGAAATATGCTAGATCTGTTCTCGAATTGAGTTGCTTTCTTACGAAGAGTCTTCAGTGCAGCAATATCAAACTTTGCTAGTTTGTGTAATCTAACAAGACATACAACTTAGTTGATTCACTTCATTTCCAACGCAGTTTGCTTAGAAAACAATCACCTTCGATGCCGAAAACTGTACTGTGTGAAATAAGCTAGTACTGTTCTCGGAATGAGTTGCATTCTTACAGAGAGTCTTCAGTTCAGCAAGATCAAACTTTACTAGTTTGTTTAATCTAACAAGATATAGAACTTAGTAGATTCACTTCATTTCCAACGCAGTTTGCTTAGAAAGCAAACACCTTCAATGCCGAAAACTGTACTGTGGGAAGTAAGCTAGTACTGTTCTCGGAATGAGTTGCTTTCTTGCGAAGAGTCTTCAGTGCAGCAAGATCAAACTTTGCTAGGTTGTGTAATCTAACTAGATGTACAACTTAATAGTTTCGATTCATTTCCAACGCAGAAGGTTTAGAAAAGAAACCTCTTGATTCCCCAAAATTGTACTATGTCAAATAACCTAGTTCAGTTGTTGGAATGAGTTGCTTTCTAACGAAGAGTCTTCATGCAGCAAATCAAAATTTGCTAGTTTGTGTAATCTAACAAGGTGTACAACTTAGTAGGTGAGCTTCATTTGTAAAGTAGTTTATTTAGAAAACAAAAACCTTGATTCCGCAAATCTGTACTGTATGAAATAAGCAAGTTCTGTTCTCAGAATGAGTTGCTTTCTTATGAAGAGTCATCAGTGCAGCAAAATCAAACTTTGCTAGTTTGGGTGATCTAAATAGATGTACAACTTAGTTGATTCATTTCATTTCTAACGAAGATAGTTTAGAAAACAAACATCATCTTTGCCTAAAACCGTACTGTGTGAAATAAGCTAGTACTGTGCTCGGAAGGAGTTCCTTTCTTACGAAGATTCTTTAGTGCAGCGATATCAAACTTTGCTAGTTTGTGTAATCTACATAGATGTACAACTTAATATATTCGCTTCATTTCCAACGCAGAAAGTTTAGAAAAGAAACATCTTGATTCCCAAAAACCGTACTGTGTGAAATAAGCCAGTTCTGTTCTCGGAATGAGTTGCTTTAGTATAAGAGTCTTCAGTGCAGGAAGATCAAACTTTGCTAGTTTGTGTAATCTAACAACATATACAACTTAGTAGGTTAGCTTCATTTCTAAACTAGTTTGTTTAGAAAACAAAAACCTTGATTCCCCAAAACTGTACTGTGTGAAATAAGCTAGTTCTGTTCTCAGAATGAGTTGCTCTCTTACGAAGAGTCAACAGTGCAGCAAAATCAAACTTTGCTAGTTTGTGTAATCTAACTTGATGTACAACCTAGTAGATTCATTTCATTTCTAACGTAGTTTGTTTAGAACAAAAAACCTTCATTGCCGAACACTGTACTGTGTGAAATAACATAGTTCTGTTCTCAGAATGAGTTGCTTTCTTACGAAGAGTCATGAGTGCAGCAAAATCAACTTTGCTACTTTGTGTAATCTAACTCGGTGAAGAACTTAGTAGATTCATTTCATTTCTAACATAGTTTGTTTAGAACACAAACACCTTTATTGCCGAACACTGTACTGTGTGAAATAACGTAGTTCTGTTCTCGGAATGAGTTGCTTTCTTACAAAGAGTCTTCAGTGCAGCAAGATCAAACTTTGCCAGTTTGTGTAATCTAACAAGATGTAAAACTTGATAAGTTAGCTTCATTTCTAAACTAGTTTGTTTAGAAAACAAACACCTTGATTCTCCAAAACTGTACTGTGTGAAATACGCTAGATCTCTTCTCGAAATTAGTTGCTTTCTTACGAAGTGTCCTCAGTGCAGCAAGATCAAACTTTGCTAGTTTGTGTAATCTAACAAGATATACAACTTAGTAGGTTAACTTCCTTTCTAAACCTGTTTGTTTAGAAAACAAAACCTTGATTCCCCAAAACTGTACTGTGTGATAAAAGCTAGTTCTGTTCTCAGAATGAATTCCTTTCTTACGAAGAGTCATCAGTGCAGCAAAATCAAACTTTGCTAGTCTCTGTAATCTAACTAGATGTACAACTTGGTAGATTCATTTCATTTCTAACGTATTTTGTTTAGAAAACAAACACCTTCATTGCAGAAAACTGTACTGAGTGAAATAACGTAATTCTGTTCTCAGAATGAGTTGTTTTCTTACAAAGAGTCTTCAGTACAGCAAGATCAAACATTGCTAGTTTGTGTGATCTAACAAGATAAACAACTTAGTAGGTTACCTTCATTTCTAAACCTATTTGTTTAGACAAAAAAAAAAAAAAACCTTGATTCCCCAAAACTGTACTGTGTGAAATAAGCTAGTTCTGTTCTCAGAATGAGTTGCTTTCGTAGGAAGAATCATCAGTGCAGGAAAATCAAACTTTGCTAGTTTGTTTAATCTAACTAGATGTACAACTTAGTAGATTCATTTCATTTCTACCGTAGTTTGTTTAGAAAACAAATACCTTCATTGCCAAAAACTGTACTGTGTGAAATAAGCTAGTACTGTTCTCGGAATGAGTTGCTTTGTTACGAAGAGTCTTCAGTGCAGTTAAATCAAACTTTGCTAGTTTGTGTAATCTAACTAGTTGTACAACTTAATAGATGCGCTTCATTTCAAATGCAGAAGGTTTAGAAAAGAAACATCTTGATTCCCCACAACCACACTATGTGAAATAAGCTAGTTCTGTTCTCGGATTGAGTTGCTTTCTTAGGAAGAGTCTTCAGTGCAGCAAGATCAAACTTTGCTAGTTTCTGAAATCTAACAAGATATACAACTTACTAGGTTAGCTTCATTTCTAAACTAGTTTGTTTAGAAAACAAAAACCTTGATTACCCAAAACTGTACTGTGTGAAATACGCTAGATCTGTTCTAGAAATGAGTTGCTTTCTTACGAAGAGTCTTCACTGCAGCAAGATCAAACTTTGCTAGTTGGTGTAATCTAACAAGATGTACAACTTAATAGATTCACTTCATTTCCAACGCAGAAGGTTTAGAAAAGAAACATCTTGATTACCGAAAACTGTACTGTGTGATATAAGCTAGTTCTGTCCTCAGAATGAGTTGCTTACTTACGAACAGTCTTCAGTGCAGGAACATCGTACTTTGCTACTTTGTGTAATCTAACAAGATATACAACTTAGTAGATTCATTTCATTTCCAACGCAGTTTGTTTAGGAAAAAAACACCTTCATTGCCGAACACTGTACTGTGTGCAATAAGCTAGTTCTGTTCTTAGAATTATTTGCTTTCTTAAAAAGAGTCTTCAGTGCAGCAAGATCAAACTTTGCTAGTCTGTGTAATCTAATTTGATGTACAACTTAATAGATTCGCTTCATTTGCAAGGCAGAGGGTTTACAAAAGAAACGTCTTGATTCCCCAAAACCGTACTGTTTGAAATAAGCTAGTTCGGTTCTCGGAATGAGGTGCTTTCTTACCAAGAGTCTTCAGTGCAGCAAGATCAAATTTTGCTAGTTTGTTTAATCTAACAAGATATACAACTTAGTAGGTTAGCTTCATTTCTTAACTAGTTTGTTTAGAAAACAAACACCTTGATTCCCCAAAACTGTAGTGTGTGAAACACAGTAGATCTGTTCTCGAAATGAGTTGTTTTGTTACGAAGAGTCTTCAGTGCAGCAAGATCAAACTTTATTAGTTTGTCCAATCTAACAAGATATACAACTTAGTAGATTCACTTCATTTCCAACGCAGTTTGCTTAGGAAACAAACACCCTCTTTGCCGAAAACTCTATTGTGTGAAATAAGCTAGTACAGTTCTCGGAATGAGTTGCTTTCTTACGAAGAGTCTTCAGTGCAGCAAGATCAAACTTTGCTAGGTTCTGTAATCTAACTAGATATACAACCTAATATATTCGCTTCATTTCCAACGGGGGAGATTTAGAAAAGAAACATCTTGATTCCCCAAAACCGTACTGTGTGAAATAAGCTAGTTCTGTTCTCGGAATGAGTTGCTTTCTTACTAAGATTCTTCAGTGCAGCAAGATCAAACTTTGCTAGTTTGTGTAATCTAACTAGATGTATAACTTAGTAGATTCATTTCATTTCTATCATAGTTTGTTTAGAAAACAAACACCTTCATTGCCGAACACTGTACTGTGTGAAATAACGTAGTTCTCTTCTCGGAATGAGTTGCTTTCTTACAAAGATTCTTCATTGCAGCAAGATCAAACTTTGCCAGTTTGTGAAATCTAACAAGATGTAAAACTTGATAAGTTAGCTTCATTTCTAAACTAGTTTGTTTAGAAAACAAACACCTTGTTTTCCCAAAACTGTACTGTGTGAAATACGCTAGATATGTTCTCGAAATGAGTTGCTTTCTTACGAAGACTTTTCAGTGCAGCAGGATCAAACTTTGCTAGTTTGTGTAATGTAAATAGATGTACAACTTAGTAGATTCATTTCATTTCTAACGTAGTTTGTTTAGAAAACAAGCACCTTCATTGTCGAAAACTGTACTGTGTGAAATAAGCTAGTATTGTTCTCAGAATGAGTTGCTTTCTCATGAAAAGTCTTCAGTGCAGCAAGATCAAACTTTGCTAGTTTGTGTAATCTAACAAGATGTACAACTTAATAGATTCGCTTCATTTCCAACGCAGAAGGTTGAGAAAAGAAACGTATTGTTTCTCCAAAACCGTACTGTGTGAAATAAGCTATTTCTGTTCTCGAATGAGTTGCAAAATGAAGAGTCTTCAGTGCAGCAAGATCAAACTTTGCTACTTTGTGTTCTAACAAGATATACAATTTAGTAGGAGCTTCATTTTACAAACTAGTTGGTTTAGAAAAACAAAACCTTGATTCTCCAATACTGTACTGTTTGAAATAAGCTAGTTCTGTTCTCAGACTGAGTTGCTTTCTTACGAAGAGTCATCAGTGCAGCAAAATCAAACTTTGCTAAGTTTGTGTAATCTAACTACATGTACAACTTAGTAGATTCCTTTCATTTCTAATGTAGTTTATTTAGAAAACAAACACCTTCATTGCCGAACACGATGCTGTGTGAAATAAGGTAGTTCTGTTCTCGGAATGAATTGCTTTCTTACAAAGAGTCTTCAGTGCAGCAAGATAAAACTTTGCCAATTTGTGTAGTCAAACAAGAAGTAAAACGTGATGAGTTAGCTTCATTTCTGAACGAGTTTGTTAAGAAAAGAAACACTGTGATTCCCCAATACTGTAATGTGTGAAATATGCTAAATCTGTTCTCAAAATGAGTTGCTTTGTTACAAACAGTCTTCAGTGCAGCAAGATCAAACTTTGCTTGTTTGTGTAATCTAACAAGATATACAACTTAGTAGATTCATTCATTTCCAACGCAGTTTGCTTAGAAAACAAACACCTCCATTGGCGAAAATTGTACTGTGTGAAATAAGCTAGTACTGTTCTCAGAATGAGTTGCTTTCTTTAGTACTTTGCTTCCTAGTTTTGTGTAATCTAACAAGAACTTTGCTAGTTGGTTATCTTCATATCTAACAACAAAACCTTGATTCCCAATACTGTACTGTGTGAAATAAGTTTAGTTCTGTTCTCAAAATGAGTTGCTTTCTTATGAAGAGTTCAGTGCAGCAAGATCAAATTTATTAGTTTTGTAATCTAACAAGATATACAACTTATTAGATTCACTTCATTTCCAAACAACTCTGAAATAAGCTAGTTCTGTTCTCAGAATGAGTTGCTTTTCTTACGAAAGTCTTCAGTGCAGCAAGATCAAACGTTTAGTTTGTGTAATCTAACTACAACTTAGAAGATTCATTTCATTTCTAACGTCATGTTTAGAAAACAAACACCTTCATTGCCAAAATTGTACTGTGTGAAATAAGCTAGTTCTGTTCTCGGAATGAGAAGAAAACACCAAATCAAACCTTGCATTTGTAATCTAAATAGAATAACTTAGTAGATTCATTTCATTTGCTGTTTGAAAACAAAACCTTCATTCCCGAACACTGTACTGTGTGAAATAACGTAGTTCTGTTTCAGAATGAGTTGCTTTCTTACAAAGATTCTTCAGTTAGCAAGATCAAACTTTTGCAGTTTGTGAAATCTAACAAGATGTAAAACTTGATAAGTTAGCTTCATTTCTAAACTAGTTTGTTTAGAAAACAAACACCTTGCCAACTTGTGCTAGATATGTTCAATGACAAGACTTTTCAGTGCAGCAGGATCAAACTTTGCTAGTTTGTGTAATGAGATTACAACTTAGTAGATTCATTTCATTTCTAACGTAGTTTGTTTGATTGTCTAAAACTGTACTTTGAAATTAGTAGTTCTCAAATGAGTTGCTTTCTCATGAAAACAGTGCAGCAAGATCAAACTTTGCTAGTTTGTGTAATCTAACAAGATGTACAACTTTAATAGATTCATTTCATTTCTAACGTAGTTTGTTTAGAAAAGAAAATTGCTCAAAAACTGTACTGTGTGAAATAAGCTAGTTCTGTTCTCGGAATGAGTTGCTTTCTTACGAAAGAGTCTTCAGTGCAGCAAGATCAAACTTTGCTAGTTTGTGTAATCTAACAAGATATACAATTTAGTAGGTTAGCTTCCTTTACAAACTGTGAGTTGGTTTAGAAAACAAAAACCTTGATTCTCCAAAACTGTACTGTGTTGAAATAAGCTAGTTCTGTTCTCAGAATGAGTTGCTTTCTTACAAAGAGTCATCAGTGCAGCAAAATCAAACTTTTGCTAGTTTGTGTAATCTAACAACATGTACAACTTAGTAGATTCCTTTCATTTCTAAATTTAGAAAACAAAACCTTCATTTTGCTGTGTGAAATAAGTAGTTCTGTTCTCGGAATGAATTGCTTTCTTACAAAGAGTCTTCAGTGCAGCAAGATAAAACTTTGCCAATTTGTGTAGTCAAACAAGAAGTAAAACGTGATGAGTTAGCTTCATTTCTGAACGAGTTTGTTAAGAAAAGAAACACTGTGATTCCCCAATACTGTAATGTGTGAAATATGCTAAATCTGTTCTCGAAATGAGTTGCTTTGTTACAAACAGTCTTCAGTGCAGCAAGATCAAACTTTGCTTGTTTGTGTAATCTAACAAGATATACAACTTAGTAGATTCATTCATTTCCAACGCAGTTTGCTTAGAAAACAAACACCTCCATTGGCGAAAATTGTACTGTGTGAAATAAGCTAGTACTGTTCTCAGAATGAGTTGCTTTCTTACGAAGAGTCTTCAGTACAGCAATATCAAACTTTGCTAGTTTGTGTAATCTAACAAGATATACAACTTAGTAGTTTATCTTCATATCTAAACTAGTTTGTTTAGAAAACAAAAACCTGATTCCCCAAAACTGTACTGTGTGAAATACGCTAGATCTGTTCTCAAAATGAGTTGCTTTCTTATGAAGAGTCTTCAGTGCAGCAAGATCAAACTTTGCAAGTTTGTGTAATCTAACAAGACATACAAGTTAGTAGATTCACTTCATTTCCAACGCAGTTTGCTTAGAGAACAAACACCTTCATTGCCGAAAAGTGTACTCTGTGAAATAAGCTAGTTCTGTTCTCAGAAAGAGTTGCTTTCTTACGAAGAGTCATCAGTGTAGCAAGATCAAACGTTACTAGTTTGTGTAATCTAACTAGATGTACAACTTAGAAGATTCATTTCATTTCTAACGTAGTGTGTTTAGAAAACAAACACCTTCATTGCCAAAATTGTACTGTGTGAAATAAGCTAGTACTGTTCTCGGAATGAGTTGCTTTCTTAAGAAGATTCTTCAGTGCACCAAAATCAAACTTTGCTAAATTTGTGTAATCTAAATAGATGTACAACTTAGTAAATTCATTTCATTTCTAACGTGATTTTTTAGAAAACAAAAACCTTCATTCCCGAACTTGGTTCTGTGTGAAATAACGTAGTTCTGTTCTCGGAATGAGTTGCTTTCTTACAAAGAGTCGTCAGTGCAGCAAGATCAAACTTTGCCAGTTTGTGTAATCTAAAAAGATGTAAAACTTGACAAGTTAGCTTCATTTCTAAACTAGTTTGTTTAGAAAACAAACACCTTGATTCCCCAAAACTGTTCTGTGTGAAATAGGCTAGTTCTGTTCTCAGAATGAGTTGCTTTCTTAAGAGGAGTCATCAGTTCAGCAAAATTAAACTTTGTTTGTTTGTGTAATCTAACTAGATATACAACTTAGTAGATTCATTTCATTTCATTTCTAACGTGAGTTGTTTAGAAAACAAACACCTTCATTGCCGCACATGGTTCTGTATGAAATAACGTAGTTCTGTTCTCAGAATGAGTTGCTTTCTTACAAAGAGTCGTCAGTGCAGCAAGATCAAACTTTGCCAGTTTGTGTGATCTAAATAGATGTACAACTTAGTAGATTCATTTCATTTCTAACGTAGTTAGTTTAGAAAACAAACACCATCTTTGCCTAAAACTGTACTGTGTGAAATAAGCTAGTACTGTTCTCGGAAGGAGTTCCTTACTTACGAAGAGTCTTTAGTGCAGCGATATCAAACGTTGCTAGTTTGTGTAATCTAACTAGATGTACAACTTAATATATTCGCTTCATTTCCATCGCAGAACGTTTAGAAAAGAAACATCTTGATTCCCAAACCCGTACTGTGTGAAATAAGCCAGTTCTGTTCTCGGAATGAGTTGCTTTCTTACGAAGAGTCGTCAGTGCAGGAAGATCAAACTTTGCTAGTTTGTGTAATCTAACAACATATACAACTTAGTAGGTTAGCTTCATTAAGAAACTAGTTTGTTTAGAAAACAAAAAGCTTGATTCCCCAAAACTGTACTGTGTGAAATAAGCTAGTTCTGTTCTCAGAATGAGAAAGCAAACATCTTCATTGCTGAACACTGTACTGTGTGAAATAACGTAGTTCTGTTCTCGGAATGAATTCCTTTCTTACAAAGAGTCTTCAGTGCATCAAGATCAAACTTTGCCAGTTTTTATAATCTAACAAGATGTAAAACTTGATAAGTTACCTTCCTTTCTAAACTAGTTTGTTTAAAATTCAAACACCTTGATTCCCCAAAACTGTACTGTGTTAAATATGGTAGATCTGTTCTCAGAATGAGTTGCTTTCTTAAGAAGAGTCTTCAGTGCAGCAAGATCAAACTTTGCTAGTTTGCGTAATCTAACAAGATATACAACTTAGTAGATTCACTTCATTTCCAACGCAGTTTGCTTACAAACAAACACCTTAATTGCCGAAAACTGTACTCTGTGAAATAAGCTAGTACTGTTCTCAGAATGAGTTGCTTTCTTTACGGAGAGTCTTCAGTGCAGCAAGATCAAACTTTGCTAGTTTGTGTCATCTAACTAGATGGACAACTTAATAGATTCGCTTCATTTCCAACGCAGAAGGTTTAGAAAAGAAACATCTTGATTCTCCTAAACCGTACTGTGTGAAATAAGCTACTTCTGTCCTCGGGATGAGTTGCTTTCTTACAAACAGTCTTCAGTGCAGCAAGATCAAACTTTGGTTCTTTGTGTAATTTATCTAGCTGTACAACTTAATAGATTCGCTTCATTTCCAACGGTGGAGGTTTAGAAAAGAAACATCTTGATTCGGCAAAAGCGTACTGTGTGAAATAACATAGTTCTCTTCTCGGAATGAGTTGCTTTCTTACGAAGAGTCTTCAGTGCAGCAAGATCAAACTTTGCTAGTTTATGTAATCTAACAAGATGTACAACTTAATAGATTCGCTTCATTTCCAACGCAGAAGGTTTAGAAAAGAAACATCTTGATTCCCCAAAACCGTACTGAGTGAAATAAGCTGTTCTCGGAATGAGTTGCTTTCTTACGAAGAGCCTTCATTGCAGCAAGATCAACCTTTCCTAGTTTGTGTAACCTAACTAGATGTACAACTTAATAGATTCGCTTCATTTCCAACACAGAAGGTTTAGAAAAGAAACATCTTGATTCCCCCAAACCGTACTGTGTGAAATGAGCTGTTCTCGGAATGAGTTGCTTTCTTACGAAGAGTCTTCAATGCAGCAAGATCAAACTTTGCTAGTTTGTGTGATCTAACAAGACATACAACATAGTAGATTCACTTCATTTCCAACGCAGTTTGCTTATTAAACAAACACCTTCATGCAGAAAACTGTATTGTGTGAAATAAGCTAGTATTGTTCTCAGAATGAGTTGCGTTCTTGAGAAGACTCTTCAGTGCAGCAAGATAAAACTTTGCTATTTTCTGTAATCTAACTAGATGTACAGCTTAATAGATTATCTTCATTTCCAACGCAGAAGGTTTAGAAAAGAAACATCTTTATTCCCCAAAACCGTGCTGTGTTAAATAAGGTATTGTCGGAATGAGTTGCTTTCTTACGAAGAGTCTTCAGTGCAGCTAGATCAAACTTTGCTAGTTTGTGTAATCTAACTAGATGTACAACTTAATGAATTCGCTTTATTTCCAAGGCAGAATGTTTAGAAAAGAAACATCTTGATTCCCCAAAACCGTACTGTGTGAAATACTCTAGATCTGTTCTCGAAATGAGTTGCTTTCTTAAGAATAGTCTTCAGTGCAGTAAGATCAAACTTTGCTAGTTTGTGTAATCTAACAAGATATACAACTTAGTAGATTCTCTTCATTTCCAACGCGGTTTGAATAGAAAACAAACACCTTCATTGCTGAAAACTGTACTGTGTGAAATAAGCCAGTACTGTTCTTGGAATGAGTTTCTTTCTCACGAAGAGTCTTCAGTGTAGCAAGATCAACCTTTGCTAGTTTATGTAATCTAACTAGATGTACAACTTAATAGATTCGCTTCATTTCCAACGGTGGAGGTTTAGAAAAAAAAACATCTTGATTCCCCAAACGCGTACTGTGTGAAATAAGCTAGTTCGGTTCTCGGAATGAGTTGCTTTCTTACGAAGAGTCTTCAGTGCAGCAAGATCAAACTTTGGTTCTTTGTGTAATCTAACAAGATATACAACCTAGTAGGTTAGCTTCATTTGTAAACTAGTTTGTTTAGAAAATAAAAACCTTGATTCCCCAAAACTGTACTGTGTGAAATAAGCTACTTCTGTTTTCAGAATGAGTTGCTCTCTTACGAAGAGTCATAAGTGTAGCAAAATCAGACTTTGTTATTCTGTGAAATCTAACTAGATGTACAACTTAGTAGATTCATCTCATTTCTAATGCAGTTTGTTTAGAAAACAAACACCTTCATTGCCGAACACTGTACTGTATGAAATAACGTAGTTCTGTTCTCGTAATGAGTTGCTTTCTTACAAAGAGTCTTCAGTGCAGAAAGATCAAACATTGCCAGTTTGTGTAATCTAACACGGTGTAAAACTTGATAAGTTAGCTTCATTTCTAAACCAGTTTGTTTAGAAAAGAAACACCTTGATTCCCCAAAACTGTACTGTGTGAAATACGCTAGATCTGTTCTCGAAATGAGTTGCTTTCTTACGAAGATTCCTCAGTGCAGCAAGATCAAACTTTGCTAGTTTGTGTAAGCTAACAAGATATACAACTTAGTAGATTCACTTCTTTTCCAACGCAGGTTGCTTAGAAAACAAACACCTTCATTGCCGAAAACTGTACTGTGTGAAATAAGCTGGTACTGTTCTCGGAATGAGTTGCTTTCTTACGAAGAGTCTTCAGTGCAGCAAGATCAAACTTTGCCAGTTTGTGTCATCTAACAAGATGTAAAACTTGATAAGTTAGCGTCGTTTTTAAACTAGTTTCTTAAGTAAACAAACACCTTGATTCCCCAAAACTGTACTGTGTGAAATACGCTAGATCAGTTCTCGAAATGAGTTGCTTTCTTACGAAGAGTCTTCACTGAAGCAAGATCAAACTTTGCTATTTTGTGTAATCTAATAAGATATAGAACTTAGTAGATTCAATTCATTTCCAACGCAGTTTGCTTAGAAAACACACAACTTCATTGCCGAAAACTGTACTGTGAGAAATGAGCTAGTACTTTTCTCGGAATGAGTGGCTTTCTTACGAAGAGTCTTCAGTGCAGCAAGATCAAACTTTGCTAGTTTGTGTAATGTAACTAGATGTACAACTTAATAGATTCGCTTCATTTCCAACACAGAATGTTTAGAAAAGAAACATATTGATTCCCCAAAACCATAATGTGTGAAATATACTAGTTCGGTTCTCGAAAAGAGTTGCTTTCTAAGGAAGAGTCTTCAGTGTAGTAAGATCAAACTTTGCTACTTTGTGTAATCTAACAAGATATACAACTTAGTAGGTTAGCTTCATTTCTAAACTACTTTGTTTAGAAAACAAAAAGCTTGATTCGCCAAAACTGTACTGTGTGAAATAAGCTAGTTCTGTTCTCGGAATGAGTTGCTTTCTTACGAAGAGTCATCAGTGCAGCAAAATCAAACTTTGCTGGATCGTGTAATCTTACTAGATATACAACTTAGTAGATTCATTTCATTTCTAAAGTAGTTTGGTTATAAAACAAACACCTTCATTGCTGAACACTGTACTGCGTGAAATAACGTAGTTCTGTTCTCGGAATGAGTTGCTTTCTTACGAAGAGTCTTCAGTGCAGCAAGATCAAACTTTGCTTGTTTGTGTAATCTAACAAGATATACAACTTAGTAGGTTAGCTTCATTTCTAAACTAGTTTGTTTAGAAAACAAAAACCTTGATTCCCCAAAACTGTACTGAGTGAAATAAGCTAGTTCTGTTCTCAGAATGAGTTTCTCTCTTACAAAGTGTCATCAGTGCAGCAACATCAAACTTTGCTAGTTTGTGTAATATAACTAGATGTACAACTTCGTACATTCATCTCATTTCTAACATAGTTTGTTTAGAAAACAAACACCTTCGTTGCCGAACACTGTACTGAGTGAAATAACGTAGTTCTGTTCTCAGAATGAGTTGCTTTCTTACAAAGAGTCTTCAGTGCAGCAAGATCAAACTTTGCCAGTTTGTGTTATCTAACAAGATGTAAAACTTGGTAAGTTAGCTTCATTTCTAAACTAGTTTGTGTAGAAAAGAAACACGTTGATTCCCCAAAACTGTACTGTGTGAAATACGGTAGATCTGTTCTCGAAATGAGTTGCTTTCTTATGAAGAGTCTTCAGTGCAGCAAGATCAAACTTTGCTAGTTTGTGTAATCTAACAAGATATGCAACTTAGTAGATTCACTTCATTTCCAATGCAGTTTGCTTAGAAAGCAAACACTTTCATTGCCGAAAACTGTACTGTGTGAAATAAGCTAGTACTGTTCTCGGAATGAGTGGCTTTCTTATGAAGAGTCATCAGTGCAGCAAAATCAAACTTTGTTCTTTTGTGTAATCTAACTAGATATTTAGTAGGTTCTTTTCATTTCTAATGTAGTTTGTTTAGAAAACAAACACATTTGCTGAAAACTGTATGAAATAGCAACTGTTCTTAGAATGAGTTCTTTTCTTATGAAGAGTCTTTGCAGCAAGATCAAACTTTGCTAGTTTTGTAATCTTAGATGTACAACTTAATAACAGCTTCATTTCCAACGGTGGAGGTTTAGAAAAAAACATCTTGATTCCCAAAACGTACTGTGTGAAATAAGCTAGTTCTGTTCTCGGAATGAGTTGCTTTCTTATGAAGAGTCTTCAGTGCAGCTAGATCAAACTTTGCTAGCTTGTGTAATCTAACTAGATGTACAACTTAATAGATTCGCTTCATTTCCAAAGCAAAGGTTTAGAAAAGAAACATCTTGGTTCCCCAAAACTGTACTGTGTGAAATAAGCTGCTTCTGTTTTCAGAATGAGTTGCTTTCTTATGAAGAGTCATCAGTGCAGCAATATCAATTCTTTGAAATCTAACTAGTGTACAACCTAACTAGTTTGTACAACTTAGTACATTCTGTTTTCATTTCCAACAGAAAGTATGTTTAGAAAACAAAACAAGTGTAAAACTTGATAAGTTACATTTCTAAACCAGTTTGTTTGTACTGTGTGAAATAATGTAGTTCGGTTTTCGGAATGAGTTGCTTTCTTAAAAAGAGTCTTCAGTGCAGCAAGATCAAACTTTGCTCGTTTGTGTAATCTAACTACATTTACAACTTAAGAGAGTCGATTCATTTCCAACACAGAAGGTTTAGAAAAGAAACATCTTGATTCTGCACAACCGTACTGTGTGATATAAGCTAGCTCTGTTCTCGGAATGAGTTGCGTTCTTACGAAGAGTCTTCAGTGCACCAAGATCAAACTTTGCTAGTTTGTGTAAATTAACAAGATATGCAATTTAGTAGATTCACTTCCTTTCCAACGCAGTTTGCTTAGAAAACAAACACCTTCATTGCTGAAAACTGTACTGTGTGAAATACCCTAGATCTGTTCTCAAAAAGAGTTGCTTTCTTACGAAGAGTCTTCAGTGCAGCAAGATCAAACCTTGCTAGTTTGTGTTATCTAACAAGATGAAAAACGTAGTAGGTTAGCTCCATTTCTAATGTACTTTGTTTTGAAAACAAACACCTTGATTTCTTAACACTGTACTGTGGGAAATAAGCTAGTATTGTTCTCGGACTGAGTTGTTTTCTTAAGAAGAGTCTTCAGTGCAGCAAGAGCAATGTTTGCTAGTTTGTGTAATAAAACTAGATGTATAACTTAATAGATTCCCTTCATTTCCAACACAGAATGTTTAGAAAAGAAACATCTTGATTCCCCAAAACCATACTGTGTGAAATAGCTAGTTCTGTTCTCGAAAATGAGTTGCTTTCTAAGGAAGAGTCTTCAGTGCAGCAAGATCAAACTTTGCTACTTTGTGTAATCTAACAAGATATACAACTTAGTAGGTTAGCTTCATTTCTAAACTACTTTGTTTAGAAAACAAAAACCTTGATTCCCCAAAACTGTACTGTGTGAAATAAGCTAGTTCTGTTCTCAGAATGAGTTGCTTTCTTTCTGAAGAGTCATCAGTGCAGCAAAATCAAACTTTGCTGGATTGTGTAATCTAACTAGATTACAACTTAGTAGATTCATTTCATTTCTAAAGTAGTTTGTTTATAAAACAAACACCTTCATTGCTGAACACTGTACTTGAAATAACGTAGTTCTGTTCTCGAATGAGTTGCTTTCTTCTGAAGAGTCTTCAGTGCAGCAAGATCAAACTTTGCTTGTTTGTGTAATCTAACAAGATATACAACTTAGTAGGTTAGCTTCATTTCTAAACTAGTTTGTTTAGAAAACAAAAACTTGATTCCCCAAAACTGTACTGAGTGAAATAAAGTTCTGTTCTCAGAATGAGTTTCTTTCTTAAAAAGAGTCTTCAGTGCAGCAACATCAAACTTTGCTAGTTTGTGTAATATAACAAGATGTACAAACTCGTAGATTCATTTCATTTCTAACATAGTTTGTTTAGAAAACAAACAATTACCCAACACTGTACTATGTGAAATAAGCTAGTTCTGTTCTCAGAATGAGTTGCTTTCTTACAAAGAGTCTTCAGTGCAGCAAGATCAAACTTTGCCAGTTTGTGTAATCTAACAAGATGTAAAACTTAGTAAGTTAGCTTCATTTCTAAACTTAGAAAAGAAACACGTTGATTCCCAAAACTGTACTGTGTGAAATAAGCTAGATCTGTTCTCGAAATGAGTTGCTTTCTTATGAAGAGTCTTCAGTGCAGCAAGATCAAACTTTGCTAGTTTGTGTAATCTAACAAGATATGCAACTTAGTAGATTCACTTCATTTTCAGTTTGTTTAGAAAGCAAAACACCTTGATTCCCCAAAACTGTACTTGTGAAATAAGCTAGTACTGTTCTCGGAATGAGTGGCTTTCTTATGAAGAGTCATCAGTGCAGCAAAATCAAACTTTGTTCTTTTGTGTAATCTAACTAGATATACAACTTAGTAGGTTCTTTTCATTTCTAATGTAGTTTGTTTAGACAACAAACAGCTTCATTGCCGAAAACTGTATTGTGTGAAATTAGCTAGTACTGTTCTCGGAATGAGTTGCTTTCTTATGAAGAGTCTTCAGTGCAGCTAGATCAAACTTTGCTAGCTTGTGTAATCTAACTAGATGTACAACTTAATAGATTCGCTTCATTTCCAAAGCAAAGGTTTAGAAAAGAAACATCTTGGTTCCCCAAAACCGTACTGTGTGAAATAAGCTGCTCTCGGAATGAGTTGCTTTCTTATGAAGAGTCATCAGTGCAGCAATATCAAACTTTCCTAGTTTGTGTAACCTAACTAGATGTACAACTTAGTACATTCATTTCATTTCCAACGTAGTATGTTTAGAAAACAAACACCTTCATTGACGAACCCTGTACTGTGTGAAATAATGTAGTTTGTTTTAGAAAAAAAAGAGTCTTCAGTGCAGCAAGATCAAACTTTGCTCGTTTGTGTAATCTAACTACATTTACAACTTAAGAGAGTCGATTCATTTCCAACACAGAAGGTTTAGAAAAGAAACATCTTGATTCTGCACAACCGTACTGTGTGATATAAGCTAGTTCTGTTCTCGGAATGAGTTGCGTTCTTGAAGAGTCTTCAGTGCAGCAAGATCAAACTTTGCTAGTTTGTGTAATCTAACAAGATATACAATTTAGTAGATTCTTCATTTCCAACGCAGTTTTCTTAGAAAACAAACACCTTCATTGCTGAAAACTGTACTGTGTGAAATAACCTAGATCTGTTCTCAAAAGAGTTGCTTTCTTACGAAGAAAAGCAAATCAAACCTTCATCTAACAAGATGAACAACTTAGTAAGCTCCACTAATGTACTTTGTTTTACTGTACTGTGGGAAATAAGCTAGTATTGTTCTCGGACTGAGTTGTTTTCTTAAGAAGAGTCTTCAGTGCAGCAAGAGCAATGTTTGCTAGTTTGTGTAATAAAACTAGATGTATAACTTAATAGATACCCTTCATTTCCAATGCAGAAGGTTTAGAAAAGAAACCTCTTGATTCCCCAAATCGTACTGTGTGAAATAAGCTTTTCTCAGAATGAGTTGCTTTCTTACGAAGAGTCTTAAGGGCAGCGAGATCAAACTTTGCTACTTTGTGTAATCTAACAAGATATAGAACTTAGTAGGTTAGCTTCATTTCTAAACTAGTTTGTTTAGAAAACAAAAACCTTGATTCCCCAAAACTTTACTGTGTGAAATAAGCTAGTTCTGTTCTCAGAATGAGTTGCTTTCTTATGAAGAGTCATCAGTGCAGCAAAATCAAACTTTGCTAGTTTGTGTAATCTAACTAGATGTACAGCTTAGTTCATGCATTTCATTTCTAATGTCGTTTGTTTAGAAAACAAACACCTTCATTGCTGAACACTGTACTGTGTGAAATAACATAGTTCTGTTCTTGGAATGAGTTTCTTTCTTACCAATAGTCTTAAGTGCAGCAAGATCAAACTTTGCTCGTTTATGTAATCTAACTAGATGTACAAGTTAATAGATTCGCTTCATTTCCAACGCAGGAGTTTTAGAAAAGAAACATCTTGATTTCCCAAAACCGTACTGTAATAAATAAGCTAGTATTGTTCTCGGAATGAATTACTTTCTTTCGAAGAGTCTTCAGTACAGCAAGATCAAACTTTGCTAGTTTGTGTAATCTAACAAGATATACAACTTAGTAGGTTAGCTTCATTTCTTAACTAGTTTGTTTAGAAAACAAAAACCTTCATTGCCCAAAACTGTACTGTGTGAAATAAGCTAGTTCTGTTGTCAGAATGAGTTGCTTTCTTACGAACGGTCATCAGTGCAGCAAAATCAAACTTTGCTACTTTCTGTAATCTAACTACACATACAACGTAGAAGATTCATTTCATTTCTAACATCATTTGTTTAGAAAACAAACACCTTCATTGACAAACACTGTACTCTGTGAAATAACGTAGTTGTGTTCTCGGAATGAGTTGCTTTCTTACAGAGTCTTCAGTGCAGCAAGATCAAACTTTGCCAGTTTGTGTAATCTTACAAGATGTAAAACTTGATAAGTTCATTTCTAAACTAGTTTGTTTAGAAAACAAATACCTTGATTCCCCAAAACTGTACTGTGTGAAATACGGTAGATCTGTTCTCGAAATGAGTTGCTTTCTAACGAAGACTCTTCAGTGCAGCAAGATCAAAGTTTGCTAGTTTGTGTAATCTAACAAGACATACAACTAAGTAGATTAACTTCATTTCCAACGCAGTTTGCTTAGAAAGCAAACACCTTCATTGCCAAACACTGTACTGTGTGAAATAACAGTACTACTGTTCTCGGAATGAGTTGCTTTCTTATGAAAAGTCTTCATTGCAGCAAGATCAAACTTTGCTAGTTCATGTAATCTAACTAGATGTACAACTTAATAGATTCGCTTCATTTCAAACGCAGAAAGTTTGGAAAAGAAACATCTTGATTCCCCAAAACGGTATTGTATGAAATAAGCTAGTTCTGTCCTCGGAATGACATGTTTTCGCAGGAAGAGTCTGCAGTGCAGCAAGATCAAACTTTGGTGGTTTGTGTAATCTGACAAGATATACAACTTAGTAGGTTAGCTTCATTTCTAAACTAGTTTTTTAGAAAACAAAAACCTTGACTCCCCAAAACTGTACTGTATGAAATAAGCTAGTTCTGTTTTCAGAATGAGTTACTCTCTTACCAAGAGTCATCAGTGCAACAAAATCAAAGTTTCTTAGTTTGTGTAGTCTAACTAGACGTACAACTTAGTAGATTCATTTCATTTCTAACGTAGTTTGTTTAGAAAACAAACACCTTCATTGCCTAACACTGTACTGTATGAAATGACGTAGTTCTGTTCTCGGAATGAGTTGCTTTCTTACAAACAGTCTTCAGTGCAGCAACATCAATTTTTGCCAGTTTGTGTAATCTAACAATATGTAAAACATGAAAAGTTAGCTTCATTTCTAAACTAGTTTGTTTAGAAAACAAACACCTTGATTCCCCAAAACTGTACTGTGTGAAATATGCTAGATCTGTTCTCGAAATGAGTTGCTTTCTTACGAAGAGTCTTCAGTGAAGCAAGATCAAACTTTGCTAGTTTGTGTAATCTAACAAGATATACAACTTGGTAGATTCACTTCATTTCCAACGCAGAAGGTTTAGAAAAGAAACATCTTGATTCCCCAAAACTGTACTGTCTGAAATAAGCTAGTTCTGTTCTCAGAATGAGTTGCTTTCTTACAAAGAATCTTCAGTGCAGCAAGATCAAACTTTGCTAGTTTGTGTAATCTAACAAGATTTACAACTTGGTAGATTCACTTCATTTCCAAGCAGTTTGCTTAGAAAGCAAACACCTTAATTCCCGAAAACTGTACTGTGTGAATTAAGGTAGTACTGTTCTCTGAATAAGTTGCTTTCTCACGAAGAGTCATCAGTGCAGCAAGATCACACTTTGTCAGTTTGTGTAATCTAACTAGATGTACAAATTAATAGATTTGCTTCATTACCAACGCAGAAGGTTTAGAAAAGAAACATCTTGATTCCCCAAAATTGTACTGTGTGAAATAAGCTAGTTCGGTTCTCGGAATGAGTTGCTTTCTTATGAAGAGGCTTCAGTGCAGCAAGATCAAACTTTGGCAGTTTGTGTAATCTAACAAGATATACATCTTTGTATGTTAGCTTCATTTCTATACTAGTTTGTTTAGAAAACAAAAACCTTGATTCCCCAAAACTGTACTGTGTGAAATAAGCTATTTCTGTTCTCAGAATGAGATGCTTTCTTACGAAGAGTCATCAGTGCAGCAAAATGAAACGTTGCTAGTTTGTGTAAACTAACAAGATGTACAACTTAGTAGATTCATTTCATTTCTAACGTAGTTTGTTTAGAAAACAAACACCTTCATTGCCGAACACTGCACTGTATGAAATAACGTAGCTCCGTTCTCGGAATGAGTTGCTTTCTTACAAAGAGTCTTCAGTGTAGCAAGGTCAAACTTTGCCAGTTTGTGTAATCTAACCAGATGTAAAACGTGAAAAGTTAGCTTCATTTCTAAACTAGTTTGTTTAGAAAACAAACACCTTGATTCCCCAAAACTGTACTGTGTGAAATACACTAGATCTATTCTCAAAATGAATTGCTTTCTTACGAAGAGTCGTCAGTGCAGCAAGATCAAACTTTGCTAGTTTGTGTAATGTAACTAGATATACAACTTAGCACGTTAGCTACAATTCTAAACTAGTTTGTTTAGAAAACAAACACCTTGATTCCCCAAAACTGTACTGTGTGAAATACACTAGATCTATTCTCAAAATGAATTGCTTTCTTACGAAGAGTCGTCAGTGCAGCAAGATCAAACTTTGCTAGTTTGTGTAATGTAACAAGATATACAACTTAGCACATTAGCTACAATTCTAAACTAGTTTGTTTAGAAAACAAACACCTTGATTCCCTAAAACTGTACTGTGTGAAATAATCTAGTTCTGTTCTTGGTATGAGTTGCTTTCTTACGAAGAGTCTTCAGTGCAGGAAGATCAAACATTGCTAGTTTGTGTAATCTAACAAGATATACAAGTAAGAAGATTCACCTCATTTCCAACGCAGTTGGTATAGAAATCAAACACCTTGATTCACAAAAACGTTACTGTGTGAAATAAGCTAGTTCTGTTGTCAGAATTATTTGCTTTCTTACGAAGAGTCTTCAGTACAGCAAGATCAATCGTTGCCAGTTTGTGTAATCTAACAAGATGTAAAACTTGATAAGTTAGCTTCATTTCTAAACTAGTTTGTTGAGAAAAGAAACACCTTGATTCCCCAAAACCGTACAGTGTGAAATATGCTAGATCTGTTCTCGAAATGAGTTCCTTTCTTACGAAGAGGCTTCAGTCCAGCAAGATCAAACTTTGCTAGTTTGAGAAATCTAACAATATATACAACTTAGTAGATTCACTTCATTTCCAACACAGTTTGCTTAGAAAAAAAAAACAGCTTCATTGCCGAAAACTGTACTGTGTGAAATAAGCTAGTACTGTTCTCGGAATGAGTTGCTTTCTTACGAAGAGCCTTCAATGCAGGAAGATCAAACTTTGCGAGTTTGTGTAATCTAAGAAGATATACAACTTAGTAGGTTAGCTTCATTTCTAAACTAGTTTGTTTAGAAAACAAAAACCTTGATTCCCCAAAACTGTACTGTGTGAAATAAGCTAGTTTTGTTCTAGAATGAGTTGCTTTCTTACGAAGGGTCATCAGTGCAGCAAAATCAAACTTTGCTAGTTTGCGTAATCTAACTAGATGTACAACTTAGTAGATTCATTTCATTTCTATTGTAGTTTGTTTAGAAAACAAACACCTTCTTTCCCGAACACTGTACTGTGTGAAATAACGTAGTTCTGTAATTGGAATGAGTTGCTTTCTTACAAAGAGTCTTCAGTGCAGCAAGATCAACCTTTGCCAGTTTGTGTAACCTAACAAAATGTAAAACGTGATAAGTTAGCTTCATTTATAAACTAGTTTGTTTAGAAAAAAACACCTTGAATCCCCAAAACTGTACTTTGTGAAATACGCTAGATGTATTCTCGAAATGAGTTGCTTTCCTACGAAGAGCCATCAGTGCAGCAAAATCAAACGTTGCTAGTTTGTGTAATCTAACTAGATGTACAACTTAGTAGATTCATTTCATTTCTAACGTAGTTTGTTTAGAAAACAAACACCTTCATTGCCGAACACTATACTGTGTGAAATTACGTGGTTCTGTTCTCAAAATGAGTTGCTTTCTTACAGAGTCTTCAGTGCAGCAAGATCAAACTTTGCCAGTTTGTGTAATCTTACAAGATGTAAAACTTGATAAGTTAGCTTCATTTCTAAACTAGTTTGTTTAGAAAACAAAAACCTTAATTCCCCAAAATTGTACTCTGTGAAATACGCTAGATCTCTTCTCGAAATGAGTTGCTTTCTTACCAAGTCTCCAGTGCAGCAAGATCAAACTTTGCTAGTTTGTGTAATCTAACAAGATATACAACTTAGTACATTCACTACATTTCCATCATCGTTTGCTTAGAAAACAAACACCTTCATTGCCGAACACTGTACTGTGTGAAATAACGTAGTTTTGTTTTCAGAATGAGTTGCGTTCTTACAAAAAGTGCTCAGTGCAGGAAGATCAAACTGTCAGCTTGTGTATTCTAACAAGATGTAAAACTTGGTAAGTTGGCTTCATTTCTACACCAGTTTGTTTAGAAAACAAACACCTTGTTCCCCTAAAACTGTACTGTGTGAAATACGCTAGATCTATTCTCCAAATGAGTTGCTTTCTTACGAAGAGTCTTCAATGCAGCAAGATCAAACTTTGCTAGTTTGTGTAATCTAACAAGATATACAAATTAGTAGGTTAGCTTCATTTCTAAACTAGTTTGTTTAGAAAACAAAAACCTTGATTCCCCAAAACTATACTGTGTGAAATAAGCTAGTTCTGTTCTCAGAATGAGTTGCTCTCTTACGAAGAGTCATCAGTGCAGCAAAATCAAACTTTGCTAGTTTGTGTAATCTAACTAGATGTACAATTTAGTAGATTCATTTCATTTGTAACGTAATTTGTTTAGAAAACAAACACCTTCATTGCCGAATACTGTACTGTGTGAAACAACGTAGTTCTGTTCTCGGAATGAGGTGCTTTCTTACAAAGAGTCTTCAGTGCAACAAGATCAAACTTTGCCGGTTTGTGTCATCTAATAAGATGTAAAACTTGACAAGGTAGCTTCATATCTAAACTAGTTTGTTAAAAAAACAAACACCTTGATTCCCCAAATCTATACTGTGTAAAATACCCTAGATCTGTTCTCGAAATTAGTTGCTTTGTTACGAAGAGTCTTCAGTGTAGCAAGATCAACCTTTGCTAGTTTATGTAATCTAACTAGATGTACAACTTAATAGATTCGCTTCATTTCCAACGGTGGAGGTTTAGAAAAGAAACATCTTGATTCCCCAAATGCGTACTGTGTGAAATAAGCTAGTTCGGTTCTCGGAATGAGTTGCTTGCTTATGAAGAGTCTTCAGTGCAGCAAGATCAAACTTTGCTAGTATGTGTAATCTGACAAGATATACAACTTAGTAGGTTAGATTCGTTTCTAAACTAGTTTATTTAGAAAACAAAAACCTTGATTACCCGAAACTGTACTTTGTGAAATAAGCTAGTTCTGTTCTCAGAATGAGTTGCTTTCTTATGAAGAGTCATCAGTGCAGCAAAATCAAACTTTGCTAGTTTGTATAATCTAACTAGATGTACAACTTAGTAGATTCATTTCATTTCTAAAGTAGTTTGTTTAGAAAACAAACACCTTCATTGCGGACACTTTACTGTGTGAAATAACGTAGTTCTCTTCTCGGAATGAGTTGCTTTCTTACAAAGAGTCTTCATTGCAGCAAGATCAAACTTTGCCAGTTTGTGAAATCTAACAAGATGTAAAACTTGATAAGTTAGCTTCATTTCTAAACTAGTTTGTTTAGAAAACAAACACCTTGTTTTCCCAAAACTATACTGTTTGAAATACGCTAGATCTGTTCTCGAAATGAGTTGCTTTCTTACGAAGAGTCTTCAGTGCAGCAAGAGCAGACTTTGCTAGTTTGTGTAATCTAATTAGATGTACAACTTAGCAGATTCATTTCATTTCTAACGTAGTTTGTTTATAAAACAAACACCTTCATTGCCGAACACTGTAGGGTGTGAAATAATGTAGTTCTGTTCTTGGAATGAGTTACTGTCTTACAAAGAGTCTTCAGTGCTGCAAGATTAAACTTTGGCAGTTTGTGTAATCTAATAAGAAATAAAACTGATAAGTTACCTTCATTTCCAAAGTAGTTTGTTTAGAAAACAAACACCTTGATTCCCCAAAACTGTACTGTGAGAAATAAGCTAGTTCTGTTCTCAGAATGAGTTGCACTCTAACGAAGAGTCATCAGTGCAGCAAAATCAAACTTTGCTAGTTTGTGTAATCTTACAAGATATACAACATAGTTGATTCACTTCATTTCCAACGCAGTTTGCTTAGATAACAAACACCTTCATTGCCGAAAACTGTACTGTGTGAAATAAGCTAGTACTGTTCTCGGAATGAATTGCTTTCTTATGAAGAGTCTTCAGTGCAGCAAGATTAAACTTTGCTAGTTTGTGTAATCTAACTAGATGTACAATTTAATAGATACGCTTCATTTCCTACGCAGAAGGTTTAGAAAAGAAACATCTTGATTCCCCAAAACCGTGCTGTGTGAAATAAGCTGTTCTCGGAATGAGTTGCTTTCTTTCGAAGAGTCTTCAGTGCAGCACGATCAAACTTTGCTAGTTTGTGTAATCTAACAAGATATACAACTTAGTAGGTTAGCTTCTTTTTTTTTGGGGGTTTTGAGGTAGGGTCTCACTCTGGTCCAGGTTGACCTGGAATTAACTATGTTGTCTCAGGGTGGCCTCGAACTCTCGGCGATCCTCCTACCTCTGCCTCCCGAGTGCTGGGATTAAAGGTGTGCGCCACCACGCCCGGCTGGTTAGCTTCATTTTTAAACTAGTTTGTTTAGGAAACAAAAACCTTGAATCCCCAAAACTGTACCGGGTGAAATAAGCTAGTTCTGTTCTAAGAATGAGTTGCTCTTACGAAGAGTCATCAGTGCAGCAAGATCAAACTTTGCTAGTTTGTGTAATCTAACAAGATATACAACTTAGTAGATTCACTTCATTTCCAACGCAGTTTGCTTAGAAAACATACACCTTCATTGGTGAAAACTGTACAGTATGAAATAAGCTAGTACTGTTCTCGGAATGAGTTGCTTTCTTTCGAAGAGACTTCAGTGCAGCAAGATCAAACTTTGCTAGTTTGTGTAATCTAACTAGATGTACAACTTAATAGATTCGCTTCATTTCCAATGCAGAAGGTTTGGAAAAGAAACATCTTGTTTCCCCAAAACCGTACTGTGTGAAATAAGCTGTTCTAGGAATGAGTTGCTTTCTTACGAAGAGTCTTCAGTGCAGCAAGATCAGACTTTGCTAGTTTGTGTAATCTAACAAGATATACAACTTAGTAGATTAGCTTCATTTCTAAACTAGTTTGTTTAGAAAACAAAAACCTTGATTCCCCAAAACTGTACTGTGTGAAATAAGCTAGTTCTGTTCTCAGAATGAGTTGCTCTCTTACGAAGATTCATCAGTGCAGCAAAATCAAACTTTGCTAGTTTGTGTAATCTAACTAGATGTAAAACTTCGTAGATTCATCTCATTTCTAAAGTAGTTTGTTTAGAAAATAAACACCTTCGTTGCCAAACATTGTACTGTGTGAAATAATGTACTTCTTTTCTCGGAATGAGTTGCTTTCTTACACAGAGTCTTCAGTTCAGCAAGATCAAACTTTCCAGTTTGTGTAATCTCACAATATGTAAACCTTGATAACTTAGCTACATTTCTAAACTAGTTTGTTTAGAAAACAAACACCTTGATTCCCCAAAACTGTACTGTGTGAAATACGCTAGATCTGTTCTCGAAATGAGTTGCTTTCTTATGAACAGTCTTCAGTGCAGCAAGATCAACCTTTGCTAGTTTGTGTAATCTAACAAGATATACAACATAGTAGATTCACTTCATTTCCAACGAAGTTTGCTTAGAAAACAAACACCTTCATTGCCGAAAATTGTACTGTGTGAAATAAGCTAGTACTGTTCTCAGAATGAGTTGCTTTCTTACGAAGAGTCTTCAGTGCAGCAAGATCAAACTTTGTTAGTTTGTGTAATCTAACTCGATGTACAACTTAATAGATTCGCTTCATTTCCCACACAAAGTTTTAGAAAATAAACGTCTTCATTGCCCAAAAACGTACTGTGTGAAATAAGCTAGTTCTGTTTTCAGAATGAGTTGCTTTCTTACGAAGAGTCTTCAGTGCAGCAAGATCAAACTTTGCTAGTTTGTGTAATCTAACAAGACATACACCCTAGTAGTTTCACTTCATTTCCAACGCAGTTTGCTTAGAAAGCAAACATCTTCAGTGCCGAAAACTGTATTGTGTGAAATAAGCTAGTACTTGTCTCAGAATGAGTTGCTTTCTTAAGAAAAGTTCTGAGCAGCACGATCAAACTTTGCTAGTTTGTGTAATCTAACTAGATGTACAACTTAATAGATTCACTTCATTTCCAATGCAGAAGGTTTAAAAAAGAAATATATTGCTTCCCTTAAAACGTACTGTGTGAAATAAGCTAGGTCTGTTCGCGGAATGAGTTGCTTTCTAACGAAGAGTCTTCAGTGCAGCAAGATCAAACTTTGCTAGTTTGTGAATCTAACAAGGTATACAACTTAGTAGATTCACATCATTTCCAACGCAGTTTGCTTAGAAAACAAACACCTTCATTGCCAAATACTGTACTGTGTGAAATAACCTAGTACTGTTCTCGGAATGAGTTGCTTTCTTACGAAGAGTCTTCTGTGCAACAAGATGAAACTTTGCTAGTTTGTGCAATCTAACAAGACATACAACTTAGTAGGTTAGCTTCATTTGTAAACCAGTTTGTTTAGAAAACAAAAACCTTGTCTCCCCTAAACTGTACTCTGTGAAATAAGCTAGTTCTGTTCTCAGAATGAGTTGCTTTCCTACGAAGAGTCATCAGTGCAGCAAAATCAAACTTCACTAGTTTGTGTAATCTAACTAGATGTACAACCTAGTAGATTCATCTCATTTCTAACGTAGTTTGTTTAGAAAACAAACACCTTCAGTGCCGAACACTGTACTGTGTGAAATAAGGTAGTTCTGTTCTCGGAATGAGTGGCTTTCTTACAAAGAGTCTTCATTGCAGCAAGATCAAACTTTGCCAGTTTGTGTCATATAAGAACATGTAAAACTTGATAAGTTAGCTTCATTTCTAAACTACTTTATTTAGAAAACAAACACCTTGATTCCCCAAAACTGTACTGTGTGAAATACGCTAGATCTGTTCTCGAAATGAGTTGCTTTCTTACGAATGGTCTTCAGTGCGGCAAGATCAAACTTTGTTAGTTTGTATAATCTAACAAGATGTACAACTTAGTAAATTCACTTCATTTCCAACGAACTTTGCTTACAAAACAAACACCTTCAGTGCCGAAGACTGTACTGTATGAAATAAGCTAGTACTGTTCTCGGAATGAGTTGCTTTCTTATGAAGAGTCTTCAGAGCAGCAAGATAAAACCTTGCTAGTTTGTGTAATCTATCTAGATGTACAACTTAATAGATTTGCTTCATTTCCAACGCAGAAGGTTTAGAAAAGAAACATCTTGATTCCCCAAAACGATAATGTGTGAAATAAGCTAGTTCTGTTCTCGGAATGAATTGCTTTCTTATGAAGAGTCTTCAGTGCAGCAAGATCAAACTTTGCTAGTTTCTGTAATGCAACATGATATACAACTTAGTAGGTTAGCTTCATTTCTACTTTGTTCAGAAAACAAAAACCTTGATTCCCCAAAACAGTACTGTGTGAATTAAGCTAGTTCTGTTCTCAGAATGAGTTGCTTTCTTACGAAGAGTCATCAGTGCAGCAAAATCAAACTTTGCTATTTCGTGTAATCTAACTAGATGTACAACTTAGTAGATTCATTTCATTTCCAACGTAGTTGGTTTAGAAAACAAACACCTTCATTGCTGATCACTGTACTGTGTGAAATAACGTAGTTCTATTCTCTGAATGAGTTGCTTTCTAAGGAAGAGTCTTCAGTGCAGCAAGATCAAACTTTTGCTAGTTTGTGTAATCTAACAAGATGTAAAACTTGATAAGTTAGCTTCATTTCTAAACTAGTTTGTTTAGAAAACAAACACCTTGATTCCCCAAAACTGTACTGTGTGAAATAAGCTAGTTTTGTTCTTAAAATGAGTTGCTCTCTTACGAAGAGTCATCAGTGCAGCAAAATCAAACTTTGCTAGTTTGTGTAATCTAACTAGATGTACATCTTAGTAGATTCATCTCATTTGTTACGTAGTTTATTTAGAAAACAAACACCTTCATTGCCAAAACCGGTACTGTGTGAAATAAGCTAGTTCTGTTCTCGGAATGAGTTGCTTTCTTTCGAAGAGTCTTCAGTGCAGCAAGCTCAAACTTTGCTAGTTTGTGTAATCTAACTAGATGTACAACTTAGTAGATTCGCTTCATTTCCAACGCAGAAGTTTGAGGAAAGAAACATCTAGATGACCCAAAACCGTACTGTGTGAAATAAGCTAGTTCAGTTCTTGTAATGAGTTGCTTTCTCACGAAGAGTCTTCAGTACAGCTAGATCAAACTTTGCTAGTTTGTGTAATCTAATAAGATATACAGCTTAGTAGGTTAGCTTCATTTCTAAACTAGTTTGTTTAGAAAACAAACACTTTGATTCCCCAAAACTGTACGGTGTTTAATACGCTAGATCTGTTCTCGAAATGAGTTGCTTTCTTACGAAGAGTCTTCAGTGCAGCAAGATCAAACTTTGCTAGTTTGTGTAATCTAACAAGATATACAACTAAGAAGATACACTTCATTTCCAACGCAGTTGGTTTAGAAAACAAACACCTTGATTTCCCAAAACTGTACTGTGTAAAATAAGCTAGTTCTGTTCTCGGAATGAGTTGCTTTCTTACGAAGATTCTTCAGTGCAGCAAGATCAAACTTTCCTAGTTTTTGTAATCTAACAAGATATACAACTTAGTAGGTTAGCTTCATTTCTAAATTAGTTTGTTTAGAATACTAACACTTTGTTTCCCCAAAAATGTACTTGTGTAATAAGCTAGTCCTGTTCTCAGAACGAGTTGCTTTCTTAGGAAGAGTCATCAGTGCAGCAAAATTAATCTTTGCAAGTTTGTGTAATCTAACTAGATGTACAACTTCATAGATTTATTTCATTTCTAACGTACTTTGCTTAGAAAATAAACACCTTCATTGCCGAAAACTGTACTATGAGAAATAGCTAGTACTGTACTCGGAATGAGTTGCTTTCTTACGAAGAGCCTTCAATGAAGGAATGTCAAACTTTGCTAGTTTGTGTAATCTAACTAGATGTATAACTTAGTAAATTCGCTTCATTTCCAACGCAGAAGGTTTAGAAAAGAAACATCTTGATAATCCAAAAGCGTACTGTGTTAAATAAGCTAGTTCTGTTCTCGGAACGAGTTGCTTTGTTAACAAGAGTCTTAAGTGCAGCAAGGTCAAACTTTGCTATTTTGTGTAATCTAACAGGAGATACAACTTAGTAGGTTAGTTTCATTTCTAAACTAGTTTGTTTAAAAAACAAAATGCTTGATTCCCAAACACTGTACTGTGTGAAATAAGCTAGGTCTGTTCTCGGAATGAGTTGCTTTCTTACGAAGAGTCTTCAGTGCGGGAAGATCATACTTTGCTAGTTTGTGTAATCTAACAAGATATACAACTTAGTAGATTCATTTCATTTCCAACGCAGTTTGTTTAGGAAAAAAACACCTTCATTGCCGAACACTGTACTGTGTGCAATAAGCTAGTTCTGTTCTCAGAATTAGTTGCTTTCTTAAAAAGAGTCTTCATTGCAGCAAGATCAAACTTTGCTAGTCTGTGTAATCTAATTTGATGTACAACTTAATAGGTTCGCTTCATTTGCAAGGCAGAGGGTTTACAAAAGAAACATCTTGATTCCCCAAAACCATACTGTTTGAAATAAGCTAGTTCGGTTCTCGGAATGAGTTGCTTTCTTACCAAGAGTCTTCAGTGCAGCAAGATCAAATTTTGCTAGTTTGTTTAATCTAACAAGATATACAACTTAGTAGGTTAGCTTCATTTCTTAAGTAGTTTGTTTAGAAAACAAAAACCTTGATTCCCCAAAACTGTACTGTGTGAAATAAGCTAGTTCTGTTCTCAGAATGAGTTGCATTCTTACGAAGAGTCATCAGTGCAGCAAGATCAAACTTTGCTACTTTGTGTAATCTAACTAGATGTACAACTTAGTAGATTCATGTAATTTCTAACATAGTTTGTTTAGAAAACAAACACATTCATTGCTGAACACTGTACTGTGTGAAATACCATAGTTCTGTTCTCGGAATGATTTGCTTTCTTACAAAGAGTCTTCAGTGCAGGAAGATCAAACCTTGCCAGTTTGTGTAATCTAACAAGATGTAAAACTTGATAAGTTATCTTCATTTCTAAACTAGTTTGTTTATAAAACAAACACCTTGACTCCCCAAAACTGTACTGTGTGAAATACGCTAGATCTGTTCTCGAAATGAGTTTCTTTCTTATGAAGAGTCTTCAGTGCAGCAAGATCAAACTTTTCCAGTTTTTGTAATCTAACCCGATATACAACTTAGTAGATTCACTTCATTTCCAACACAGTTTGCTTAGAAAACAAACACCTTCATTGCCAAAAACTGTACTGTCTGAAATAAGCTAGTACTGTTCTCGGAATGAGTTGCTTTCTTACGAAGAGTCTTCAGTGCAGCAAGATCAAAGTTTGCTAGTTTGTGTAATCTAACTAGATGTACAACTTAATAGTTTCGCCTCATTTCCAAAGCAGAAGGTTTAGAAAAGAAACATCTTGATTCCCCAATACTGTACTGTGTGAAATAAGCTAGTTCTGTTCTCAGAATGAGTTGTTTCTTACGAAGAATCTTCAGTGCAGCAAGATCAAACTTTTCTAGTTTGAGTAGTCTAACAAGATATAAACCTTAGTAGGTTAGCTTTATTTCTAAACTTGATTGTTTAGAAAACAAAAACCTTGTTTCCCAAAAACAGTACTGTGTGAAATAAGCTAGGTCTGTTCTAAGAATGAGTTGCTCAATTACGAAGAGTCATCAGTGCAGCAAAATCAAAGTTTTCTAGCTTGTGTATTGTAAGTAGATGTAAAACTTAGTAGATTCATCTCATTTCTAACGTAGTTTGTTTAGAAAACAAACACCTTCATTGCCGAACACTGTACTGTGTGAAATAACGTAGTTCTTTTCTCAGAATGAGTTGCTTTCTTACAAAGAGTCTTCAGTGCAGCAAGATCAAACATTGCTAGTTTGTCTAATCTAACAAGATATAGAACTTAGTAGATTCACTTCACTTCCAACGCAGTTTGCTTAGAAAAAAAACACGTTCTTTGCCGAAAACTCTATTGTGTGAAATAAGCTACTAATGTTCTCGGAATAATTTGCTTTCTTACGAAGAGTCTTCAGTGCAGCAAGATCAAACTGCCAGTTTGTGTAATCTAACAAGATGTAAAACTTGATAAGTTAGCTTCATTTCTAAACTAGTTTGTTTAGAAAACAAACACCTTGATTCCCCAAAACTGTAGTGTGTGAAATACGGTAGATCTGTTCTCAAAATGAGTTGTTTTGTTAAGAAGAGTCTTCAGTGCAGCAAGATCAAACTTTGGTAGTTTGTCTAATCTAACAAGATATACAACTTAGTAGATTCACTTCATTTCCAACACAGTTTGCTTAGAAAACAAACACCTTCTTTGCCGAAAACTGTATTGTGTGAAATAAGCTAGTACTGTTCTCGGAATGAGTTGCTTTCGAACGAAGAGTCTTCAGTGCAGCAAGATCAAACTTTGCTAGTTTCTGTAATCTAACTAGATCTACAACCTAATAGATTCGCTTCATTTCCAATGGAGGAGATTTAGAAAAGAAACATCTTGATTCCCCAAAACCGTACTGTGTGAAATAAGCTAGTTCTGTCGGAATGAGTTGCTTTCTTACGAAGCGTCTTCAGTGCAGCAAGATCAAACTTTCCTAGGTTGTGTAATCTAACTAGATTTATAACTTAGTAGATTCATTTCATTTCTATCTTAGTTTGTTTAGAAAACAAACACCTTCCTTGGCGAACACTGTACTGTGTGAAATAACGTAGTTCTCTTCTCAGAATGAGTTGCTTTCTTAAGAGGAGTCATCAGTTCAGCAAAATTAAATTTCCTAGTTTGTGTAATCTAACTAGATGTACAACTTAGTAGATTCATTTCATTTCTAACGTGAGTTGTTTAGAAAACAAACACCTTCATTGCCGAACATGGTTCTGTGTGAAATAACGTAGTTCTGTTCTCGGAATGAGTTGCTTTCTTACACAGAGTCATCAGTGCAGCAAGATCAAACTTTGCCAGTTTGTGTGATCTGAATAGATGTACAAGTTAGTAGATTCATTTCATTTCTAACGTAGTTAGTTTAGAAAACAAACACCATCTTTGCCTAAAACTGTACTGTGTGAAATAAGCTAGTACTGTTCTCCGAAGGAGTTCCTTTCTTATGAAGAGTCTTTAGTGCAGCAAAATCAAACCTTGCTAGTTTGTGTAATCTAACTAGATTTACAACTTAATATATTCGCTTCATTTCCAATGCAGAAGGTTTAGAAAAGAAACATCTTGATTCCCCAAAACCGTACTGTGTGAAATAAGCTAGTTCGGTTCTCGGAAAGAGTTGCTTTCTTACGAACAGTCTTCAGTGTAGCAAGATCAAACTTTGCTAGTTTGTCTAATCTAACAATATATACAACTTAGTAGTTTAGCTTCATTTCTAAACTAGTTTGTTTAGAAAACAAAAACCTTGATTCCCCAAAACTGCACTGTGTGAAATAAGCTAGTTCTGTTCTCAGAATTAGTTGCTTTCTTACTAACAGTCATCAGTGAAGCAAAATCAAACTTTGCAGGTTTGTGTAATCTAAATAGATGTACAACTTAGTAAATTCATTTCATTTCTAACGTATTTTGTTTAGAAAACAAACACCTTCATTGCCAAACACTGTACTGTGTGAAATAACTTAGTTCTCTTCTTGGAATGAGTTGCTTTCTTACAAAGAGTCTTCAGTGCAGCAAGATCAAACTTTGCCAGTTTGTGTAATCTAACAAGATGTAAAACTTGATAAGTTAGCTTCATTACTAAACTAGTTTGTTTAGAAAAGAAACACCTTGATTCCCGAAAACTGTACTCTGTGAAATACGCTAGATCTGTTCTCGAAATGAGTTGCTTTCTTACGAAGATTCCTCAGTGCAGCAAGATCAAACTTTGCTAGTTTGCGTATGCTAACAAGATATACAGATTAGTAGATTCACTTCCTTTCTAACGCAGGTTGCTTAGAAAACAAACACCTTCATTGCCGAAAACTGTACTGTGTGAAATAAGCTAGTACTGTTCTCAGAATGAGTTGCTTTCTTACGAAGAGTCTTCAGTGCAGCAAGATCAAACTTTCCTAGTTTGTGTAATCTAACTAGATGTACAACTTAATAGATTCGCTTCTTTTCCAACACAGAAGGCTTAGAAAAGAAACATCTTGATTCCCCAAAACCGTACTGTGTGAAATAAGCTACTTCTGTTCTCGGAATGAATTGCTTTCTTACGAAGAGTCTTCAGTGCAGCAAGATTAAGCTTTGGCAGTTTGTGTAATCTAACTAGATGTACAACTTAGTACATTCATTTCATTTCCAATGTAGTATGTTTAGAAAACAAACACCTTCATTGCCGAACCCTGTACTGTGTGAAATAACGTAGTTCTGTTTTCGGAATGAGTTGCTAACTAGATGTACAACTTAGTAGATTCATTTCATTTCTAACGTACTTTGTTTAGAAAACCAACACCTTCCTTGCCCAACACTGTACTGTGTGAAATAACATAGTTCTGTTCTCGGAATGAGTTGCTTTCTTACAAAGATTCTTCAGTGCAGCAAGATCAAACTTTGCCAGTTTGTGTAATCTAACAAGCTGTAAAACTTGATAAGTTAGCCTCATTTCTAAACTAGTTTGTTTAGAAAACAAACACCTTGATTCCCCAAAACTGTACTGTGTGAAATAAGCTAGATCTGTTCTCGAAATGAGTTGCTTTCTTACGAAGAGTCCTCAGTGAAGCAAGATCAAACTTTGCTATTTTATGTAATCTAACAAGATATACAACTTAGTAGCTTCACTTCATTTCCAACGCAGTTTGCTTAGAAAACATATACCTTCATTGCCGAAAACTGTACTGTGTGAAATAAGCTAGTACTGTTCTCGGAATGAGTTGGTTCCTTACGAAGAGTCTTCGGTGCAGCAAGATCAAACTTTGCTAGATTGTGTAATCTAACAAGATATTCAACTTAGTAGATTCACTTCATTTCCAATGCAGTTTGCTTAGAATGCAAACACCTTCAATGCCGAAAACTGTACTGTGTGAAATACGCTACAACTGTTCTCGAAATGAGTTGCTTTCTTACAAAGAGTCTTCAGTGCAGCAAGATCAAACTTTGCTAGTTTGTGTAATCTAACAAGATGTAAAACCTGGTAAGTTAGCATCATTTCTAAAGTAGTTAGTTTAGAACACAGACACCTTGATTCATCAAAACTGTACTGTGTGAAATAAGCTAGTTCTACTTCGTATATTCATTTCATTTGTAATATACTTAGTTTAGAAAACCAAACCCTTCATTGCCAAACACTGTACTGCGTGAAATAAGCTAGTTCTGTTCTCAGGATGAGTTGCTTTCTTACGAAGATTCTTCAGTGCAGCAAGACCAAACTTTGCTAGTTTGTGTAATCTAACAAAATGTACAAATTAGTCAGTTAGCTTCATTTGTAATGAAATTTGTTTAGAAAACAAACACCTTGATTCCTCAACACTTTACTGTGTGAAAGAAGCTAGTTCTGTTCTCGGAATGAGTTGCTTTCTTATGAAGAGTCTTCAGTGCAGCAAGATCAAACTTTGCTATTTTGTGTAATATAACAAGATGTACAACTTAGTCAGTTAGCTTCATTTGTAATGTAGTTTGTTTAGAAAACAAGCACCTTGATTCCTCAACCCTTTACTGTGTGAAAGAAGCTAATTGTGTTCTCGGAATGAGTTGCTGTCTTACGAAGAGTCTTCAGTGCAGCAAGATCGAACTTTGCTAGTTTGTGTAATCTATCAAGATATAAAACTTGGTAAGTTAGCTTCATTTCTAAGCTAGTTTGTTTAGAAAAAAAACACCTTGATTCACCAAAACCGTACTGTGGCAAAGAAGCTAGTTCTGTTCTCGGAATTAGTGGTTTTCTTACGAAGAGACTTCATTGAAGCAAGATGAAACTTTCTTAGTTTGTGTAATCTCACAAGATGTACAACTTAGTAGGGTACCTTCATTTATAACGTAGTTTGTTTAGAAAACAAACCCCTTCATTGCCAAACTCTGTACTGTCTGAAATAAGCTAGTTCTATTCTCGGAATGAGTTGTTTTCTTACGAAGAGTCTTCAATGCAGCAAGATCAAACTTTCCTAGTTTGTGTAATCTAACAAGATGTACAAATTTATAGATTCATTTCATTTCTAACGTAGTTTGTTTAGAAAACAAACACCTTCATTCCCGAACTCTGTACTGTGTGAAATAAGCTAGTTCTGTTCTCGCAATGAGTTGTTTACTTACGAAGAGTCTTCTAGTGCAGCAAGATCAAACTTTGCTAGTTTGTGTAATCTAACAAGATATATAACATGGTAATTTAGCTTCATTTCCAAATAGTTTTTTAGAAAACAAACACCTTGAGCTTCCGGTCAAGATGGCAGCTACCTAACCTCTCCTCACTTCACGGGGAAGCAAACAGAAGAATACTTAAGGTTAAAGGGACCTTTTTAAAGGGGTTGCTGGCTCCCGCATGCTTCCAGAGGGCAGGGGTGGATTTGCAATATAAGGAAACCACTGATTCCCAAGCTCTTGGCAGGCGCCACTTCCTGAAGGTCCCGCTGGACCTGCCTGAGGCCCCTGGCAAGCCAGAAACAGAGCACTGTTGCAGCCAGGTCCCCAGGTCTGTGGATCCACCAAGAGTGCTAGATCCGTCCCACTTCCCCGGCCAGAACCCTGGGAGTGCCAATACAGTTAGGTGCCTGGGTCCACAGAGTGAGACAGATTTGTCCCACCTCCTGACCCCAGCCAGAGCCCCAGGGAGCAGCAATACAGTTAGGTGCTTGGGTCCACAGAGTGAGACAGATTTGTCCCATTTCCTGATCCTGGCCAGAGCCCCTGGGCACGCCAATACAGTTAGGTGCATGGGTCCACAGAGTGAGACAGATTCCTCCCTCTTCCTGATCCTGGCCAGAGCCGCTAGGCACAGCAATACAGTTAGGTGCTTGGGTCCACAGAGTGAGACAGATTAGTCCCACTTCCTGCTCCCGGCCAGAGCCCCTGGGCGCATCAATACAGTTAGGTGACTGGGTCCTCAGAGTGAGACAGATTCGTCCCACTTCCTGCTCCTGGCCAGAGCCCCTGGGTGCGCCAATACACTTAGGTGCCAGGGTCCTCACAGTGAGATGGATTCGTCCCACCTCCTGCTCCCCAGCCAGAGCCCCTGGGGGCAGCAATACAGTTAGTTGCCTGGGGCTGTGGTCTTGCACAGTGGCACAGTGAGACAGCTTCATCCCACTTCCTGCTTCCGGCCAGAGCACCTGGGCACGCCAAGACAGTTAGGTGCCTGGGTCCGCACATTGAGACGGATTCATCCCACTTCCTGCTCCCCAGCCACAGCCCCTGGGCGCAGCAATACAGTTAGGTGCCTGGGTCCTCACAGTGAGACAGATTCGTCCTAATTCCTGCTCCCAGCCAGAGCTCCCAGGTGTGGCAATACAGTTAGGTGTCTGGGGCTTTGGATCCAACGAGTGAGAGAGATTCATCCCACGTCCTGCTCCAGGGCCAAAGCCCCTGAGTGAGCCATTGCAGCCAGGTGCTTGGGTCTGTGGATGTGCTGACCAAGACATATTTGTCCCACTCCTGGCTCCCTGGCCAGAGCCCCGGTGCACCATCGCAGGCAGGTGCCCTGGGCTTGTGGAGCCATATCACCTGCCTGGAACCTGTGCAGCCACACCGCAGGTCAAGTCCCACCCATTCCCTGTGACATCACAAGATAGATCCCACTGAGCCAGTGTCTCTGAACTGGTGTGATGTGCAGATCACAGTGAAAAGGGAAGAGCATGAAAAACCAGATACAAGTAAATCAAGCTACACTATCCAGTCCTACAATGGATGTCTCGAAGCAAATCACAGAAGAGGCATTAGAATCAGAACCCCAAAATGAAGAGACAAGCTATGCAACCCTGGCCAAGCAAATAGCACAACTCTCAGAAAGTCAACAAAGAGCCAATAATTGTATGAATGTTATCCTTGCTAGATTAGACCTAATAGAAAAGAACCAGGAAGGATTCCAAAAACAGTTAAATCAGCTGAAGGAGAGTGAAAAAAAAGAAGTCCTCAATAGCCAGATGTCTAAGTTCAATGAAGACATAAAAAAATGCAAGGATGAACTCCAGGAAACATTAAGAAGGTCAGAAAATGACGTGAAAAGGGAACTAGACACAGGGATGGAAACTATACATTAAAAAAAAGTAGAAAATATGAACCAAATTGAACAAACCCAAAACTTTATAGAAGCTCTTAAGAATAGAGTCAGCCAAGTAGAGGATAGAAACTCAGAACTGGAAGACAAAACAGAAGAAACAGTTCATGAGTCCAGAAACTTCAACAAGTTCAAAAATTATTGTGAACAGAACATGAGGGAAATGTGGGATACCCTGAAGGGTCCAAACATTAGGATTATGGGCATACCAGAGGGGGAAGAAACACGGTGTAAAGGAATGGAAAGCTTATTCAACACAATAATAGAAGAAAACTTTCCCACTCTCTCAAGAGAAAATCCCATCAAGCTATAAGAAGCTACAAGAACTCCAAACAGACTGGACCAAAGGAGAAATTCTCCGAGACACATTATCTTTAAGACTCTAAACATCAAGCACAAAGAGAAAATCCTAAAAGCAGCCAGGGAAAAACAACACATTACATATAAAGGGAACACCATTAGAATTACCTCAGAATTCTCAATGGAAACCCTAAAAGCCAGAAGGGCCTGGAATGGAAGAATGAAAACTCTAAGAACCCATGGTTTCCAGCCACAACTACTCTATCCAGCAAAAGTATCCCTCATAATAGATGGTGAAAGAAAAACATTCCATGATAAAACTCATCTCTACAAATATAGGAACACAAAGCCAGACCTACAGAAAGTACTTCAGGAAATTCTTCACACAGAAGAAACAAAAAACCAATCTCAAGAGCCCTCAAGAAGCAGTCCACATTAACCCCTTACCCCTCCAAAACAAACAAACAAACAAACAAAAACACAAAGACCACAACCCACTACAATATGGCTGGTATTAAATCAAACCTCAAACTAATATCTCTGAACATAAATGGCCTCAATTCACCCATCAAAAGACATAAGCTAACAGGGTGGATCAGAAAACTGGACCCCTCAATCTGCTGTCTTCAAGAAACCCACCTCACCAGTAAAGACAGACAACTCCTTAGCGTGAAAGGGTGGAAAATGATATTCCAAGCAATCACAAACACGAAAAAAGCAGGCGTAGCTATACTTATATCAGATAAAATAGACTTCAAACCAAAATTAACCAAACAAGACAAAGAAGGCCACTTCTTACATATTAAGGGAACAATCCAACAAGAGGACATCACAATCATCAATATTTACGCACCAAACACAGGTGCACCACAATTCATAAAGCAAAATCTACTTGGCAACAAAACAGAAATAAACACCAACACCATCATAGTCGGGGACTTCAATACTCCACTATCAACAATGGATAGATCATCCAAACAGAAAATTAATAGAGAAGTAAGAGAGCTCAACAACACCATAGAGCAACTAGACCTAACAGACGTATATAGAACATTCCACCCAAAATCTACAGATTAGACATTCTTCTCAGCAGCACATGGAACCTTCTCTAAAATAGATCATGTACTGGGCCACAAAGCCTGCCTCCATACTTTCAAGAAAATTGATGTAATTTCCTGCATGATACCAGACCACAATGCTGTAATGCTAGAAATTAACAACAAAAAGTACACCAGGAATCCCTCTACCTCCTGGAAATTGAACAACACACTTTGAAACAACAAATGGGTTGTGGATGAAATAAAGAATGAAATTGCAAAATATCTAGAACTCAAGGACAATGAGAACACATCATACCAAAACTTGTGGGACACAATGAAGGCAATCCTTAGGGGAAAAATCATAGCACTAAATGCCATCATAAGAAAAATAGAAAGATCCCAAATCAATAACCTGACCATTCACCTAAAAGCATTGGAAAGGCTAGAAGAAGCCAACCCAAAAATTTCCAGACGGAAAGAAATAATTAAAATCAGAGCAGAAATTAATGAATTGGAAACTAAGAGGACATTTAAGAAAATTGACGAAACCAAGAGCTGGTTCTTCGAAAAATTAACAAGATAGATACACCCCTGGCCAATTTGGTCAAGCAGAAAAAAGAAACACTTCAAATCAACAAAATTAGAAATGAAAAGGGAGAGATCACAACAGACATGAGCGAAAAAGGAAGAGTTATTAGGACTTATTTTAAAAACCTCTACTCCATAAAACAGGAAAATATGGAGGAAATGGATAAATTCCTAGACACATATCACCTAACAAAGCTAAGCCCAGAGCAGATTAATTTCCTAAACAAACCCATCACATCCTTCGAGATACAAGAGGTAATCAAACACCTCCCCAAAAAGAAGAGTCCAGGACCAGATGGTTTCTCAGCAGAATTCTACCAAACCTTCATGGAAGAACTGAAACCAATTCTTCTCAAACTCTGCCACACAATAGGAGAACAGGGAGAGATCCCCAACTCTTTTATTGAAGCTAGTATCACCCTAATTCCAAAACCAGGCAGGGATGCCACAAGAAAGGAAAATTACAGGCCCATTTCTCTGATGAACATAGACGCAAAGATCCTGAACAAAATTCTTGCAAACCGAATTCAACAGTACATCTAAAGCATTATCCACCTTGATCAAGTAGGCTTCATCCCTGGAACGCAGGGGTGGTTCAACATACGGAAATCTGTCAATGTAATACACCACATAAACAAGCTGAAACACAAAAACCACATGATCATTTCGATAGATGCAGAAAAAGCCTTTGACAAAATACAACATCACTTCATGATCAAAACATTGGAGAGAATAGGTATGGACAGCCCTTATCTCAACATAATAAAGGCTATATATAAAGCACCTGGAAACCATGGGTTCTTAGAATTTTCATTCTTCCATTCCAGACCCTTCTGGCTTTTAGGGTTTCCGTTGCGAAATCTGAGGTAATTCAGTGGAATGGAACTCATTGCCAGAACTGGGAAATAAGTCAAAGCCATGTACAAAAAATGAGCTCAGTCTCCAAGATCTAGAGGCCACCAAATGTGGGCTAGAAGAGATCCAATGCATATAAATTTCCCTCCAAAACATATATGGTTATCCCTTCTATCTAGTACTAACTTCTCTCTCCGTTGGAGAATTTGCTTATCTCTTTTCAGGTGGATAACGAACCTGAAGGGATGATCAGCTAACCACACCCCACCAGCTGAAACCATAGAACAACGCAGGGGAAGGGCAAGAATACGGCGCTCAAGGCGATCACAACACCAGAAAAAGGCTGAAGGAGATAAATAGAAATGAAGCTAACCTACTAAGTAATATATCTTGTTAGATTACACAAACTAACAAAGTTTGATCTTGCTGCACTGAAGACTCTTCGTAAGAAAGCAACTCATTCCAAAAACAGAACTAGCTTATTTCACACAGTACAGTGTTCGGCAATGTAGGTGTTTGTTTTCTGAATAATCGGCGTTGGATGTGAAGCGAATCTACTAAGTTGTACACCTTGTTAGATTACACAAACTAGGAAAGTTTGATATTACTGCACTGAAGACTCTTCGTAAGAAAACAACTCATTCCGAGAAAAGAACTAGCTTATTTCACACAGTACAGAGTTCGGCAATGAAGGGGTTTATTTTCTAAACAAAGTACGTTATAAATGAAGGTACCCTACTAAGTTGTACATCTTGTGAGATTAGACAAACTAACAAAGTTTGATCTTGCTGCACTGAAGTCTCTTCGTAAGAAAACCACTCATTCCGAGAACAGAACTAGCTTATTTCACACAGTAGTTTGGGGAATCAAGGTTTTTGTTTTCTAAACAAACTAGTTTAGAAATGAAGCTAACGTACTAAGTTGTACATCTTGTTAGATTACACAAACTAGTAAAGTTTGATCTTGCTGCACTGAAGACTCTTCCTAAGAAAGCAACTCATTCCTAGAACAGAACTAGCTTCTATAACACAGTAAACTGTTGAGGAATCAATGAGTTTGTTTTCTAAACAAACTACATTACAAATGAAACTAACTGACTAAATTGTGATTCTTCAGCACAGCAAGGTCAAACTTTATTAGATTTGCAATCTAACTAGATGTACAACATAGTAGATTCATTTCATTTTAACGTAGTTTGTTTAGAAAACAAACACCATGATTCTTGAACACTTTACTGTGTGAAAGAACCTAGTTCTGTACTGCGAATAAGTTGCTTTCTTAGGAAGAGTCTTCAGTGCAGCAAGATCAAACTTTGCTAGTTTGTATAATCCAACAAGATATAAAACTTGGTAAGGTAGCTTCATTTCTAAACTGGTTTGTTTAGAAAACAAACACTTTGATTCCCCAAAACAGTATTGTGTGAAATAAGCTAGTTCTGTTCTCGTAATGAGTTGTTTTCTTGAGAAGAGACTTCAGTGCAGCAAGATCAAACTTTCCTACTTTGTGTAATCTAAGAAGAACCACTTAGAAGATTCTCTTCATTTCCAACGCAGATGTTTCAGAAGACAAACACCTTCATTGTTATCTAAGTAGATATACAACTTAGTAGATTCATTTCATTTCTAACATAGTTTGTTTAGAAAACAAACACCGTCATTGCCGAACTCTGTACTGTGTGAAATAAGCTAGTTCTGTTCTCGGAATGAGTTGTTTTCTTACGAAGAGTCTTCAAGGCAGAAAGATCAAACTTTGCTAGTTTGTGTAATCTAACAAGCTGTAAAATCTTGTAAGTTAGCTTCATTTCTAAACTAGTTTGTTTAGGAAACAAACACCTTGAATCCCCAAAGCTGTACTGTGTTAAATAAGCTAGATCTGTTCTCAGAATGAGTTGCTATCTTACGAAGAGTCTTCAGTGAAGCAAGATGAAGCTTTACTCGTTTGTGTAATCTAACTACATGTACAACCCAGTAGATTCCTTTCATTTCTAACGTAGTTTGTTTAGAAAACAAAGACATTCTTTGCCGAACTTCGTACTGTGTGAAATAAGCTACTTCTGTTCTCCGAATGAGTTGCTTTCTTACAAAGAGTCTTCAGTGCAGCAAGATCAAACTTTGCTAGTTTGTGTAATCTAACAAGATGTACAATTTAGTAGGTAAGCTTCATTTCTAATGTAGTTTGTTTAGAAAACAAACACCTTGATTGCTTAACACTGTACTGTGTGAAATAAGCTGGTTCTGTTCTTGGAAAGAGTTGTTTTCTTGCGAAGAGACTTCAGTGCAGCAATATCAAACTTTCCTAGTTTGTGTAATCTAAGAAGATGTACCACTTAGTAGATTCTCTTCATTTCCAACTTATATTTTTCAGAAAGCAAACACCTTCATTGCTATCTAACTAGATGTACAACTTAGTAGATTCATTTCATTTCTAACATACTTTGTTTAGAAAACAAACACCGTCATTGCCGAACTCTACACTGTGTGAAATAAGCTAGTTCTGTTCTCAGAATGAGTTGTTTTCTAATAAAGAGTCTTCAGTGAAACAAGATCAAACTTTGCTAGCTTGCATAATATAACAAGATATAAAACTTGGTAAGTTAGTTTCATTCCTAAACTAGTTAGTTCAGAATACAAACACCTTGATTCCCAAAAACTGTACTGTGTGTAATAAGCTAGTTCTGTTCTCGAAAGAGTTGTTTTCTTACGAAGAGTCTTCAAGGCAGCAAGATCATTCTTTGCTAGTTTGTGTAATCTAACAAGATGTAAAATCTTGTAAGTTAGCTTCATTTCTAAACTAGTTTGTTTAGAAAACAAACACCTTGATTCCCCAAAGCTGTACTGTGTTAAATAAGCTAGTTCTGTTCTCGGAATGAGTTGCTTTCTTACGAAGAGTCTTCAGTGAAGCAAGATGAAGCTTTACTCATTTGTGTAATCTAACTACATGTACAACCCAGTAGATTCCTTTCATTTCTAACGTAGTTTGTTTAGAAAACAAACACATTCTTTGCCGAACTTCGTACTGTGTGAAATCAGCTAGTTCTGTTCTCCGAATGAGTTGCTTTCTTACGAAAAGTCTTCAGTGCATTAAGATAAAACTTTGCAAGTTTGTATAATCCAACAATATATAAAACTTGGTGAGTGAGCTTCATTTCTAAACTGGTTTGTTTAGAAAACAAACACTTTGATTCCCCAAAACACTATTGTGTGAAATAAACTAGTTCTGTTCTCGTAATGAGTTCTTTTCTTGAGAAGAGACTTAAGGACAGCAAGATCAAACTTTCCTAGTTTGTGTAATCTAAGAAGATGTACCACTTAGTAGATTCTCTTCATTTCCAACGCAGATTTTTCAGAAAACAAACACCTTCATTGTTATCTAACTAGATGTACAACTTAGTAGATTCATTTCATTTCTAACATAGTTTGTTTAGAAAACAAACACCTTCATTGCCGAACTCTGTACTGTGTGAAATAAGCTAGTTCTGTTCTCCGAATGAGTTGTTTTCTAATAAAGAGTCTTCAGTGAAGCATGATCAAACTTTGCTAGGTTTGTATAATCTAAAAACATATAAAACTTGGTAAGTTAGCTTCATTTCTGAACTAATTAGTTTAGAAAACAAACACCTTGATTCCCCAAAACTGTACTGTGTGAAATAAGCTAGTTCTGTTCTCGGAAAGAGTTGTTTTCTTACGAAGAGTTTCAGGGCAGCAAGATCAAACTTTGGTAGTTTGTGTAATCTAACAAGGTGTAAAATCTTGTATGTTAGCTTCATTTCGAAACTAATTTGTTTAGAAAACAAACACCTTGATTCTGCAAAGCTGTACTGTGTTAAATAAGCTAGTTCTGTTCTCGGAATGAGTTGCTTTCTTACGAAGAGTCTTCAGTGCAGCAAGATGAAATGTTATCAGTTTGTGTAATCTAACTACACGTACAACTTAGTAGATTCATTTCATTTCTAACGTAGTTTGTTTAGAAAACAAACACCTTCATTGCCGAACTCTGTACTGTGTGAACTAAGCTAGTTCTGTTCTGGGAATGAGTTGTTTTCTTATAAAGAGTCTTCAGTGCAGCAAGATCAAACTTTGCTAGTTTGTGTAATCTAACAAGATGTAAAACTTTGTGAGTTAGCTTCATTTCTATACTAGTTAGTTTAGAAAACAAACACCTTATTTCCCCAAAACTGTACTTTGTGAAATAATCTCGTTCTGTTCTCAGAATGAGTTGCTTTCTTATCAAGATGCTTCAGTGAAGCAAGATGAAGCTTTACTTGTTTGTGTAAACGAACTAGATGTACAACCTAGTAGATTCATTTCATTTCTAACGTATTTTTTTAGAAAACAAACACCTTCATTGCCTAACTCTGTACTGTGTGAAATAAGCTAGTCCTGTTCTCCGAATGACTTGTTTTCTTACAAAAAGTCTTCAGTGCAGCAAGATCAAACTTTCCTAGTTTGTGTAATCTAACAGGATGAACAACTTAGTAGATTCGCTTCATTTTCAATGCAGATTGTTCAGAAAACAAACACCTTCATTGCCGCACACTGTACTGTGTGAAATAAGCTAGTTCTGATTTCAGAATGAGTTTCTTTCTCATGTAGAGTCTTCAGTACAGCAGGATCACAATTTATTAGTTTTTGTAATCTAACTAGATGTACAACTTAGTAGCTTCATTTCATTTCTAAATTAGTTTGTTTAGAAAACAAACACCATGATTCCTCAAGACTTTACTGTGTGAAAGAACCTAGTTCTTTTCTCCGAATGAGTTGCTTTCTTACGAAAAGTTTTCAGTGCATTAAGATCAAACTTTGCTAGTTTGTATAATCGAACAAGATATAAAACGTGGTAAGTTAGTTTCATTTCTAAACTAGTCAGTTTAGAAAACAAACACCTTGATTCCCCAAAACTGTACTGTGTGTAATAAGCTAGTTCTGTTCTCTGAAATAGTTGTTTTCTTACTAAGAGTCTTCAAGGCAGCAAGATCAAACTTTGCTAGTTTGTGTAATCTAACAAGATGTAAAATCTTGTAAGTTAGATTCATTTCTAAACTAATTTGTTTAGAAAACAAACACCTTGTCTTCCCAAAGCTGTACTGTGTTAAATAAGCTAGTTCTGTTCTCGGAATGAGTTGCTTTCTTACGAAGAGTCTTAAGTGAAGCAAAATGAAGCTTTACTCGTTTGTGTAATCTAACTACATGTACAACCCAGTAGATTCATTTCATTTCTAACGTAGTATATTTAGAAAACCAAGACATTCTTTGCCTAACTTTGTACTGTGTGAAATGAGCTAGTTTGTTCTCTGAATGAGTTGCTTTCTTACGAAGAGTCTTCAGTGCAGCAAGATCAAACTTTGCTAGTTTGTGTAATCTAACAAGATGTACAATTTAGTAGGTTAGCTTCATTTCTAATGTAGTTTGTTTAGAAAACAAACACCTTGATTGCTTAACACTGTACTGTGTGAAATAAGCTAGTTCTGTTCTCAGAAAGAGTTTTATTCTTGCGAAGAGACTTCAGTGCAGCAAGATCAAACTTAGTCAGTTAGCTTCATTTGTAATGTAGTTTGTTTAGAAAAGAAACACCTTCATTGCCGAACTCTGTACTGTGTGAACTAAGCTAGTTCTGTTCTAGGAATGAGTTGTTTTCTTATAAAGAGTCTTCAGTGCAGCAAGATCAAACTTTGCTAGTTTGCGTAATCTAACATGATGTAAAACCTTGTAAATTAGCTTCATTTCTAAACTAGTTATTTTAGGAAACAAACACCTTGATTCCCCAAAACTGTACTGTGTGAAATAAGCTAGTTCTGTTCTCGGAATGAGTTGCTTTTTTATCAAGATGCTTCAGTGAAGCAAGATGAAGCTTTACTTGTTTGTGTAATCTAACTATATGTACAACTTAGTAGATTCATTTCATTTCTAACTTAGTTTTTAGAAAACAAACACCTTCATTGCCGAACTCTGTACTGTGTGAAATAAGGTAGTTCTGTTCTCAGAATGAGTTGTTTTCTTATGAAGGGTCTTCAGTGCAGGAAGATCAAACTTTCCTAGTTTGTGTAATCTAACAAGATGAACAACTTAGTAGAATCGCTTCATTTCCAAGGCAGAATGTTCAGAAAAGAAACACCTTCATTTCCGCATACTGCACTGTGTGAAATAAGCTAGTTCTCTTCTCGGAATGAGTTGCTTTCTTCCGAAGACTCTTCAGCGCAGCAAGATGAAACTTTATTAGTTTGTGCGATCTAAGTAGATGTACAACTTAGTAGATTCATTTCATTTCTAACGTACTTTGTTTAGAAAACAAAGACCTTCTTTGATGAACTCTGTACTGTGTGAAATAAGCTAGTTCTCTTCTCGGAATGAGTTGTTTTCTTATAAAGAGTCTTCAGTGTAGCAAGATCGAACTTTGACAGTTTGTGTAATCTCACAAGATGTAAAACGTGGTAAGTTAGCTTCATTTCAATACTAGTTAGTTTAGAAAACAAACACCTTGATTCCCCAAAACTGTACTGTGTGATATAAGCTAGTTCTGTTCTCGGAATGTGTTGCTTTCTTACGAAGATGCTTCATTGAAGGAAGATAAGGATTACTTGTTTGTGTAATATTACTAGATGTACAACCTAGTAGATTTATTTCATTTCTATCATAGCTTTTTAGACAACAAACGCCTTGATTCCCCCAAATTGTACTGTGTGTAATAAGCTAGTTCTGTTCTGGGAATGAGTTATTTTTTACGAAGAGTCTTCAGTGCAGCATGATCAAACTTTACTAATTTTTGTAATCAACTAGATGTACAACTTAGTAGATTCTTTTTATTTCTAACTTAGTTTGTTTAAAAAACAAACACCTCATTCCCAAAATCTGTACTGTGTGAAATAAGCTAGATCTGTTCTCGGAAAGAGTTGCTTTCTTACGAACAGTCTTCAGTGAAGCAAGATGAAGCTTTAATAGTTTGTGTAATCTAACAAGATGTACAACTTAGTCAGTTAGCTTCATTTGTAATGTAGTTTGTTTAGGAAACAAACAACTTGATTCCTCAACACTTTACTGTGTGAAAGAACCTAGTTCTATTCTTGGAATGAGTTGCTTTCTCTCGAAAAGTCTTCAGTGCAGCAAGATCAAACTTTGTAATTTGTATAATCTTACAAGATATAAAACTTGGTAAGTTAGCTTCATTTCTAAACTAGCTAGTTTAGAAAACAAACACCTTGTTTCCCCAAAACTGTACTGTGTGAAATAAGCTAGTTCTGTTCTCGGAATGAGTTGCTTTCTTACGAAGAGTCTTCAGTGCAGCAAGATCAAACTTTGCTAGTTTGTGTAATCTAACAAGATGTAAAATCTTATAAGTTAGCTTCATTTCTAAACTAGTTAGTTTAGAAAACAAACACCTTGATTCCCCAAAGCTGTACTGTGTTAAATAAGCTAGTTCCTTTCTCGGAAAGAGTTGCTTTCTTAAGAACAGTCTTCAGTGAAGCAAGATGAAGCTTTATTACTTTGTGTAATCTAACTAGATGTACAACTTAGTAGATTCATTTCATTTCTAACGTACTTTGTTTAGAAAACAAAGACCTTCTTTGATGAACTCTGTACTGTGTGAAATAAGCTAGTTCTCTTCTCGGAATGAGTTGTTTTCTTATAAAGAGTCTTCAGTGTAGCAAGATCGAACTTTGACAGTTTGTGTAATCTCACAAGATGTAAAACGTGGTAAGTTAGCTTCATTTCAATACTAGTTAGTTTAGAAAACAAACACCTTGATTCCCCAAAACTGTACTGTGTGATATAAGCTAGTTCTGTTCTCGGAATGTGTTGCTTTCTTACGAAGATGCTTCATTGAAGGAAGATAAGGATTACTTGTTTGTGTAATATTACTAGATGTACAACCTAGTAGATTTATTTCATTTCTATCATAGCTTTTAGACAACAAACGCCTTGATTCCCCAAATTGTACTGTGTGTAATAAGCTAGTTCTGTTCTGGGAATGAGTTATTTTTTACGAAGAGTCTTCAGTGCAGCATGATCAAACTTTACTAATTTTTGTAATCAACTAGATGTACAACTTAGTAGATTCTTTTTATTTCTAACTTAGTTTGTTTAAAAAACAAACACCTCATTCCCAAAATCTGTACTGTGTGAAATAAGCTAGATCTGATAACAGTCTTCAGTGAAGCAAGATGAAGCTTTAATAGTTTGTGTAATCTAACAAGATGTACAACTTAGTCAGTTAGCTTCATTTGTAATGTAGTTTGTTTAGGAAACAAACAACTTGATTCCTCAACACTTTACTGTGTGAAAGAACCTAGTTCTATTCTTGAATGAGTTAGAAAAAAGTCTTCAGTGCAGCAAGATCAAACTTTGTAATTTGTATAATCTTACAAGATATAAAACTTGGTAAGTTAGCTTCATTTCTAAACTAGCTAGTTTAGAAAACAAACACCTTGTTTCCCCAAAACTGTACTGTGTGAAATAAGCTAGTTCTGTTCTCGGAATGAGTTGCTTTCTTACGAAGAGTCTTCAGTGCAGCAAGATCAAACTTTGCTAGTTTGTGTAATCTAACAAGATGTAAAATCTTATAAGTTAGCTTCATTTCTAAACTAGTTAGTTTAGAAAACAAACACCTTGATTCCCCAAAGCTGTACTGTGTTAAATAAGCTAGTTCCTTTCTCGGAAAGAGTTGCTTTCTTAAGAACAGTCTTCAGTGAAGCAAGATGAAGCTTTATTACTTTGTGTAATCTAACTAGATGTACAACTTAGTATATTCATTTCGTTTCTAATGTAGTTTGTTTAGAAAACAAACACCTTCATTTCTGAACTCTGTACTGTGTGAAATAAGCTATTTCTGTTCTCGGAATGACTTGTTTTCCTACAAAGAGTCTTCAGTGCAGCTAGATCAAACTTTGCTAGTTTGTGTAATCTAACAAGATGTAAAACCATGTAAGTTAGCTTCATTTCTAAACTAGTTAGTTTAGAAAACCAAGACCTTGATTCCCCAAAATTGTACTCTGTGAAATAAGCTAGTTCTGTTCTCTTAATGAGTTGCTTTCTTACGAAGATGCTTCAGTGACGCAAGATGAAGCTTTACTTGTTTGTGTAATCTTACTAAATGTACAACCTAGTAGATTTATTACATTTCTATCGTAGTTTGTTTAGAAAACAAACACCTTTATTGCAAAACTCTGTACTGTGTGAAATAAGCTAGTTCTATTCTCGGAATGAGTTGCTCTCTTACGAAGAGTCTACAGTCCAGCAAGATCAAACTTTCCTAGTTTGTGTAATCTAACAAGATGAACAACTTAGTAGATTCGCTTCATTTCCAAAGCAGATTGTTCAGAAAACAAACACCTTAATTGCCGCACACTGTACTGTGTGAAAAAAGCTAGTTCTGTTTTCAGAATGAGTTCCTTTCTTACGTAGAGTCTTCAGTGCAGCAAGATCAAACTTTCCTAGTTTGGTTAATCTAAGAAGATGTAACACTTAGTAGATTCTCTTCATTTCCAACGCAGATTTTTCAGAAAACAAACACCTTGATTGTTTAACAGTGTACTGTGTGAAATAAGCTAGTTCTTTTCTCGGAAAGAGTTGCTTTCTTACGAAGAGTCTTCGGTGAACCAAGATGAAGCTTTATTAGTTTGTGTAATCTAACTAGATGTACAACTTAGTAGATTCATTTCATTTTTAACGTAGTTTGTTTAGAAAACAAACACCTTAATTGCCGAACTCTGTACTGTGTGACAAAAGCTAGTTCTGTTCTCAGCATGAGTGGCTTTCTTATGAAGAGTCTTCATTGCAGCAAGATCAAGCTTTGCTAGCTTTTGTAATCTGACTAGATGTACATGTTAGTACATTCATTTCATTTCTAATGTAGTTTGGTTAGAAAACAAACACCTTCATGTCCGAACACTGTACTGTGTGAAATAAGCTACTTCTGTTCTCGGAATGAGTTGCTTTCTTACGAAGACTCTTCACTGCAGCAAGATCAATCTTTGCTAGTTTGTGTCATCTAACAAGATGTACAACTTAGTCAGTTAGCTTCATTTGTAATGCAGTTTGTTTAGAAATCAAACACCTTGATTCCTCAACACTGTACTGTGTGAAATAAGTTACTTCTGTTCTCGAAAGGAGTTGCTTTCTTACGAAGAGTCTTCAGTGAAGCAAGATGAAGCTTTACTAGTTTGTGTATTCTCAGTAGATGTACAACCTACTAGATTCATTTAATTTCTAACGTAGTTTGTTTAGAAAACAAACACCTACATTGCTGAACACTGTACTGTGTGAAATAAGCTAGTTCTATTCTCCGAAGGAGTTGCATTCTTAGGAAAAGTTTTCAGTGCAGCAAGATCAAACTTTGCTAGTTTGTATAACCTAACAAAATAAAATCCAACAAGATATAAAACTTGGTAAGTTATCTTCATTTCTAAAGTGGTTTGTTTAAGAAAAAAACACCTTAATTCCCCAAAACTGTACTGTGTGAAATAAGCTAGTTCTGTTCTCCTAATGATTTGTTTTCTGGAGAAGAGACTTCAGTGCAGTAAGATCAAACTTTCTTAGTTTGTGTAATTAAGAAGATGTACCACTTAGTAGATTTGCTTCATTTCCAAAGCAAATTGTTCACAAAACAAACACCTTCATTGCAGAACACTGTACTGTGTGAAATAAGCTAGTTCTGTTTTCGGAAAGAGTTGCTTTCTTACTTAGAGTCTTCAGTGCAGCAAGATCAAAATTTCCTAGTTTGTGTAATCTAATTAGATGTACAACTTGGTAGATTAATTTCATTTCTAACGTAGTTTGTTTAGAAAACAAACACCTTCATTGGCGAATTCTGTACTGTGTGAAATAAGCTACTTCTGTTCTAGGAATGACTTGTTTTCTTACGAAGAGTCTTCAGTGCAGCAAGATCAAACTTTCCTAGTTTGTGAAATGTAACAAACAAGATGAACAACTTAGTAGATTCGCTTCATTTCCAACGCAGATTGTTCAGAAAACAAACACCTTCATTGCCGCACACTCTACTGTGTGAAATAAGTTAGTTCTGTTTTAAGAATGAGTTGCTTTCTTACGTAGACTCTTCAGTACAGCAAGATCAAATTTTGTTAGTTTGTGTAATCTAACAAGATACACAACTTAGTAGATTCACTTCACTTCTAAACTAGTTTGTTTAGAAAACAAAAACCTGGATTCCCCAAAACTTTACTGTGTGAAATAAGCTAGTTCTCTTCTCACAATGAGTTGCTTTCTTACAAAGAGTCATCAGTGCAGCAAAATCAAATTTTGCTAGTTTGTGTAATCTAACTAGATGTCAAACATAGTACTTTCATTTCATTACTAACGTAGTTTATTTAGAAAAAAAACACCTTCATTGCTGAACACTGTACAGTGTGAAATAACGCAGTTCTGTTCATGGAATAAGTTGCATTCTTACAAAGAGTCTTCAGTGCAGCAAGATCAAACTATGCCAGTTTGTGTAATATAACACTATGTAACACTTGATAAGTTAGCTTCATTTCTAAACTAGTTTGTTTACAAAACAATAACCATGATTCCCCAAAACTGTACTTTGTGAAAGACGCTAGATCTGTTATCGAAATGAATTGCTTTCATACGAAGAGTCTTCAGTGCAGCAAGATCAATCTTTGCTAGTTTGTGTAATCTAACAAGATATACAACTTAGTAGGTTAGCTTCATTTCTAAACTTGTTTGTATAGAAAACAAAAACCTTGAATCTCCAAAACTGTACTTGGTGAAATAAGCTAGTTCTCTTCTCAGAATGAGTTGCTTTCTTACGAGGAGTCATCAGTGCAGCAAAATTGAACTTTGCTAGTTTGTGTAATCTAACTAGATGTACAAATTAGTAGATTCATTTCATTTCTAAAGTAGTTTGTTTAGAAAACAAACACCTTCATTGCCGAACACTGGACTGTGTTGAATAACGTACTTCTGTTCTTGGAATGAGTTGCTTTCTTACAGAGTCTTCAGTGCAGCAAGATCAAACTTTGCCAGTTCGTTCAATCTAACAAGATTTAAAACTTGATAAGTTAGCTTTACTTCTAACTAGTTGGTCTAGAAAACAAACACCTTGATTCCCCAAAACTGTACTGTGTGAAATACGCTAGATCTGTTCTCGAAATGAGTTGCTTTCTTACGAAGAGTCTTCAGTGCAGCAAGATCAATCTTTGCTAGTTTGTGTAATCTAACTAGATGTACAACTTGATAGATTCGCTTCATTTCCAACGCAGAAGGTTTAGAAAACAAACATCTTGACTCCCCAAAACCGTACTGTATGAAAGAAGCTAGTTCTGTTCTCGGAAATGGTTGCTTTCTTACGAACAGTCTTCAGTGAAGCAAGATGAAGCTTTACTAGTTTGTATAATCTCACAAGATGAACAACTTAGTCAGTTAGCTTCATTTGTAATGTAGTTTGTTTAGAAAAAAAAACACCTTGATTCCTCAACACTTTACTGTGTGAAAGAACCTAGTTCTGTTCTCGGAATGAGTTGCTTTCTTTCGAAAAGTCTTCAGTGCAGCAAGACCAAACTTTGCTAGTTTGTATAATCTAACAAGTTATAAAACTTGGTAAGTTAGTTTCATTCCTAAACTAGTTAGTTTAGAAAACAAACACCTTGATTCCCCAAAACTGTACTGTGTGTAATAAGCTAGTTCTGTTCTGGGAAATAGTTGTTTTCTGACGAAAAGTCTTCAAGTCAGCATGATGAAATTTTATCAGTTTGTGTAATCTAACTAGACGTACAACTTAGTAGATTCATTTCATTTCTAACGCAGTTTGTTTACAAAACAAACACCTTCATTACCGAACTCGGTACTGTGTGAACTAAGCTAGTTCTGTTCTCGGAATGAGTGGTTTTCTTATACAGAGTCTTCAGTGCAGCAAGATCAAACTTTGCTAGTTTGTGTAATCTAACAAGATGTAAAACGCTGTAAGTTAGCTTCATTTCTAAACTAGTTACTTTAGAAAACAAACTCCTTATTTCCCAAAACTGTACTGTGTGAAATAATCTAGTTCTGTTCTCAGAATGAGTTGCTTTCTTATCAAGATGCTTCAGTGAAGCAAGATGAAGCTTTACTTGTTTGTGTAATCGGACTAGATGTACAACCTAGTAGATTCGTTTCATTTCTCACGTAGTTTTTTAGAAAACAAACATCTTCAGTGCCTAACTCTGTACTGTGTGAAATAAGCTAGTCCTGTTCTCGCAATGACTTGTTTTCTTACGAAGAGTCTTTAGTGCAGCAAGATCAATCTTTACTAGTTGGTGTAATCAAACAACATATACAACTTAGTAGGTTAGCTTCATTTCTAAACTAGTTTGTTTAGAAAACAAAAACCTTGATTCCCCAAAACTGTACTGTGTGAAATGAGCTAGTTTTGTTCTCAGAATGAGTTGCTCTCTGACAAAGAGTCATCAGTGCAGCAGAATCAAACTTTGCTAGTTTGTGTAATCTAACTAGATGTACACTTAGTAGATTCATTTCATTTCTAACGTAGTTTATTTAGAAAACAAACACCTTCATTGCCGAACACTGTACTGTGTGATATAACGTAGTTCTGTTCTCGGAATGAGTGGCTTTCTTACAAAGAGTCTTCAGTGCAGCAAGATCAAACTTTGCCAGTTTGTGTAATCTAACAGGATATACAACTTAGTAGGTTAGCTTCATTTCTAAACTAGTTTGTTTAAAAAACAAAAACCTTGATTCCCCAAAACTATACTGTGTGAAATAAGCTAGTTCTGTTCGTGGAATGCGTTGCTTTCTTACGAACAGTCATCAGTGCAGCAAAATCAAACTTTGCTATTTAGTGTAATCTAACTGGATGTACAACTTAGTAGATTCATTTCATTTCCAATGTAGTTGCTTTAGAAAACAAACACCTTCATTGCCGAACACTGTACTGTGTGAAATAACGTATTTCTGTTCTCGGAGTGAGTTGCTTTCTAAGGAAGAGTCTTCAGTGCAGCAAGATCAAACTTTGCCAGTTGGTGTAATCCAACAAGATGTAAAACTTGATAAGTTAGCTTCATTTATAAACTAGTTTGTTTAGAAAACAAACACATTGATTCCCCAAAACTCTACTGTGTGAAATACACTAGATCTGTTCGTGAAATGAGTTGCTTTCCTATAAAGGGTATTCAGTGCAGCAAGATCAAACTTTGCTAGTTTGTGTAATCTAACAAGATATACAACTTAGTAGGTTAGCTTCATTTCTACAATAGTTTGTTTAGAAAACAAAAACCTTGATTCCCCAAAACTGTACTGTGTGAAATAAGCTAGTTCTGTTCTCAGAATGAGTTGCTTCTTAAGAACAGTCATCAGTGCAGCAAAATAAAACTTTGCTTGTTTGTGTAATCTAACTAGATGTACAACTTAATAGATTCATTTCATTTCTAACGTAGTTTGTTTAGAAACCAAACACCTTGATTCCCCAAAAATATAGTGTGTGAAATAAGCTACTACTGTTCTCAGAATGAGTTGCTTTCTTAAGAACAGTTTTCAGTGCAGCAAGATCAAACTTTGCTAGTTTGTGTACTCTAACAAGATATACAACTTATTAGGTTAGCTTCATTTATAAACTACTTTGTTTACAAAACAATACATTCATTCCCAAAAACTGTACTATGTGAAATAAGCTAGTACCGTTCTCGGAATCAGTTGCTTTCTTACGAAGAGTCTTCAGTGCAGCAAGATCAAACTTTGCTAGTTTGTGTAATCTAACAAGATATACAAGTTAGTAGGTTAGCTTCATTTCTAAACTAGTTTGTTTAGAAAACAAAAACCTTGATTCCCCAAAACTGTAAAGATATTTCTGTTCTCAAAATGGGATGCTTTCTTAAGAAGAGTCATCAGTGCAGCAAAATCAAACTTTCTAGTTTGTGGTATCTAAGTAGAACAACTTAGTACATTCATTTAGTTTGAACACTGCACTGTGTGAAATAACTTAGTTCTGTTTCAGAATAAGTTTCAGATCAATTTCGCCAGTTTTTTTCTAACAAGATGTAAAACTTGATAAGTTAGCTTCATTTCTAAAGTAGTTTTTTTAGAAAACAAAAACCTTGATTCCCCAAAACTGACTGTGTGAAAAGCTAGTAATGTTCTAGAATTTGTGAAAATTCTTTCAGTGCAGCAAGATCTAGTTTGTGTAATCTAACAAGATATACAACTTAGTAGGTTAGCTTCATTTCTAAACTAGTTTGTTTAGAAAATAAAAACCTTGATTCCCAAAAACTCTGTACTGAGTTGCTTTCTTAAGAAAGAGTGCAAAAATCAAACTTTGCTAGTTTGTGTAATCTAACAAGATGTTAACTTAGTAGAATTCTAAAGTAGTTTTTCTTTTATAAAGAGTCTTCAGTGCAGCAAATCAAACTTTGCTAGTTTGTGTAATCTAACAAGATGTAAAACTTGATAAGATTAAACTAGTTTGTTTAGAAAACAAACACCTTGTACTGTCTGAAATCAACTAGTTTGTTTTGTTTAAAAGTCTTCAGTGCAGCAAGTTCAAACTTTCTAGTTTGTGTAATCTAACAAGATATACAACTTAGTAGATTCACTTCATTTCAATGCAGTTTGTTTAGAAAACAAACACCTTGATTCCCGAAAACTGTACTGTGTGAAATAAGCTAGTTTCAAGTTACTAAAAAGTCTTCAGTGCAGCAAGATCAAACTTTGCTTGTTTGTGTAATCTAACAAGATGTACAACTTTAGGTTCATTTTTCATTTCTAAAGCAATAAAAACCTTGATTCCCAAAACTCTAGTTTTGTGAAATAAGCTAACAAGATGCTTTCTTAAAAAGAAAACCTCAGTGCAGCAAAAGTTAGCTTCATTTCTTGTTTTGTTTATGACAACAAAACCTTGATTCCCCAAAACTGCACTGTGTGAAATAAGCTAGTTCTGTTCTGGAGTGAGTTGATGCTTTCAGTGCAGCAAGAAAAGTGTAATCCAACATGTGATAAGTTAGCAAGAAAACAAACATCAAACTCGGAAATGAGTTGCTTTTACAAAAGGGTCTTCAGTGCAGCAAGATTGCTAGTTTGTGTAATCTAACAAGATATACAACTTAGTAGGTTAGCTTCATTTCTAAACTAGTTTGTTTAGAAAACAAAAACCTTGATTCCCCAAAAAAGTCTTCTGTATCTAACAAGATGTACAACTTAATAGATTCATTTCATTTCTAACGTAGTTTGTTTGAAACCAAACACCTTGATTCCCAAAAATGACTAGTGTGTGAAATAAGCTAGTACTGTTCTCAGAATGAGTTGCTTTCTTAAGAAGAGTTCAGTCAGCAAGATCAAACTTTGCTAGTTTGTGTAATCTTACAACTTAAAGAGTTTACAAAACAAACACCTTCATTCCCAAAAACTGTACAGTGAAATAAGCTAGTTTCTGTTCTCGAATGAGTTGCTTTTCTTCAAGAGTCTTCAGTGCAGAAAGATCAAAGCTAGTTTGTGTAATCTAACAAGATATACAAGTTAGTAGGTTAGCTTCATTTCTAAACTAGTTTGTTTAGAAAACAAAAACCTTGATTCCCCAAAACTGTACTGTGTGAAATGAGATATTTCTGTTCTCAGAATGGGATGCTTTCTTAAGAAGAGTCATCAGTGCAGCAAAATCAAACTTTGCTAGTTTGTGGTATCTAAGTAGATGCACAACTTAGTACATTCATTTCATTTCTAATGTAGTTTGTTTAGAAAACAAACACCTTCATTGCCGAACACTGCACTGTGTGAAATAACGTAGTTCTGTTCTCGGAATAAGTTGCTTTCTCACAAAGAGTCTTCAGTGAGAGCAAGATCAATTTCGCCAGTTTTTGTAATCTAACAAGATGTAAAACTTGATAAGTTAGCTTCATTTCTAAAGTAGTTTTTTTAGAAAACAAAAACCTTGATTCCCCAAAACTGCACTGTGTGAAATAAGCTAGTAATGTTCTCGGAATGAGATGCTTACTTACGAAAATTCTTCAGTGCAGCAAGATCAAACTTTGCTAGTTTGTGTAATCTAACAAGATATACAACTTAGTAGGTTAGCTTCATTTCTAAACTAGTTTGATTAGAAAATAAAAACCTTGATTCCCCTAAACTGTACTCTGTAAAATAAGCTAGTTCTGTTCTCAGAATGAGTTGCTTTCTTAAGAAGAGTCATCAGCGAAGCAAAATCAAACTTTGCTAGGTTGTGTAATCTAACTAGATGTATAACTTAGTAGATTCATTTCATTTCTAAAGTAGTTTGTTTAGAAAACAAACACCTTCATAGCCAAACACTGTACTGTGTGAAATAATATAGTTCTGTTCTCGGAATGAGTTGCTTTCTTACAAAGAGTCTTCAGGGCAGCAAGATCAAACTTTGCCAGTTTGTGTAATCTAACAAGATGTAAAACTTGATATGTTAGCTTCATTTCTAAACTAGTTTGTTTAGAAAACAAACACCTTGATTCCCCAAAACTATACTGTGTGAAATACGCAAAGATCTGTTCTCGAAATGAGTTGCTTTCTTACGAAGAGTCTTCAGTGCAGCAAGATCAAACTTTGCCAGTTTGTGTAATCTAACAAGATATACAACTTAGTAGATTCACTTCATTTCCAATGCAGTTTGCTTAGAAAACAAACACCGTCATTGCCGAAAACTGTACTGTGTGAAATAAGCTAGTACTGTTCTGGGAACAAGATGCTTACTTATGAAGAGTCTTCAGTGCAGCAAGATCAAACTTTGCTAGTTTGTGTAATCTAACAAGATATACAACTTAGTAGGTTAGCTTCATTTCTAAACTAGTTTGTTTAGAAAATAAAAACCTTGATTGCCCTAAACTGTACTGTGTGAAATAAGCTAGTACTGTTCTCAGAATGAGTTGCTTTCTTACGAAGAGTCATCAGTGCAGCAAAATCAAACTTAATTTGTTTGTGGAATTTAACTAGATGTACAACCTAGTAGATTCATCTCATTTCTAACGTAGTTTGTTTAGAAAACAAACACCTTCAGTGCCGAACACTGTACTGTGTGAAATAAGGTAGTTCTGTTCTCGGAATGAGTGGCTTTCTTACAAAGAGTCTTCAGTGCTGCAAGATCAAACTTTGCCAGTTTGTGTCATATAAGAAGATGTAAAACTTGATAAGTTAGCTTCATTTCTAAACTACTTTATTTAGAAAACAAACACCTTGATTCCCCAAAACTGTACTGTGTGAAATACGCTAGATCTGTTCTCGAAATGAATTGCTTTCTTATGAATGGTCTTCAGTGAGGTAAGATCAAACGTTGTTAGTTTGTGTAATCTAACAAGATATACAACGTAGTAGATTCACTTCATTTCCAACTAACTTTGCTTACAAAACAAACACCTTCAGTGCCAAAGACTGTACTGTGTGAAATAAGCTAGTACTGTTCTCGGAATGAGTTGCTTTCTTATAAAGAGTCTTCAGAACAGCAAGATCAAACTTTGCTAATCTGTGTAATCTAATTTGATGTACAACTTAATGGATTCGCTTCTTTTGCAAGGCACAGGGTTTACAAAAAGAACATCTAGATTCCCAAAAATCATACTGTTTGAAATAAGCTAGTTCGGTTCTCGGAATGAGTTGCTTTCTTACAAAGAGTCTTCAGTGCAGCAAGATCAAATTTTGCCAGTTTGTTTAATCTAACAAGATATACAACTTAGTAGGTTAGCTTCATTTCGTAACTAGTTTGTTTAGAAAACAAAAACCTTGATTCCCCAAAACTGTACTGTGTGAAATAATCTAGTTCTGTTCTCAGAATGAGTTGCTTTCTTACGAAGAGTCATCAGTGCAGCTGATCAAACTTTGCTACTTTGTGTAATCTAACTAGATGTACAACTTAGTAGATTCATCTCATTTCTAACGTAGTTTGTTTAGAAAACAAACACCTTCATTGCTGAACATGGTACTGTGTGAAATACCATAGTTCTGTTCTCGGAATGAGTTGCTTTCTTACAAAGAGTCTTCAGTGCAGGAAGATCAAACTTTGCCAGTTTGTGTAATCTAACAAGATGTAAAAATTGATAAGTTATCTTCATTTCTAAACTAGTTTGTTTAGAAAACAAACACTTGATTCCCTAAAACTCTACTGTGTGAAATACACTAGATCTGTTCTCGAAATGAGTTGCTTTCTTATGAAGAGTCTTCAGTGCAGCAAGATCAAACTTTTCCAGTTTTTGTAATCTAACACGATATACAACTTAGTATATTCACATCATTTCCAACGCATTTTGCTTAGAAAACAAACAACTTCATTGCCGAAAACTGTAGTGTGTGAAATAAGCTAGTACTGTTGTCGGAATGAATTGCTTTCTTACGAAGAGTCTTCAGTGAAGAAAGATCAAAGTTTGCTTGTTTGTGTAATCTGCCTAGATGTACAGCTTAAGAGATTCGCCTCATTTCCAAAGCAGAAGGTTTAGAAAAGAAACATCTTGATTCCCCAATACTGTACTATGTGAAATAAGCTAGTTCTTTTCTCAGAATGAGTGGTTTCTTATGAAGAGTCCTCAGTGCAGGAAGATCAAACTTTTCTAGTTTGAGTAGTCTAACAAGATATAAAATTTAGTAGGTTAGCTTCATTTCTAAACTAGTTTGTTTAGAAAACAAAAACCTTGTTTCCCAAAAACTGTACTGTGTGAAATAAGCTAGTTCTGTTCTAAGAATGAGATGCTCAATTACGAAGAGTCAGCAGTGCAGCAAAATCAAACTTTGCTAGCTTGTGTAATGTAAGTAGATGTAAAACTTAGTAGATTCATCTCATTTCTAACGTAGTTTGTTTAGAAAACACACACCTTCATTGCCAAACACTGTACTGTGTGAAATAAAGTAGTGCTTTTCTCGGAATGAGTTGCTTTCTTACAAAGAGTCTTCAGTGCAGCAAGATCAAACTTTGCTAGTTTGTCTAATCTAACAAGATATACAACTTAGGAGATTCACTTCATTTCCAACGCAGGTTGCTTAGAAAACAAACACCTTCTTTGCCGCAAACTCTATTGTGTGAAATAAGCTAGTACTGTTCTCAGAATGAGTTGCTTTCTTAAGAAGAGTCTTCAGTGCAGCAAGATCAAACTGCCAGTTTGTGTAATCTAACAAGATGTAAAACTTGATAAGTTAGCTTCATTTCTAAACTAGTTTGTTTAGAAAACAAACACCTTAATCCCCAAAATTGTAGTGTGTGAAATACGGTAGATCTGTTCTCGAAATGAGTTGTTTTGTTACGAAGAGTTTTCAGTGCAGCAAGATCAAACTTTGCTAGTTTGTCTAATCTAACAAGATATACAACTTAGGAGATTCACTTCATTTCCAACGCAGGTTGCTTAGAAAACAAACACCTTATTTGCCGAAAACTCTATTGTGTGAAATAAGCTAGTACTGTTCTCGGAATGAGTTGCTTTCTTACGAAAAATCTTCAGTGCAGCAAGATTAAACTTTGGTAGTTTGTGTAATCTAACAAAATATACAACCTAATAGATTCGTTTCATTTCCAATGGAGGAGATTTAGAAAAGAAACATCTTGATTCCCCAAAACTGTACTGTATGAAATAACGCAGTTCTCTTCGCGGAATGAGTTGCTTTCTTACGAAGAGTCTTCAGTGCAGCAAGATCAAACTTTGCCAGTTTGTGTAATCTAACAAGATGTAAAACTTGATAAGTTAGCTTCATTTCTAAACTAGTTTTTTTAGAAAACAAACACCTTGTTTCCCCAAAATTGTACTGTGTGAAATACGCTACATCTGTTCTCCAAATGAGTTGCTTTCTTACGAAGAGTCTTCAGTGCAGAAAGATCAAACTTTGCTAGTTTGTGTAACCTAATAAGATATACAACCTAGTAGATTCACTTCATTTCCAACGCAGTTTACTTAGAAAAGAAACACCTTCATTGCGGAAAACTGTACTGTGTGAAATAAGCTAGTATTGTTCTCGGAATGAGTTGCTTTCTTATGAAGAGTCTTCAGTGCAGCAAGATCAAACTTTGCTAGTTTGTGTAATCTAACAAGATGTACAACTTAATAGATTCGGTTCATTTCCAACGCAGAAGGTTTAGAAAAGAAACATCTTTATTCCCCAAAACTGTACTGTGTGAAATGAGCTGTTCTCGGAATGAGTTGCTTTCTTACGAAGAGTCTTCAGTGCATCAAAATCAAACTTTGCCACTTTCTGTAATCTAACTAGATGTACAACTTAGTAGATTCATTTCATTTCTCAACTACTTTGTTTAGAAAACAAACACCTTGATTCGCCAAAACTGTACTCTGTGAAATACGCTAGATCTGTTCTCGAAATGAATTGCTTTCTTACAAGAGTCTGCAGTGCAGTAAGATCAAACTTTGCTAGTTTCTGTAATCTAACAAGATATACAACTCAGTAGGTTCACTTCATTTCCAACGCAGTTTGCTTAGAAATAAACACCTTAATTGCCGAAAACTGTACTGTGTGAAATAAGCTAGTACTGTTCTCGGAATGAGTTGCTTTTTTACGAAGAGTCTTCAGTGCAGGAAGATCAAACTTTGCTAGTTTGTGTAATATAACTAGATGTACAACTTATCACATTCGCTTCATTTCCAACGCAGAATGTTTAGAAAAGAAACATCTTGATTCCCCAAAACCGTACTGTCTGAAATAAGCTAATTCTGTTCTTGGAATGAGTTGCTTTCTTACGAAGAGTCTACAGTGCAACAAGATCAAACTTTGCTAGTTTGTGTAAGCTAACAAGATGTAAAACTTAGTAGGTTAGCTTCATTTCTAAACTAGTTTGTTTAGAAAACAAAAACCTTGATTCCACAAAACTGTACTGTGTGAAATAAGCTAGTTCTTTTCTCGAAATGAGTTGCTTTCTTACAAAGAGTCTTCACTGCAGCAAGATCAAACTTTGCTAGTTTGTGTAATCTAACTATATGTACAACTTAATAGATTCGCTTCATTTCCAACGCAGAAGGTTTGGAAAAGAAACGTCTTGAATCCCCAAAACCGTACTGTGTGAAGTAACTTAGTTCGGTTCTCGGAATGAGTTGTTTTTATAGGAAGAGTCTTCAGTGCAGCAAGATCAAAATTTGCTAATTTGTGTAATCTAACAAGATATACAACTTAGTCAGTTAGCTTCTTTTCTAAACTAGTTTGTTTAGAAAACAAAAACCTTGATTCCCCAAATCTGTACTGTGTGAAATAAGCTAGTTCTATTCTCAGAATGAGTTGCTTTCTTACAAAGAGTCTTCAGTGCAGCAAGAGCAAATTTTGCCAATTTGTGGAATCAAACAAGATGTAAAACTTGATAAGTTAGCTTCATTTCTAAACTAGTTTGTTTAGAAAACAAACACCTTGATTCCCCAAAAGTGTGCTGTGTGAAATATGCTAGATCTGTTCTCCAAATGAGTTGCTTTCTTACGAAGAGTCTTCAGTGCAGAAAGATCAAACTTTCCTAGTTTGTGTAATCTAATAAGATATACAACTTAGTAGATTCACTTCATTTCCAACGCAGTTTACTTAGAAAAGAAACACCTTCATTGGAAAACTGTACTGTGTGAAATAAGCTAGTACTGTTCTCGTAATTAGTTGCTTTCTTACGAAGAGTCTTCAGTGCACCAAGATAAAACTTTGCTAGTTTGTGTAATTTAACTAGCTGTACAACTTAATAGATTCGCTTCATTTCCAACGGTGGAGGTTTAGAAAAGAAACATCTTGATTCCCCAAATCTGTACTGTGTGAAATAAGCTATTTCTGTTCTCGGAATGACTTGCTTTCTTACAAAGAGTCTTCAGTGCAGCAAGATCAAACTTTGCCAGTTTGTGTAATCTAACAAGATGTAAAACTTGATAAGTTAGCTTCATTACTAAACTGGTTTGTTTAGAAAAGAAACACCTTGATTCCCCAAAACTGTAATGTGTGAAATACGCTGGATCTGTTCTCGAAATGAGTTTCTTTCTTAAGAAGATTCCTCAATGCAGCAAGATCAAACTTTGCTAGTTTGTGTAAGCTAACAAGATATACAACTTAGTAGATTCACTACGTTTCCAACGCAGGTTGCTTAGAAAACAAACACCTTCATTGCCGAAAACTGTACTGTGTGAAATAAGCTACTACTGTTCTCGGAATGAGTTGCTTTCTTACGAAGAATCTTCAGTGCAGCAAGATCAAACTTTTCCAGTTTGTGTAATCTAACAAGATGTAAAACTTGATAAGTTATCATCGTTTCTAAACTAGTTTGTTTAGAAAACAAACACCTTGATTCCCCAAAACTGTACTTTTTGAAATACGCTAGATCTGTTCTAGAAATGAGTTGCTTTCTTACGAAGAGTCTTCAGTGAAGCAAGATTAAACTTTGCTATTTTGTGTAATCAAACAAGATATAGAACTTAGTAGATTCAATTCATTTCCAACGCAGTTTGCTTAGAAAACAAACAACTTCATTGCTCAAAACTGTACTGTGTGAAATAAGCTAGTACTTTTCTCGGAATGAGTGGCTTTCTTACGAAGAGTCTTCAGTGCAGCAAGATCAAACTTTGCCAATTTGTGTAATATAACTAGTTGTACAACTTAATAGATTCGCTTCATTTCCAACACAGAAGGTTTAGAAAAGAAACATATTGATTCCCCAAAACCATACTGTGTGAAATATACTAGTTCGGTTCTCGGAAAGAGTTGCTTTCTTAGGAAGAGTCTTCAGTGTAGTAAGATCAAACTTTGCTAGTTTGTGTAATCTAACAAGATATACAACTTAGTAGGTTAGGTTCATTTCTAAACTACTTTGTTTAGAAAACAAAAAGCTTGATTCCCCAAAACTGTACTGTGTGAAATAAGCTAGATCTGTTCTTGAAATGAGTTGCTTTCTTATGAAGAGTCTTCAGTGAAGCAAGATCAAACTTTGCTAGTTTGTTTAATCTAAGAAGATATACAACTTAGTAGATTCACTTCTTTTCCAATGCAGTTTGCTTAGAAAACAAACACCTTCATTGCCGAAAACTGTAGTCTGTGAAATAAGCTAGTACTGTTGTCGGAATGAATTGCTTTCTTACGAAGAGTCTTCAGTGAAGAAAGATCAAAGTTTGCTTGTTTGTGTAATCTGCCTAGATGTACAACTTAAGAGATTCGCCTCATTTCCAAAGCAGAAGGTTTAGAAAAGAAACATCTTGATTCCCCAATACTGTACTGTGTGAAATAAGCTAGTTCTGTTCTCAGAATGAGTTGCTTTCTTACGAAGAGTCTTCAGTGCAGCAAGATCAAACTTTTCTAGTTTGTGTAGTCTAACAAGATATACAACGTAGTAGGTTAGCTTCATTTCTAAACTAGTTTGTTTAGAAAACAAAAACCTTGTTTCCCAAAAACTGTACTGTGTGAAATAAGCTAGTTCTGTTCTAAGAATGAGTTGCTCAATTACGAAAAGTCATCAGAGCAGCAAAATCAAACTTTGCTAGCCTGTGTAATGTAAGTAGATGTACAACTTAGTAGATTCATCTCATTTATAATGTAGTTTGTTTAGAAAACAGACACCTTCATTGCCAAACACTGTACTGTGTGAAATAACGTAGTTCTTTTCTCGAAATGAGTTGCTTCCTTACGAAGATTCTTCAGTGCCGCAAGATCAAACTTTGTTAGTTTGTGTAATCTAACAAGACATACAACTTAGTATATTCACTTCATTTCCAACGCAGTTTGCTTAGAAAAGAAACACCTTCATTGCCGAAAACTGTGCTGTGTGAAATAAGCCAGTACTGTTCTCGGAATGAGTTGCTTTCTTACGAAGAATCTTCAGTGCAGCAAGATCAAACTTTGCTAGTTTGTGTAATCTAACTAGCTGTACAACTTAATAGATACGCTTCATTTCCTACGCAGAAGGTTTAGAAAAGAAACATCTAGATTCCCCAAATCTGTACTGTGTGAAATAAGCTAGTTCTGTTCTCAGAATGAGTTGCTTTCTTACAAAGAGTCTTCAGTGCAGCAAGAGCAAACTTTGCCAGTTTGTATAATCTAACAAGATGTAAAACTTGATAAGTTAGCTTCATTACTAAACTGGTTTGTTTAGAAAAGAAACATCTTGATTCCCCAAAACTGTAATATGTGAAATACGCTAGATCTGTTCTCGAAATTAGTTTTTTTCTTAAGAAGATTCCTCAATGCAGCAAGATCAAACTTTGCTAGTTTGTGTAAGCTAACAAGATATACAACTTAGTAGATTCACTACGTTTCCAACGCAGGTTGCTTAGAAAACAAACACCTTCATTGCCGAAAACTGTACTGTGTGAAATAAGCTACTACTGTTCTCAGAATGAGTTGCTTTCTTACGAAGAGTCTTCAGTGCAGCAAGATCAAACTTTTCCAGTTTGTGTAATCTAACAAGATGTAAAACTTGATAAGTTATCATCATTTCTAAACTAGTTTGTTTAGAAAACAAACACCTTGATTCCCCAAAACTGTACTTTTTGAAATACGCTAGATCTGTTCTCGAAATGAGTTGCTTTCTTACGAAGAGTCTTCAGTGAAGCAAGATCAAACTTTGCTATTTTGTGTAATCAAACAAGATATAGAACTTAGTAGATTCAATTCATTTCCAACGCAGTTTGCTTAGAAAACAAACAACTTCATTGCCGAAAACTGTACTGTGTGAAATAAGCTAGTACTTTTCTCGGAATGAGTGGCTTTCTTACGAAGAGTCTTCAGTGCAGCAAGATCAAACTTTGCCAATTTGTGTAATGTAACTAGTTGTACAACTTAATAGATTCGCTTCATTTCCAACACAGAAGGTTTAGAACAGAAACATATTGATTCCCCAAAACCATACTGTGTGAAATATACTAGTTCAGTTCTCGGAAAGAGTTGCTTTCTTAGGAAGAGTCTTCAGTGTAGTAAGATCAAACTTTGCTAGTTTGTGTAATCTAACAAGATATACAAATTAGTAGGTTAGGTTCATTTCTAAACTACTTTGTTTAGAAAACAAAAAGCTTGATTCCCCAAAACTGTACTGTGTGAAATAAGCTAGATCTGTTCTCGAAATGAGTTGCTTTCTTATGAAGAGTCTTCAGTGAAGCAAGATCAAACTTTGCTAGTTTGTTTAATCTAAGAAGATATACAACTTAGTAGATTCACTTCTTTTCCAATGCAGTTTGCTTAGAAAACAAACACCTTCATTGCCGAAAACTACTGTGTGAAATAAGCTAGTACTGTTCACGGAATGAGTTGCTTTCTTACGAAGAGTCTTCAGTGCAGCAAGATCAAAGTTTGCTAGTTTGTGTAATCTAACTAGATGTACAACTTAATAGATTCCCCTCATTTCCAAAGCAGAAGGTTTAGAAAAGAAACATCTTGATTCCCCAATACTGTACTGTGTGAAATAAGCTAGTTCTGTTCTCAGAATGAGTTGCTTTCTTACGAAGAGTCTTCAGTGCAGCAAGATCAAACTTTTCTAGTTTGTGTAGTCTAACAAGATATACAACGTAGTAGGTTAGCTTCATTTCTAAACTAGTTTGTTTAGAAAACAAAAACCTTGTTTCCCAAAAACTGTACTGTGTGAAATAAGCTAGTTCTGTTCTAAGAATGAGTTGCTCCATTACGAAAAGTCATCAGAGCAGCAAAATCAAACTTTGCTAGCCTGTGTAATGTAAGTAGATGTACAACTTAGTAGATTCATCTCATTTCTAATGTAGTTTGTTTAGAAAACAGACACCTTCATTGCCAAACACTGTACTGTGTGAAATAACGTAGTTCTTTTCTCGGAATGAGTTGCTTTCTTACAAAGAGTCTTCAGTGCAGCAAGATCAAACTTTGCTAGTTTGTCTAATCTAACAAGATATACAACTTAGTAGATTTACTTCATTCCCAACGCAGTTTGCTTAGAAAACAAACACCTTAGAAAACTGTGCTGTGTGAAATAAAACGAATGAGTTGCTTTCTTTGAAGAATCTTCAGTGCAGCAAGATCAAACTTTGCTAGTTTGTGTAATCTAACAAGATGTACAACTTAATAGATACTTCATTTCTAAACTAGAAGGTTTAGAAAAGAAACATCTAGATTCCCCAAATCTTACTGTGTGAAATAAGCTAGTCTTCTGTTTCAGAATGAGTTGCTTTCTTACAAAACTTCAGTTCAGCAAGTGCCAGTTTGTGTAATCTAACAAGATGTAAAACTTGATAAGTTAGCTTCATTTCTAAACTAGTTTGTTTAGAAAACAAACACCTTGATTCCCCAAAACAGTAGTGTGTGAAATACGGTAGATCTGTTCTCAAATTGAGTTGTTTTGTTACGAAGTGTCATCAGTGCAGCAAGATCAAACTTTGCTAGTTTGTCTAATCTAACAAGATATACAACTTAGTAGATTCACTTCATTTCCCACGCAGTTTGCTTAGAAAACAAACACCTTCTTTTCTGAAAACTCTATTGTGTTAAATAAGCTAGTACTGTTCTTGGAATGAGTTGCTTTCTTAAGAAGAGTCTTCAGTGCAGCAAGATCAAAGTTTGCTAGTTTCTGTAATCTAATTAGATGTACAACCTAATAGATTCGCTTCATTTCCAATGGAGGAGATTTAGAAAAGAAACATCTTGATTCCCCAAAACCGTACTGTGTGAAATAAGCTAGTTCTGTTCTCGGAATGAGTTGCTTTCTTACGAAGAGTCTTCAGTGCAGCAAGAGCAAACTTTGCTAGTTTGTGTAATCTAACTAGATGTATAATTTAGTAGATTCCGTTCATTTCTATCGTAGTTTCTTTAGAAAACAATCACCTTCATTGCCGAACACTGTACTGTGTGAAATAATGTAGTTCTCTTCTCGGAATGAGTTGCTTTCTTACAAAGAGTCTTCAGTGCAGCAAGATCAAACTTTGCCAGTTTGTGTAATCTTACAAGATGTAAAACTTGATAAGTTAGTTTCATTTCTAAACTAGTTTGTTTAGAAAACAAACACCTTGTATTCCCAAAACGGTACTGAGTGAAATACGCTAGATCTGTTCTCGAAATGAGTTTCTTTCTTACGAAGAGTCTTCAGTGCAGCAAGATCAAACTTTGCTAGTTTGTGTAATCTAACTAGATGTACAACGTAGTAGATTGATTTCATTTCTAACGTAGTTTGTTTAGAAAACAAACACCTTCATTGTCGAAAACTGTACTGTGTGAAATAAGGTATTATTGTTCTCGGAATGAGTTGCTTTCTTATGAAGAGTCTTCAGTGCGGCAAGATCAAACTTTGCTAGTTTGTGTAATCTAACTAGATGTACAACTTAACAGATTCGGTTCATTTCCAACGCAGAAGGTATAGAAAAGAAACATCTTTATTCCCCAAAACTGTACTGTGTGAAATGAGCTGTTCTCGGAATGAGTTGCTTTCTTACGAAGAGTCTTCAGTGCATCAAAATCAAACTTTGCTACTTTCTGTAATCTAACTAGATGTACAACTTAGTAGATTCATTTCATTTCTAAACTAGTTTGTTTAGAAAACAAACACCTTGATTTGCCAATACTGTACTCTGTGAAATACGCTAGATCTGTTCTCGAAATGCATTGCTTTCTTACGAAGAGTCTTCAGTGCAGCAAGATCAAACTTTGCTAGTTTCTGTAATCTAACAAGATATACAACTTAGTAGGTTCACTTCATTTCCAACGCAGTTTGCTTAGATATAAACACCTTAATTGCCGAAAACTGTACTGTGTGAAATAAGCTAGTACTGTTCTCAGAATGAGTTGCCTTCTTACGAAGAGTCTTCAGTGCAGTAAGATCAAACTTTGCTAGTTTGTGTAATATAACTAGATGTACAACTTATCACATTCGCTTCATTTCCAATGCAGAAGGTTTAGAAAAGAAAATCTTGATTCCACCTTGAAATAAGCTAGTTCTGTTCTCGGAATGAGTTGCTTTCTTACGAAGAGTCTTCAGTGCAACAAGATCAAACTTTGCTAGTTTGTGTAATCTAACAAGATATAAAACTTAGTAGGTTAGCTTCATTTCTAAACTAGTTTGTTTAGAAAACAAAAACCTTGATTCCCCAAAACTGTACTGTGTGAAATAAGCTAGTTCTGTTCTCGAAATGAGTTGCTTTCTTACAGAGTCTTCAGTGCAGCAAGATCAAACTTTGCCAGTTTGTGTAATCTTTCAAGATGTAAAACTTGATAAGTTAGCTTCATTTCTAAACTAGTTTGTTTAGAAATCAAACACCTTGATTCCCTAAAACTGTACTGTGTGAAATACGCTAGATTTCTTCTCGAAATGAGTGGCTTTCTTACGAAGAGTCTTCAGTGCAGCAAGATCAAACTTTGCTAGTTTGTGTAATCTAACAAGATGTAAAACCTGGTAAGTTAGCTTTATTTCTAAACTAGTTAGTTTAGAAAACATACACCTTGATTCCACAAAACTGTACTGTGTGAAATAAGGTAGTACTGTTCTCGGAATGAGTTGCTCTCTTACGAAGAGTCTTCAGTGCAGCAAGATCAAACTTTGCTAGGTTGTGTAATCTAACTAGATGTACAACTTAATAGATTCGCTTCATTTCCAACGCAGAAGGTTTAGAAAAGAAACATCTTGATTCCCCAAAACCGTACTGTGTGAAATGAGCTAGTTCTGTTCTCGGAATGAGTTGCTTTCCTACGAAGAGTCTTCAGTGCAGCAAGATCAAACTTTGAAAGTTTGTGTAATCTAACAAGATATACAACTTAGTAGGTTAGCTTCATTTCTAAACTAGTTTGTTTAGAAAACAACAACCTTGAATCCCCAAAACTGTACTGTGTGAAATAAGCTAGTTCTGTTCTCAGAATGAGTTGCTTTCTTACGAAGAGTCAACAGTGCAGCAAATTCAAACTTTGCCAGTTTGTGTAATCTAACTAGATATACAACTTAGTAGATTCATTTCATTTCTAACGTAGTTTGTTTATTAAACAAACACCTTCATTGCCGAACACTGTACTGTGTGAAATAACGTAGTTCTGTTCTCGGAATGAGTTGCTTTCTTTCAAAAAGCCTTCAGTCCAGCAAGATCAAATTTTGCCTGTTTGTGTAATCTGACAAGATGTAAAAGTTGATAAGTTAGCTTCGTTTCTAAACTAGTTTGTTTAGAAAACAAACACCTTGATTCCCCAAAACTGTACTGTGTGAAATAAGCTGGATCTCTTCTCGAAATTAGTTGCTTTCTTACGAAGAGTCTTCAGTGCACCAAGATCAAACTTTGCTAGTTTGCGTAATCTAACATGATGTAAAACCTGGTAAGTTAGCTTCATTTCTAAACTAGTTAGTTTAGAAAACAGACACCTTGATTCACAAAAACTGTACTGTTTGAAATAAGTTAGTTCTGTTCTCAGAATGAGTTGCTTTCTTACGAAGAGTCTTCAGTGCAGCAAGATCAAACTTTGCTAGTTTGTGTAATCTAAGTAGTTGTACAACTTAATAGATTCGCTTCATTTCCAACGCAGAAGGTTTAGAAAAGAAACATCTTGATTCCCCAAAACTGTACTGAGTGAAATAAGCTAGTTCTGTTCTCGGAATGAGTTGCTTTCTTATGAAGAGTCTTCTGTGCAGCAAGATCAAACTTTGCTAGTTTTTTTAATCTAAGAAGATGTACAACATATTAGGTTAGCTTCATTTCTGAACTAGTTTGTTTAGAAAACATAAACCTTGATTCCCCAAAATTGTACTGTGTGAAATAAGCTAGTTCTGTTCTCAGAATGAGTTGCTTTCTTAGGAAGAGTCATCAGTGCAGCAGAATGAAACTTTGCTAGTTTGTGTAATCTAACTGGATGTACAACTTAGTAGATTCATTTCATTTCTAACGTAGTTTTTTTAGAAAAGAAACATCTTCTTTGCCGAACACTGTGCTGTGTGACATACCATAGTTCTGTTCTCGGAATGAGTTGCTTTCTTACAAAGAGTCATCAGTGCAGCAAGATCAAACTTTGCCAGTTTGTGTAATCTAACCAGATGTTAAACTTGATAAGTTAGCTTCATTTCTAAACTAGTTTGTTTAGAAAACAGACACCTTGATTCCCCAAACATGTACTGTGTTAAATAAGCTAGTTCTGTTCTCGGAATGAGTTGCTTTCTTAAGAAGAGTCTTCAGTGAAGCAAGATGAAGCTTTACTCGTTTGTGTAATCTAACTACATGTACAACCAAGTAGATTCCTTTCATTTCTAACGTAGTTTGTTTAGAAAACAAACACATTCTTTGTCGAACTTCGTACTGTGTGAAATAAGCTAGTTCTGTTCTCAGAATGAGTTGCTTTCTTACGAAAAGTCTGCAATGCATTAAGATAAAACTTTGTTAGTTTGTATAATCCAACAAGATATAAAACTTGGTGAGTTAGTTTCATTTCTAAACTGGTTTGCTTAGAAAACAAACAGTTTGATTCCCCAAAACACTATTGTGTGAAATAAGCTAGTTCTGTTCTCGTAATGAGTTGTTTTCTTGAGAAGATACTTCAGGGCAGCAATATCAAACTTTCCTAGTTTGTGTAATCTAAGAAGATGTACCACTTAGTAGATTCTCTTCATTTCCAATGCAGATTTTTCAGAAAACAAACACCTTCATTGTGATCTAAGTAGATGTACAACTTAGTAGATTCATTTCATTTCTTACATAGTTTGTTTAGAAAACAAACACCTTCATTGCCGAATGCTGTATGTGTGAAATAAACTAGTTCTGTTTTCAGAATGAGTTGTTTTCTAATAAAGAGTCTTCAGGGCAGCAAGATCAAACTTTGATAGTTTGTGTAATCTAAGAAGGTCTAAAATCTTGTATGTTAGCTTCATTTCTAAACTAATTTGTTTAGAAAACAAACACCTTGATTCCCCAAAGTCTTACTGTGTTAAATAAGCTATTTCTGTTCTTGGAAGGAGTTGTTTTTTTATGAAGAGTCTTCAGTGCAGCAAGATCAAACTTTACTAATTTTTGTAATCAACTGGATGTACAACTTAGTAGATTCTTTTTATTTCTAACTTAGTTTTTTTAGAAAACAAACACCTCCTTGATGAAATCTGTACTGTGTGAAATAAGCTAGATCTGTTCTCGGAAAGAGTTGCTTTCTTACGAACAGTCCTCAGTGAAGGAAGATGAAGCTTTAATAGTTTGTGTAATCTAACAAGATGTACAACTTAGTCAGTTAGCTTCATTTGTAATGTAGTTTGTTTAGGAAACAAACAACTTGATTCCTCAACACTTTACTGTGTGAAAGAACGTAGTTCTATTCTTGGAACGAGTTGCTTTCTCTTGAAAAGTCTTCAGTGCAGCAAGATCAAACTTTGTAATTTGTATAATCTTACAAGATATAAAACTTGGTAAGTTAGCTTCATTTCTAAACTAGTTAGTTTAGAAAACAAACACCTTGTTTCCGCAAAACTGTAGATGTACAACTTAGTATATTCATTTTGTTGCTAACTTTGTTTGTTTAGAAAACAAACACCTTCATTTCTGAACTCTGTACTGTGTGAAATAAGCTATTTCTGTTCTCGGAATGACGAAATGTCTTCAGTGCAGCTAGATCAAACTTTGCTAGTTTGTGTAATCTAACAAGATGTAAAACCATGTAAGTTAGCTTCATTTCTAAACTGGTTAGTGTAAAAAACCAAGACCTAGTTTGTGTCATCTAACAAGATGTACAACTTAGTCAGTTAGCTTCATTTGTAATGCAGTTTGTTTAGAAATCAAACACCTTGATTCCTCAACACTGTACTGTGTGAAATAAGTTACTTCTGTTCTCAGAATGAGTTGCTTTCCTACGAAGACTCTTCAGTGAAGCAAGATGAAGCTTTACTAGTTTGTGTATTCTAACTAGATGTACAACCAAGTAGATTCATTTAATTTCTAACTTAGTTTGTTTAGAAAACAAACACCTACATTGCCAAACTCTGTACTGTGTGAAATAAGCTAGTTCTATTCTCCGAAGGAGTTGCATTCTTATGAAAAGTATTCAGGACAGCAAGATCAAACTTTGCTAGTTTGTATGACCTAACAAAATATAAAACTTGGTAAGTTATCTTCATTTCTAAACTGGTTTGTTTAGAAAACAAACACCTTGAGTCCCCAAAACTGTACTGCGTAAAATAAGCTAGTACTGTTCTCGTAATGATTTGTTTTCTGGAGAAGAGACTTCAGTGCAGTAAGATCAAACTTTCTTAGTTTGTGTAATGAAGAAGATGTACCACTTAGTAGATTCACTTCATTTCCAACGCAGATTGTTAACAAAACAAACACCTTCATTGCAGAACACCGTACTGTTTTAAATAAGCTAGTTCTGTTTTTGGAATGAGTTGCTTTCCTACTTACAGTCTTCAGTGCAGCAAGATCAAAATTTCCTAGTTTGTGTAATCTAATTAGATGTACAACTTGGTAGATTAATTTCATTTCTAACGTAGTTTGTTTAGAAAACAAACACCTTCATTGGCGAATTCTGTACTGTGTGAAATAAGCTACTTCTGTTCTCGGAATGACTTGTTTTCTTACGAAGATTCTTCAGTGCAGCAAGATCAAACTTTCCTAGTTTGTGAAATGTAACAAACAAGATGAACAACTTAGTAGATTCACTTCATTTCCAACGCAGATTGTTGAGAAAACGAACACCTTTATTGCCGCACACTCTACTGTGTGAAATAAGCTAGTTCTGTTTTAAGAATGAGTCTTCAGTACAGCAAGATCAAACTTTATTAGATTTTGTAATCTAACGAGATGTACAACATAGTACATTTATATCATTTCTAACGTAGTTTGTTTAGAAAACAAACGCCTTCAGTGCGGAACACAGTACTGTGTGAAATAAGGCTGTTCTGTTCCCAAAATGAGTTGCTTTCTTAGGAAGAGTCTTCAGTGCAGCAAGATCAAACTTTCCTAGTTTGTGTAATCTAACAAGATGTACAACTTAGTAGATTAACCACATTTCTAACGTAGTTTGTTTAGAAAAGAAACACCTTCATTGCCGAACTCAGTACTGTGTGAAGTAGGCCAGTTCTGTTCTACAAATGAGTTGCTTTCTTACAAAGAGTCTTCAGTGCAGCAAGATCAAACTTTCCTAGTTTGTGTAATCTAACAAGATATACAACTTAGTAGATTAACCACATTTCTAACGTAGTTTGTTTAGATAAAAAACACTTTCATTGCCGAACACAGTACTGTGTGAAGTAAGACAGTTCTATTCTTCAAATGAGTTGCTTTCTTACGAAGAGTCTTCTGTGCAGCAAGATCAAACTTTCCTAGTTTGTGTAATCTAACAAGATATACAACTAAGTAGATTAAACACATTTCGAACGTAGTTTGTTTAGAAAACAAACACCTTCATTGCCAAACACAGTACTGTGTGAAATAAGGCACTTCTGTTCCCGAAATCAGTTGCTCTCTTACGAAGAGTCTTCAGTGCAGCAAGATCAAACTTTCCTAGTTTGTGTAATCTAACAAGATGTACAATTTAGTAGATTAACCACATTTCTACCCTAGTTTGTTTAGAAAACAAACACCTTCATTGCCGAACACAGTACTGTGTGAAATAAGCCAGTTCTGTTCAGCGAATGAGTTGCTTTCTTACGAAGAGTCTTCAGTGCAGCAAGATCAAACTTTCCTAGTTTGTGTAATCTAACAAGATGTTCAATTTAGTAGATTAACCAGATTTCTAACGTAGTTTGTTTAGAAAACAAACGCCTTCAGTGCCAAACACAGTACTGTGTGAAATAAGGCTGTTCTGTTCCCAAAATGAGTTGCTTTCTTACGAAGACTCTTCAGTGCAGCAAGATCAAACTTTCCTAGTTTGTGTAATCTAACAAGATGTACAACTTAGTAGATTAACCACATTTCTAACGTAGTTTGTTTAGAAAACAAACACCTTCATTGCTGAACGCAGTACTGTGTGAAGTAAGCCAGTTCTGTTCTACAAATGAGTTGCTTTCTTACGAAGAGTCTTCAGTGCAGCAAGATCAAACTTTCCTAGTTTGTGTAATCTAACAAGGTGTTCAACTTAGTTGATTAACCAGATTTCTAACGTAGTTTGTTTAGAAAACAAAGCCTGCATTGCCGAACACAGCACTGTGTGAAATAAGGCTGTTCTGTTCCCCAAATGAGTTGCTTTCTAACGAAGAGTCTTCAGTGCAGCAAGATCAAACTTTCCTAGTTTGTGTAATCTAACAAGATGTACAACTTAGTAGATTAACCACATTTCTAACGTAGTTTGTTTAGAAAACAAACACCTTCATTGCCAAACGCAGTACTGTGTGAAATAAGCCAGTTCTGTTCTCCAAATTAGTTGCTTTCTTATGAAGAGTCTTCAGTGCAGCAAGATCAAACTTTCCCAGTTTGTGTAATCTAACAACGTGTACAATTTAGTAGGTTAACCACATTTCTAACGTAGTTTGATTAGAAAACAAACACCTTCATTGCCGAACACAGTACTGTGTGAAATAAGGCTGTTCTGTTCCCCAAATTAGTTGCTTTCTTACGAAGACTCTTCAGTGCAGCAAGATCAAACTTTCCTAGTTTGTGTAATCTAACATGATGTACAACTTAATAGATTAACCACATTTGATGTGCCGAACACAATACTGTGTGAAATAAGGCTGTTAACGAAATCAGTTGCTTTTTACAAAGAGTCTTCAGTGCAACAAGATCAAACTTTCCTAGTTTGTGTAATCTAACAAGATGTACAACTTATTAGATTAACCACATTTCTAACGTAGTTTGTTTAGATAACAAACACTTTCATTGCCGAACGAAGTACTGTGTGAAGTAAGCCAGTTCTGTTCTTCAAATGAGTTGCTTTCTTATGAAGAGTGTTCAGTGCAGCAAGATCAAGCTTTCCTAGTTTGTGTAATCTAACAAGATATACAACTTAGTATATTAAACACATTTCGAACTTAGTTTGTTTAGAAAACAAACGCCTTCATTGCCGAACACAGTACTGTGTGAAATAAGGCCGTCCTGTTCCCGAAATCAGTTGCTTTCTTACGAAGAGTCTTCAGTGCAGCAAGATCAAACTTTCCTAGTTTATGTAATCTAACAAGATGTACAACTTAGTAGATTAACCACATTTCTAACCTAGTTTGTTTAGAAAACAAACACCTTCATTGCAGAACACAGTATTGTGTGAAATAAGCCAGTTCTGTTCTGCGAATGAGTTGCTTTCTTACAAGAGCCTTCAGTGCAGCAAGATCAAACTTTCCTAGTTTGTGTAATCTAACAAGATGTTCAATTTAGTAGATTAACCACATTTCTAACATAGTTTGTTTAGAAAACCAACGCCTTCAGTGCCGAACACAGTACTGTGTGAAATAAGGCTGTTCTGTTCCCAAAATGAGTTGCTTTCTTACGAAGACTCTACAGTGCAGCAAGATCAAACTTTCCTAGTTTGTGTAATCTAACAAGATGTACAACTTAGTAGATTAACCACATTTCGAACGTAGTTTGTTTACAAAACAAACGCCTTCATTGCTGAACACAGTACTGTGTGAAATAAGGCCTTTCTGTTCCCGAAATCAGTTGCTTTCTTATGAAGAGTCTTCAGTGCAGCAAGATCAAACTTTCCTAGTTTGTGTAATCTAACAAGATGTACGGCTTAGTAGATTAAGCACATTTCTAACGTAGTTGGTTTAGATTACAAACACTTGCATTGCCTAACGCAGTACTGTGTGAAGTAAGCCAGTTCTGTTCTACAAATGAGTTGCTTTCTTACGAAGAGTATTCAGTGCAGCAACATCAAACTTTCCTAGTTTGTGTAATCTAACAAGATACACAACTTAGTAGATTAAACACATTTCTAACGTAGTTTGTTTAGAAAACAAACGCCTTCATTGCCGAACACAGTACTGTGTGAAATAAGGCTATTCTGTTCCCCAAATGAGTTTCTTTCTTACGAAGAGTCTTCAGTACAGCAAGATCAAACTTTCATAGTTTGTGTAATCTAACAAGATATACAATTTAGTAGATTAAACACATTTCGAACGCAGTTTGTTTAGAAAACGAATGCCTTCATTGCCGAACACAATACTGTGTGAAATAAGGCTGTTCTGTTCCCGAAATCAGTTGCTTTCTTAGGAAGAGTCTTCAGTCCAGCAAGATCAAACTTTCCTAGTTTGTGTAATCTAACAAGATGTACAACTTAGTAGATTAACGACATTTCTAATGTAGTTTGTTTAGAAAACAAACACCTTCATTGCCGAACACAGTACTGTGTGAAATAAGGCCTTTCTGTTCCCGAAATCAGTTGCTTTCTTACGAAGAGTCTTCAGTGCAACAAGATCAAACTTTCCTAGTTTGTGTAATCTAACAAATGTACAACTTAGTAGATTAACGACATTTCTAACGTAGTTTGTTTAGAAAACAAACACCTTCAGTGCTCAAAACAGTACTGTGTGAAATAAGGCCGTTCTGTTCCCGAAATCAGTTGCTTTCTTATGAAGAGTCTTCAGTGCAGCAAGATCAAACTTTCCTAGTTTGTGTAATCTAACATGGTGTACAATTTAGTAGATTAACCACATTGCTAACGTAGTTTGTTTAGAAAACAAACATCTTCATTACCGAACACAGTACTGTGTGAAATAAGCCAGTTCTGTTCTGCGAATGAGTTGCTTTCTTACGAAGAGTCTTCACTGCAGCAAGATCAAACTTTCCTAGTTTGTGTAATCTAACAAGATGTTCAACTTAGTAGATTAACCGGATTTCTAACGTAGTTTGTTTAGAAAACAAACGCCTTCAGTGCCGAACACAGTCCTGTGTGAAATAAGGCTGTTCTGTTCCCAAAATCAGTTGCTTTCTTAGGAAGAGTCTTCAGTCCATCAAGATCAAACTTTCCTAGTTTGTGTAATCTATCAAGATGTACAACTTAGTAGATTAAGCACATTTCTAACGTAGTTTGTTTAGATAACAAACACTTTCATTGCCGAACGCAGTACTGTGTGAAGTAAGCCAGTTCTGTTCTTCAAATGAGTTGTTTTCTTACGAAGAGTCTTCAGTGCAGCAAGATCAAACTTTCCTAGTTTGTGTAATCTAACAAGATGTACAACTTAGTAGATTAACGACATTTCTAACGTAGTTTGTTTAGAAAACAAACACCTTCATTGCCGAACACAGTACTGTGTGAAATAAGGCCTTTTTGTTCTGCAAATGAGTTGCTTTCTTACGAAGAGTCTTCAGTGCAGCAAGATCAAACTTTACTAGTTTGTGTAATCTAACAAGGTGTTCAACTTAGTTGATTAACCAGATTTCTAACGTAGTTTTTTAAGAAAACAAACACCTTCATTGCCGAACACAGCACTGTGTGAAATAAGGCTGTTCTGTTCCCAAATGAGTTGCTTTCTTAACGGAGAGTCTTCAGTGCAGCAAGATCACACTTTACTAGTTTGTGTAATCTAACAAGATGTACAACTTATTAGATTAACCACATTTCTAACGTAGTTTGTTAAGAAAACAAACACCTTCATTGCCGAACGCAGTACTGTGCGAAATAAGGCTGTTCTGTTCCGGGAATGAGTTGCTTTCTTACGAAGAGTCTTCAGTGCAGCACGATCAAACTTTCCTAGTTTGTGTAATCTAACAAGATGTTCAACTTCGTAGATTAACCAGATTTCTAACGTAGTTTGGTAAGAAAACAAACACCTTCATTGCCGAACACAGTACTGTGTGAAATAACGCTGTTCTGTTCCCCAAATTAGTTGCTTTCTTACGAATACTCTTCAGTGCAGCAAGATCAATCTTTCCTAGTTTGTGTAATCTAACATGATGTACAACTTAATAGATTAACCACATTTCTAACGTAGTTTGTTTAGAAAACAAACGCCTTCATTGCCGAACACAATACTGTGTGAAATAAGGCTGTTTTGTTCCTGAAATCAGTTGCTTTCTTACAAAGAGTCTTCAGTGCAGCAAGATCAAACTTTCCTAATTTGTGTAATCTAACAAGATGTACAACTTATTAGATTACGCACATTTCTAACGTAGTTTGTTTAGATAACAAACACTTTCATTGCCAAACGCAGTACTGTGTGAAGTAAGCCAGTTCTGTTCTTCAAATGAGTTGCTTTCTTATGAAGAGTGTTCAGTGCAGCAAGATCAAGCTTTCCTAGTTTGTGTAATCTAACAAGATATACAACTTAGTATATTAAACACATTTCGAACTTAGTTTGTTTAGAAAACAAACGCCTTCATTGCCGAACACAGTACTGTGTGAAATAAGGCCGTCCTGTTCCCGAAATCAGTTGCTTTCTTACGAAGAGTCTTCAGTGCAGCAAGATCTAACTTTCCTAGTTTGTGTAATCTAACAAGATGTACAACTTAGTAGATTGACCATATTTCTAACCTAGTTTGTTTGGAAAACAAACACCTGCATTGCAGAACACAGTATTGTGTGAAATAAGCCAGTTCTGTTCTGCGAATGAGTTGCTTTCTTACAAGAGTCTTCAGTGCAGCAAGATCAAACTTTCCTAGTTTGTGTAATCTAACAAGATGTTCAACTTAGTAGATTAACCACATTTCTAACATAGTTTGTTTAGAAAACAAACGCCTTCAGTGCCGAACACAGTACTGTGTGAAATAAGGCTGTTTTGTTCCCAAAATGAGTTGCTTTCTTACGAAGACTCTTCAGTGCAGCAAGATCAAACTTTCCTAGTTTGTGTAATCTAACAAGATGTACAACTTAGTAGATTAAACACATTTCTAACGTAGTTTGTTTAGAAAACTAACGCCTTCAGTGCCGAACACAGTACTGTGTGAAATAAGGCCTTTCTGTTCCCGAAATCAGTTGCTTTCTTATGAAGAGTCTTCAGTGCAGCAAGATCAAACTTTCCTAGTTTGTGTAATCTAACAAGATGTACAACTTAGTAGATTAAGCACATTTCTAACGTAGTTTGTTTAGATAACAAACACTTGCATTGCTTAACGCAGTACTGTGTGAAGCAAGCCAGTTCTGTTCTACAAATGAGTTTCTTTCTTACGAAGAGTCTTCAGTGCAGCAAGATCAAACTTTCCTAGTTTGTGTAATCAAACAAGATGCACAACTTAGTAGATTAAACACATTTCTAACGTAGTTTGTTTAGAAAACAAACGCCTTCATTGCCGAACACAGTACTGTGTGAAATAAGGCTGTTCTGTTCCCCAAATGAGTTTCTTTCTTACGAAGAGTCTTCAGTGCAGCAAGATCAAACATTCCTAGTTTGTGTAATCTAAAATGATATACAATTTAGTAGATTAAACACATTTCGAACGCAGTTTGTTTAGAAAACGAATGCCTTCATTGCCGAACACAATACTGTGTGAAATAAGGCTGTTCTGTTCCCCAAATGAGTTGCTTTCTTACGAAGAGTCTTCAGTCCAGCAAGATCAAACTTTCCTAGTTTGTGTAATCTAACAAGATGTACAACTTAGTAGATTAACGACATTTCTAACGTAGTTTGTTTAGAAAACAAACACCTTCATTGCCGAACACAGTACTGTGTGAAATAAGGCCTTTCTGTTCCCAAAATCAGTTGCTTTCTTACGAAGAGTCTTCAGTGCAGCAAGATCAAACTTTCCTAGTTTGTGTAATCTAACAAGATATGCAACTTAGTAGATTAAACACATTTCAAACGTAGTTTGTTTAGAAAATGAACGCCTTCAGTGCCGAACACAGTACTGTGTGAAATAAGGCCGTTCTGTTCCCGAAATCAGTTGCTTTCTTACGAAGACTCTTCAGTGCAGCTAGATCAAACTTTCCTAGTTTGTGTAATCTAACAAGATGTACAATTTAGTAGATTAACCACATTTCTAACGTAGTTTGTTTAGAAAACAAACACCTTCATTGCCGAACACAGTACTGTGTGAAATAAGCCAGTTTTGTTCTGCAAATGAGTTGCTTTCTTACGAAGAGTCTTCAGTGCAGCTAGATCAAACTTTCCTAGTTTGTGTAATCTAACAAGGTGTTCAACTTAGTTGATTAACCACATTTCTAACGTAGTTTGTTTAGAAAAGAAAGCCTTCATTGCCGAACACAGCACTGTGTGAAATAAGGCTGTTCTGTTCCCGAAATGAGTTGCTTTCTAACGAAGAGTCTTCAGTGCAGCAAGATCAAACTTTCCTAGTTTGTGTAATCTAACAAGATGTACAACTTAGTAGATTAACCACATTTATAACGTAGTTTGTTTAGAAAACAAACACCTTCATTGCCAAACGCAGTACTGTGTGAAATAAGCCAGTTCTGTTCTCAAAATTAATTGCTTTCTTACGAAGAGTCTTCAGTGCAGCAAGATCAAACTTTCCCAGTTTGTGTAATCTAACAACGTGTACAATTTAGTAGATTAACCACATTTCTAACGTAGTTTGATTAGAAAACAAACACCTTCATTGCCGAACACAGTACTGTGTGAAATAAGGCTGTTCTGTTCCCCAAATTAGTTGCTTTCTTACGAAGACTCTTCAGTGCAGCAAGATCAAACTTTCCTAGTTTGTGTAATCTAACATGATGTACAACTTAATAGATTAACCACATTTCTAACGTAGTTTGTTTAGAAAAGAAAAACCTTCATTGCCGAACACAGTACTGCGTGAAATATGCCAGTTCTGTTCTCCAAATGAGTTGCTTTCTTACGAAGAGTCTTCAGTGCAGCAAGATCAAGGTTTCCTAGTTTGTGTAATCTAACAAGATGTACAACTTAGTAGATTAACCACATATCTACCGTAGTTTGTTTAGAAAACAAACGCCTTCATTGCCGAACACGGTACTGTGTGAAATAAGGCTGTTCTGTTCCCGAAATCAGTTGCTTTCTTACAAAGAGTCTTCAGTGCAGCAAGATCAAACTTTCCTAGTTTGTGTAATCTAACAAGATGTACAACTTATTAGATTAACCACATTTCTAACGTAGTTTGTTTAGATAACAAACACTTTCATTGCCGAACGCAGTACTGTGTGAAGTAAGCCAGTTCTGTTCTTCAAATGAGTTCCTTTCTTATGAAGAGTCTTCAGTGCAGCAAGATCTAACTTTCCTAGTTTGTGTAATCTAACAAGATGTACAACTTAGTAGATTAACCACATTTCTAACCTAGTTTGTTTAGAAAACAAACACCTTCATTGCAGAACACAGTACTGTGTGAAATAAGCCAGTTCTGTTCCCGAAATGAGTTGCTTTCTTATACAAGAGTCTTCAGTGCAGCAAGATCAAACTTTCCTAGTTTGTGTAATCTAACAAGATGTACAACTTAGTAGATTAACCACATTTCTAACATAGTTTGTTTAGAAAACAAACACCTTCATTGCAGAACACAGTACTGTGTGAAATAAGGCTGTTCTGTTCCTGAAATGAGTTGCTTTCTTACGAAGAGTCTTCAGTGCAGCAAGATCAAACTTTCCTAGTTTGTGTAATCTAACAAGATGTACAACTTAGTAGATTAACCATTATTTCTAACGTAGTTTGTTTAGAAAACAAACACTTTCATTGCTGAACACAGTACTGTGTGAAATAAGCCAGTTCTGTTCTTCAAATGAGTTGCTTTTGAAGAGTCTTCAGTGCAGCAAGATCAAACTTTCCTAGTTTGTGTAATCTAACAAGATGTACAACTTAGTAGATTAACCACATTTCGAACTTAGTTTGTTTAGAAAACAAACATCTTCATTCTTTGAACACAGTACTGTGTGAAATAAGCCAGTTCTGTTCTTCAAATGAGTTGCTTTCTTACGAAGAGTCTTCAGTGCAGCAAGATCAAACTTTCCTAGTTTGTGTAATCTAACAAGATGTACAACTTAGTAGATTAACGACATTTCTAACGTAGTTTGTTTAGAAAACAAACACCTTCATTGCCGAACACAGTACTGTGTGAAATAAGGCCTTTCTGTTCCCGAAATCAGTTGCTTTCTTACAAGAGTCTTCAGTGCAGCAAGATCAAACTTTCCTAGTTTGTGTAATCTAACAAGATGTACAACTTAGTAGATTAACCACATTTCTAACATAGTTTGTTTAGAAAACAAACACCTTCATTGCCGAACACAGTACTGTGTGAAATAAGGCTGTTCTGTTCCCGAAATGAGTTGCTTTCTTACGAAGAGTCTTCAGTGCAGCAAGATCAAACTTTCCTAGTTTGTGTAATCTAACAAGATGTGCAACTTAGTAGATTAACCACATTTCTACGTAGTTTGTTTAGAAAACAAACACCTTCATTGCTGAACACAGTACTGTGTGAAATAAGGCCTGTTCTGTTCCCGAAATCAGTTGCTTTCTTATGAAGAGTCTTCAGTGCAGCAAGATCAAACTTTCCTAGTTTGTGTAATCTAACAAGATGTACAACTTAGTAGATTAACCACATTTCTAACGTAGTTTGTTTAGAAAACAAACACCTTCATTGCCTGTGTGAACACAGTACTGTGTGAAATAAGCCAGTTCTGTTCTACAAATGAGTTGCTTTCTTACGAAGAGTCTTCAGTGCAGCAAGATCAAACTTTCCTAGTTTGTGTAATCTAACAAGATGTACAACTTAGTAGATTAACCACATTTCTAACGTAGTTTGTTTAGAAAACAAACGCCTTCATTGCCGAACACAGTACTGTGTGAAATAAGGCTGTTCTGTTCCCAAAATGAGTTGCTTTCTTACGAAGAGTCTTCAGTACAGCAAGATCAAACTTTCCTAGTTTGTGTAATCTAACAAGATGTACAACTTAGTAGATTAACCACATTTCTAACGTAGTTTGTTTAGAAAACAAAGGCCTTCATTGCCGAACACAGTACTGTGTGAAATAAGGCTGTTCTGTTCTTCAAAACAGTTGCTTTCTTACGAAGAGTCTTCAGTGCAGCAAGATCAAACTTTCCTAGTTTGTGTAATCTAACAAGATGTACAACTTAGTAGATTAACGACATTTCTAACGTAGTTTGTTTAGAAAACAAACACCTTCATTGCCGAACACAGTACTGTGTGAAATAAGGCCTTTCTGTTCCCGAAATCAGTTGCTCTCTTACGAAGAGTCTTCAGTGCAGCAAGATCAAACTTTCCTAGTTTGTGTAATCTAACAAGATGTACAACTTAGTAGATTAACCACATTTCTAACGTAGTTTGTTTAGAAAACAAACGCCTTCAGTGCTCAACACAGTACTGTGTGAAATAAGGCCGTTCTGTTCCCGAAATCAGTTGCTTTCTTATGAAGAGTCTTCAGTGCAGCAAGATCAAACTTTCCTAGTTTGTGTAATCTAACATGGTGTACAATTTAGTAGATTAACCACATTTTCTAACGTAGTTTGTTTAGAAAACAAACACCTTCATTGCCAAACACAGTACTGTGTGAAATAAGCCAGTTCTGTTCTGCGAATGAGTTGCTTTCTTACGAAGAGTCTTCAGTGCAGCAAGATCAAACTTTCCTAGTTTGTGTAATCTAACAAGATGTTCAACTTAGTAGATTAACCAGATTTCTAACGTAGTTTGTTTAGAAAACAAACGCCTTCAGTGCCGAACACAGTACTGTGTGAAATAAGGCTGTTCTGTTCCCAAAATCAGTTGCTTTCTTAGGAAGAGTCTTCAGTCCATCAAGATCAAACTTTCCTAGTTTGTGTAATCTAACAAGATGTACAACTTAGTAGATTAACAACATTTCTAACGTAGTTTGTTTAGAAAACAAACACCTTCATTGCCGAACACAGTACTGTGTGAAATAAGCCAGTTCTGTTCTGCAAATGAGTTGCTTTCTTACGAAGAGTCTTCAATGCACCAAGATCAAACTTTCCTAGTTTGTGTAATCTAACAAGATGTACAACTTAGTTAGATTAACCATCATTTCTAACGTAGTTTGTTTAGAAAACAAACACCTTCATTGCCGAACACAGTACTGTGTGAAATAAGGCTGTTCTGTTCCCCAAATGAGTTGCTTTCTAAACGAAGAGTCTTCAGTGCAGCAAGATCAAACTTTCCTAGTTTGTGTAATCTAACAAGATGTACAACTTAGTAGATTAACCACATTTCTAACGTAGTTTGTTTAGAAAACAAACACCTTCATTGCCGAACACAGTACTGTGTGAAATAAGGCTGTTCTGTTCTCCAAATGAGTTGCTTTCTTACGAAGAGTCTTCAGTGCAGCAAGATCAAACTTTCCTAGTTTGTGTAATCTAACAAAGATGTACAATTTAGTAGATTAACCACATTTCTAACGTAGTTTGTTTAGAAAACAAACACCTTCATTGCCAAACACAGTACTGTGTGAAATAAGGCTGTTCTGTTCCCCAAATGAGTTGCTTTCTTTACGAAGAGTCTTCAGTGCAGCAAGATCAAACTTTCCTAGTTTGTGTAATCTAACAAGATGTACAACTTAGTAGATTAACCACATTTCTAACGTAGTTTGTTTAGAAAACAAACACCTTCATTGCCGAACACAATACTGTGTGAAATAAGGCTGTTCTGTTCCCTGAAATCAGTTGCTTTCTTACAAAGAGTCTTCAGTGCAGCAAGATCAAACTTTCCTAGTTTGTGTAATCTAACAAGATGTACAACTTAATAGATTACCCACATTTCTAACGTAGTTTGTTTAGAAAACAAACGCCTTCATTGCCGAACACAGTACTGTGTGAAATAAGGCTGTTTTGTTCTTCAAATGAGTTGCTTTCTTACAAAGAGTCTTCAGTGCAGCAAGATCAAACTTTCCTAGTTTGTGTAATCTAACAAGATGTACAACTTAGTAGATTAAACACATTTCTAACGTAGTTTGTTTAGATAACAAACACTTTCATTGCCAAACGCAGTACTGTGTGAAATAAGCCAGTTCTGTTCTTCAAATGAGTTGCTTTCTTATGAAGAGTCTTCAGTGCAGCAAGATCAAACTTTCCTAGTTTGTGTAATCTAACAAGATATACAACTTAGTAGATTAAACACATTTCTAACTTAGTTTGTTTAGAAAACAAACACCTTCATTGCCAGAACACAGTACTGTGTGAAATAAGCCAGTTCTGTTCCCGAAATCAGTTGCTTTCTTACAAGAGTCTTCAGTGCAGCAAGATCAAACTTTCCTAGTTTGTGTAATCTAACAAGATGTACAACTTAGTAGATTAACCACATTTCTAACATAGTTTGTTTAGAAAACAAACACCTTCATTGCAGAACACAGTATTGTGTGAAATAAGGCTGTTTTGTTTCCCAAAATGAGTTGCTTTCTTACAAGAGTCTTCAGTGCAGCAAGATCAAACTTTCCTAGTTTGTGTAATCTAACAAGATGTACAACTTAGTAGATTAACCACATTTCTAACATAGTTTGTTTAGAAAACAAACGCCTTCAGTGCCGAACACAGTACTGTGTGAAATAAGGCTGTTTTGTTCCCAAAATGAGTTGCTTTCTTATGAAGAGTCTTCAGTGCAGCAAGATCAAACTTTCCTAGTTTGTGTAATCTAACAAGATGTACAACTTAGTAGATTAAACACATTTCTAACGTAGTTTGTTTAGAAAACAAACACTTTCATTGCTTAACACAGTACTGTGTGAAATAAGGCAGTTCTGTTCTACAAATGAGTTTCTTTCTTATGAAGAGTCTTCAGTGCAGCAAGATCAAACTTTCCTAGTTTGTGTAATCAAAAACAAGATGTACAACTTAGTAGATTAAACACATTTCTAACGTAGTTTGTTTAGATAACAAACACTTGCATTGCTTAACGCAGTACTGTGTGAAATAAGGCTGTTCTGTTCTACAAATGAGTTTCTTTCTTACGAAGAGTCTTCAGTGCAGCAAGATCAAACTTTCCTAGTTTGTGTAATCAAACAAGATATACAATTTAGTAGATTAAACACATTTCTAACGTAGTTTGTTTAGAAAACAAACGCCTTCATTGCCAACACAGTACTGTGTGAAATAAGGCTGTTCTGTTCCCCAAATGAGTTTCTTTCTTCACGAAGAGTCTTCAGTCCAGCAAGATCAAACATTCCTAGTTTGTGTAATCTAAAAAGATGTACAATTTAGTAGATTAAACACATTTCTAACGTAGTTTGTTTAGAAAACAAACACCTTCATTGCGAACACAGTACTGTGTGAAATAAGGCTGTTCTGTTCCCAAAATGAGTTGCTTTCTTACGAAGAGTCTTCAGTCCAGCAAGATCAAACTTTCCTAGTTTGTGTAATCTAACAAGATATACAACTTAGTAGATTAAACACATTTCTAACGTAGTTTGTTTAGAAAACAAACACCTTCATTGCCGAACACAGTACTGTGTGAAATAAGGCCTTTCTGTTCCCAAAATCAGTTGCTTTCTTACGAAGAGTCTTCAGTGCAGCAAGATCAAACTTTCCTAGTTTGTGTAATCTAACAAGATATGCAATTTAGTAGATTAAACACATTTCTAACGTAGTTTGTTTAGAAAATGAACACCTTCATTGCCGAACACAGTACTGTGTGAAATAAGCCAGTTTTGTTCTGCAAATGAGTTGCTTTCTTTTAAGAGTCTTCAGTGCAGCTAGATCAAACTTTCCTAGTTTGTGTAATCTAACAAGGTGTTCAATTTAGTTGATTAACCACATTTCTAACGTAGTTTGTTTAGAAAAAAAACAGCCTTCATTGCCGAACACAGCACTGTGTGAAATAAGGCTGTTCTGTTCCTGCAAATGAGTTGCTTTCTAACGAAGAGTCTTCAGTGCAGCAAGATCAAACTTTCCTAGTTTGTGTAATCTAACAAGGTGTACAACTTAGTTGATTAACCACATTTCTAACGTAGTTTGTTTAGAAAACAAACACCTTCATTGCCAAACACAGCACTGTGTGAAATAAGCCAGTTCTGTTCTCAAAATGAGTTGCTTTCTAACGAAGAGTCTTCAGTGCAGCAAGATCAAACTTTCCTAGTTTGTGTAATCTAACAAGATGTACAATTTAGTAGATTAACCACATTTCTAACGTAGTTTGTTTAGAAAACAAACACCTTCATTGCCAAACGCAGTACTGTGTGAAATAAGGCTGTTCTGTTCCCCAAATTAGTTGCTTTCTTTACGAAGAGTCTTCAGTGCAGCAAGATCAAACTTTCCTAGTTTGTGTAATCTAACATGATGTACAATTCAATAGATTAACCACATTTCTAACGTAGTTTGTTTTAGAAAAGAAACACCTTCATTGCCGAACACAGTACTGTGTGAAATAAGCCAGTTCTGTTCCCCAAATGAGTTGCTTTCTTACGAAGAGTCTTCAGTGCAGCAAGATCAAAGGTTTCTAGTTTGTGTAATCTAACAAGATGTACAACTTAGTAGATTAACCACATATCTAACGTAGTTTGTTTAGAAAACAAACGCCTTCATTGCCGAACACAGTACTGTGTGAAATAAGGCTGTTCTGTTCTGAAATCAGTTGCTTTCTTACAAAGAGTCTTCAGTGCAGCAAGATCAAACTTTCCTAGTTTGTGTAATCTAACAAGATGTACAACTTATTAGATTAACCACATTTCTAACGTAGTTTGTTTAGATAACAAACACTTTCATTGCCGAACACAGTACTGTGTGAAATAAGGCTGTTCTGTTCTTCAAATGAGTTGCTTTCTTACAAAGAGTGTTCAGTGCAGCAAGATCAAGCTTTTCTAGTTTCTGTAATCTAACAAGATATACAACTTAGTACATTAAACACATTTCTAACTTAGTTTGTTTAGAAAACAAACACCTTCATTGCCGAACACAGTACTGTGTGAAATAAAGCCAGTTCTGTTCTTCAAATCAGTTGCTTTCTTATGAAGAGTCTTCAGTGCAGCAAGATCTAACTTTCCTAGTTTGTGTAATCTAACAAGATGTACAACTTAGTAGATTAACCACATTTCTAACCTAGTTTGTTTAGAAAACAAACACCTTCATTGCAGAACACAGTATTGTGTGAAATAAGCCAGTTCTGTTCTGCGAATGAGTTGCTTTCATACAAGAGTCTTCAGTGCAGCAAGATCAAACTTTCCTAGTTTGTGTAATCTAACAAGATGTTCAACTTAGTAGATTAACTACATTTCTAACATAGTTTGTTTAGAAAACAAACGCCTTCAGTGCCAAACACAGTACTGTGTGAAATAAGGCTGTTCTGTTCCCAAAATGAGTTGCTTTCTTACGAAGACTCTTCAGTGCAGCAAGATCAAACTTTCCTAGTTTGTGTAATCAAACAAGATGTACAACTTAGTAGATTAACCACATTTCGAACGTAGTTTGTTTAGAAAACAAACACCTTCATTGCTGAACACAGTACTGTGTGAAATAAGCCAGTTTTGTTCTGCAAATGAGTTGCTTTCTCACGAAGAGTCTTCAGTGCAGCAAGATCAAACTTTCCTAGTTTGTGTAATCTAACATGGTGTACAATTTAGTAGATTAACCACATTTCTAACGTAGTTTGTTTAGAAAACAAACATCTTCATTACCGAACACAGTACTGTGTGAAATAAGCCAGTTCTGTTCTCCAAATGAGTTGCTTTCTTACGAAGAGTCTTCAGTGCAGCAAGATCAAAGTTTCCTAGTTTGTGTAATCTAACAAGATGTACAACTTAGTAGATTAACCACATTTCGAACGTAGTTTGTTTAGAAAACAAACGCCTTCCTTGCCGAACACAATACTGTGTGAAATAAGGCCGTTCTGTTCCCGAAATCAGTTGCTGTCTTACGAAGAGTCTTCAGTGCAGCAAGATCAAACTTTCCTAGTTTGTGTAATCTAACAAGATGTCCAACTTAGTAGGTTAACCGCATTTCTACCCTAGTATGTTTAGAAAACAAACACCTTCATTGCCGAACACAGTACTGTGTGAAATAAGCCAGTTCTGTTCTGCGAATAAGTTGCTTTCTTACGAAGAGTCTTCAGTGCAGCAAGATCAAACTTTCCTAGTTTGTGTAATCTAACAAGATGTTCAGCTTAGTAGATTAACCAGATTTCTTACGTAGTTTTTTGAGAAAACAAACACCTTCAGTGCCGAACACAGTACTGTGTGAAATAACGCTGTTCTGTTCCCCAAATGAGATGCTTTCTTACGAAGACTCTTCAGTGCAGCAAGATCAAACTTTCCTAGTTTGTGTAATCTAACAAGATGTACAACTTAGTAGATTAACCACATTTCTAACGTAGTTTGTTTAGAAAACAAACACCTTCATTGCCGAATGCAGTACTGTGTGAAGTAAGCAAGTTCTGTTCTACAAATGAGCTGTAGTGTTCTGTTCTGTTCCCCAAATGAGATGCTTTCTTACGAAGACTCTTCAGTGCAGCAAGATCAAACTTTCCTAGTTTGTGTAATCTAACAAGATTTACAACTTAGTAGATTAACCACATTTCTAATGTAGTTCATTTACAAAACAAACGCCTTCATTGCCGCACACAGTACTGTGTGAAATAAGGCTGTTCTGTTCCCCAAATGAGTTGCTTTCTTACGAAGAGTCTTCAGTACAGCAAGATCAAACTTTCCTAGTTTGTGTAATCTAACAAGATGTAGAATTTAGTAGATTAACCACATTTCTAACGTAGTTTGTTTAGAAAACAAAGGCCTTCATTGCCGAACACAGTACTTGTCAAATAAGGCCGTTCTGTTCCCGAAAACAGTTGCTTTCTTACGAAGAGTCTTCAGTGCAGCAAGATCAAACTTTCCTATTTTGTGTAATCTTACAAGATGTACAACTTAGTAGATTCACCACATTTCTAACGTAGTTTGTTTAGAAAACAAACACCTTCATTGCCCAACGCAGTACAGTGTGAAGTAAGCCAGTTCTGTTCTACAAATGAGTTGCTTTCTTACAAAGAGTCTTCAGTGCAGCAACATCAAACTTTCCTAATTTGTGTAATCTAACAAGATGTACAATTTAATAGACTACCTTCATTTCTAAAGTAGTTTGTTTAGAAAACAAACCCATTCATTGCCGAACACAGTACTGTGTGAAATAAGGCTCTTCTGTTCCCCAAATGAGTTGCTTTCTTACGAAGAGTCTTCAGTGCAGCAAGATCAAACTTTCCTAATTTGTGTAATCTAAAAAGATGTACAATTTAGTAGATTAACCACATTTTTTAGGTAGTTTGTTTAGAAAACAAACACCTTCATTGCCAAACACAGTACTGTGTAAAATAAGCCAGTTCTGTTCTCCAAATGAGTTGCTTTCTTTCGAAGAGTCTTCAGTGCAGTAAGATCAAACATTCCTAGTTTGTGTAATCTAACAACATATACAACTTAATAGACTACCATCATTTCTAAAGTATTTTGTTTAGAAAACAAACCCATTCATTGCCGAACACAGTACTGTGTGAAATAAGGCTGTTCTGTTCCCCAAATGAGTTGCTTTCTTACGAAGAGTCTTCAGTACAGCAAGATCAAACTTTCCTAATTTGTGTAATCTAACAAGATGTAGAATTTAGTAGATTAACCACATTTCTAACGTAGTTTGTTTAGAAAACAAAGGCCTTCATTACCGAACACAGTACTTGTGAAATAAGGCCGTTCTGTTCCCGAAAACAGTTGCTTTCTTACGAAGAGTCTTCAGTGCAGCAAGATCAAACTTTCCTATTTTGTGTAATCTAACAAGATGTACAACTTAGTAGATTAACCACATTTCTACCCTAGTTTGTTTAGAAAACAAACGCCTTCATTGCCAAACACAGAACTGTGTGAAATGAGGCTGTTCTGTTCCTGAAATCAGTTGCTTTCTTACGAAGAGTCTTCAATGCAGCAAGATCAAACTTTCCTAGTTTGTGTAATCTAACAAGATGTACAACTTAGTAGATTAACCACATTTCTAACGTAGTTTGTTTAGAAAACAAACACCTTCATTGCCGAACGCAGTAATGTGTGAAGTAAGCCAGTTCTGTTCTACAAATGAGTTGCTTTCTTATAAAGAGTCTTCAGTGCAGCAAGATCAAACTTTCCGAGTTTGTGTAATCTAACAAGATTTACAACTTAATAGACTACCTTCATTTCTAAAGTAGTTTGTTTAGAAAACAAACGCCTTCATTGCCGAACACAGTACTGTGTGAAATAAGGCTGTTCTGTTCCCCAAATGAGTTGCTTTCTTACGAAGAGTCTTCAGTGCAGCAAGATCAAACTTTCCTAGTTTGTGTAATCTAACAAGATGTACAACTTAGTAGATTAACCACATTTCTAACGTAGTTTGTTTAGATAACAAACACTTTCATTGCCGAACGCAGTACTGTGTGAAGTAAGCCAGTTCTGTTCTTCAAATGAGTTGCTTTCTTACGAAGAGTCTTCAGTGCAGCAAGATCAAACTTTCCTAGTTTGTGTAATCTAACAAGATATGCAACTTAGTAGATTAAACACATTTCGAACGTAGTTTGTTTAGAAAACAAACGCCTTCAGTGCCGAACACAGTACTGTGTGAAATAAGGCCGTTCTGTTCCCGAAATCAGTTGCTTTTTTTTTTTTTTTTTTGGCTTTTTAATTTTAATTTTATTTATTTATTAGAGAGTGAGGGAGAGAGAGAGAGAGACAATGGGCATACCAGGGCCTGTAACCACTGCAAATGAGCACCAGATGCATGCACCACTGTGTGCATCTGGCTTACATGGGCACTGGGGAATCGAACCTGGGTTCTTACGTTTCTTAGGCAAGCACCTTAACAGCTGAGCCATCTCTTCAGCCCTGTTGTGGTTTTAACATGCCTTCAACTTCATTCATATTCTTCCCCTCATGTAGACTCATCTAAGTCTCCTTCCCATCAATGTAGGATGATTCATTTCTCTTTTTCTATTTCCTTTTGTTTGCTTTTTTGAGACGGAGTCTTGCTATAGAGTCCAGGCTAGTCTTGAACTCACAATTTTTCTGCCTCTACCTCCCCAGCACAATTTGCAGGCAGCTAGGCCAGTTGGAGAGTGTCCTCTTCCCAGCAATTATTTTCTACTTGTATTACCCTGGGGAGGGGGTCTTATGAGTATTTAGGAGTTTTGAGATTTTACTTTCTGAGTCATATGAGCATCCCCACTCCCTCTAGAATGGAGCATCTCAGTTTGGAGGACATTGCTATGCAATAATATATCTAGCATTTTGTGAGCTTCCTGGGGCTTACATATATTACCTCCATATAATTACAAGGACCTTATAAGTAGGTAATGTTATTATCAGCTCATGGGTGGTGGGAAAATAAAGTCATTAAGAGGCTAAACAAACTGTTCTACATCATACCTCTGAGAAGTGTGGAACCATAATGTGGGTAACACCACATAAAAATAAGAATTAAAAAAATAAGTAATAGTAGTTGAATCGATATTTGCCTCCTTTGCTCATTTTGCTATTGTGTTGGGTTTCTTTCTTTTTCTATTTGTAGGAGTGCTTTTTTTTTAATTTTTATTGATTTTTAATCTTACATACCAAAAAAAAAACCCCACCTGATATTTCCCTCCCCTCCCCCATTCCATTTTAGAACTCCAGTCTCCATCATATCCCCTCCCTTTCTCCATTAGTCTCTCTCTTAATTTGATGACATCATCTTTCTCTTCTATTTTGAGGGTCTTGCAAAGGTATTGCTAGGCACTGCAAGATCATGGATATCGAGGCCAATTTCTGTCTGGGCAGCTGCATAGTAAGAGGTCATATCCTTCCTTTGGCTCTTCCATTCTATCCGCCCCCTCTTCCGCAATGGTCCCTGAGCCACTGGAGGATGTGACAGAGGTGTTTCAGTGCTAGGCACTCCTCCATCCCTTCTTCTCAGCACTATGTTGCCTTTTGTGTCATCCCAGTGGTCATCACCATCTGAAAAGAGAAGCTTCTCTAGCCAGAAGTGAGAATAGCGTTAATATGTGGACATGAGCATTTAGTGTAGTGTCCCCAGGGCAGCTTGGTGGGAATAATATATACATTTAGTCAGACATGAGCAGGCTTATACCCCCAAGGCTCATGACCTCACCTACCATAGATTTTACTTAGGTTTTTCAGTACCGGGTATGTATTCCCTCCTGTAGAGAGGGCCTTCAGTCCAATTATGGAGCAGTTGGTTACCCCAAGAGTAGACACGCCACTATTGCACCCGTTCAGTCATTGGGCCTGTCTGGCCAAGCTTGAATATTCAGCATCCACTATTTTCACTGTTGATGGCTTCTGTCTCCCATACGCTGCGTGCAGTGCAGCTTTTTCCAGCTTTCAGTTGGCTGGTCTACAGGGAGAAGGTTTTCTGCTCAGCACCAGCTTGCTTTCTCAGTGTCCTTGCCTCTCAGGCATGAGATGTCTTCAGCAATAGGGTCTTACTATCTATTTCTCTAGGGAAACCAAGGGCTTTGGCAAAAGCCTTAATGTTTTGGAGGCTACCGGGACCTCCTTGGCCAACATCTCACTGGAAGGAGTTCCATCCCAGGTACTGAAAATTTTCTAGTAACAGTCTACATCTTCTAGACGTGACCTTAATCAAAAAAGTAGTTTTACATATGTCTTATTGATAATATCTTGAATTTAGATTGTCCCTCCCCTGCCCTTTTTGTATGCATTCTCTTCCCATGGCCTCGCTTAGGCCATTCCCCTGTACTCAGTTCTTCTACTTACATATGTGTATTACCATACACTTAAGTCCTTCCCTTTCTTCCCTCCCTTATAGCCTTTTACCCGCTTACTGGTTTCTGGTACCTATTTTTGGTTCCAGTTCATACACAAGTCTATACATTGGTAGCTAGGATCCACATATGAGAGAGAACATGTGACGTTTGGCTTTCTGAGCCTGGGTTACCTCACTAAGTATAATCCTTTCCAGATCCATCCATTTCCCTGCAAATTTCATAATTTCATTTTTCTTTACTGCTGAATAGAACTCCATTGTGTAAATGTACCACAACTTTATTATCCACTCATCTGTGGACGGACATCTAGGCTGCTTCCATTTCTTAGCTATTGTGAATAGAGCAGCAATAAACATGGTTTTGCAAGTATCTCTAAGGAAGTGAGAAGAGTCCTCTGGATATATGCCTAGGAGTGCTATAGCTGGATCATATGGTAAATCTATTTCTAGCTGTCTCAAGAACCTCCACACTGATTTCCACAGTGGCTGGACCAGCTTACATTCCACCAACAGTGTAGAAGTGTTCCTGTTTTTCCGCATCCACGCCAACACTTATTGTCATTTGTTTTCTTGATGGCAGCCATTCTGACAGGAGTGATATGGAATCTCAAAGTGGTTTTAATTTGCATTTCCCTGATGGCTAAGGATGTAGAACATTTTTTTAGATGTTTATATGCCATCTGTATTTCATCTTCCGTGAATTCTCTATTTAGTTCCGTAGCCCATTTTTTAACTGGGTTGTTTGAATTCTTGTTATTCTGTTTTTTGAGTTCTTTGTATATTCTGGATATTAATCCTCTGTCAGATGAATAACTGGCAAAGATTTTCTCCCATTCTGTAGGTTGTCTTTTTGCTCTATTTACAGTGTCCTTTGCTGTACAAAAGCTTTGTAATTTTATAAGGTCCCAGTGGTTGATTAGTACTTTTATTCTCTGAGCAATTGGAGTTATATTCAGAAAGTCCTTGCCTATTCCAATATGTTGAAGAGTTTCCCCTACTTTTTCCTCTAGCATTTTCAGAGTTTCAGGTCTGATATTAAGGTCCCTGATCCATTTGGACTTGATTCTTGTGCAAGGAGAGAGACAAGGATCTATGTTTATCCTTTTACAAACAGATGTCCAATTTTCCCAGCACCACTTGTTAAAGAGGCTATCTTTTCTCCAATGAGTATTTTTGGCGTTTTTGTCAAAAATCAGGTAGCTGTAGCTGTCTGGATTAATATTAGGGTCTTCTATTCTGTTCCATTGATCTACCTGTCTGTCCTTGTGCCAGTACCATGCTGTTTTTGTTACTATGGCTTTGTAGTATAACTTAAAATCGGGTATGGTTATACCACCTGCCTGATTTTTGTTATGCAAAATTGTTTTGGCTATTCGAGGTTTTTGTGTTTCCAGATGAATTTTAGTATTGTTTTTTCTATTTCTGTGAAGAATGCTATTGGGATTTTAATGGGGATCGCATTAAATGTGTAGATTGCTTTTGGTAAGATTGACATTTTCACTATATTGATTCTTCCAATCCAGGAGCATGGAATGTCTTTCCATTTCCTTGTGTCTTCTGCAATTTGTCGCTCGAGTTTTTATAGTTCTCATTGTAGAGATCCTTCACTTCCTTGGTTAAGTTTATTCCAAGGTATTTTTTTTTTTGAGGCAATTGTGAATGGGAGAGATTCCCTGATTTCATCCTCTGCATGTTTGTTGTTAGTGTATAGAAAAGCTACTGATTTCTGTGTGTTTATTTTGTATCCTGCTACATTGCTAAAAGTGTTTATCAGCTCTAATAATTTGCTGGTAGAGTCCTTAGGATCTGTTATGTATAGAATCATATCATCTGCAAATAATGATAATTTGACCTCTTCCTTTCCAATTTGTATCCCCTTTATGAGTGCCTCTTGTCTTATTGCTATGGCTAAGACTTCCAATACTATATTAAATAATAGTGGAGAAAGTGGACACCCTTGTCTTGTTCCTGAATTTAGAGGAAAAGCTTCAAGTTTTTCCCCATTAAGTATTATGTTGGCTGTAGGTTTGTCATAAATAGCTTTTATTATGTTGAGATATGTACCTTCTATTCCAAGTTTCTGTAGTACTTTCACCATGAAGGGGTGTTGGATTTTGTCAAATGCCTTTTCTGCATCTATTGAGATGACCATGTGATTTTTGTCCTTCAGACCATTTATATGGTGTATTACATTTATGGATTTGCGTATGTTGAACCATCCCTGCATCTCTGGGATAAAGCCTACTTGGTCAGGGTGAATAATCTTTCTGATATATTCTTGTATTCTGTTTGCCAGTATTTTGTTGAGAATTTTTGCGTCTATGTTCATGAGGGAGATTGGTCTATAGTTTTCTTTTTTTGATCTGTCTTTGTCCGGTTTGGGTATCAGGGTGATGCTGGCTTCATAGAAGGATTTTGGTAGAATTCCTTCCTCTTCTATTTTATGGAAAAGTTTGAGAAGCATTGGTGTTAGATCTTCCAGGAATGTCTGGTAAAATTCAGTAGTGAATCCATCTGGGCCTGGGCTTTCCTACTTTGTGTAACCTAACAAGATTTACAACTTAATAGACTACCTTCATTTCTAAAGTAGTTTGTTTAGAAAACAAACCCATTCATTGCCGAACACAGTACTGAGTGAAATAAGGCTGTTCTGTTCCCCAAATGAGATGCTTTCTTACGAAGACTCTTCAGTGCAGCAAGATCAAACATTCCTATTGTGTGTAATCTAACAAGATGTACAACTAAGTAGATTAACATCTCTAATGTAATTTGTTTAGAAAATTAATACCTTCATTGCCGAACACAGTACTGTGTGAAATAAGCCAGTTCTGTTCTCCAAATGAGTTGCTTTCTTACGAAGAGTCTTCAGTGCAGCAAGATCAAACTTTCCTAGTTTCTGTAATCTAACAAGATGTACAACTTAGTATATTAACCACATTTATAACGTAGTTTGTTTAGAAAACAAACACCTTCATTGCCCAACGCAGTACAGTGTGAAGTAAGCCAGTTCTGTTCTACAAATGAGTTGCTTTCTTACAAAGAGTCTTCAGTGCAGCAACATCAAACTTTCCTAATTTGTGTAATCTAACAAGATGTACAACTTAATAGACTACCTTCATTTCTAAAGTAGTTTGTTTAGAAAACAAACCCATTCATTGCCGAACACAGTACTGTGTGAAATAAGGCTGTTCTGTTCCCCAAATGAGTTGCTTTCTTACGAAGAGTCTTCAGTGCAGCAAGATCAAACTTTCCTAATTTGTGTAATCTAAAAAGATGTACAATTTAGTAGATTAACCACATTTTTTAGGTAGTTTGTTTAGAAAACAAACACCTTCATTGCCGAACACAGTACTGTGTAAAATAAGCCAGTTCTGTTCTCCAAATGAGTTGCTTTCTTTCGAAGAGTCTTCAGTGCAGTAAGATCAAACATTCCTAGTTTGTGTAATCTAACAACATATACAACTTAATAGACTACCATCATTTCTAAAGTAGTTTGTTTAGAAAACAAACCCATTCATTGCCGAACACAGTACTGTGTGAAATAAGGCTGTTCTGTTCCCCAAATGAGTTGCTTTCTTTCGAGTCTTCAGTGCAGCAAGATCAATGTTCCCTAGTTTGTGTAATCTAACAAGATGTACAATTTAGTAGATTATCCACATTTCTAACGTAGTTTGTTTAGGAAACAAACACCTTCATTGCCGAACACAGTACTGTGTGAAATAAGGCTGTTCTGTTCCCCAAATGAGTTGCTTTCTTAGGAAGAGTCTTCAGTGCAGCAAGATCAAACTTTCCTAATTTCTGTAATCTAACAAGATGTAGAATTTAGTAGATTAACCACATTTCTAACGTAGTTTGTTTAGAAATAAAACACCTTCTTTGCCGAACACAGTACTGTGTGAAATAAGACTGTTCTGTTCCGCAAATGAGTTGCTTTCTTACGAAGAGTCTTCAGTGCAGCAAGATCAAAGTTTCCTAGTTTGTGTAATCTAACAAGATGTACAACTTAGTAGATTAACCACATTTCTAACGTAGTTTGTTTAGAAAACAAACACCTTCATTGCCGAACACAGTACTGTGTGAAATAAGCCAGTTCTGTTCTCCAAATGAGTTGCTTTCTTTCGAAGAGTCTTCAGGGCAGCAAAATCAAACTTTCCTGGTTTGTGTAATCTAACAAGATGTACAATTTAGGAGATTAACCACATTTCTAACGTAGTTTGTTTAGAAATAAAACACCTTCTTTGCCGAACGCAGTACTGTGTGAAATAAGACTGTTCTGTTCTGCAAATGAGTTGCTTTCTTACGAAGAGTCTTCAGTGCAGGAAGATCCAGGTTTCCTAGTTTGTGTAATCTAACAAGATGTACAACTTAGTAGATTAACCACATTTCTAAGGTAGTTTGTTTAGAAAACAAACACCTTCATTGCCGAACACAGTACTGTGTGAAATAAGCCACTTCTGTTCTCCAAATGAGTTGCTTTCTTTCGAAGAGTCTTCAGGGCAGCAAAATCAAACTTTCCTAGTTTGTGTAATCAAACAAGATGTACAATTTAGAAGATTAACTACATTTCTAACGTAGTTTGTTTAGATAACAAACACCTTCATTGCCGAACACAGTACTGTGTGAAGTAAACCAGTTCTGTTCTTCAAATGAGTTGCTTTCTTAAGAAGAGTCTTCAGTGCAGCAAGATCAAACTGTCCTATTTTGCTTAATCTAACAAGATGTACAATTTAGTAGAATAAGCACAGTTCTGACGTAGTTTGTTTAGAAAACAAACGCCTTCATTGCCAAATACAGTACTGTGTGAAATAAGGCTGTTCTGTTCCCCAAATGAGTTGCTTTCTTACGAAGAGTCTTCAGTGCAGCAAGATCAAAGTTTCCTAGTTTGTGTAATCGAACAAGATGTACAACTTAGTAGATTAACCACATTTCTAACGTAGTTTGTTTAGAAAACAAACACCTTCATTGCCGAACGCAGTACTGTTTGAAGTAAGGCAGTTCTGTTCTACAAATGAGAAGCTTTCTTAGGAAGAGTCTTCAGTGCAGCAAGATCAAACTTTCCTAGTTTGTGTAATCTAACAAGATGTAGAATTTAGTAGATTAACCACATTTCTAACATAGTTTGTTGATAAAACAAACACCTTCATTGCCGAACGCAGTACTGTGTGAAATAAGGCTGTTCTGTTACTCAAATGAGTTGCTTTCTTACGAAGAGTCTTCAGTGCAGCAAGATCAAACTTTCCTAGTTTGTGTAATCTTACAAGGTGTACAATTTAGTAGATTAACCACATTTCTAACGTAGTTTGTTTAGAAAACAAACAACTTCATTGCCGAACACAGTACTGTGTGAAATAAGCCAGTTCTGTTCTCCAAATGAGTTGCTTTCTTACGAAGAGTCTTCAGTGCAGGAAGATCAAACTTTCCTAGTTTGTGTAATCTAACAAGATGTACAACTTAATAGACTACCATTATTTCTAAAGTAGTTTGTTTAGAAAACAAACCCAGTCATTGCCGAACACAGTACTGTGTGAAATAAGGCAGTTCTGTTCCCCAAATCAGTTGCTTTCTTACGAAGAGTCTTCAATGCAGCAAGATCAAACTTTCCTAGTTTGGTAATCTAACAAGATGTACAACTTAGTAGAATAACCACAGTTCTGACGTAGTTTGCTTAGAAAACAAACGCCTTCAATGCCGAACACAGTACTGTGTGAAATAAGGCTGTTCTGTTCCCCAAATTAGTTGCTTTCTTACGAAGAGTCTTCAGTGCAGCAAGATCAATGTTCCCTAGTTTGTGTAATCTAACAAGATGTACAATTTAGTAGATTATCCACATTTCTAACGTAGTTTGTTTAGGAAACAAACACCTTCATTGCCGAACACAGTACTGTGTGAAATAAGGCTGTTCTGTTCCCCAAATGAGTTGCTTTCTTAGGAAGAGTCTTCAGTGCAGCAAGATCAAACTTTCCTAGTTTCTGTAATCTAACAAGATGTACAATTTAGTAGATTAACCACATTTCTAACGTAGTTTGTTTAGAAAAAAAACACCTTCTTTGCGAACACAGTACTGTGTGAAATAAGACTGTTCTGTTCATAAAATGAGTTGCTTTCTTACGAAGAGTCTTCAGTGCAGCAAGATCAAAGTTTCCTAGTTTGTGTAATCTAACAAGATGTACAACTTAATAGATTAACCACATTTCTAAAGTAGTTTGTTTAGAAAACAAACCACCTTCATTGCCGAACACAGTACTGTGTGAAATAAGCCAGTTCTGTTCTCCAAATGAGTTGCTTTCTTTTCGAAGAGTCTTCAGGGCAGCAAAATCAAACTTTCCTGGTTTGTGTAATCTAACAAGATGTACAATTTAGTAGATTAACCACATTTCTAACGTAGTTTGTTTAGAAATAAAACACCTTCTTTGCGAACACAGTACTGTGTGAAATAAGACTGTTCTGTTCTCAAATGAGTTGCTTTCTTACGAAGAGTCTTCAGTGCAGGAAGATCCAGGTTTCCTAGTTTGTGTAATCTAACAAGATGTACAACTTAGTAGATTAACCACATTTCTAACGTAGTTTGTTTAGAAAACAAACACCTTCATTGCCGAACACAGTACTATGTGAAATAAGCCACTTCTGTTCTCCAAATGAGTTGCTTTCTTTGAAGAGTCTTCAGGGCAGCAAAATCAAACTTTCCTAGTTTGTGTAATCAAACAAGATGTACAATTTAGAAGATTAACTACATTTCTAACGTAGTTTGTTTAGATAACAAACACCTTCATTGCCGAACGCAGTACTGTGTGAAGTAAACCAGTTCTGTTCTTCAAATGAGTTGCTTTCTTACGAAGAGTCTTCAGTGCAGCAAGATCAAACTGTCCTATTTTGCTTAATCTAACAAGATGTACAATTTAGTAGAATAAGCACAGTTCTGACGTAGTTTGTTTAGAAAACAAACGCCTTCATTGCCAAATACAGTACTGTGTGAAATAAGGCTGTTCTGTTCCCCAAATGAGTTGCTTTCTTACGAAGAGTCTTCAGTGCAGCAAGATCAAAGTTTCCTAGTTTGTGTAATCGAACAAGATGTACAACTTAGTAGATTAACCACATTTCTAACGTAGTTTGTTTAGAAAACAAACACCTTCATTGCCGAACGCAGTACTGTTTGAAGTAAGGCAGTTCTGTTCTACAAATGAGAAGCTTTCTTAGGAAGAGTCTTCAGTGCAGCAAGATCAAACTTTCTAGTTTGTGTAATCTAACAAGATGTACAATTTAGTAGATTAACCACATTTCTAACATAGTTTGTTGATAAAACAAACACCTTCATTGCCGAACACAGTACTGTGTGAAATAAGGCTGTTCTGTTACTCAAATGAGTTGCTTTCTTATGAAGAGTCTTCAGTGCAGCAAGATCAAACTTTCCTAGTTTGTGTAATCTTACAAGATGTACAATTTAATAGACTACCATTATTTCTAAAGTAGTTTGTTTAGAAAACAAACACAGTCATTGCCGAACACAGTACTGTGTGAAATAAGCAGTTCTGTTCCCCAAATCAGTTGCTTTCTTACGAAGAGTCTTCAATGCAGCAAGATCAAACTTTCCTAGTTTGGTAATCTAACAAGATGTACAACTTAGTAGAATAACCACAGTTCTAACGTAGTTTGTTTAGAAAACAAACGCATTCAATGCCGAACACAGTACTGTGTGAAATAAGGCTATTCTGTTCCCCAAATTGAGTTGCTTTCTTACGAAGATTCTTCAGTGCAGCAAGATCAAAGTTTCCTAGTTTGTGTAATCTAAGAAGATGTACAAATTAGTAGATTATCCACATTTCTAACGTAGTTTGTTTAGAAAACAAACACCTTCATTGCCGAACACAGTACTGTGTGAAATAAGGCAGTTCTGTTGTTCAAATGAGTTGCTTTCTTACGAAGAGTCTTCAGTGCAGCAAGATCAAACTTTCCTAATTTCTGTAATCTAACAAGATGTAGAATTTAGAAGATTAACCACATTTCTAACGTAGTTTGTTTAGAAAAAAAACACCTTGTTTGCGAACACAGTACTGTGTGAAATAAGCCATTTCTGTTCTGCAAATGAGTTGCTTTCTTACGAAGAGTCTTCAGTGCAGCAAGATCAAACTTTCTAGTTGTGTAATCTAACAAGATGTACAATTTAGTAGATTAACGATATTTCTAACGTAGTTTGTTTAGAAAACAAACACCTTCATTGCCAAACGCAGTACTGTGTGAAATAAGCCAGTTGTGTTCTACAAAAGAGTTGCTTTCTTACGAAGAGTCTTCAGTGCAGCAAGATCAAACTTTCCTAGTTTGTGTAATCAAACAAGATGTACAACTTAATAGACTACCTTCATTTCTAAAGTAGTTTGTTTAGAAAACAAAACAATTCATTGCCGAACACAGTACTGTGTGAAATAAGGCTGTTCTGTTCCCCAAATGAGTTGCTTTCTTACGAAGAGTCTTCAGTGCAGCAAGATCAAACTTTCCTAGTTTGTGTAATCTAACAAGTTGTACAATTTAGTAGATTAACCACATTTTTAACGTAGTTTGTTTAGAAAACAAAACACCTTCATTGCCAACTAACACAGTACTGTGTGAAAAAGGCAGTTCTCTTCTCCAAATGAGTTGCTTTCAGAAGAGTCTTCAGTGCAGCAAGATCAAACTTTCCTAGTTTGTGTAATCTAACAAGATGTACAATTTAATAGATTACCATCATTTCTAAAGTAGTTTGTTTACAAAAAAAGCCTTCATTGCCGAACACAGTACTATGTGAAATAAGGCTGTTCTGTTCCCCAAATGAGTTGCTTTCTTATGAAGAGTCTTCAGTGCAGCAAGATGAAACTTTCCTAGTTTGTGTAATCTAACAAGATGTACAAGTTAGTAGATTAACCACATTTCTAACTTGGTTTGTTTAGAAAACAAACACCTTCATTGCCGAACACAGTACTGTGTGAAATAAGCCAGTTCTGTTCTACAAATGAGTTGCTTTCTTACGAAGAGTCTTCAGTGCAGGAAGATCAAACATTCCTAGTTTTGTAATCTAACAAGATGTACAACTTAATAGACTACCATCATTTCTAAAGTAGTTTGTTTAGAAAACAAACTCAGTCATTGCCGAACACAGTACTGTGTGAAATAAGGCTGTTCTGTTCCCAAAATCAGTTGCTTTCTTACGAACAGTCTTCAGTGCAGCAAGATCAAACTTTCCTAGTTTGGTAATCTAACAAGATGTACAATTTAGTAGAATAACCACAGTTCTGACGTAGTTTGTTCAGAAAACAAACGCCTTCAATGCCGAACACAGTACTGTGTGAAATAAGGCTGTTCTGTTCCCCAAATGAGTTGCTTTCTTACGAAGAGTCTTCAGTGCTGCAAGATCAAACTTTCCTAGTTTGTGTAATCTAACAAGATGTACAAATTAATAGATTATCCATCATTTCTAAAGTAGTTTGTTTAGGAAACAAACCCCTTCATTGCCGAACACAGTACTGTGTGAAATAAGGCAGTTCTGTTCCCCAAATGAGTTGCTTTCTTACGAAGAGTCTTCAGTGCAGCAAGATCAAACTTTCCTAATTTGTGTAATCTAACAAGATGTACAATTTAGTAGATTAACCATATTTCTAACGTAGTTTGTTTAGAAAACAAACACCTTCATTGCCGAACACAGTACTGTGTGAAGTAAGCCAGTTCTGTTCTACAAATGAGTTGCTTTCTTTACGAAAGAGTCTTCAGTGCAGCAAGATCAAACATTTCTAGTTTGTGTAATCAAAGAAGATGTACAACTTAATAGACTACCTTCATTTCTAAAGTAGTTTGTTTAGAAAACAAACCAATTCATTGCCGAACACAGTACTGTGTGAAATAAGGCTGTTCTGTTCCCCAAATGAGTTGCTTTCTTACGAAGTCTTCAGTGCAGCAAGATCAAACTTTCCTAATTTGTGTAATCTAACAAGTTGTACAATTTAGTAGATTAACCACATTTTTAACGTAGTTTGTTTAGAAAACAAATATCTTCATTGGCGAACACAGTACTGTGTGAAAAAGCATTTCTCTTGTTCCAAATGAGTTGCTTTCTTACGAAGAGTCTTCAGTGCAGCAAGATCAAACTTTCCTAGTTTGTGTAATCTAACAAGATATACAACTTAATAGATTAACCATCATTTCTAAATAGTTTGTTTACAAAACAAACCCATTCATTGCCGAACACAGTACTATGTGAAATAAGGCTGTTCTGTTCCCAGAAATGAGTTGCTTTCTTATGAAGAGTCTTTCAGTGCAGCAAGATCAAACTTTCCTAGTTTGTGTAATATAACAAGATGTACAATTTAGTAGATTAAACACATTTCTAATTGGTTTGTTTAGAAAACAAACACCTTCATTGCCAAACGCAGTACTGTATGAAATAAGCCAGTTCTGTTCTACAAATGAGTTGCTTTCTTACGAAAAGTCTTCAGTGCAGGAAGATCAAACATTTCTACTTTGTGTAATCTAACAAGATGTACAACATAGTAGACTACCATCATTTCTAAAGTAGTTTGTTTAGAAAACAAACACATTCATTGCCGAACACAGTATTGTGTGAAATAAGGCTGTTCTGTTGCCAAAATCAGTTGCTTTCTTACGAACAGTCTTCAGTGCAGCAAGATCAAAGTTTCCTAGTTTGTGTAATCTAACAAGATGTACAATTTAGTAGATTATCCACATTTCTAACGTAGTTTGTTTAGAAAACAAACACCTTCATTGCCGAAAAGTACTGTGAAATAAGGCAGTTCTGTTCTGCAACGAGTACTTTCTTGTCTTCACTGCAGCAAACTTTCCTAAATCTAACAATATGTTAGTGTTCCATATTTCTAAAAGTTTGAGAAAACAAACACCTTCATTGCTGTTAAGCCAGTTGTGTTCTAAAAGAGTTGCTTTCTTCGAAGAGTCTTCAGTGCTGCAAGATCAAACTTTCCTAGTTTGTGTAATCTAACAAGATGTACAACTTAATAGACTACCATCATTTCTAAAGTAGTTTGTTTAGAAAACAAGCCAATTCATTGCCAAACACAGTACTGTGTGAAATAAGGCTGTTCTGTTCCCCAAATGAGTTGCAAGAGTCTTCAGTGCAGCAAGATCAAACTTTCCTAATTTGTGTAATCTAACAAGATGTACAATTTAGTAGATTAACCACATTTCTAACGTAGTTTGTTTGAAAAAACAAACACCTTCATTGCCGAAACAGTTACTGTGTGAAAAAAGGTTCTGTTCCCCAAATGAGTTGCTTTCTTACGAAGAGTCTTCAGTGCAGCAAGATCAAACTTTCCTAGTTTGTGTAATCTAACAAGATGTACAATTTAATAGATTTACCATCATTTCTAAAGTAGTTTGTTTAGAAAACAAACAACTTCATTGCCGAACACAGTACTGTGTGAAATAAGGCTGTTCTGTTCCCCAAATGAGTTGCTTTCTTATGAAGAGTCTTCAGTGCAGCAAGATCAAACTTTCCTAGTTTGTGTAATCTAACAAGATGTACAACTTAGTAGATTACCACATTTCTAAAGTGGTTTGTTTAGAAAACAAACACCTTCATTCAATCGAACACAGTACTGTGTGTGAAATAAGGCAGTTCTGTTCCCAAATGAGTTGCTTTCTTACGAAGAGTCTTCAGTGCAGCAAGATCAAACTTTCCTAGTTTGTGTAATCTAACAAGATGTACAACTTAGTAGAATAACCACATTTCTAAAGTAGTTTGTTTAGAAAACAAACTGTCTTCAATGCCAAACACAGTACTGTGTGAAATAAAGGCTGTTCTGTTCCCCAAATCAGTTGCTTTCTTACGAAGAGTCTTCAGTGCAGCAAGATCAAACTTTCCTAGTTTGTGTAATCTAACAAGATGTACAATTTAGTAGATTATCCACATTTCTAACGTAGTTTGTTCAGAAAACAAACACCTTCATTGCCGAACACAGTACTGTGTGAAATAAGGCAGTTCTGTTCCCAAATGAGTTGCTTTCTTACGAAAGAGTCTTCAGTGCAGCAAGATCAAACTTTCCTAGTTTGTGTAATCTAACAAGATGTACAATTTAATAGATTACCATCATTTCTAAAGTAGTTTGTTTAGAAAACAAACACCTTCATTGCCAGACAAGTACTGTGTGAAATAAGCCATTTCTGTTCTCCAAATGAGTTGCTTTCTTAACAAGAGTCTTCAGTGCAGCAAGATCAAACTTTCTAGTTTGTGTAATCTAACAAGATGTACAATTTCAGTAGATTAACGATATTTCTAACGTAGTTTGTTTAGAAAACAAACACCTTCATTGGCGAACATGCAGTACTGTGTGAAAAAGCCAGTTGTGTTCTACAAATGAGTTGCTTTCTTACGAAGAGTCTTCAGTGCAGCAAGATCAAAGTTTCTAGTTTGTGTAATCAAACAAGATGTACAACTTAATAGATTACCTTCATTTCTAAAGTAGTTTGTTTTAGAAAACAAACCAATTCATTGCCAAACACAGTACTGTGTGAAATAAGGCTGTTCTGTTCCCCAAATGAGTTGCTTTCTTACGAGAAGAGTCTTCAGTGCAGCAAGATCAAACTTTCCTAATTTGTGTAATCTAACAAGTTGTACAATTTAGTAGATTAACCACATTTTTAACATAGTTTGTTTAGAAAACAAACACCTTCATTGGCGAACACAGTACTGTGTGAAAAAAGCCAGTTCTCTTCTCCAAATGAGTTGCTTTCTTACGAAGAGTCTTCAGTGCAGCAAGATCAAACTTTCCTAGTTTGTGTAATCTAACAAGATGTACAACCCAATAGATTACCATCATTTCTAAAGTAGTTTGTTTACAAAAAAACGCCTTCATTGCGAACACAGTACTATGTGAAATAAGGCTGTTCTGTTCCCCCAAATGAGTTGCTTTCTTATGAAGAGTCTTCAGTGCAGCAAGATGAAACTTTCTAGTTTGTGTAATATAACAAGATGTACAAGTTAGTAGATTAACCACATTTCTAACTTGGTTTGTTTAGAAAACAAACACCTTCATTGCAGTACTGTATGAAATAAGCCAGTTCTGTTCTACAAATGAGTTGCTTTCTTACGAAAATTCTTCAGTGCAGGAAGATCAAACATTCCTAGTTTGTGTAATCTAACAAGATGTACAACTTAATAGACTACCATCATTTCTAAAGTAGTTTGTTTAGAAAACAAACTCATTCATTGCCAAACACAGTATTGTGTGAAATAAGGCTGTTCTGTTCGCCAAATCAGTTGCTTTCTTACGAAGAGTCTTCAGTGCAGCAAGATCAAACTTTCCTAGTTTGGTAATCTAACAAGATGTACAATTTAGTAGAATAACCACAGTTCTGACGTAGTTTGTTTAGAAAACAAACGCCTTCATTGCCGAACACAGTACTGTGTGAAAAAGGCTGTTCTGTTCCCCAAATGAGTTGCTTTTTTACGAAGAGTTCTCAGTGCTGCAAGATCAAACTTTCCTAGTTTGTGTAATCTAACAAGATGTACAACTTAATAGACTACCATCATTTCTAAAGTAGTTTGTTTTGAAAACAACCCATTCATTGCCGAACACAGTACTGTGTGAAATAAGGCTGTTCTGTTCTCCAAATGAGTTGCTTTCTTAACAAGAGTCTTCACTGCAGCAAGATCAAAGTTTCCTAGTTTGTATAATCTAACAATATGTACAATTTAGTAGATTAACCACATTTCTAACGTAGTTTGTTTAAGAAAACAAACACCTTCATTGCAGGAACGCAGTACTGTGTGAAGTAAGCCAGTTGTGTTCTACAAAAGAGTTGCTTTCTTACGAAGAGTCTTCAGTGCAGCAAGATCAAAGTTTCCTAGTTTGTGTAATCAAAAGAGATGTACAACTTAATAGACTACCTTCATTTCTAAAGTAGTTTGTTTAGAAAACAAGCCAATTCATTGCCAAACACAGTACTGTGTGAAATAAGGCTGTTCTGTTCCCCAAATGAGTTGCTTTCTTACGAAGTCTTCAGTGCAGCAAGATCAAACTTTCCTAATTTGTGTAATCTAACAAGTTGTACAATTTAGTATATTAACCACATTTTTAACGTAGTTTGTTTAGAAAACAAATACCTTCATTGGCGAACACAGTACTGTGTGAAAAAAGCTAGTTCTCTTCTCCAAATGAGTTGCTTTCTTACGAAGAGTCTTCAGTGCAGCAAGATCAAACTTTCCTAGTTTGTGTAATCTAACAAGATGTACAACTTAATAGATTACCATCATTTCTAAAGTAGTTTGTTTTAAAAAAACGCCTTCATTGCCGAACACAGTACTATGTGAAATAAGGCTGTTCTGTTCCCCAAATGAGTTGCTTTCTTATGAAGAGTCTTCAGTGCAGCAAGATGAAACTTTCCTAGTTTGTGTAATATAACAAGATGTACAAGTTAGTAGATTAACCACATTTCTAATTGGTTTGTTTAGAAAACAAACACCTTCATTGCCGAACGCAGTACTGTATGAAGTAAGCCAGTTCTGTTCTACAAATGAGTTGCTTTCTTACGAAAATTCTTCAGTGCAGGAAGATCAAACATTCCTAGTTTGTGTAATCTAACAAGATGTACAACTTAATAGACTACCATCATTTCTAAAGTAGTTTGTTTAGAAAACAAACTCATTCGTTGCCGAACACAGTATTGTGTGAAATAAGGCTGTTCTGTTCGCCAAATCAGTTGCTTTCTTACGAACAGTCTTCAGTGCAGCAAGATCAAACTTTCCTAGTTTGCTTAATCTAACAAGATGTACAATTTAGTAGAATAACCACAGTTCTGACGTAGTTTGTTCAGAAAACAAACGCCTTCATTGCCGAACACAGTACTGTGTGAAAAAGGCTGTTCTCTTCCCCAAATGAGTTGCTTTTTTACGAAGAGTTCTCAGTGCTGCAAGATCAAACTTTCCTAGTTTGTGTAATCTAACAAGACGTACAACTTAATAGACTACCATCATTTCTAAAGTAGTTTGTTTAGAAAACAACCCATTCATTGCCGAACACAGTACTGTGTGAAATAAGGCTGTTCTGTTCTCCAAATGAGTTGCTTTCTTAACAAGAGTCTTCAGTGCAGCAAGATCAAAGTTTCTAGTTTGTGTAATCTAACAAGATATACAATTTCGTAGATTAACCACATTTCTAACGTAGTTTGTTTAGAAAACAAACACCTTCATTGCCGAACGCAGTACTGTGTGAAGTAAGCCAGTTGTGTTCTACAAAAGAGTTGCTTTCTTACGAAGAGTCTTCAGTGCAGCAAGATCAAAGTTTCCTAGTTTGTGTAATCAAAAGAGATGTACAACTTAATAGACTACCTTCATTTCTAAAGTAGTTTGTTTAGAAAAAACAAGCCACTTTCATTGCCAAACACAGTACTGTGTGAAATAAGGCTGTTCTGTTCCCCAAATGAGTTGCTTTCTTACGAAGTCTTCAGTGCAGCAAGATCAAACTTTCCTAATTTGTGTAATCTAACAAGTTGTACAATTTAGTATATTAACCACATTTTTAACGTAGTTTGTTTAGAAAACAAATACCTTCATTGGCGAACACAGTACTGTGTGAAAAAGCTAGTTCTCTTTCTCCAAATGAGTTGCTTTCTTACGAAGAGTCTTCAGTGCAGCAAGATCAAACTTTCCTAGTTTGTGTAATCTAACAAGATGTACAACTTAATAGATTACCATCATTTCTAAAGTAGTTTGTTTACAAAAAAAACGCCTTCATTGCCGAACACAGTACTATGTGAAATAAGGCTGTTCTGTTCCCCAAATGAGTTGCTTTCTTATGAAGAGTCTTCAGTGCAGCAAGATGAAACTTTCCTAGTTTGTGTAATATAACAAGATGTACAATTTTAGTAGATTAACCACATTTCTAACTTGGTTTGTTTAGAAAACAAACACCTTCATTGCCGAACGCAGTACTGTATGAAGTAAGCCAGTTCTGTTCTACAAATGAGTTGCTTTCTTACGAAAATTCTTCAGTGCAGGAAGATCAAACATTCCTAGTTTGTGTAATCTAACAAGATGTACAACTTAATAGACTACCATCATTTCTAAAGTAGTTTGTTTAGAAAACAAACTCATTCGTTGCCGAACACAGTATTGTGTGAAATAAGGCTGTTCTGTTCGCCAAATCAGTTGCTTTCTTACGAACAGTCTTCAGTGCAGCAAGATCAAACTTTCCTAGTTTGCTTAATCTAACAAGATGTACAATTTAGTAGAATAACCACAGTTCTGACGTAGTTTGTTCAGAAAACAAACGCCTTCATTGCCGAACACAGTACTGTGTGAAAAAAGGCTGTTCTCTTCCCCAAATGAGTTGCTTTTTTACGAAGAGTTCTCAGTGCTGCAAGATCAAACTTTCCTAGTTTGTGTAATCTAACAAGACGTACAACTTAATAGACTACCATCATTTCTAAAGTAGTTTGTTTAGAAAACAACCCATTCATTGCCGAACACAGTACTGTGTGAAATAAGGCTGTTCTGTTCTCCAAATGAGTTGCTTTCTTAACAAGAGTCTTCAGTGCAGCAAGATCAAAGTTTCCTAGTTTGTGTAATCTAACAAGATATACAATTTCGTAGATTAACCACATTTCTAACGTAGTTTGTTTAGAAAACAAACACCTTCATTGCCGAACGCAGTACTGTGTGAAGTAAGCCAGTTGTGTTCTACAAAGAGTTGCTTTCTTACGAAGAGTCTTCAGTGCAGCAAGATCAAAGTTTCCTAGTTTGTGTAATCAAAAGAGATGTACAACTTAATAGACTACCTTCATTTCTAAAGTAGTTTGTTTAGAAAACAAGCCAATTCATTGCCAAACACAGTACTGTGTGAAATAAGGCTGTTCTGTTCCCCCAAATGAGTTGCTTTCTTTACGAAGTCTTCAGTGCAGCAAGATCAAACTTTCCTAATTTGTGTAATCTAACAAGTTGTACAATTTAGTATATTAACCACATTTTTAACGTAGTTTGTTTAGAAAACAAATACCTTCATTGGCGAACACAGTACTGTGTGAAAAAAGCTAGTTCTCTTCTCCAAATGAGTTGCTTTCTTACGAAGAGTCTTCAGTGCAGCAAGATCAAACTTTTCTAGTTTGTGTAATCTAACAAGATGTACAACTTAATAGATTACCATCATTTCTAAAGTAGTTTGTTTACAAAAAAAACGCCTTCATTGCCGAACACAGTACTATGTGAAATAAGGCTGTTCTGTTCCCCAAATGAGTTGCTTTCTTATGAAGAGTCTTCAGTGCAGCAAGATGAAACTTTCCTAGTTTGTGTAATATAACAAGATGTACAAGTTAGTAGATTAACCACATTTCTAACTTCTGTTCAAATGTTGTTTAGAAAACAAACACCTTCATTGCCGAACGCAGTACTGTATGAAGTGAAAGCCAGTTCTGTTCTACAAATGAGTTGCTTTCTTACGAAAATTCTTCAGTGCAGGAAGATCAAACATTCCTAGTTTGTGTAATCTAACAAGATGTACAACTTAATAGACTACCATCATTTCTAAAGTAGTTTGTTTAGAAAACAAACTCATTCGTTGCCGAACACAGTATTGTGTGAAATAAGGCTGTTCTGTTAAGCCAAATCAGTTGCTTTCTTACGAACAGTCTTCAGTGCAGCAAGATCAAACTTTCCTAGTTTGCTTAATCTAACAAGATGTACAATTTAGTAGAATAACCACAGTTCTGACGTAGTTTGTTCAGAAAACAAACGCCTTCATTGCCGAACACAGTACTGTGTGAAAAAGGCTGTTCTCTTCCCCAAATGAGTTGCTTTTTTTGAAGAGTTCTCAGTGCTGCAAGATCAAACTTTCCTAGTTTGTGTAATCTAACAAGACGTACAACTTAATAGACTACCATCATTTCTAAAGTAGTTTGTTTAGAAAACAACCCATTCATTGCCGAACACAGTACTGTGTGAAATAAGGCTGTTCTGTTCTCCAAATGAGTTGCTTTCTTAACAAGAGTCTTCAGTGCAGCAAGATCAAAGTTTCCTAGTTTGTGTAATCTAACAAGATATACAATTTAGTAGATTAACCACATTTCTAACGTAGTTTGTTTAGAAAACTAACACCTTCATTGCCAAACACAGCACTCTTTGAAATAAGCCAGTTCTGTTCTGGAAATGAGTTGCTTTCTTGCGAAGAGTCTTCAGTGTAGCAATATCAAAGTTTCCTAGTTTGTGTAATCTAACAAGATGTACAACTTAATAGACTACCATCATTTCTACAATTTAGTAGAATAACCACAGTTCTGACGTAGTTTGTTTAAAAAACAAACACCTTCATTGCCAAACGCAGTACTGTGTGAAATCAGGCTGTTCTGTTCCGGAAATGAGTGGCTTTCTTACGAAGAGTCTTCAGTGCAGCAAGATCAAACTTTCCTAGTTTGTGTAATCTAACAAGGTGTACAATTTAGTAGATTAACCATATTTCTAACGTAGTTTGTTTAGAAAACAAACACCTTCATTGCCGAACACAGTACTGTGTGAAATAAGCCAGTTCTGTTCTCCAAATGAGTTACTTTCTTCCGAAGAGTCTTCAGTGCAGCAAGATCAAAGTTTCCTAGTTTGTGTAATCTAACAAGGTGTACAATTTACTAGATTAACCGCATTTCTAACGTCGTTTGTTTAGAAAACAAACACCTTCATTGCCAAACACAGTACTGTTTGAAATAAGCCAGTTCTGTTCTCCAAATGAGTTTCTTTCTTAACAAGAGTCTTCAGGGCAGCAAGATCAAAGTTTCCTAGTTTCTGTAATCTAACAAGATATACAATTTAGTAGATTAACCACATTTCTAACGTAGTTTGTTTAGAAAACTAACACCTTCATTGCCGAACACATTCTGTTTGAAATAAGCCAGTTCTGTTCTCCAAATGAGTTGCTTTCTTACGAAGAGTCTTCAGTGCAGCAAGATCAAAGTTTCCTAGTTTGTGTAATCTAACAAGATGTACAACTTAATAGACTACCATCATTTCTAAAGTAGTTTGTTTAGAAAACAAACGCCTTCATTGCCAATCACAATACTGTGTAATAAGGCTGTTCTGTTCCCCAAATGAGTTGCTTTCTTACGAAGACTCTTCAGGGCAGCAAGATCATACTTTCCTAGCTTGTGTAATCTAACAAGATGTAGAATTTAGTAGATTGACCACATTTCTAACGTAGTTTGTTTAGAAAACAAACACCTTTATTGCCGAAAGGAGTACTGTGTGAAATAAGGCTGTTCTGTTCCCTAAATGAGTTGCTTTCTTACGAAGAGTCTTCAGGGCAGCAAGATCAAACTTTCCTAGTTTGTGTAATCTAAAAAGATGTACAACTTTGTAGATTAACCACATTTCTAACGTAGTTTGTTGAGATAACAAACACCTTCATTGCCGTACGCAGTACTGTGTGAAATAAGCCAGTTCTTTTCTCCAAATGAGTTGCTTTCTTACTAAGAGTCTTCAGTGCAGCAAGATCAAAGTTTCCTAATTTGTGTCATCTAACAAGATGTACAACTTAGTAGATTAACCACATTTCTAACCTAGTTTGTTTAGAAAACAAACGCCTTCATTGCCGAACACAGTACTGTGTGAAATAAGGCTGTTTTGTTCTGCAAATGAGTTGCTTTCTTAAGAAGAGTCTACAGGGCAGCAAGATCAAACTTTCCTAGTTTGTGTAATCTAACAAGATGTACAACTTAGTAGATTAAACACATTTCCAACGTAGTTTGTTTAGATAACAGACACTTTCATTGCCAAATGCAGTACTTTGTGAACTAAGCCATTTCTTTTCTTCAAATGAGTTGCTTTCTTACGAAGACTCTTCAGTGCAGCAAGATCAAACTTTCCTGGTTTGTGTAATCTAACAAGATATAAAACTTAGTAGATTAAACACATTTCGAAGGTAGTTTGTGTAGAAAACAAACCCATTCATTGCCGAACACAGTACTGTGTGAAATAAGGCTGTTCTGTTCCCCAAATGAATTGCTTTCTTAACAAGAATCTTCAGTGCAGCAAGATCAAACTTTCCTAGTTTGCGTAATCTAACAAGATGTAGAATTTAGTAGATTAACCACATTTCTAACGTAGTTTGTTTAGAAAACAAACACCTCCATTGCCAAACGCAGTACTGTGTGAAATCAGGCTGTTCTGTTCTGGAAATGAGTGGCTTTCTTACGAAGAGTCTTCAGTGCAGGAAGATCAAACTTTCCCAGTTTGTGTAATCTAACAAGGTGTACAATTTAGTAGATTAACCATATTTCTAACGTAGGTTGTTTAGAAAACAAACACCTTCATTGCCGAACACAGTACTGTGTGAAATAAGCCAGTTCTGTTCTCCAAATGAGTTGCTTTCTTCCGAAGAGTCTTCAGTGCAGCAAGATCAAAGTTTCCTAGTTTGTGTAATCTAACAAGGTGTACAATTTAGTAGATTAACCACATTTCTAACGTAGTTTGTTTAGAAAACAAACGCCTTCATTGATGAACACAGTACTGTGTGAAATAAGCCAGTTCTGTTCTCCAAATGAGTTGCTTTCTTAACAAGAGTCTTCAGTGGAGCAAGATCAAAGTTTCCTAGTTTGTGTAATCTAACAAGGTGTACAATTTACTAGATTAACCGCATTTCTAACGTAGTTTGTTTAGAAAACAAACACCTTCATTGCCGAACACAGTACTGTGTGAAATAAGCCAGTTCTGTTCCCAAATGAGTTGCTTTCTTAACAAGAGTCTTCAGTGCAGCAAGATCAAAGTTTCCTTATTTGTGTAATCTAACAAGATGTACAACATAATAGACTACCATCATTTCTAAAGTAGTTTGTTTAGAAAACAAACGCCTTCATTGCCAATCACAATACTGTGTGAAATAAGGCTGTTCTGTTTCCCAAATGAGTTGCTTTCTTACGAAGACTCTTCAGGGCAGCAAGATCATACTTTCCTAGCTTGCGCAATCTAACAAGATGTAGAATTTAGTAGATTGACCACATTTCTAACGTAGTTTGTTTAGAAAATAAACACCTTTATTGCCGAAAGCAGTACTGTGTGAAATAAGGCTGTTCTGTTCCCCAAATGAGTTGCTTTCTTACGAACAGTCTTCAGGGCAGCAAGATCAAACTTTCCTAGTTTGTGTAATCTAACAAGATGTACAACTTTGTAGATTAACCACATTTCTAACGTAGTTTGTTTAGATAACAATCACTTTCATTGCCAAATGCAGTACTGTGTGAAGTAAGCCAGTTCTTTTCTTCAAATGAGTTGCTTTCTTACGAAGACTCTTCAGTGCAGCAAGATCAAACTTTCCTAGTTTGTGTAATCTAACAAGATATACAACTTAGTAGATTAAACACATTTCGAAGGTAGTTTGTGTAGAAAACAAACCCATTCGTTGCCGAACACAGTACTGTGTGAAATAAGGCTGTTCTGTTCCCCAAATGAATTGCTTTCTTAACAAGAGTCTTCACTGCAGCAAGATCAAACTTTCCTAGTTTGCGTAATCTAACAAGATGTAGAATTTAGTAGATTAACCACATTTCTAAGGTAGTTTGTTTAGAAAACAAACACCTTCCTTGCCGAACACAGTACTGTGTAAAATAAGCCAGTTCTGTTATCCAAATGAGTTGCTTTCTTAACAAGAGTCTTCAGTGGAGCAAGATCAAATTTTCCTAGTTTGTGTAATCTAACAAGGTGTACCATTTACTAGATTAACCGCATTTCTAACGTAGTTTGTTTAGAAAACAAACACCTTCATTGCCGAACACAGTACTGTATGAAATAAGCCAGTTCTGTTCTCCAAATGAGTTGCTTTCTTAACAAGAGTCTTCAGTGCAGCAAGATCAAAGTTTCCTAGTTTGTGTAATCTAACAAGATATACAACTTAATAGACTACCATCATTTCTAAAGTAGTTTGTTTAGAAAACAAACGCCTTCATTGCCAATCACAATACTGTGTGAAATAAGGCTGTTCTGTTCCCCAAATCAGTTGCTTTCTTACGAAGACTCTTCAGGGCACCAAGATCATACTTTCCTAGCTTGTGTAATCTAACAAGATGTAGAATTTAGTAGATTGACCACATTTCTAACGTAGTTTGTTTAGAAAACAAACACCTTTATTGCCTAAAGCAGTACTGTGTGAAATAAGGCTGTTGTGTTCCCCAAATGAGTTGCTTTCTTACGAAGAGTCTTCAGGGCAGCAAGATCAAACTTTCCTAGTTTGTGTAATCTAAAAAGATGTACAACTTTGTAGATTAACCACATTTCTAACGTAGTTTTTTAGATAACAAACACCTTCATTGCGAACGCAGTACTGTGTGAAGTAAGCCAGTTCTGTTTTTTCAAATGAGTTGCTTTCTTACGAAGAGTCTTCAGTGCAGCAAGATCAAACTTTCGTAATTTGTGTAATCTAACAAGATATACAACTTAGTAGGTTAACCACATTTCTAACGTAGTTTGTTTAGAAAACAAACCCATTCATTGCCGAACACAGTACTGTGTGAAATAAGGCTGTTCTGTTCCCGAAATCAGTTGCTTTCTTTTGAAGAGTCTTCAGTGCAGCAAGACCAAAGTTTCCTAGTTTGGGTAATCTAACAATATATATAATTTAGTAGATTAACCACATTTCTAACGTAGTTTGTTTAGAAAACAAACACCTTCATTGCCGAACACAGTACTATGTGAAATTAGCCAGTTCTGTTCTCCAAATGAGTTGCTCTCTTACGAAGAGTCTTCAGTGCAGCAAGATCAAAGTTTCCTAGTTTGTGTAATCTAACAAGATGTACAACTTAATAGACTACCATCATTTCTAAAGTAGTTTGTTTAGAAAACAAACGCCTTCATTGCCAATCACAATACTGTGTGAAATAAGGCTGTTCTGTTCCCCAAATGAGTTGCTTTCTTACGAAGACTCTTCAGGGCACCAAGATCATACTTTCCTAGCTTGTGTAATCTAACAAGATGTAGAATTTAGTAGATTGACCACATTTCTAACGTAGTTTGTTTAGAAAACAAACACCTTTATTGCCTAAAGCAGTACTGTGTGAAATAAGGCTGTTGTGTTCCCAAATGAGTTGCTTTCTACGAAGAGTCTTCAGGGCAGCAAGATCAAACTTTCCTAGTTTGTGTAATCTAACAAGATGTACAACTTTGTAGATTAACCACATTTCTAACGTACTTTTTTTAGATAACAAACACCTTCATTGCCGATCGCAGTACTGTGTGAAGTAAGCCAGTTCTGTTTTTTCAAATGAGTTGCTTTCTTACCAAGAGTCTTCAGTGCAGCAAGATCAAACTTTCGTAATTTGTGTAATCTAACAAAATATACAACTTAGTAGGTTAACCACATTTCTAACGTAGTTTGTTTAGAAAACAAACCCATTCATTGCCGAACACAGTACTGTGTGAAATAAGGCTGTTCTGTTCCTGAAATCAGTTGCTTTCTTTTGAAGAGTCTTCAGTGCAGCAAGACCAAAGTTTCTTAGTTTGGGTAATCTAACAATATATATAATTTTGTAGATTAACCACATTTCTAACGTAGTTTGTTTAGAAAACAAACACCTTCATTGCCGAACACAGTACTATGTGAAATAAGCCAGTTCTGTTCTCCAAATGAGTTGCTCTCTTACGAAGAGTCTTCAGTGCAGCAAGATCAAAGTTTCCTAGTTTGTGTAATCTAACAAGATATACAACTTAGTAGATGAACCACATTAATAACGTAGTTTGTTTAGAAAACAAACACCTTCATTGCCAAACACAGTACTGTGTGAAATAAGCCAGTTCTGTTCTGCAAATGAGTTGCTTTCTTACGAAGAGACTTCAATGCAGCAAGATCATACTTTACTACATTGCGAAATCTATCAAGATGTACAATTTAGTGGATTAACCACATTTTGAACGTAGTTTCATTAGAAAACAAACGCCTTCATTGCCGAACACAGCACTGTGTGAAATAAGGCTGTTCTGTTTCCCAAATGAGTTGCTTTCTTAGGAAGCGTCTTCAGTGCAGGAAGATCACACTTTCCTAATTTGTGTAATTTAACAAAATGTAGAATTTAGTAGATTAACCACATTTCTAACGTACTTTCTTTAGAAAACAAACACCATCATTGCCAAATGCAGTACTGTGTGAAATGAGCCAGTTCTGTTCTCCAAATGAGTTGCTTTCTTACGAAGAGTCTTCAGTGCAGCAAGATCAAAGTTTCCTACTTTGTGTAATCTAACAAGATGTGTGAAATACAGCTGTTCTGTTCCCCAAATTTGTTGCTGTCTTATGAAGCGTCCTCAGTGCAGCAAGATCAAACTTTCCTAGTTTGTGTAATCTAACAAGATGTACAACTTAATAGACTACCATGATTTCTAAAGTAGTTTGTTTAGAAAAAAAACCCATTCATTGCCGAACACAGTACTGTGTGAAATAAGGCTGTTCTGTTCCCCAAATGAGTTGCTTTCTTACGAAGAGTCTTCAGTGCAGCAAGATCAAACTTTCCTAGTTTGTGTAATCTAACAAGATGTACAACTTAGTAGATTAACCACATTTCTAACGTAGTTTGTTAAGAAAACAAACGCCTTCATTGCCGAACACAGTACTGTGTTAAATAAGGCTGTTCTGTTTCCCAAATGAGGTGCTTTCTTACGAAGAGTCTACAGGGCAGCAAGATCAAACTTTCCTAGTTTGTGTAATCTAACAAGATGTACAACTTAGTAGATTAAACACATTTCTAACGTAGTTTGTTCAGATAACAAACACTTTCATTGCCAAACGCAGTACTGTGTGAAGTAAGCCAGTTCTTTTCTTCAAATGAGTTGCTTTCTTACGAAGAGTCTTCAGTGCAGCAAGATCAAACTTTCCTAGTTTGTGTAATCTAACAAGATATACAACTTAGTAGATTAACCACATTTCTAACGTAGTTTGTTTAGAAAACAATCCCATTCATTCCTGAACACAGTACTGTGTGAAATGAGGCTGTTCTGTTCCCGAAATCAGTTGCTTTCTTAAGAAGAGTCTTAAGTGCAGCAACATCAAAGTTTCCTAGTTTGTGTAATGTAAAAAGATGTACAACTTAGCAGATTAACCACATTTCTAACGGAGTTTGTTTAGAAAACAAACCCATTCTTTGCCGAACACAGTACTGTGTGAAATTAGGCTGTTCTGTTTCCGAAATCAGTTGCTTTCTTAAGACGAGTCTTCAGTGCAGAAGGATCAAAGTTTCCTAGTTTGTGTAATTTAACAAGATGTACAACTTAGTAGATTAACCACATTTCTAACGTAGTTTGTTTAGAAAACAAACACCTTCATTGCCGAACGCAGTACTGTGTGAAGTAAGCCAGTTCTATTCTACAAATGAGTTGTTTTCTTACGAAGAGTCTTCAGTGCAGCAAGATCAAACTTTCCTAGTTTGTGTAATATAACAAGATGTACAACTTAGTAGATTAATCGAATTTCTAACGTAGTTTGTTTAGAAAACAAACACCTTCATTGCCGAACGCAGTTCTGTGTGAAATAAGACTGTTCTGTTCCCCAAATGAGTTGCTTTCTTACGAAGACTCTTCAGTGCAGCAAGATCAAACTTTCCTAGTTTGTGTAATCTAACAAGATGTACAACTTAATAGACCACATTCATTTCTAAAGTAGTTTGTTTAGAAAACAAACCCATTCATTGCCGAACACAGTACTGTGTGAAATAAGGCTGTTCTGTTCCCCAAATCAGTTGCTTTCTTACGAAGAGTCTTCAGTGCATCAAGATCAAACTTTCCTAGTTTGCGTAATCTAACAAGATGTACAATTTAGTAGAATAACCACAGTTCTGACGTAGTCTGTTTAGAAAACAAACACCTTCATTGCCGCACACAGTACTGTGTGAAATAAGTCTGATCTGTTCCGCAAATGAGTGGCTTTCTTACGAAGAGTCTTCAGTGCAGCAAGATCAAACTTTCCTAGTTTGTGTAATCTAACAAGATGTACAATTTAGTAGATTAACCAGATTTCTAACGTAGTTTGTTTAGAAAACAAACTCCTTCATTGCCGAACACAGTACTGTGTGAAATAAGGCTGTTCTGTTCCCCAAATGAGTTGCTTTCTTACGAAGAGTCTTCAGGGCAGCAAGATCAAAGTTTCCTACTTTGTGTAATCTAACAAGATATACAATTTAGCAGATTAACCACATTTCTAACGTAGTTTGTTTAGAAAACAAAAACCTTCATTGCTATTACACAGTACTGTGTGAAATAAGCCAGTTCTGTTCTCCAAATGAGTTGCTTTCTTTCAAAGAGTCTTCAGTGCAGCAAGATCAAACTTTCCTACTTTGTAATCTAACAAGATGTACAACTTAATAGACTACCATCATTTCTAAAGTAGTTTGTTTAGAAAACAAACCCATTCGATGCCGAACACAGTACTGTGTGAAATAAGGCTGTACTGTTCCCCAAATCAGTTGCTTTCTTACGAAGAGTCTTCAGTGCATCAAGATCAAACTTTCCTAGTTTGCTTAATCTAACAAGATGTACAATTTAGTAGAATAACCACAGTTCTGACGTAGTTTGTTTGGAAAACAAACGCCTTCATTGCCGAACACAATACTGTGTAAAATAAGGCCGTTCTGTTCCGCAAATGAGTGGCTTTCTTACGAAGAGTCTTCAGTGCAGCAAGATCAAAATTTCCTAGTTTGTGTACTCTAACAAGATGTACAATTTAGTAGATTAACCACATTTCTACCGTAGTTTGTTTAGAAAACAAACACCTTCATTGCCGAACACAGTAATGTGTGAAATAAGCCAGTTCTGTTCTCCAAATGAGTTGCTTGTTACGAAGAGTCTTCAGTGCATCAAGATCAAAGTTTCCTAGTTTGTGTAATCTAACAAGATGTACAACCTAGTAGATTAACCACATTTCTAACCTAGTTTGTTTAGAAAACAAACACCTTCATTGCCGAACACAGTAGTGTGTGAAATAAGCCAGGTCTGTTCTCCAAATGAGTTGCTTTCTTTCGAATAGTCTTCAGTGCAGCAAGATCAAACATTCCTAGTTTGTGTAATCTAACAAGATGTACAACTAAATAGACTACCATCATTTCTAAAGTAGTTTGTTTAGAAAACAAACCCATTCATTGCCGAACACAGTACTGTGTGAAATAAGGCTGTTCTGTTCCCCAAATCAGTTGCTTTCTTACAAAGAGTCTTCAATGAAGCAAGATCAAACTTTCCTAGTTTGCGTAATCTAACAGGACGTACACCTTAGTAGAATAACCACAGTTCTGACGTAGTTTGTTTAGAAAACAAACGCCTTCATTGCCAAACACAGTAATGTGTGAAATAAGGCTGTTCTGTTCACCAAATGAGTTGCTTTCTTACGAAGGGTGTTCAGTGCAGCAAGATGAAACATTCCGAGTTTGTGTAATCTAACAAGATGTAGAATTTAGTAGATTAACCACATTTCTAACGTAGTTTATTTAGAAAGCAAACACCTTCATTGCTGAACGCAATACTGTGTGATATAAGGCTGTTCTGTTCCGCATATGAGTTGCTTTCTTACGAAGAGTCTTCAGTGCACCAAGATCATACTTTCCTAGTTTGTGTAATCTAACAAGGTGTACAATTTAGTAGATTATCCACATTTCTAACGTAGTTTCTTTAGAAAACAAACATCTTCATTGCCGAACACAGTACTGTGTGAAATAAGCCAGTTCTGTTCTCCAAATGAGTAGCTTTCTTAACAAGAGTCTTCAGTGCAGCAAGATCAAACTTTCCTAGTTGTGGAATCTAACAAGATGTACAACTTAATAGACTACCTTCATTTCTAAAGTAGTTTGTTTAGAAAACAAACGCATTCTTTGCCGAACACAGTACTGTGTGAAATAAGGCTGTTCTGTTCCCCAAATGAGTTGCTTTCTTACGAAGAGTCTTCAGTGCAGCAAGATCAAACTTTCCTAGTTTGTGTAATCTAACAAGGTGTACAATTTAGTAGATTAACCACATTTCTAACGTAGTTTGTTTAGAAAACAAACAACTTCATTGCCAAACACAGTACTGTGTGACATAAGCCAGTTCTTTTCTCCAAATGAGTTGCTTTCTTACGAAGAGTCTTCAGTGCAGCAAGATCAAACTTTCCCAGTTTGTGTAATCTAACAAGATGTACAACTTAGTAGATTAACCACATTTCTAACGCAGTTTGTTTAGATAACAAACACCTTCATTGCCGAACGCAGTACTGTGTGAAGTAAGCCAGGTCTGTTCCTCAAGTGAGTTGCTGTCGTACGAAGAGTCTTCAGTGCAGCAAGATCAAACTTTCCTAGTTTGCTTAATCTAACAAGATGTACAATTTAGTAGATAACCACAATTCTGATGTAGTTTGTTTAGAAAACAAACCCATTCATTGCCGAACACAGTACTGTGTGAAATAAGGCTGTTCTGTTCTTCAAATGAGTTGCTTTCTTACGAAGAGTCTTCCGTGCAGCAAGATCAAACTTTCCTAGTTTGTGTAATCTAACAAGGTGTACAATTTAGTAGATTAACCACATTTCTAACCTAGTTTGTTTAGAAAACAAACACCTTCATTGCCGAACACAGTACTTTGTGAAATAAGCCAGTTGTGTTCTGCAAATGAGTTGCTTTCTTACGAAGAGTCTTCAGTGCAGCAAGATCAAACTTTCCTAGTTTGTGTAATCTAACAAGATGTACAATTTAGTAGATTAACCACATTTCTAACGTAGTTTGTTTAGAAAACAAACGCCTTTATTCTCGAACACAGTACTGTGTGAAATAAGGCTGTTCTCTTCCCCAAATGAGTTACTTTCTTATGAAGAGTCTTCAGTGCAGCAAGATCAAACTTTCCTAGTTTGTGTAATCTAACAAGATGTACAACTTAGTAGATTAACCACATTTCTAACGTAGTTTGTTTAGAAAACAAACACCTTCATTGCTGAATGCAGTACTGTGTGAAGTAAGCCAGTTCTCTTCTACAAATGAGTTGCTTTCTTACGAAGAGTCTTCAGTGCAGCAAGATCAAACTTTCCTAATTTGTGTAATCTAACAAGATGTACAACTTAGTAGATTAACCACATTTCTAACGTAGTTTGTTTAGAAAACAAACACCTTCATTGCCGAACGCAGTTCTGTGTGAAGTAAGCCAGTTCTGTTCTACAAATGAGTTGCTTTCTTACGAAGAGTCTTCAGTGCAGTAAGATCAAACTTTCCTAGTTTGTGTAATCTAACAAGATGTACAACTTAATAGACTACCTTCATTTCTGAAGTAGTTTTTTAGAAAACAAACGCCTTCATTGCCGAACACAGTACTGTGTGAAATAAGACTGTTCTGTTCCCCAAATGAGTTGCTTTCTTACGAAGACTCTTCAGTGCAGCAAGATCAAACGTTCCTAGATTGTGTAATCTAACAAGATGTACAACTTAGTAGATTAACCACATTTGTAACGTAGTTTGTTTAGAAAACAAACGCCTTCATTGAAGAACACAGTACCCTATGAAATAAGGGTGTTCTGTACCCCAAATGAGTTGCTTTCTTACGAAGAGTCTTCAGTGCAGCAAGATCAAACTTTCCTAGTTAGTGTAATCTAAAAGATGTAGAATTCAGTAGATTTACCACATTTCTAATGTAGTTTGTTTATAAAACAAGCACCTTCATTGACGACCACAGTACTGTGTGAAATAAGGCTGTTTTGTTCCTCAAATGAGTTGCTTTCTTACGAAGAGTCTTCAGTGCAGCATGATCAAACTTTCCTAGTTTGGTAATCTAACATGGTGTACAATTTAGTAGATTAACCACATTTCTAACGTAGTTTATTTAGAAAACAAATGCCTTCCTTGCCGAACACAGTACTGTGTGAAGTAAGCCAGTTCTGTTCTACAAATGAGTTGCTTTCTTACGAAGAGTCTTCAGTGCAGCAAGATCAAACTTTCCTAGTTTGTGTAATCTACCAAGATGTACAACTCAATAGACTACCTTCATTTCTAAAGTAGTTTGTTTAGAAAACAAACCCATTCATTGCCAAACACAGTAATGTGTGAAATAATCAGTTCTGTTCTCCAAATGAGTTGCTTTCTTACGAAGAGTCTTCAGTGCAGCAAGATCAAACTTTCCTAGTTTGTGTAATCTAAAAATATTTACAACGTTATAGACTACCTTCATTTCTAAAGTAGTTTCTTGAGAAAACAAACCCATTCATTGCCGAACACAGTACTGTGTGAAATAAAGCTGTTCTGTTCCCCAAATGAGTTGCTTTCTTACGAAGACTCTTCACTGCAGCAAGATCAAACTTTCCTAGTTTGTGTAATCTAACAAGATGTACAACTTAGTAGATTCACCATATTTCTAACATATTTTTTTTAGAAAACAAACACCTTCATTGCCGAACGCAGTACTGTGTGAAGTAAGCCAGTTCTGTTCTCCAAATGAGTTGCTTTCTTACGAAGAGTCTTCAGTGCAGCAAGATCAAACTTTCCTAGTTTGTGTAATCTAACAAGATGTACAACTCAACAGACTACCTTCATTTCTCAAGTAGTTTGTTTAGAAAACAAACCCATTCATTGCCGAAGACAGTACTGTGTGAAATAAGCAGTTCTGTTCTCCATATGAGTTGCATTCTTACGAAGAGTCTTCAGTGCAGCAAGATCAAACTTTCCTAATTTGTGTAATCTAACAAGATGTACAACTTAGTAGATTAACCACATTTCTATCGCAGTTTGTTTAGAAAACAAACGCGTTCCTTGCCGAACACAGTACTGTGTGAAATCAGGCTGTTCTGTTACCCAAATGAGTTGCTTTCTTATGAAGAGTCTTCAGTACAGCAAGATCAAACTTTCCTAGTTTGTGTAATCTAACATGGTGTACAATATAGTAGATTAACCGTTTTTCTAACGTAGTTTGTTTAGAAAACAAACGCCTTCATTGCTGAACACAGTACCCTATGAAATACGGCTGTTTTGTTCCCCAAATGAGTTGCTTTCCTACAAAGAGTCTTCAGTGCAGCAAGATCAAACTTTCCTAGTTTGTGTAATCTAACAAGATGTACAATTAATAGACTACCTTCATTTTTAAAGTAGTTTGTTTAGAAAACAAACCCATTCATTGCCGAACACAATACTGTGTGAAATAAGGCTGTTCTGTTCCCCAAATGAGTTGCTTTCTTACGAAGACTCTTCCGTGCAGCAAGATCAAACTTTCATAGTTTGTGTAATCTCACAAGATGTACAACTCAGTCTATTATCCACATTTGTAACGTAGTTTGTTTAGAAAACAAAACCTTCATTGCCGAACACAGTACTGTGTGAAATAAGCCAGTTCTGTTCTCCAAATGAGTTGCTTTCTTACGAAGAGTCTTCAGTGCAGCAAGATCAAACTTTCCTACTTTGTGTAATCTAAAAAGATGTACCTCTTAGTAGATTAACCACATTTCTAACGTAGTTTGTTTGGAAAACAAACGCCTTCATTGCCGAACACAGTACCCTATGAAATAAGGCTGTTTTGTTCCCCAAATGAGTTGCTTTCTTACGAAGAGTCTTCAGTGCAGCTCGATCAAACTTTCCTAGTTTGTGTAATCTAACAAGGTGTACAATTTAGTAGATTAACCACATTTCTAACGTAGTTTGTTTAGAAAACAAACACCTTCATTGCCGAAAACAGTACTGGGTGAAATAAGCCAGTTCTTTTCTCCAAATGAGTTGCTTTCTTACGAAGAGTCTTCAGTGCAGCAAGATCCAACTTTCCCAGTTTGTGTAATCTAACAAGGTGTACACTTAGTAGCTTAACCACATTTCGAACGTGGTTTTTTTAGAAAACAAACAACTTTTGCCGAATGCAGTACTGTGTGAAATAAGGCTGTTCTGTTCCCCAAATGAGTTGCTTTCTTACGAAGAGTCTTCAGTGCCCCAAGATCAAACTTTCCCAGTTTGTGTAATCTAACAAGGTGTACAACTTAATAGACTACCTTCATTTCTAAAGTAGTTTGTTCAGGAAACAAACCCATTCATTGCCGAACACAGGACTGTGTGAAATAAGGCTGTTCTGTTCCCCAAATGAGTTACTTTCTTACGAAGAGTCCTCAGTGCAGCAAGATCAAACTTTCCTAGTTTGTGTAATCTAACAAGATCTACAACTTAATAGACTACCATCATTTCTAAAGTAGTTTGTTTATAAAACAAACGCCTTCATTGCCGAACACAGTACTGTGTGAAATAAGGCTGTTCTGTTCCCCAAATCAGTTGCTTTCTTACGAAGAGTCTTCAGTGCAGCAAGATCAAACTTTCCCAGTTTGTGTAATCTAACAAGAAGTACAACTTAGTAGATTAACCACATTTCTCACGTAGTTTGTGGAGAAAACAAAGGCATTCATGGCCGAGCACAGTACTGTGTGAAATAAGACTGTGCTGTTCCGCAAATGAGTTGCTTTCTTACGAAGAGTCTTCAATGCAGTAAGATCGAACTTTCCTAGTTTGTGTAATCAAACAAGATGTACAACTTAATAGACTACCTTCATTTGTAAAGTAGTTTCTTTAGAAAACAAACACCTTCATTGCAGAAAACAGTACTGGGTGAAATAAGCCAGTTCTGTTCTCCAAATGAGTTGCTTTCTTACGAAGAGTCTTCAGTGCAGCAAGATCCAACTTTCCCATTTTGTGTAATCTAACAAGGTGTACACTTAGTAGCTTAACCACATTTCGAACGTAGTTTTTTTAGAAAACAAACAACTTTTGCCGAATGCAGTACTGTGTGAAATAAGGCTGTTCTGTTCCGCAAATGAGTTGATTTCTTACAAAGAGTCTTCAATGCAGTAAGATCGAACTTTCCTAGTTTGTGTAATCTAAAAATATGTACAACTTTATAGACTACCTTCATTTCTAAAGTAGTTTGTGTAGAAAACAAACCAATTCATTGCCGAACACAGTACTGTGTGAAATAAAGCTGTTCGGTTCCCCAAAAGAGTTGCTTTCTTACGAAGACTCTTCAGTGCAGCAAGATCAAACTTTCCTAGTTTGTGTAATCTTACAAGATGTACAACTTAGTAGATTCACCACATTTCTAACGTAGTTTGTTTAGAAAACAAACGCCTTCCTTGCCGAACACAGTACTGTGTGAAATAAGGCTGTTCTGTTCCCCAAATGAGTTGCTTTCTTACGAAGACTCTTCCGTGCAGCAAGATCAAACTTTCCTAGTTTGTGTAATCTAACAAGATGTACAACTTAGTAGATTAACCACATCTCTAATGTAGTTTGTTTAGAAAACTAACATCTTCATTGCTGAACACAGTACTGTGTGAAATAAGCCAGTTCTGTTCTCCAAATGAGTTGCTTTCTTACGAAGAGTCTTCAGTGCAGCAAGATCAAAGTTTCCTACTTTGTGGAATCTAACAAGATGTACAACTTAGTAGATTAACCACATTTCTAACCTAGTTTCTTTAAAAAACAAACACCTTCATTGCCGAACACAGTACTGTGTGAAATAAGCCAGTTCTGTTCTGCAAATGAGTTGATTTCTTACGAAGTGTCTTCAGTGCAGCAAGATCAAACTTTCCTAGTTTGTGTAATCTAACAAGATGTACAATTTAGTAGATTAACCACATTTCTAACGTAGTTTGTTTAGAAAACAAACGCCTTCATTGTCGAACACAGTACTGTGTGAAATAAGGCTGTTCTGTTCCCCAAATTAGTTGTTTTCTTATGAAGAGTCTTCAGTGCAGCAAGATCAAACTTTCCTAGTTTGTGTAATCTAACAAGATGTACAAATTAGTAGATTAACCACATTTCTAACGTAGTATGTTTAGAAAACAAACACCTTCATTGCCGAATGCAGTACTGTGTGAAGTAAGCCAGTTCTGTTCTACAAATGAGTTGCTTTCTTACGAAGAGTCTTCAGTGCAGAAAGATCAAACTCTCCTAGTTTGTGTAATATAACAAGATGTACAACTTAATAGACTACCTTTATTTCTAAAGTAGTTTGTTTAGAAAACAAACCATTCATTGCCGAACACAGTACTGTGTGAAATAAGGCTGTTCTGTTCCCCAAATGAGTTGCTTTCTTACCAAGAGTCTTCAGTGCATCAAGATCAAACTTTCCTAGTTTGCGTAATCTAACAAGATGTAGAATTTAGTAGATAAAACACATTTCTAACGTAGTTTGTTTAGAAAACAAACGCCTTCATTGCCTTAAGCAGTACTGTGTGAAATCAGGCTTTTCTGTTCCGGAAATGAGTGGCTTTCTTACGAAGAGTCTTCACTGCACCAAGATCAAACTTTCCTAGTTTGTGTAATCTAACAAGGTGTACAATTTAGTAGATTAACCACATTTCTAACGTAGTTTGTTTAGAAAAAAAACATCTTCATTGCCGAACACAGTACTGTGTGAAATAAGCCAGTTCTATTCTCCAAATGAGTGGCTTCCTTACGAAGAGTCTTCAGTGCAGCAAGATCAAAGTTTCCTAGTTTGTGTAATCTAACAAGATGTACAATTTAGTAGATTAACCATATTTCTAACCTAGTTGGTTTAGAAAACAAACACCTTCATTGCTGAACACAATACTGTGTGAAATAAGCCAGTTATGTTCTGCAAATGAGTTGCTTTCTTACGAAGAGTCTTCAGTGCAGAAAGATCAAACTTTCCTAGTTTGTGTAATCTAACAAGATGTACACCTTAGTAGATTAACCACATTTCTAACGTAGTTTGTTTACAAAACAAACGCCTTCCTTGCCGAACACAGTACTGTGTGAAATAAGGCTGTTCTGTTCCCCAAATGAGTTGCTTTCTTACGAAGACTCTTCCGTGAAGCAAGATCAAACTTTCCTAGTTTGTGTAATCTAACAAGATGTACAACTTAGTAGATTAACCACATCTCTAATGTAGTTTGTTTAGAAAACTAACACCTTCATTGCTGAACACAGTACTGTGTGAAATAAGCCAGTTCTGTTCTCCAAATGAGTTGCTTTCTTACGAAGAGTCTTCAGTGCAGCAAGATCAAAGTTTCCTACTTTGTGGAATCTAACAAGATGTACAACTTAGTAGATTAACCACATTTCTAACCTAGTTTCTTTAAAAAACAAACACCTTCATTGCCGAACACAGTACTGTGTGAAATAAGCCAGTTCTGTTCTGCAAATGAGTTGATTTCTTACGAAGTGTCTTCAGTGCAGCAAGATCAAACTTTCCTAGTTTGTGTAATCTAACAAGATGTACAATTTAGTAGATTAACCACATTTCTAACGTAGTTTGTTTAGAAAACAAACGCCTTCATTGTCGAACACAGTACTGTGTGAAATAAGGCTGTTCTGTTCCCCAAATTAGTTGTTTTCTTATGAAGAGTCTACAGTGCAGCAAGATCAAACTTTCCTAGTTTGTGTAATCTAACAAGATGTACAAATTAGTAGATTAACCACATTTCTAACGTAGTATGTTTAGAAAACAAACACCTTCATTGCCGAATGCAGTACTGTGTGAAGTAAGCCAGTTCTCTTCTACAAATGAGTTGCTTTCTTACGAAGAGTCTTCAGTGCAGAAAGATCAAACTCTCCTAGTTTGTGTAATATAACAAGATGTACAACTTAATAGACTACCTTTATTTCTAAAGTAGTTTGTTTAGAAAACAAACCCATTCATTGCCGAACACAGTACTGTGTGAAATAAGGCTGTTCTGTTCCCCAAATGAGTTGCTTTCTTACCAAGAGTCTTCAGTGCATCAAGATCAAACTTTCCTAGTTTGCGTAATCTAACAAGATGTAGAATTTAGTAGATAAAACACATTTCTAACGTAGTTTGTTTAGAAAACAAACGCCTTCATTGCCTTAAGCAGTACTGTGTGAAATCAGGCTTTTCTGTTCCGAAATGAGTGGCTTTTTTTACGAAGAGTCTTCACTGCACCAAGATCAAACTTTCCTAGTTTGTGTAATCTAACAAGGTGTACAATTTAGTAGATTAACCACATTTCTAACGTAGTTTGTTTAGAAAAAAAACATCTTCATTGCCGAACACAGTACTGTGTGAAATAAGCCAGTTCTATTCTCCAAATGAGTGGCTTCCTTACGAAGAGTCTTCAGTGCAGCAAGATCAAAGTTTCCTAGTTTGTGTAATCTAACAAGATGTACAATTTAGTAGATTAACCATATTTCTAACCTAGTTTGTTTAGAGAACAAACACCTTCATTGCTGAACACAATACTGTTTGAAATAAGCCAGTTCTGTTCTGCAAATGAGTTGCTTTCTTACGAAGAGTCTTCAGTGCAGAAAGATCAAACTTTCCTAGTTTGTGTAATCTAACAAGATGTACAACTTAGTAGATTAACCACATCTCTAATGTAGTTTGTTTAGAAAACTAACACCTTCATTGCTGAACACAGTACTGTGTGAAATAAGCCAGTTCTGTTCTCCAACTGAGTTGCTTTCTTACGAAGAGTCTTCAGTGCAGCAAGATCAAAGTTTCCTACTTTGTGGAATCTAACAAGATGTACAACTTAGTAGATTAACCACATTTCTAACCTAGTTTTTTTAAAAAACAAACACCTTCATTGCCGAACACAGTACTGTGTGAAATAAGCCAGTTCTGTTCTGCAAATGAGTTGATTTCTTACGAAGTGTCTTCAGTGCAGCAAGATCAAACTTTCCTAGTTTGTGTAATCTAACAAGATGTACAATTTAGTAGATTAACCACATTTCTAACGTAGTTTGTTTAGAAAACAAACGCCTTCATTGTCGAACACAGTACTGTGTGAAATAAGGCTGTTCTGTTCCCCAAATTAGTAGTTTTCTTATGAAGAGTCTTCAGTGCAGCAAGATCAAACTTTCCTAGTTTGTGTAATCTAACAAGATGTACAAATTAGTAGATTAACCACATTTCTAACGTAGTATGTTTAGAAAACAAACACCTTCATTGCCGAATGCAGTACTGTGTGAAGTAAGCCAGTTCTGTTCTACAAATGAGTTGCTTTCTTACGAAGAGTCTTCAGTGCAGAAAGATCAAACTTTCCTAGTTTGTGTAATATAACAAGATGTACAACTTAATAGACTACCTTTATTTGTAAAGTAGTTTGTTTAGAAAACAAACCCATTCATTGCCGAACACAGTACTGTTTGAAATAAGGCTGTTCTGTTCCCCAAATGAGTTGCTTTCTTACCAAGAGTCTTCAGTGCATCAAGATCAAACTTTCCTAGTTTGCGTAATCTAACAAGATGTAGAATTTAGTAGATAAAACACATTTCCAACGTAGTTTATTTAGAAAACAAACGCCTTCATTGCCTTAAGCAGTACTGTGTGAAATCAGGCTTTTCTGTTCCGGAAATGAGTGGCTTTCTTACGAAGAGTCTTCAGTGCACCAAGATCAAACTTTCCTAGTTTGTGTAATCTAACAAGGTGTACAATTTAGTAGATTAACCACATTTCTAACGTAGTTTGTTTAGAAAAAAAACATCTTCATTGCCGAACACAGTACTGTGTGAAATAAGCCAGTTCTATTCTCCAAAAGAGTGGCTTCCTTACGAAGAGTCTTCAGTGCAGAAAGATCAAAGTTTCCTAGTTTGTGTAATCTAACAAGATGTACAATTTAGTAGATTAACCATATTTCTAACCTAGTTTGTTTAGAAAACAAACACCTTCATTGCTGAACACAATACTGTGTGAAATAAGCCAGTTCTGTTCTGCAAATGAGTTGCTTTCTTACGAAGAGTCTTCAGTGCAGCAAGATCGAACTTTCCTACTTTGTGTAATCTAACAAGATGTACAACTTAATAGACTACCTTCATTTCTAAAGAAGTTTGTTTAGAAAACAACCCCATTCATTGCCGAACACAGTACTGTGTGAAATAAGGCTGTTCTGTTCCCCAAATGAGTTACTTTCTTACGAAGAGTCTTCAGTGCAGTAAGATCAAACTTTCCTAATTTGTGTAATCTAACAAGATGTACAATTTAGTAGATTAACCACATTTTTAACGTAGTTTGTTTAGAAAAAAAACACCTTCATTGCCAAACACAGTACTGTGTGAAATAAGCCAGTTCTGTTCTCCAAATGAGTAGCTTTCTTTCGAAGAGTCTTCAGTGCAGCAAGACCAAACATTCCTAGTTTGTGTAATCTAACAAGATGTACAACTCAATAGACTACCATCATTTCTAAAGTAGTTTGTTTAGAAAACAAACCCATTCGTTTTTAACACAGTACTGTGTGAAATAAGGCTGTTCTGTTCCCAAATCAGTTGCTTTCTTACGAAGAGTCTTCAGTGCAGCAAAATCAAACTTTCCTAGTTTGCTTAATCTAACAAGATGTAAAATTTAGTAGAATAACCACAGTTCTGACGTAGTTTGTTTAGAAAACAAACGCTTTCATTGCCGTACACAGTACTGTGTGAATTAATGTTGTTCTGTTACCCAAATGAGTTGCTTTCTTACGCAGAGTCTTCAATGCAGCAAGATCAAACTTTCTTAGTTTGTGTAATCTAACAAGATGTAGAATTTAGTAGATTAACCACATTTCTAACGTAGTTTGTTTACAAAACAAACACCTTCATTGCTGAACGCAGTACTGTGTGAAATAAGCCAGTTCTATTATTCTCCAAATGTGTTGCTTTCTTTACGAAGAGTCTTCAGTGCAGCAAGATCAAAGTTTCCTAGTTTGTGTAATCTAACAAGATGTACAACTTAGTAGATTAACCACATTTCTAACCTAGTTTCTTTAGAAAACAAACACCTTCATTGCCGAACACAGTATTGTGTGAAATAAGCCAGTTGTGTTCTGCAAATGAGTTGCTTTCTTACGAAGAGTCTTCAGTGCAGCAAGATAAAACTTTCCTAGTTTGTGTAATCTAACAAGGTGTACAATTTAGTAGATTAACCACATTTCTAACGTAGTTTGTTTAGAAAACAATCGCCTTCATTGTCGACCACAGTACTGTGTGAAATAAGGCTGTTCTGTTCCCCAAATGAGTTGCTTTCTTATGAAGAGTCTTCAGTGCAGGAAGATCAAAATTTCCTAGTTTGTGTAATCTAACAAGATGTACAATTTAGTAGATTAACCACATTTCTAACGTAGTTTGTTTAGAAAACAAACACCTTCATTGCCGAACGCAGTTCTGTGTGAAGTAAGCCAGTTCTGTTCTACAAATTAGTTGCTTTCTTACGAAGAGTCTTCAGTGCAGCAAGATCAAACTTTCCCACTTTGTGTAATCTAACAAGATGTACAACTTAATAGACTACCTTCATTTCTAAAGAAGTTTGTTTAGAAAACAAACCCATTCATTGGTGAACACAGTACTGTGTGAAATAAGGCTGTTCTGTTCTCCAAATGAGTTGCTTTCTTACGAAGACTCTTCAGTGCAGCAAGATGAAACATTCCTATTTTGTGTAATCTAACAAGATGTACAACTTAGTAGATTAACCACATCTCTAATGTAGTTTGTTTAGAAAACTAACACCTTCATTGCCGAACACAGTACTGTGTGAAATAAGCCAGTTCTGTTCTCCAAATGAGTTGCTTTCTTACGAAGAGTCTTCATGCAGCAAGATCAAACTTTCCTAGTTTGTGTAATGTAACAAGATGTAAAACTTCGTAGATTAACCACATTTCTAACGTAGTTTGTTTAGAAAACATACACCTTCATTGCCCAACTCAGTAAAGTGTGAAGTAAGCCAGTTCTGTTCTACAAATAAGTTGCTTTCTTACGAAGAGTATTCAGTGCAGCAACATCAAACTTTCCTAGTTTGTGTAATCTAACAAGATGTACAACTTAATAGTCTACCTTCATTTTTAAAGTAGTTTGTTTAGAAAACAAATCCATTCATTGCCGAACACAGAACTGTCTGAAATAAGTTTGTTCTGTTTCCCAAATGAGTTGCTTTCTTACGAAGAGTCTTCAGTGCAGGAAGATCAAACTTTCCTAATTTGTGTAATATAACAAGATGGACAATTTAGTAGATTAACCACATTTTTAACATAGTTTGTTTAGAAAACAAACACATTCATTGCCGAACACAGTACTGTGTGAAGTAAGCCAGTTCTGTTCTCCAAATGAGTTGCTTTCTTTTCTCAAGAGTCTTCAGTGCAGCAAGATCAAACATTCCTAGTTTGTGTAATCTAACAAGATGTACAACTCAATAGATTACCATCATTTCTAAAGTAGTTTGTTTAGAAAACAAACTCATTCATTGCCAACACAGTACTATGTGAAATAAGGCTGTTCTGTTCCCAAAATCAGTTGCTTTCTTACGAAGAGTCTTCAGTGCAGCAAGATCAAACTTTCATAGTTTGCTTAATCTAACAAGATGTACAATTTAGTAGAATAACCACAGTTCTGACGTAGTTTGTTTAGAAAACAAACGCTTTCATTGCCGCATACAGTACTGTGTGAAATAATGTTGTTCTGTTCCCCAAATGAGTTGCTTTCTTACGAAGAGTCTTCAGTGCAGCAAGATCAAACTCTCCTAGTTTGCTTAATCTAACAAGATGTACAATTTAGTAGAATAACCACAGTTCTGATGTAGTTTGTTTAGAAAACAAACGCCTTCATTGATTTAACACAGTACTGTGTGAAATAAGGCTGTTCTGTTCCCCAAATGAGTTGCTTTCTTATGAAGAGTCTTCAATGCAGCAAGATCAAACTTTCCTAGTTTGTGTAATCTAACAAGGTGTACAATTTCGTAGATTAACCACATTTCTAACGTAGTTTGTTAAGAAAACAAACACCTTCATTGCCGAACACAGTACTGTGTGAAATAAGCCAGTTCTATTCTGCAAATGAGTTGCTTTCTTACGAAGTTTCTTTAGTGCAGCAAGATCAAACTTTCCTAGTTTGTGTAATCTAACAAGATGTACAACTTAGTAGATTAACCACATTTCTAACGTAGTTTGTTTACAAAACAAACGCCTTCATTGCCGAACACAGTACTGTGTGAAATAAGGCTGTTCTGTTCCCCAAATGAGTTACTTTCTTACGAAGAGTCTTCAGTGCAGTAAGATCAAACTTTCCTAATTTGTGTAATCTAACAAGATGTACAATTTAGTAGATTAACCACATTTTTAACGTAGTTTGTTTAGAAAAAAAACACCTTCATTGCCAAACACAGTACTGTGTGAAATAAGCCAGTTCTGTTCTCCAAATGAGTAGCTTTCTTTCGAAGAGTCTTCAGTGCAGCAAGACCAAACATTCCTAGTTTGTGTAATCTAACAAGATGTACAACTCAATAGACTACCATCATTTCTAAAGTAGTTTGTTTAGAAAACAAACCCATTCGTTGCCGAACACAGTACTGTGTGAAATAAGGCTGTTCTGTTCCCCAAATCAGTTGCTTTCTTACGAAGAGTCTTCAGTGCAGCAAAATCAAACTTTCCTAGTTTGCTTAATCTAACAAGATGTAAAATTTAGTAGAATAACCACAGTTCTGACGTAGTTTGTTTAGAAAAACAAACGCTTTCATTGCCGTTACACAGTACTGTGTGAATTAATGTTGTTCTGTTACCCAAATGAGTTGCTTTCTTATTTAAGAGTCTTCAATGCAGCAAGATCAAACTTTCTTAGTTTGTGTAATCTAACAAGATGTAGAATTTAGTAGATTAACACATTTCTAACGTAGTTTGTTTACAAAACAAACACCTTCATTGCTGAACGCAGTACTGTGTGAAATAAGCCAGTTCTATTCTCCAAATGTGTTGCTTTCTTACGAAAGAGTCTTCAGTGCAGCAAGATCAAAGTTTCCTAGTTTGTGTAATCTAACAAGATGTACAACTTAGTAGATTAACCACATTTCTAACCTAGTTTCTTTAGAAAACAAACACCTTCATTGCCTTTAAACACAGTACTGTGTGAAATAAGCCAGTTGTGTTCTGCAAATGAGTTGCTTTCTTACGAAGAGTCTTCAGTGCAGCAAGATAAAACTTTCCTAGTTTGTGTAATCTAACAAGGTGTACAATTTAGTAGATTAACCACATTTCTAACGTAGTTTGTTTAGAAAAACAAACATTCATTGTCGACCACAGTACTGTGTGAAATAAGGCTGTTCTGTTCCCCAAATGAGTTGCTTTCTTATGAAGAGTCTTCAGTGCAGGAAGATCAAAATTTCCTAGTTTGTGTAATCTAACAAGATATACAATTTAGTAGATTAACCACATTTCTAACGTAGTTTGTTTAGAAAACAAACACCTTCATTGCTGAAAACACAGTTCTGTTGTGAAGTAAGCCAGTTCTGTTCTACAAATTAGTTGCTTTCTTACGAAGAGTCTTCAGTGCAGCAAGATCAAACTTTCCCACTTTGTGTAATCTAACAAGATGTACAACTTAATAGACTACCTTCATTTCTAAAGAAGTTTGTTTAGAAAACAAACCCATTCATTGGTGAACACAGTACTGTGTGAAATAAGGCTGTTCTGTTCTCCAAATGAGTTGCTTTCTTACGAAGACTCTTCAGTGCAGCAAGATGAAACATTCCTATTTTGTGTAATCTAACAAGATGTACAACTTAGTAGATTAACCACATCTCTAATGTAGTTTGTTTAGAAAACTAACACCTTCATTGCCGAGCACAGTACTGTGTGAAATAAGCCAGTTCTGTTCTCCAAATGAGTTGCTTTCTTACGAAGAGTCTTCATGCAGCAAGATCAAACTTTCCTAGTTTGTGTAATGTAACAAGATGCAAAACTTCGTAGATTAACCACATTTCTAACGTAGTTTGTTTAGAAAACATACACCTTCATTGCCCAACTCAGTACAGTGTGAAGTAAGCCAGTTCTGTTCTACAAATAAGTTGCTTTCTTACGAAGAGTATTCAGTGCAGCAACATCAAACATTCCTAGTTTGTGTAATCTAACAAGATGTACAACTTAATAGTCTACCTTCATTTCTAAAGTAGTTTGTTTAGAAAACAAATCCATTCATTGCCGAACACAGAACTGTCTGAAATAAGTTTGTTCTGTTTCCCAAATGAGTTGCTTTTCTTATGAAGAGTCTTCAGTGCAGGAAGATCAAACTTTCCTAATTTGTGTAATATAACAAGATGGACAATTTAGTAGATTAACCACATTTTTAACATAGTTTGTTTAGAAAACAAACACATTCATTGCCGAACACAGTACTGTGTGAAGTAAGCCAGTTCTGTTCTCCAAATGAGTTGCTTTCTTTCGAAGAGTCTTCAGTGCAGCAAGATCAAACATTCCTAGTTTGTGTAATCTAACAAGATGTACAACTCAATAGACTACCATCATTTCTAAAGTAGTTTGTTTAGAAAACAAACTCATTCATTGCCGAACACAGTACTATGTGAAATAAGGCTGTTCTGTTCCCCAAATCAGTTGCTTTCTTACGAAGAGTCTTCAGTGCAGCAAGATCAAACTTTCATAGTTTGCTTAATCTAACAAGATGTACAATTTAGTAGAATAACCACAGTTCTGACGTAGTTTGTTTAGAAAACAAAGGCTTTCATTGCCGTACACAGAACTGTGTGAAATAATGTTGTTCTGTTCTGCAAATGAGTTGCTTTCTTACGAAGAGTCTTCAGTGCAGCAAGATCAAACTCTCCTAGTTTGCTTAATCTAACAAGATGTACAATTTAGTAGAATAACCACAGTTCTGATGTAGTTTGTTTAGAAAAAAACATCTTCATTGCCGAACACAGTACTGTGTGAAATAAGGCTGTTCTGTTCCCCAAATGAGTTGCTTTCTTATGAAGAGTCTTCAATGCAGCAAGATCAAACTTTCCTAGTTTGTGTAATCTAACAAGGTGTACAATTTCGTAGATTAACCACATTTCTAACGTAGTTTGTTAAGAAAACAAACACCTTCATTGCTGAACACAGTACTGTGTGAAATAAGCCAGTTCTATTCTGCAAATGAGTTGCTTTCTTACGAAGTTTTTTAGTGCAGCAAGATCAAACTTTCCTAGTTTGTGTAATCTAACAAGATGTACAACTTAGTAGATTAACCACATTTCTAACGTAGTTTGTTTACAAAACAAACGCCATTCATTGCCGAACACAGTACTGTGTGAAATAAGGCTGTTCTGTTCTGCAAATGAGTGGCTTTCTTACGAAGAGTCTTCAGTGCAGGAAGATCAAACTTTCCTAGTTTATGTAATCTAACAAGATGTACAATTTAATAGACTAACCATCATTTCTAAAATAGTTTGTTTAGAAAACAAACTCATTCATTGCTGAACACTGTACTGTGTGAAATAAGGCTGTTCTGTTCCCCAAATCAGTTGCTTTCTTACGAACAGTCTTCAATGCAGCAAGATCAAACTTTCCTAGTTTGTGTCATCTAACAAGATGTACAACGTAATAGATTAACCATCATTTCTAAAGTAGTTTGTTTAGAAAACAAACCCATTCATTGCGAACAGAGTACTGTGTAATAAGGCTGTTCTGTTCCCCAAATGAGTTGCTTTCTTATGATGAGTCTTCAGTGCAGCAAGATCAAACTTTCCTAGTTTGTGTAATCTAACAAGATGTAAAATTTAGTAGAATAACCACAGTTCTGACGTAGTTTGTTTAGAAAACAAACACTTTCATTGCCGAACACAGTACTGTGTGAATTAATGTTGTTCTGTTCCCAAATGAGTTGCTTTCTTACGAAGAGTCTTTAGTTCAGCAAGATCAAACTTTTCTAGTTTGTGTAATCTAACAAGATGTACAATTTAGTAGATTAACCACATTTCTAACGTAGTTTGTTTACAAAACAAACACCTTCATTGCTGAACACAGTACTGTGTGAAATAAGCCTGTTCTGTTCCCCAAATGAGTTGCTTTCTTATGAAGAGTCTTCAGTGCAGCAAGATCAAACTTTCCTAGTTTGTGTAATCTAACAAGATGTACAACTTAGTAGATTAACCACATTTCTAATGTAGTTTGTTTAGAAAACAAACACCTTCATTGCCAAATGAGTTGAACACAGTATTGTGTGAAATAAGCCAGTTTGTGTTCTAACACAAATGAGTTGCTTTCTTACAAAGAGTCTTCAGTGCAGCAAGATAAAACTTTCCTAGTTTGTGTAATCTAACAAGGTGTACAATTTAGTAGATTAACCACATTTCTAAAGTAGTTTGTTTAGAAAAACAAACGCCTTCATTGTCGAACACAGTACTGTGTGAAATAAGGCTGTTCTGTTCCCCAAATGAGTTGCTTTCTTATGAAGAGTCTTCAGTGCAGCAAGATCAAACTTTCCTAGTTTGTGTAATCTAACAAGATGTACAACTTAGTAGATTAACCACATTTCTAACGTAGTTTGTTTAGAAAACAAACACCTTCATTGCCGAACACAGTTCTGTGTGAAATAAGCCAGTTCTGTTCTACAAATGAGTTGCTTTCTTACAGAAGAGTCTTCAGTGCAGCAGCAAGATCAAACTTTCCTAGTTTGTGTGTAATCTAACAAGATGTACAACTTAGTAGACTACCTTCATTTCTAAAGTAGTTTGTTTAGAAAACAAACCCATTCATTGGTGAACACAGTACTGTGTGAAATAAGGCTGTTCTGTTCTCCAAATGAGTTGCTTTCTTACGAAGACTCTTCAGTGCAGCAAGATCAAACATTCCTATTTTGTGTAATCTAACAAGATGTACAACTTAGTAGATTAACCACATTTCTAATGTAGTTTGTTTAGAAAACAAACACCTTCATTGCCGAACACAGTACTGTGTGAAATAAGGCTGTTCTGTTCTCCAAATGAGTTGCTTTCTTACGAAGAGTCTTCAGTGCAGCAAGATCAAACTTTCCTAGTTTGTGTAATCTAACAAGATGTACAACTTAGTAGATTAACCACATTTCTAACGTAGTTTGTTTAGAAAACATACACCTTCATTGCCCAACACAGTACTGTGTGAAATAAGGCTGTTCTGTTCTACAAATGAGTTGCTTTCTTTGAAGAGTCTTCAGTGCAGCAAGATCAAACTTTCCTAGTTTGTGTAATCTAACAAGATGTACAACTTAATAGATTACCTTCATTTTAAAGTAGTTTGTTTAGAAAACAAATCCATTCATTGCCGAACACAGAACTGTCTGAAATAAGTTTGTTCTGTTCCCCAAATGAGTTGCTTTCTTACGAAGAGTCTTCAGTGCAGGAAGATCAAACTTTCCTAGTTTGTGTAATATAACAAGATGGACAATTTAGTAGATTAACCACATTTTTAACGTAGTTTGTTTAGAAAACAAACACCTTCATTGCCGAACACAGTACTGTGTGAAATAAGCCAGTTCTGTTCTCCAAATGAGTTGCTTTCTTTGAAGAGTCTTCAGTGCAGCAAGATCAAACTTTCCTAGTTTGTGTAATCTAACAAGATGTACAACTTAATAGATTAACCATCATTTCTAAAGTAGTTTGTTTAGAAAACAAACTCATTCATTACCGAACACAGTACTATGTGAAATAAGGCTGTTCTGTTCCCCAAATGAGTTGCTTTCTTACGAGTTTGAGTCTTCATTGCAGCAAGATCAAACTTTCCAAATAGTTTGCTTAATCTAACAAGATGTACAATTTAGTAGAATAACCACATTTCTGACGTAGTTTGTTTAGAAAACAAACGCTTTCATTGCCGAACACAGTACTGTGTGAAATAAGGTTGTTCTGTTCCCCAAATGAGTTGCTTTCTTACGAAGAGTCTTCAGTGCAGCAAGATCAAACTTTCCTAGTTTGCTTAATCTAACAAGATGTACAATTTAGTAGAATAACCACAGTTCTGATGTAGTTTGTTTAGAAAACAAACGCCTTCATTGCCGAAACACAGTACTGTGTGAAATAAGGCTGTTCTGTTCCCAAATGAGTTGCTTTCTTATGAAGAGTCTTCAATGCAGCAAGATCAAACTTTCCTAGTTTGTGTAATCTAACAAGGTGTACAATTTAGTAGATTAACCACATTTCTAACGTAGTTTGTTTAGAAAACAAACACCTTCATTGCCGAACACAGTACTGTGTGAAATAAGCCAGTTCTATTCTGCAAATGAGTTGCTTTCTTATGAAGTTTCTTTAGTGCAGCAAGATCAAACTTTCCTAGTTTGTGTAATCTAACAAGATGTACAACTTAGTAGATTAACCACATTTCTAACGTAGTTTGTTTAGAAAACAAACGCCTTCATTGCCAAACACAGTACTGTGTGAAATAAGGCTGTTCTGTTCCCCAAATGAGTGGCTTTCTTATGAAGAGTCTTCAGTGCAGCAAGATCAAACTTTCCTAGTTTGTGTAATCTAACAAGATGTACAATTTAGTAGATTAACCACATTTTTAACGTAGTTTGTTTAGAAAAAAAAACACCTTCATTGCCAAACACAGTACTGTGTGAAATAAGCCAGTTCTGTTCTCCAAATGAGTTGCTTTCTTACGAAGAGTCTTCAGTGCAGCAAGACCAAACATTCCTAGTTTGTGTAATCTAACAAGATGTACAACTTAGTAGATTACCATCATTTCTAAAGTAGTTTGTTTAGAAAACAAACCCATTCATTGCCAAACACAGTACTGTGTGAAATAAGGCTGTTCTGTTCCCAAATCAGTTGCTTTCTTATGAAGAGTCTTCAGTGCAGCAAAATCAAACTTTCCTAGTTTGCTTAATCTAACAAGATGTACAATTTAGTAGAATAACCACATTTCTAACGTAGTTTGTTTAGAAAACAAACGCTTTCATTGCCGAACACAGTACTGTGTGAAATAATGTTGTTCTGTTACCCAAATGAGTTGCTTTCTTACGAAGAGTCTTCAGTGCAGCAAGATCAAACTTTCTTAGTTTGTGTAATCTAACAAGATGTACAATTTAGTAGATTAACCACATTTCTAACGTAGTTTGTTTACAAAACAAACACCTTCATTGCTGAACACAGTACTGTGTGAAATAAGCCAGTTCTATTCTCCAAATGAGTTGCTTTCTTATGAAGAGTCTTCAGTGCAGCAAGATCAAACTTTCCTAGTTTGTGTAATCTAACAAGATGTACAATTTAGTAGATTAACCACATTTCTAAGGTAGTTTGTTTAGAAAACAAACGCCTTCATTGCCAAACACAGTACTGTGTGAAATAAGCCAGTTCTGTTCTGCAAATGAGTTGCTTTCTTCTGAAGAGTCTTCAGTGCAGCAAGATCAAACTTTCCTAGTTTGTGTAATCTAACAAGGTGTACAATTTAGTAGATTAACCACATTTCTAACGTAGTTTGTTTAGAAAACAAACACCTTCATTTCGAACACAGTACTGTGTGAAATAAGGCTGTTCTGTTCTGCAAATGAGTTGCTTTCTTATGAAGAGTCTTCAGTGCAGCAAGATCAAACTTTCCTAGTTTGTGTAATCTAACAAGATATACAATTTAGTAGATTAACCACATTTCTAACGTAGTTTGTTTAGAAAACAAACACCTTCATTGCATAAACACAGTACTGTGTGAAATAAGCCAGTTCTGTTCTGCAAATTAGTTGCTTTCTTACGAAGAGTCTTCAGTGCAGCAAGATCAAACTTTCCCCAGTTTGTGTAATCTAACAAGATGTACAACTTAATAGACTACCTTCATTTCTAAAGTAGTTTGTTTAGAAAACAAACCCATTCATTGGTGAACACAGTACTGTGTGAAATAAGGCTGTTCTGTTCTCCAAATGAGTTGCTTTCTTACGAAGACTCTTCAGTGCAGCAAGATCAAACATTCCTATTTTGTGTAATCTAACAAGATGTACAACTTAGTAGATTAACCACATTTCTAATGTAGTTTGTTTAGAAAACTAACACCTTCATTGCCGAACACAGTACTGTGTGAAATAAGCCAGTTCTGTTCTCCAAATGAGTTGCTTTCTTATGAAGAGTCTTCATGCAGCAAGATCAAACTTTCCTAGTTTGTGTAATCTAACAAGATGTACAACTTAGTAGATTAACCACATTTCTAACGTAGTTTGTTTAGAAAACAAACACCTTCATTGCCCAACTCAGTACTGTGTGAAATAAGCCAGTTCTGTTCTACAAATAAGTTGCTTTCTTACGAAGAGTATTCAGTGCAGCAACATCAAACATTCCTAGTTTGTGTAATCTAACAAGATGTACAACTTAATAGTCTACCTTCATTTCTAAAGTAGTTTGTTTAGAAAACAAATCCATTCATTGCCGAACACAGAACTGTCTGAAATAAGTTTGTTCTGTTTCCCAAATGAGTTGCTTTCTTACGAAGAGTCTTCAGTGCAGGAAGATCAAACTTTCCTAATTTGTGTAATATAACAAGATGGACAATTTAGTAGATTAACCACATTTCTAACGTAGTTTGTTTAGAAAACAAACACATTCATTGCCGAACACAGTACTGTGTGAAATAAGGCTGTTCTGTTCTCCAAATGAGTTGCTTTCTTACGAAGAGTCTTCAGTGCAGCAAGATCAAACATTCCTAGTTTGTGTAATCTAACAAGATGTACAACTCAATAGATTACCATCATTTCTAAAGTAGTTTGTTTAGAAAACAAACTCATTCATTGCCGAACACAGTACTATGTGAAATAAGGCTGTTCTGTTCTGCAAATCAGTTGCTTTCTTACGAAGAGTCTTCAGTGCAGCAAGATCAAACTTTCATAGTTTGCTTAATCTAACAAGATGTACAATTTAGTAGAATAACCACAGTTCTGACGTAGTTTGTTTAGAAAAACAAAGGCTTTCATTGCGTAACACAGAACTGTGTGAAATAATGTTGTTCTGTTCTGCAAATGAGTTGCTTTCTTACGAAGAGTCTTCAGTGCAGCAAGATCAAACTTTCCTAGTTTGTGTAATCTAACAAGATGTACAATTTAGTAGAATAACCACATTTCTGATGTAGTTTGTTTAGAAAAACAAACGCCTTCATTGCCGAACACAGTACTGTGTGAAATAAGGCTGTTCTGTTCCCCAAATGAGTTGCTTTCTTATGAAGAGTCTTCAGTGCAGCAAGATCAAACTAATCTAGTTCGTGTAATCTAACAAGGTGTACAATTTCGTAGATTAACCACATTTCTAACGTAGTTTGTTTAGAAAACAAACACCTTCATTGCCGAACACAGTACTGTTTGAAATAAGCCAGTTCTGTTCTGCAAATGAGTTGCTTTCTTACGAAGAGTCTTCAGTGCAGCAAGATCAAACTTTCCTAGTTTGTGTAATCTAACAAGATGTACAACTTAGTAGATTAACCACATTTTCTAACGTAGTTTGTTTTTAAAACAAACGCCTTCATTGCCGAACACAGTACTGTGTGAAATAAGGCTGTTCTGTTCTGCAAATGAGTGGCTTTCTTACGAAGAGTCTTCAGTGCAGCAAGATCAAACTTTCCTAGTTTATGTAATATAACAAGATGTACAACTTAGTAGATTAACCATCATTTCTAAAATAGTTTGTTTAGAAAACAAACTCATTAGTTGCTGAACACAGTACTGTGTGAAATAAGGCTGTTCTGTTCCCCAAATCAGTTGCTTTCTTACGAACAGTCTTCAGTGCAGGAAGATCAAACTTTCCTAGTTTGTGTCATCTAACAAGATGTACAATTTTAGTAGATTAACCACATTTCTAACGTAGTTTGTTTAGAAAACAAACACCTTCATTGCCTAACAGAGTACTGTGTAATTAAGTCTGTTCTGTTCCCCAAATGAGTTGCTTTCTTATGATGAGTCTTCAGTGCAGCAAGATCAAACTTTCCTAGTTTGTGTAATCTAACAAGATGTACAATTTAGTAGAATAACCACATTTCTAACGTAGTTTGTTTAGAAAACAAACACCTTCATTGCCGAACACAGTACTGTGTGAAATAAGCCAGTTCTGTTCTGCAAATGAGTTGCTTTCTCACGAAGAGTTTCTTTAGTTCAGCAAGATCAAACTTTCCTAGTTTGTGTAATCTAACAAGATGTACAATTTAGTAGATTAACCACATTTCTAAAGTAGTTTGTTTACAAAACAAACACCTTCATTGCCGAACACAGTACTGTGTGAAATAAGGCTGTTCTGTTCCCCAAATGAGTTGCTTTCTTATGAAGAGTCTTCAGTGCAGCAAGATGAAACTTTCCTAGTTTGTGTAATCTAACAAGATGTACAATTTAGTAGATTAACCACATTTCTAATGTAGTTTGTTTAGAAAACAAACACCTTCATTGCCGAACACAGTACTGTGTGAAATAAGCCAGTTCTGACTACAAATGAGTTGCTTTCTTACGAAGAGTCTTCAGTGCAGGAAGATCAAACTTTCCTAGTTTGTGTAATCTAACAAGATGTACAATTTAATAGACTACCATCATTTCTAAAGTAGTTTGTTTAGAAAACAAACTTATTCATTGCCGAACACAATACTGTGTGAAATAAGGCTGTTCTGTTCCCCAAATCAGGTGCTTTCTTACAAAGAGTCTTCAGTGCAGCAAGATCAAACTTTCCTGGTTTGTGTAATCTAACAAGATGTACAATTTAGTAGATTAACCACATTTCTAAGTAGTTTGTTTAGAAAACAAACGCCTTCATTGCCGAACACAGTACTGTGTAAATAAGGCTGTTCTGTTCACCAAATGAGTTGCTTTCTTATGATGAGTCTTCACTGCAGCAAGATCAAACTTTCCTAGTTTGTGTAATCTAACAAGATGTACAACTTAGTAGATTAACCACATTTCTAACGTAGTTTGTTTAGAAAACAAACGCCTTCATTGCCGAACACAGTACTGTGTGAAATAAGGCTGTTCTGTTCCCCAAATGAGTGGCTTTCTCTTACGAAGAGTCTTCAGTGCAGCAAGATCAAACTTTCCTAGTTTGTGTAATCTAACAAGATGTACAATTTAGTAGATTAACCACATTTCTAACGTAGTTTGTTTAGAAAACAAACACCTTCATTGCCGAACACAGTACTGTGTGAAATAAGCTAGTTCTAGTTCTGCAAATGAGTTGCTTTCTTAAGAAGTTTCTTTAGTGCAGCAAGATCAAACTTTCCTAGTTTGTGTAATCTAACAAGATGTACATTTTAGTAGATTAACCACATTTCTAACGTAGTTTGTTTACAAAACAAACGCCTTCCTTGCCGAACACAGTACTGTGTGAAATAAGGCTGCTCTGTTCCCCAAATGAGTTGCTTTCTTATGAAGAGTCGTCCGTACAGCAAGATGAAACTTTCCTAGTTTGTGTAATCTAACAAGATGTACAACTTAGTAGATTAACCACATTTCTAACGTAGTTTGTTTAGAAAACAAACACCTTCATTGCCGAACGCAGTACTGTGTGAAATAAGGCTGTTCTGTTCCCCAAATGAGTTGCTTTCTTACGAAGAGTCTTCAATGCAGCTAGATCAAACTTTCCTAGTTTGTGTAATCTAACAACCTGTACAACTTAGTAGATTAACCACATTTCTAACGTAGTTTGTTTAGAAAACAGTCACCTTCATTTCCGAACACAGTACTGTGTAAAATAAGGCTGTTCTTTTCCCCAAATGAGTTGCTTTCTTATGAAGAGTCTTCAGTGCAGCAAGATCAAACTTTCCTAGTTTGTGTAATCTAACAAGATGTACAACTTAGTAGATTAACCTCATGTCTAACGTAGTTTGTTGAGAAAACAAACGCCTTCATTGCCGAACACAGTACTGTGTGAAATAAGGCTGTTCTGTTCCGCAAATGAGTGGCTTTCTTACGAAGAGTCTTCAGTGCAGCTACATCAAACTTACCTAGTTTGTGTAATCTAACAACGTGTACAATTTCATAGATTAACCACATTTCTAACGTAGTTTGTTTAGAAAACAAACACCTTCATTGCCGAACGCAGTACTGTATGAAGTAAGCCAGTTCTGTTCTACAAATGAGTTGGTTTCTTACGAAGATTCTTCAGTGCAGGAAGATCAAACTTTCCTAGTTTGTGTAATCTAACAAGATGTACAACTTAATAGACTACCATCATTTCTAAAGTGGTTTGTTTAGAAAACAAACTCATTCGTTGCCGAACACTGTACTGTGTGAAATAAGGCTGTTCTGTTCCCCAAATCTGTTGCTTTCTTACGAACAGTCTTCAGTGCAGCAAGATCAAACTTTCCTAGTTTGCTTAATCTAACAAGATGTACAATTTAGTAGAATAACCACAGTTCTGACGTAGTTTGTTCAGAAAACAAACGCCTTCATTGCTGAACACAGTACTGTGTGAAATAAGGCTGTTCTGTTCTGCAAATGAGTTGCTTTCTTACGAAGAGTGTTCAGTGCAGGAAGATCAAACTGAATAGTTTGTGTAATCTAACAAGGTGTACAATTTAGTAGATTAACCAGATGTCTAACGTAGTTTGTTTAGAAAACAAACGCCTTCATTGCCGAACACAGTACTGTGTGAAATAAGCCAGTTCTAGTCTGCAAATGAGTTGCTTTCTTATGAAGTTTCTTTAGTGCAGCAAGATCAAACTTTCCTAGTTTGTGTAATCTAACAAGATGTACAATTTAGTAGATTAACCACATTTCTAAGGTAGTTTGTTTACAAAACAAAAGCCTTCATTGCCAAACACAGTACTGTGTGAAATAAGGCTGTTCTGTTCCCCAAATGAGTTGCTTTCTTATGAAGAGTCTTCAATGCAGCAAGATCAAACTTTCCTAGTTTGTGTAATCTAACAAGGTATACAATTTAGTAGATTAACCACATTTCTAACGTAGTTTGCTTAGAAAACAAACACCTTCATTTCCGAACACAGTACTGTGTGAAATAAGCCAGTTCTATTCTGCAAATGAGTTGCTTTCTTACGAAGTTTCTTTAGTACAGCAAGAGCAAACTTTCCTAGTTTGTGCAATCTAACAAGATGTACAAATTAGTAGATTAACCACATTTCTAACGTAGTTTGTTTACAAAACAAACGCCTTCATTGCCAAACACAGTACTGTGTGAAATAAGGCTGTTCTGTTCCGCAAATGAGTGGCTTTCTTACGAAGAGTCTTCAGTGCAGGAAGATCAAACTTTCCTAGTTTGTGTAATCTAACAAGATGTACAATTTAATAGAGTACCATCATTTCTAAAGTAGTTTGTTTAGAAAACAAACTCATTCGTTGCCGAACACTGTACTGTGTGAAATAAGGCTGTTCTGTTCCCCAAATCAGTTGCTTTCTTACGAACAGTCTTCAGTGCAGCAAGATCAAACTTTCCTGATTTATGTAATCTAACAAGATGTACCACTTAGTAGATTAACCACATTTCTAACGTAGTTTGTTTAGAAAAAAAACGCCTTCATTGCCGAACACAGTACTGTGTGAAATAAGCCAGTTCTGTTTTGCAAAAGAGTTGCTCTCTTATGAAGAGTCTTCAGTGCAGCAACATCAAACTTTCCTAGTTTGCGTAATCTAACAAGATGTACAACTTAGTAGATTAACCACATTTCTAAGGTAGTTTATTTAGAAAACAAACGCCTTCATTGCCGAACACAGTACTGTGTGAAATAAGGCTGTTCTGTTCCGCAAATGAGTGGCTTTCTTACGAAGAGTCTTCAGTGCAGCTAGATCAAACTTTCCTACTTTGTGTAATCTAACAAGGTGTACAATTTCGTAGATTAACCACATTTCTAACGTAGTTTGTTTAGAAAACAAACACCTTCATTGCCGAACACAGTACTGTGTGAAATAAGCCAGTTCTGTTCTGCAAATGAGTTGCATTCTTACGAAGAGTGTTCAGTGCAGCAAGATCAAACTTTCCTGGTTTGTGTAATCTAACAAGATGTACAACTTAGTAGATTAACCACATTTCTAACGTAGTTTGTTTATAAAACAAACGCCTTCATTGCCGAACACAGTACTGTGTGAAATAAGGCTGTTCTGTTCTGCAAATGAGTTGCTTTCTTACGAAGAGTCTTCAGTGGAGCAAGATCAAACTTTCCTAGTTTGCGTAATCTAACAAGATGTACAACTTAGTAGATTAACTACATTTCTATCGTAGTTTGTTTAGAAAACAAAGGCCTTCATTGCCGAACACAGTACTGTGTGAAATAAGGCTGTTCTCTTCCGCAAATGAGTGGCTTTCTTACGAAGAGTCTTCAGTGCAGCTAGATCAAACTTTCCTAGTTTGTGTAATCTAACAAGGTGTACAATTTAGTAGATTAACCACATTTCTAACGTAGTTTGTTTAGAAAACAAACACCTTCATTGCCGAACACAGTATTGTGTGAAATAAGCCAGTTCTGTTCTGGAAATTACTTGCTTTCTTACGAAGAGTCTTCAGTGCAGCAAGATCAAACTTTCCTGGTTTGTGTAATCTGACAAGATGTACAACTTACTAGATTAACCACATTTCTAAAGTAGTTTGTTTATAAAACAAACGCCTTCATTGCTGAACACAGTACTGTGTGAAATAAGGCTGTTCTGTTCTAAAAATGAGTTGCTTTCTTACGAAGAGTCTTCAGTGGAGCAAGATCAAACTTTCCTAGTTTGCGTAATCTAACAAGATGTACAACTTAGTAGATTAACTACATTTCTATCGTAGTTTGTTTAGAAAACAAAGGCCTTCATTGCCGAACACAGTACTGTGTGAAATAAGGCTGTTCTCTTCCGCAAATGAGTGGCTTTCTTACGAAGAGTCTTCAGTGCAGCTAGATCAAACTTTCCTAGTTTGTGTAATCTAACAAGATGTACAACTTAGTAGATTAACCACATTTCTAACGTAGTTTGTTTAGAAAACAAACACCTTAATTGACTAACATAGTACAGTGTGAAATAAGGCTGTTCTGTTCCCCAAATGAGTTGCTTTCTTATGAAGATTCTTCAGTGCAGCTAGATCAAACTTTCCTAGTTTGTGTAATCTAACAAGGTGTACAATTTCGTAGATTAACCACATTTCTAACGTAGTTTGTTTAGAAAACAAACACCTTCATTCCCGAACACAGTACTGTGTGAAATAAGCCACTTCTGTTCTGCAAATGAGTTGCTTTCTTACGAAGAGTCTTCAGTGCAGCAAGATCAAACTTTCCTAGTTTGCGTAATCTAACAAGATGTACAATTTAGTAGATTAACCACATTTCTAACGTAGTTTGTTTAGAAAACAAACGACTTCATTACCGAACACAGTACTGTGTGAAATAAGGCTGTTCTGTTCCGCAAATGAGTGGCTTTCTTACGAAGAGTCTTCAGTGCAGCTAGATGAAACTTTCCTAGTTTGTGTAATCTCGCAAGGTGTACAATTTAGTAGATTAACCACATTTCTAACGTAGTTTGTTTAGAAAACAAACACCTTCATTGCCGAACGCAATACTGTGTGAAATAAGCCAGTTCTAGTCTGCTAATGAGTTTCTTTCTTACGAAGTTTCTTTAGTGCAGCAATATCAAACTTTCCTAGTTTGTGTAATCTAACAAGATGTACAATTTAGTAGATTAACCACATATCTAACGTAGTTTGTTTAGAAAACAAACGCCTTCATTGCCGAACACTTTACTGTGTGAAATAAGGCTTTTCTGTTCCGCAAATGAGTGGCTTTCTTACGAAGAGTCTTCAGTGCAGCTAGATCAAACTTTCCTAGTTTGTGTAATCTAACAAGGTGTACAATTTCGTAGATTAACCACATTTCTAACGTAGTTTGTTTAGAAAACAAACACCTTCATTGCCGAACACAGTACTGTGTGAAATTAGCCAGTTCTGTTCTGCAAATGATTTGCTTTCTTACGAAGAGTCTTCAGTGCAGCAAGATCAAACTTTCCTGGTTTGTGTAATCTAACAAGATGTACACCTTAGTAGATTAACCACATTTCTAACGTAGTTTGTTTAGAAAACAAACGCCTTCATTGCCGAACACAGTACTGTGTGAAATAAGTCTGTTCTGTTCCACAAATGAGTGGCTTTCTTACGAAGAGTCTTCAATGCAGCTAGATCAAACTTTCCTAGTTTGTGTAATCTAACAAGGTATACAATTTCGTAGATTAACCACATTTCTAACGTAGTTTGTTTAGAAAACAAACACCTTCATTGCCGAACACAGTACTGTGTGAAATAAGCCAGTTCAGTTCCGCAAATGAGTGGCTTTGTTACGAAGAGTCTTCAGTGCAACAAGATCAAACTTTCCTGGTTTGTGTAATCTAACAAGATGTACACCTTAGTGGATTAACCACATTTTTAACGTAGTTTGTTTAGAAAACAAACACCTTCATTGCCGAACACAGTACTGTGTGAAATAAGCCAGTTCTGTTCTGCAAATGAGTTGCTTTCTTACGAAGAGTCTTCAGTGCAGCAAGATCAAACTTTCCTAGTTTGCGTAATCTAACAAGATGTACAATTTAGTAGATTAACCACATTTCTAACGTAGTTTGTTTAGAAAACAAACGACTTCATTGCCGAACACAGTACTGTGTGAAATAAGGCTGTTCTGTTCCGCAAATGAGTGGCTTTCTTACGAAGAGTCTTCAGTGCAGCTAGATCAAACTTTCCTAGTTTGTGTAATCTAACAAGGTGTACAATTTAGTAGATTAACCACATTTCTAACGTAGTTTGTTTAGAAAACAAACACCTTCATTGCCGAACGCAATACTGTGTGAAATGAGCCAGTTCTAGTCTGCAAATGAGTTTCTTTCTTACGAAGTTTCTTTAGTGCAGCAAGATCAAACTTTCCTAGTTTGTGTAATCTAACAAGATGTACAATTTAGTAGATTAACCACATTTCTAACGTAGTTTGTTTACAAAACAAACGCCTTCATTGACGAACATAGTACTGTGTAAATAAGGCTGTTCTGTTCCCCAAATGAGTTGCTTTCTTATGATGAGTCTTCAGTGCAGCAAGATCAAACTTTCCTAGTTTGTGTAATCTAACAAGATGTTCAATTTAGTAGATTAACCACATTTCTAACGTAGTTTGTTTAGAAAACAAACACCTTCATTGCCGAACACAGTACTGTGTGAAATAAGCCAGTTCTGTTCTGGAAATGAGTTGTTTTCTTACGAAGAGTCGTCAGTGCAGCAATATCAAACTTTCCTAGTTTGTGTAATCTAACAAGATGCACAACGTAGTAGATTAACCACATTTCTAACGTAGTTTGTTTAGATAACAAACACCTTCATTGCCGAGAAAGGACTGTGTGAAAAAAGTCTGTTCTGTTCTGGAAATGAGTTGCTTTCTTACAAAGAGTCTTCAGTGCAGCAAGATCAAACTTTCCTAGTTTGTGTAATCTAACAATGTGTACAATTTAGTAGATTAACCACATTTCTAACCTAGTTTCTTTAGAAAACAAACAACTTCATTGCCGAACACAGTACTGTGTGAAATAATGCTGTTCTGTTCCCCAAATCAGTTGCTTTCTTACGAAGAGTCTTCAGTGCAGCAAGATCAAACTCTCCTAGTTTGCTTAATCTAACAAGATGTACAATTTAGGAGAATAACCACAGTTCTGTCGTAGTTTGTTTAGAAAACAAACGCCTTCATTCCCGAACACAGTACTGTGTGAAATAAGGCTGTTCTGTTCCACAAATGAGTTGCTTTCTTATGAAGAGTCTTCAATGCAGCAAGATCAAAATTTCCTAGTTTGTGTAATCTAACAATGTGTACAATTTAGTAGATTAACCACATTTCTAACGTAGTTTGTTTAGAAAACAAACACCTTCATTGCCGAACACAGTACTGTGTGAAATAAGCCAGTTGTATTCTGCAAATGAGTTGCTTTCTTACGAAGTTTCTTTTTGCAGCAAGATCAAACTTTCCTAGTTTGTGTAATCTAACACGATGTACAAATTAGTAGATTAACCACATTTCTAACGTAGTTTGTTTACAAAAAAAACGCCTTTATTGCCGAACACAGTACTGTGTGAAATAAGGCTGTTCTGTTCCGCAAATGAGTGGCTTTCTTACGAAGAGTCTTCAGTGCAGGAATATCAAACTTTCCTAGTGTGTATAATCTAACAAGATGTACAACTTAATGGACTACCATCATTTCTAAAGTAGTGTGTTTAGAACACAAACTCATTCGTTGCCGAACACTGTACTGTGTGAAATAAGGCTGTTCTGTTCCCCAAATCAGTTGCTTTCTTACGAACAGTCTTCAGTGCAGCAAGATCAAACGTTCCTGGTTTGTGTAATCTAACAAGATGTACAACTTAGTAGATTAACCACATTTCTATCGTAGTTTGTTTAGAAAACAAACACCTTCATTGCCGAACACAGTACTGTGTGAAGTAAGCAAGTTCTGTTCTACAAATGAGTTGCTTTCTTACGAAGAGTCTTCAGTGCAGGAAGATCAAACTTTCCTAGTTTGTGTGATCTAACAAGATGTACAACTTAATAGACTACCATCATTTCTAAAGTAGTTTGTTTAGAAAACAAACGCCTTCATTGCCGAACACAGTACTGTTTGAAATAAGGCTGTTCTGTTCCCCAAATGAGTTGCTTTCTTATGAAGAGTCTTCAATGCAGCAAGATCAAACTTTCCTAGTTTGTGTAATCTAACACGGTGTACAATTTAGTAGAATAACCACAGTTCTGACGTAGTTTGTTTAGAAAACAAACACCTTCATTGCCAAACACAGTACTGTGTGAAATAAGCCAGTTCTGTTCTGCAAATGAGTTGCTTTCTTACGAAGATTCTTCAGTGCAGCAAGATCAAACTTTCCTGCTTTGTGTAATCTAACAAGATGTACAACTTAGTAGATTAACCACATTTCTAACGCAGTTTGTTTAGATAACAAACACCTTCATTGCCAAACACAGTACTGTGTGAAATAAGGCTGTTCTGTTCTGCAAATGAGTTGCTTTCTTAAGAAGAGTCTTCAGTGCAGCAAGATCAAACTTTCCTGGTTTGTGTAATCTAACAAGATTTACAACTTAGTAGATTAACCACATTTCTGACGTAGTTTGTTTAGAAAACAAACGCCTTCATTGCCGAACACAGTACTGTGTGAAATAAGGCTGTTCTATTCTGCAAATGAGTTGCTTTCTTACGAAGAGTCTTCAGTGCAGCAAGATCAAACTTTCCTAGTTTGTGTAATTTAAGAAGGTGTACAATTTTGTAGATTAACCACATTTCTAACGTAGTTTGTTTACAAAACAAACACCTTCATTGCCGAACACAGTACTGTGTGAAATAAGCCAGTTCTGTTCTGCAAATGAGTTGCTATCTTACGAAGAGTCTTCAGTGCAGCAAGATCAAACTTTCCTGGTTTGTGTAATCTAACAAGATGTACAACTTAGTAGATTAACCACATTTCTAACGTAGTTTGTTTAGAAACCAAACACCTTAATTGACGAACATAGTACAGTGTGAAATAAGGCTGTTCTGTTCCCCAAATGAGTTGCTTTCTTATGAAGATTCTTCAGTGTAGCAAGATCAAAATTTCCAAGTTTGTGTAATCTAACAAGATGTACAATTTAGTAGATTAACCACATTTCTAACGTAGTTTGTTTAGAAAACAAACGCCTTCATTGCTGAACACAGTACTGTGTGAAATAAGGCTGTTCTGTTCCGCAAATGAGTGGCTTTCTTACGAAGAGTCTTCAGTGCAGCTAGATCAAACTTTCCTAGTTTGTGTAATCTAACAAGGTGTACAATTTAGTAGATTAACCACATTTCTAACGTAGTTTGTTTAGAAAACAAACACCTTCATTGCCGAACACAGTACTGTGTGAAATTAGCCAGTTCTGTTCTGCAAATGAGTTGCTTTCTTACGAAGAGTCTTCAGTGCAGCAAGATCAAACTTTCCTGGTTTGTGTAATCTAACAAGATGTACAACTTAGTAGATTAACCACATTTCTAACGTAGTTTGTTTAGAAAACAAACGCCTTCATTGCCGAACACAGTACTGTGTGAAATAAGTCTGTTCTGTTCCACAAATGAGTGGCTTTCTTACGAAGAGTCTTCAGTGCAGCTAGATCAAACTTTCCTAGTTTGTGTAATCTAACAAGGTGTACAATTTAGTAGATTAACCACATTTCTAACGTAGTTTGTTTAGAAAACAAACACCTTCATTGCCGAACACAGTACTGTGTGAAATAAGCCAGTTCAGTTCCGCAAATGAGTGGCTTTGTTACGAAGAGTCTTCAGTGCAACAAGATCAAACTTTCCTGGTTTGTGTAATCTAACAAGATGTACACCTTAGTGGATTAACCACATTTCTAACGTAGTTTGTTTAGAAAACAAACACCTTCATTGCCGAACACAGTACTGTGTGAAATAAGCCACTTCTGTTCTGCAAATGAGTTGCTTTCTTACGAAGAGTCTTCAGTGCAACAAGATCAAACTTTCCTAGTTTGCGTAATCTAACAAGATGTACAATTTAGTAGATTAACCACATTTCTAACGTAGTTTGTTTAGAAAACAAACGCCTTCATTGCCGAACACAGTACTGTGTGAAATAAGGCTGTTCTGTTCCGCAAATGAGTGGCTTTCTTACGAAGAGTCTTCAGTGCAGCTAGATCAAACTTTCCTAGTTTGTGTAATCTAACAAGGTGTACAATTTAGTAGATTAACCACATTTCTAACGTAGTTTGTTTAGAAAACAAACACCTTCATTGCCGAACACAGTACTGTGTGAAATAAGCCAGTTCTGTTCTGCAAATGAGTTGCTTTCTTACGAAGAGTCTTCAGTGCAGCAAGATCAAACTTTCCTAGTTTGTGTAATCTAACAAGATGTACAATTTAGTAGATTAACCACATTTCTAACGTAGTTTGTTTACAAAACAAACGCCTTCATTGCGAACACAGTACTGTGTAAATAAGGCTGTTCTGTTCCCCAAATGAGTTGCTTTCTTATGATGAGTCTTCAGTGCAGCAAGATCAAACTTTCCTAGTTTGTGTAATCTAACAAGATGTACAATTTAGTAGATTAACCACATTTCTAACGTAGTTTGTTTAGAAAAAACAAACACCTTCATTGCCGAACACAGTACTGTGTGAAATAAGCCAGTTCTGTTCTGGAAATGAGTTGCTTTCTTACGAAGAGTCTTCAGTGCAGCAAGATCAAACTTTCCTAGTTTGTGTAATCTAACAAGATGTACAATTTAGTAGATTAACCACATTTCTAACGTAGTTTGTTTAGAAAACAAACACCTTCATTGCCGAACACAGTACTGTGTGAAATAAGGCTGTTCTGTTCTGGAAATGAGTTGCTTTCTTACAAAGAGTCTTCAGTGCAGCAAGATCAAACTTTCCTAGTTTGTGTAATCTAACAAGATGTACAATTTAGTAGATTAACCACATTTCTAACGTAGTTTGTTTAGAAAACAAACACCTTCATTGCCGAACACAGTACTGTGTGAAATAATGCTGTTCTGTTCCCCAAATCAGTTGCTTTCTTACGAAGAGTCTTCAGTGCAGCAAGATCAAACTTTCCTAGTTTGTGTAATCTAACAAGATGTACAATTTAGTAGATTAACCACATTTCTAACGTAGTTTGTTTAGAAAACAAACGCCTTCATTCCCGAACACAGTACTGTGTGAAATAAGGCTGTTCTGTTCCACAAATGAGTTGCTTTCTTATGAAGAGTCTTCAGTGCAGCAAGATCAAACTTTCCTAGTTTGTGTAATCTAACAAATGTACAATTTAGTAGATTAACCACATTTCTAACGTAGTTTGTTTAGAAAACAAACACCTTCATTGCCGAACACAGTACTGTGTGAAATAAGCCAGTTCTGTTCTGCAAATGAGTTGCTTTCTTACGAAGAGTCTTCAGTGCAGCAAGATCAAACTTTCCTCGTTTGTGTAATCTAACAAGATGTACAAATTAGTAGATTAACCACATTTCTAACGTAGTTTGTTTACAAAAAAAACGCCTTCATTGCCGAACACAGTACTGTGTGAAATAAGGCTGTTCTGTTCCGCAAATGAGTGGCTTTCTTACGAAGAGTCTTCAGTGCAGGAAGATCAAACTTTCCTAGTTTGTGTAATCTAACAAGATGTACAATTTAATAGATTAACCATCATTTCTAAACGTAGTTTGTTTAGAAAACAAACTCCTTCATTGCCGAACACAGTACTGTGTGAAATAAGGCTGTTCTGTTCCCCAAATGAGTTGCTTTCTTACGAACAGTCTTCAGTGCAGCAAGATCAAACGTTCCTGGTTTGTGTAATCTAACAAGATGTACAACTTAGTAGATTAACCACATTTCTATCGTAGTTTGTTTAGAAAACAAACGCCTTCATTGCCGAACACAGTACTGTGTGAAGTAAGCAAGTTCTGTTCTACAAATGAGTTGCTTTCTTACGAAGAGTCTTCAGTGCAGGAAGATCAAACTTTCCTAGTTTGTGTGATCTAACAAGATGTACAACTTAATAGACTACCATCATTTCTAAAGTAGTTTGTTTAGAAAACAAACGCCTTCATTGCCGAACACAGTACTGTTTGAAATAAGGCTGTTCTGTTCCCCAAATGAGTTGCTTTCTTATGAAGAGTCTTCAATGCAGCAAGATCAAACTTTCCTAGTTTGTGTAATCTAACACGGTGTACAATTTAGTAGAATAACCACAGTTCTGACGTAGTTTGTTTAGAAAACAAACACCTTCATTGCCAAACACAGTACTGTGTGAAATAAGCCAGTTCTGTTCTGCAAATGAGTTGCTTTCTTACGAAGAGTCTTCAGTGCAGCAAGATCAAACTTTCCTGTTTGTGTAATCTAACAAGATGTACAACTTAGTAGATTAACCACATTTCTAACGTAGTTTGTTTAGAAACAAACACCTTCATTGCCAAACACAGTACTGTGTGAAATAAGGCTGTTCTGTTCTGCAAATGAGTTGCTTTCTTAAGAAGAGTCTTCAGTGCAGCAAGATCAAACTTTCCTGGTTTGTGTAATCTAACAAGATGTACAATTTAGTAGATTAACCACATTTCTAACGTAGTTTGTTTAGAAAACAAACGCCTTCATTGCCGAACACAGTACTGTGTGAAATAAGGCTGTTCTGTTCTGCAAATGAGTTGCTTTCTTACGAAGAGTCTTCAGTGCAGCAAGATCAAACTTTCCTAGTTTGTGTAATCTAACAAGATGTACAATTTTGTAGATTAACCACATTTCTAACGTAGTTTGTTTAGAAAACAAACACCTTCATTGCCGAACACAGTACTGTGTGAAATAAGCCAGTTCTGTTCTGCAAATGAGTTGCTTTCTTACGAAGAGTCTTCAGTGCAGCAAGATCAAACTTTCCTGGTTTGTGTAATCTAACAAGATGTACAACTTAGTAGATTAACCACATTTCTAACGTAGTTTGTTTAGAAAACAAACACCTTCATTGACGAACACAGTACTGTGTGAAATAAGGCTGTTCTGTTCCCCAAATGAGTTGCTTTCTTATGAAGAGTCTTCAGTGCAGCAAGATCAAACTTTCTAGTTTGTGTAATCTAACAAGATGTACAATTTAGTAGATTAACCACATTTCTATCGTAGTTTGTTTACAAAACAAACGCCTTCATTGCTGAACACAGTATTGTGTGAAATAAGGCTGTTCTGTTCCGCAAATGAGTGGCTTTCTTACGAAGAGTCTTCTGTGCAGCTAGATCAAACTTTCCTAGTTTGTGTAATCTAACAAGGTGTACAATTTTGTAGATTAACCACATTTTTAACGTAGTTTGTTTAGAAAACAAACACCTTCATTGCCGAACACAGTACTGTGTGAAATAAGCCAGTTCTGTTCTGCAAATGAGTTGGTTTCTTACGAAGAGTCTTCAGTGCAGCAAGATCAAACTTTCCTGGTTTGTGTAATCTAACAAGATGTACAACTTCGTAGATTAACCACATTTCTAACGTAGTTTGTTTAGAAAACAAACACCTTAATTGCCGAACACAGTACTGTGTGAAATAAGGCTGTTCTGTTCCCCAAATGAGTTGCTTTCTTATGAAGAGTCTTCAGTGCAGCAAGATCAAACTTTCCTAGTTTGTGTAATCTAACAAGATGTACAATTTAGTAGATTAACCACTTTTCTAACGTAGTTTGTTTGGAAAACAAACACCTTCATTGCCGAACACATTACTGTGTGAAATAAGGCTGTTCTGTTCCGCAAATTAGTGGCTTTCTTACGAAGAGTCTTCAGTGCAGGAAGATCAAACTTTCCTAGTTTGTGTAATCTAATAAGATGTACAACTTAATAGAGTACCATCATTTCTAAAGTAGTTTGTTTAGAAAACAAACTCATTCGTTGCCGAACACTGTACTGTGTGAAATAAGGCTGTTCTGTTCCCCAAATGAGTTGCTTTCTTATGAAGAGTCTTCAATGCAGCAAGATCAAACTTTCCTAGTTTGTGTAATCTAACAAGGTTTACAATTTAGTAGAATAACCACAGTTCTGAGGTCGTTTGTTTAGAAAACAAACACCTTCATTGCCAAACACAGTACTGTGTGAAATAAGCCAGTTCTGTTCTGCAAATGAGTTGCTTTCTTACGAAGATTCTTCAGTGCAGCAAGATCAAACTTTCCTGGTTTGTGTAATCTAACAAGATGTACAACTTAGTAGATTAACCACATTTCTAACGTAGTTTGTTTAGAAAACAAACACCTTCATTGCCGAACACAGTACTGTGTGAAATAAGCCAGTTCTGTTCTGCAAATGAGTTGCTTTCTTACGAAGAGTCTTCAGTGCAGCAAGATCAAACTTTCCTGGTTTGTGTAATCTAACAAGATGTACAACTTAGTAGATTAACCACATTTCTAACGTAGTTTGTTTAGAAAACAAACACCTTCATTGCCGAACACAGCACTGTGTGAAATAAGGCTGTTCTGTTCCCAAATGAGTTGCTTTCTTATGAAGAGTCTTCAGTGCAGCAAGATCAAACTTTCCTAGTTTGTGTAATCTAACAAGATGTACAATTTAGTAGATTAACCACATTTCTAACGTAGTTTGTTTAGAAAACAAACGCCTTCATTGCCGAACACAGTACTGTGTGAAATAAGGCTGTTCTGTTCCCAAATGAGTGGCTTTCTTACGAAGAGTCTTCAGTGCAGCAAGATCAAACTTTCCTAGTTTGTGTAATCTAACAAGATGTACAATTTAGTAGATTAACCACATTTCTAACGTAGTTTGTTTAGAAAACAAACACCTTCATTGCCGAACACAGTACTGTGTGAAATAAGCCAGTTCTGTTCTGCAAATGAGTGGCTTTCTTTACGAAGAGTCTTCAGTGCAGCAAGATCAAACTTTCCTGGTTTGTGTAATCTAACAAGATGTACAATTTAGTAGATTAACCACATTTCTAACGTAGTTTGTTTAGAAAACAAACACCTTCATTGATGAACACAGTACTGTGTGAAATAAGCCAGTTCTGTTCTGCAAATGAGTTGCTTTCTTACGAAGAGTCTTCAGTGCAGCAAGATCAAACTTTCCTGGTTTGTGTAATCTAACAAGATGTACAATTTAGTAGATTAACCACATTTCTAACGTAGTTTGTTTAGAAAACAAACGCCTTCATTGCCGAACACAGTACTGTGTGAAATAAGGCTGTTCTGTTCTGCAAATCAGTGGCTTTCTTACGAAGAGTCTTCAGTGCAGCAAGATCAAACTTTCCGAGTTTGTATAATATAACAAGATGTACAATTTAGTAGATTAACCACATTTCTAACGTAGTTTGTTTAGAAAACAAACGCCTTCATTGCCAAACACAGTACTGTGTGAAATAAGGCTGTTCTGTTCTGCAAATGAGTTGCTTTCTTATGAAGAGTCTTCAGTGCAGCAAGATCAAACTTTCCTAGTTTGTGTAATCTAACAAGATGTACAATTTAGTAGATTAACCACATTTCTAACGTAGTTTGTTTAGAAAACAAACACCTTCATTGCCGAACACAGTACTGTGTGAAATAAGGCTGTTCTGTTCTGCAAATGAGTTGCTTTCTTACGAAGAGTCTTCAGTGCAGCAAGATCAAACTTTCCTAGTTTGTGTAATCTAACAAGATGTACAACTTAGTAGATTAACCATCATTTCTAAAGTAGTTTGTTCAGAAAACAAACGCCTTCATTGCCGAACACAGTACTGTGTGAAATAAGGCTGTTCTGTTCCCCAAATGAGTTGCTTTCTTACGAAGAGTCTTCAGTGCAGCAAGATCAAACGTTCCTGGTTTGTGTAATCTAACAAGATGTACAATTTAGTAGATTAACCACATTTCTAACGTAGTTTGTTTAGAAAACAAACACCTTCATTGCCGAAACACAGTACTGTGTGAAATAAGCCAGTTCTGTTCTGCAAATGAGTTGCTTTCTTACGAAGAGTCTTCAGTGCAGCAAGATCAAACTTTCCTGGTTTGTGTAATCTAACAAGATGTACAACTTAGTAGATTAACCACATTTCTAACGTAGTTTGTTTAGAAAACAAACACCTTCATTGCCGAACACAGTACTGTGTGAAATAAGGCTGTTCTGTTCCCCAAATGAGTTGCTTTCTTATGAAGAGTCTTCAGTGCAGCAAGATCAAACTTTCCTAGTTTGTGTAATCTAACAAGATGTACAATTTAGTAGATTAACCACATTTCTAACGTAGTTTGTTTAGAAAACAAACGCCTTCATTGCCGAACACAGTACTGTGTGAAATAAGGCTGTTCTGTTCCGCAAATGAGTGGCTTTCTTACGAAGAGTCTTCAGTGCAGCAAGATCAAACTTTCCTAGTTTGTGTAATCTAACAAGGTGTACAATTTAGTAGATTAACCACATTTCTAACGTAGTTTGTTTAGAAAACAAACACCTTCATTGCTGAACACAGTACTGTGTGAAATAAGCCAGTTCTGTTCTGCAAATGAGTTGCTTTCTTACGAAGAGTCTTCAGTGCAGCAAGATCAAACTTTCCTGGTTTGTGTAATCTAACAAGATGTACAATTTAGTAGATTAACCACATTTCTAACGTAGTTTGTTTAGAAAACAAACGCCTTCATTGCCGAACACAGTACTGTGTGAAATAAGGCTGTTCTGTTCTGCAAATGAGTGGCTTTCTTACGAAGAGTCTTCAGTGCAGCAAGATCAAACTTTCCTAGTTTGTGTAATCTAACAAGATGTACAATTTAGTAGATTAACCACATTTCTAACGTAGTTTGTTTAGAAAACAAACGCCTTCATTGCCGAACACAGTACTGTGTGAAATAAGGCTGTTCTGTTCTGCAAATGAGTGGCTTTCTTACGAAGAGTCTTCAGTGCAGCTAGATCAAACTTTCCTAGTTTGTGTAATCTAACAAGATGTACAATTTAGTAGATTAACCACATTTCTAACGTAGTTTGTTTAGAAAACAAACACCTTCATTGCCGAACACAGTACTGTGTGAAATAAGCCAGTTCTGTTCTGCAAATGAGTTGCTTTCTTACGAAGAGTCTTCAGTGCAGCAAGATCAAACTTTCCTAGTTTGTGTAATCTAAAAAGATGTACAACTTAGTAGATTAACCACATTTCTAACGTAGTTTGTTTAGAAAACAAACGCCTTCATTGCTGAACACAGTACTGTGTGAAATAAGGCTGTTCTGTTCTGCAAATGAGTTGCTTTCTTACGAAGAGTCTTCAGTGCAGCAAGATCAAACTTTCCTAGTTTGCGTAATCTAACAAGATGTACAACTTAGTAGATTAACCACATTTCTAACGTAGTTTGTTTAGAAAACAAACGCCTTCATTGCCGAACACAGTACTGTGTGAAATAAGGCTGTTCTGTTCCCGCAAATGAGTTGCTTTCTTACGAAGAGTCTTCAGTGCAGCAAGATCAAACTTTCTAGTTTGTGTAATCTAACAAGATGTACAATTTAGTAGATTAACCACATTTCTAACGTAGTTTGTTTAGAAAACAAACACCTTCATTGCCGAACACAGTACTGTGTGAAATAAGCCAGTTCTGTTCCCCAAATGAGTTGCTTTCTTTTACGAAGAGTCTTCAGTGCAGCAAGATCAAACTTTCCTAGTTTGTGTAATCTAACAAGATGTACAATTTAGTAGATTAACCACATTTCTAACGTAGTTTGTTTAGAAAACAAACACCTTCATTGCCGAACACAGTACTGTGTGAAATAAGGCTGTTCTGTTCCCCAAATGAGTTGCTTTCTTATGAAGAGTCTTCAGTGCAGCAAGATCAAACTTTCCTAGTTTGTGTAATCTAACAAGATGTACAATTTAGTAGATTAACCACATTTCTAACGTAGTTTGTTTAGAAAACAAACGCCTTCATTGCCGAACACAGTACTGTGTGAAATAAGGCTGTTCTGTTCTGAAATGAGTGGCTTTCTTACGAAGAGTCTTCAGTGCAGCAAGATCAAACTTTCCTAGTTTGTGTAATCTAACAAGATGTACAATTTAGTAGATTAACCACATTTCTAACGTAGTTTGTTTAGAAAACAAACACCTTCATTGCCGAACACAGTACTGTGTGAAATAAGGCAGTTCTGTTCTGCAAATGAGTTGCTTTCTTACGAAGAGTCTTCAGTGCAGCAAGATCAAACTTTCCTGGTTTGTGTAATCTAACAAGATGTACAATTTAGTAGATTAACCACATTTCTAACGTAGTTTGTTTAGAAAACAAACGCCTTCATTGCCGAACACAGTACTTTGCGAAATAAGGCTGTTCTCTTCCGCAAATGAGTGGCTTTCTTACGAAGAGTCTTCAGTGCAGCAAGATCAAACTTTCCTAGTTTGTGTAATCTAACAAGGTGTACAATTTAGTAGATTAACCACATTTCTAACGTAGTTTGTTTAGAAAACAAACACCTTCATTGCCGAACACAGTACTGTGTGAAATAAGGCTGTTCTGTTCCGCAAATGAGTGGCTTTCTTACGAAGAGTCTTCAGTGCAGCTAGATCAAACTTTCCTAGTTTGTGTAATCTAACAAGATGTACAATTTAGTAGATTAACCACATTTCTAACGTAGTTTGTTTAGAAAACAAACACCTTCATTGCCGAACACAGTACTGTGTGAAATAAGCCAGTTCTGTTCTGCAAATGAGTTGCTTTCTTACGAAGAGTCTTCAGTGCAGCAAGATCAAACTTTCCTGGTTTGTGTAATCTAACAAGATGTACAATTTAGTAGATTAACCACATTTCTAACGTAGTTTGTTTAGAAAACAAACGCCTTCATTGCCGAACACAGTACTGTGTGAAATAAGGCTGTTCTGTTCAGCAAATGAGTGGCTTTCTTACGAAGAGTCTTCAGTGCAGCTAGATCAAACTTTCCTAGTTTGTGTAATCTAACAAGGTGTACAATTTAGTAGATTAACCACATTTCTAACGTAGTTTGTTTAGAAAACAAACACCTTCATTGCCGAACACAGTACTGTGTGAAATAAGGCTGTTCTGTTTCTGCAAATGAGTTGCTTTCTTATGAAGAGTCTTCAGTGCAGCAAGATCAAACTTTCCTAGTTTGTGTAATCTAACAAGATGTACAATAGTAGATTAACCACATTTCTAACGTAGTTTGTTTAGAAAACAAACGCCTTCATTGCCGAAAACAGTACTGTGTGAAATAAGGCTGTTCTGTTCTGCAAATGAGTTGCTTTCTTACGAAGAGTCATCAGTGCAGCAAGATCAAACTTTCCTAGTTTGTGTAATCTAACAAGGTGTACAATTTAGTAGATTAACCACATTTCTAACGTAGTTTGTTTAGAAAACAAACACCTTCATTGCCGAACACAGTACTGTGTGAAATAAGGCTGTTCTGTTCTGCAAATGAGTTGCTTTCTTACGAAGAGTCTTCAGTGCAGCAAGATCAAACTTTCCTAGTTTGCGTAATCTAACAAGATGTACAATTTAGTAGATTAACCACATTTCTAACGTAGTTTGTTTAGAAAACAAACGCCTTCATTGCCGAACACAGTACTGTGTGAAATAAGGCTGTTCTGTTCCGCAAATGAGTGGCTTTCTTACGAAGAGTCTTCAGTGCAGCTAGATCAAACTTTCCTAGTTTGTGTAATCTAACAAGGTGTACAATTTAGTAGATTAACCACATTTCTAACGTAGTTTGTTTAGAAAACAAACACCTTCATTGCTGAACACAGTACTGTGTGAAATAAGGCGGTTCTGTTCCCAAATGAGTGGCTTTCTTACGAAGAGTCTTCAGTGCAGCAAGATCAAACTTTCCTAGTTTGTGTAATCTAACAAGATGTACAATTTAGTAGATTAACCACATTTCTAACGTAGTTTGTTTAGAAAACAAACGCCTTCATTGCCGAACACAGTACTGTGTGAAATAAGGCTGTTCTGTTCTGCAAATGAGTTGCTTTCTTACGAAGAGTCTTCAGTGCAGCAAGATCAAACTTTCCTGGTTTGTGTAATCTAACAAGATGTACAATTTAGTAGATTAACCACATTTCTAACGTAGTTTGTTTAGAAAACAAACGCCTTCATTGCCGAACACAGTACTGTGTGAAATAAGGCTGTTCTGTTCAGCAAATGAGTGGCTTTCTTACGAAGAGTCTTCAGTGCAGCTAGATCAAACTTTCCTAGTTTGTGTAATCTAACAAGGTGTACAATTTAGTAGATTAACCACATTTCTAACGTAGTTTGTTTAGAAAACAAACACCTTCATTGCCGAACACAGTACTGTGTGAAATAAGGCTGTTCTGTTCCCCAAATGAGTTGCTTTCTTATGAAGAGTCTTCAGTGCAGCAAGATCAAACTTTCCTAGTTTGTGTAATCTAACAAGATGTACAATTTAGTAGATTAACCACATTTCTAACGTAGTTTGTTTAGAAAACAAACGCCTTCATTGCCGAACACAGTACTGTGTGAAATAAGGCTGTTCTGTTCTGCAAATGAGTTGCTTTCTTACGAAGAGTCTTCAGTGCAGCAAGATCAAACTTTCCTAGTTTGTGTAATCTAACAAGGTGTACAATTTAGTAGATTAACCACATTTCTAACGTAGTTTGTTTAGAAAACAAACACCTTCATTGCCGAACACAGTACTGTGTGAAATAAGCCAGTTCTGTTCTGCAAATGAGTTGCTTTCTTACGAAGAGTCTTCAGTGCAGCAAGATCAAACTTTCCTGGTTTGTGTAATCTAACAAGATGTACAATTTAGTAGATTAACCGCATTTCTAACGTAGTTTGTTTAGAAAACAAACACCTTCATTGCCGAACACAGTACTGTGTGAAATAAGGCTGTTCTGTTCCCCAAATGAGTTGCTTTCTTACGAAGAGTCTTCAGTGCAGCAAGATCAAACTTTCCTAGTTTGTGTAATCTAACAAGATGTACAATTTAGTAGATTAACCACATTTCTAACGTAGTTTGTTTAGAAAACAAACGCCTTCATTGCCGAAAACAGTACTGTGTGAAATAAGGCTGTTCTGTTCCCCAAATGAGTTGCTTTCTTACGAAGAGTCTTCAGTGCAGCAAGATCAAACTTTCCTAGTTTGTGTAATCTAACAAGATGTACAATTTAGTAGATTAACCACATTTCTAACGTAGTTTGTTTAGAAAACAAACACCTTCATTGCCGAACACAGTACTGTGTGAAATAAGCCAGTTCTGTTCTGCAAATGAGTTGCTTTCTTACGAAGAGTCTTCAGTGCAGCAAGATCAAACTTTCCTGGTTTGTGTAATCTAACAAGATGTACAACTTAGTAGATTAACCACATTTCTAACGTAGTTTGTTTAGAAAACAAACGCCTTCATTGCCGAACACAGTACTGTGTGAAATAAGGCTGTTCTGTTCAGCAAATGAGTGGCTTTCTTACGAAGAGTCTTCAGTGCAGCTAGATCAAACTTTCCTAGTTTGTGTAATCTAACAAGATGTACAATTTAGTAGATTAACCACATTTCTAACGTAGTTTGTTTAGAAAACAAACACCTTCATTGCCGAACACAGTACTGTGTGAAATAAGGCTGTTCTGTTCTGCAAATGAGTTGCTTTCTTATGAAGAGTCTTCAGTGCAGCAAGATCAAACTTTCCTAGATGGCGTAATCTAACAAGATGTACAATTTAATAGATTAACCACATTTCTAACGCAGTTTGTTTAGAAAACAAACACCTTCATTGCCGAAAACAGTACTGTGTGAAATAAGGCTGTTCTGTTCCCAAATGAGTGGCTTTCTTACGAAGAGTCTTCAGTGCAGCTAGATCAAACTTTCCTAGTTTGTGTAATCTAACAAGGTGTACAATTTAGTAGATTAACCACATTTCTAACGTAGTTTGTTTAGAAAACAAACACCTTCATTGCCGAACACAGTACTGTGTGAAATAAGCCAGTTCTGTTCTGCAAATGAGTTGCTTTCTTACGAAGAGTCTTCAGTGCAGCAAGATCAAACTTTCCTGGTTTGTGTAATCTAACAAGATGTACAACTTAGTAGATTAACCACATTTCTAACGTAGTTTGTTTAGAAAACAAACACCTTCATTGCCGAACACAGTACTGTGTGAAATAAGGCTGTTCTGTTCAGCAAATGAGTGGCTTTCTTACGAAGAGTCTTCAGTGCAGCAAGATCAAACTTTCCTAGTTTGCGTAATCTAACAAGATGTACAATTTAGTAGATTAACCACATTTCTAACGTAGTTTGTTTAGAAAACAAACACCTTCATTGCTGAACACAGTACTGTGTGAAATAAGGCTGTTCTGTTCCGCAAATGAGTGGCTTTCTTACGAAGAGTCTTCAGTGCAGCAAGATCAAACTTTCCTAGTTTGTGTAATCTAACAAGATGTACAATTTAGTAGATTAACCACATTTCTCACGTAGTTTGTTTAGAAAACAAACACCTTCATTGCCGAACACAGTACTGTGTGACATAAGGCTGTTCTGTTCTGCAAATGAGTTGCTTTCTTACGAAGAGTCTTCAGCGCAGCAAGATCAAACTTTCCTAGTTTGTGTAATCTAACAAGATGTACACAACTTAGTAGATTAACCACATTTCTAACGTAGTTTGTTTAGAAAACAAACGCCTTCATTGCCGAACACAGTACTGTGTTAAATAAGGCTGTTCTGTTCAGCAAATGAGTGGCTTTCTTACGAAGAATCTTCAGTGCAGCAAGATCAAACTTTCCTAGTTTGTGTAATCTAACAAGATGTACAATTTAGTAGATTAACCACATTTCTAACGTAGTTTGTTTAGAAAACAAACACCTTCATTGCCGAACACAGTACTGTGTGAAATAAGGCTGTTCTGTTCTGCAAATGAGTTGCTTTCTTATGAAGAGTCTTCAGTGCAGCAAGATCAATCTTTCCTAGTTTGTGTAATCTAACAAGATGTACAATTTAGTAGATTAACCACATTTCTAACGTAGTTTGTTTAGAAAACAAACGCCTTCATTGCCGAACACAGTACTGTGTGAAATAAGGCTGTTCTGTTCCGCAAATGAGTGGCTTTCTTACGAAGAGTCTTCAGTGCAGCAAGATCAAACTTTCCTAGTTTGTGTAATCTAACAAGATGTACAATTTAGTAGATTAACCACATTTCTAACGTAGTTTGTTTAGAAAACAAACACCTTCATTGCCGAACACAGTACTGTGTGAAATAAGCCAGTTCTGTTCTGCAAATGAGTTGCTTTCTTACGAAGAGTCTTCAGTGCAGCAAGATCAAACTTTCCTGGTTTGTGTAATCTAACAAGATGTACAATTTAGTAGATTAACCACATTTCTAACGTAGTTTGTTTAGAAAACAAACGCCTTCATTGCCGAACACAGTACTGTGTGAAATAAGGCTGTTCTGTTCAGCAAATGAGTGGCTTTCTTACGAAGAGTCTTCAGTGCAGCAAGATCAAACTTTCCTAGTTTGTGTAATCTAACAAGATGTACAATTTAGTAGATTAACCACATTTCTAACGTAGTTTGTTTAGAAAACAAACACCTTCATTGCTGAACACAGTACTGTGTGAAATAAGGCTGTTCTGTTCTGCAAATGAGTGGCTTTCTTTACGAAGAGTCTTCAGTGCAGCTAGATCAAACTTTCCTAGTTTGTGTAATCTAACAAGGTGTACAATTTAGTAGATTAACCACATTTCTAACGTAGTTTGTTTAGAAAACAAACACCTTCATTGCCGAACACAGTACTGTGTGAAATAAGCCAGTTCTGTTCTGCAAATGAGTTGCTTTCTTACGAAGAGTCTTCAGTGCAGCAAGATCAAACTTTCCTGGTTTGTGTAATCTAACAAGATGTACAACTTAGTAGATTAACCACATTTCTAACGTAGTTTGTTTAGAAAACAAACGCCTTCATTGCCGAACACAGTACTGTGTGAAATAAGGCTGTTCTGTTCTGCAAATGAGTGGCTTTCTTACGAAGAGTCTTCAGTGCAGCAAGATCAAACTTTCCTAGTTTGTGTAATCTAACAAGGTGTACAATTTAGTAGATTAACCACATTTCTAACGTAGTTTGTTTAGAAAACAAACACCTTCATTGCCGAACACAGTACTGTGTGAAATAAGGCTGTTCTGTTCCCCAAATGAGTTGCTTTCTTATGAAGAGTCTTCAGTGCAGCAAGATCAAACTTTCCTAGTTTGTGTAATCTAACAAGATGTACAATTTAGTAGATTAACCACATTTCTAACGTAGTTTGTTTAGAAAACAAACGCCTTCATTGCCGAACACAGTACTGTGTGAAATAAGGCTGTTCTGTTCTGGAAATGAGTGGCTTTCTTACGAAGAGTCTTCAGTGCATCAAGATCAAACTTTCCTAGTTTGTGTAATCTAACAAGGTGTACAATTTAGTAGATTAACCACATTTCTAACGTAGTTTGTTTAGAAAACAAACACCTTCATTGCCGAACACAGTACTGTGTGAAATAAGGCTGTTCTGTTCGCAAATGAGTGGCTTTCTTACGAAGAGTCTTCAGTGCAGCAAGATCAAACTTTCCTGGTTTGTGTAATCTAACAAGATGTACAATTTAGTAGATTAACCACATTTCTAACGTAGTTTGTTTAGAAAACAAACACCTTCATTTCCGGTCAAGTATGGTGTGAAATAAGCCACTTCTGGGAAGAAATGAGTTGAATTCTTAAGGTTTCAGTGCAGCCTTTTCAAAGGGTTTGCTGGTTCCTGCAATCTAACAAGGTGGGGTGGATTTGTAGATTAAGGAAACCACTGATTAGTTTGCTTTGGCAAACGCCACTGCCTTCAATTCCCGCTGGACCTGCCTCTGGCCCCTGGCCAGCCAAACACTGAGTGAAATGCAGCCAGGTCCCCAGGTCTGTGGACCCTTCAGTGAGCAAGATGCCCCACTTCCCAGGCCAGAGCCTAACCTGAGCTTAGCGCCAATCCTGTTAGGTGACTGGGTCCACAGAGTGAAACAGTTACTGTGTGAAATTCCTGCCTGGCCAGAGCCCCTTCAGTGCAGCAAGATCAATCCTGTTAGGTGCCTGGTACCACAGAGTGAGACATTTTCGTCCGCTTCCTGACCCGGCCAGAGCCCCTGTTTGCAAAATACAGTTAGGCGCCTGAGTCCACAGAGTTAGACAGTTTCGTAACTTCCTGCTCCCCAGCCAGAGCCCCTGGGCACGCCAATACAGTTAGCGCCCGGGTCCACAGAGTGAGACAGTAAGTCCCACTTCCTGATCGGCCAGAGCCCCTGGTTGCCCCAATCCAGTGAGGCGCCTGGGTCCACAGAGTGAGACAGTTTCATCCCACTTCCTGCTCCCCAGCCAGAGCCCCTGTACACGCCAATCCAGTTAGGCGCCCGGGTCCACAGAGTGAGACAGTTTCGTCCCACTTCCTGCTCCCCAGCCAGAGCCCTGGGTGCGCCAATCCAGTTAGGCGCCGGGTCCACAGAGTGAGACAGTTTCGCCCCGCTTCCTGCTCCCCAGCCAGAGCCCCTGGGCGTGCCAATCTACAGTTAGGCGCCGGGTCCACAGAGTGAGACAGTTTCGTCCCGCTTCCTGCTCCCCGGCCAGAGCCCCTTGGTGCGCCAATACAGTTAGGCGCCCGGGTCCACAGAGTGAGACAGTTTCGCCCCACTTCCTGCTCCCCGGCCAGAGCCCCTTGGTGCACCAATACAGTTAGGCGCCGGGTCCACAGAGTGAGACAGTTTGTCCCGCTTCCTGATCCCCGGCCAGAGCCCCTGGGCACGCCAATCCAGTTAGGCGCCCGGGTCCACAGAGTGAGACAGTTTCGTCCCACTTCCTGATCCCCAGCCAGAGCCCCTGGGTGCGCCAATCCAGTTAGGCGCCCGGGTCCACAGAGTGAGACAGTTTCGTCCCGCTTCCTGCTCCCCGGCCAGAGCCCCTGGGCGCGCCAATCCAGTTTGGCGCCCGGGTCCACAGAGTGAGACAGTTTCGTCCCACTTCCTGCTCCCAGCCAGAGCCCCTGGGTGCGCCAATACAGTTAGGCGCCCGGGTCCACAGAGTGAGACAGTTTCGTCCCACTTCCTGCTCCCCAGCCAGAGCCCCTGGGCACGCCAATCCAGTTAGGCGCCGGGTCCACAGAGTGAGACAGTTTCATCCCACTTCCTGCTCCCCGGCCAGAGCCCCTGGGCACGCCAATACAGTTAGGCGCCGGGTCCACAGAGTGAGACAGTTTCGTCCCACTTCCTGCTCCCCAGCCAGAGCCCCTGGGCGCCAATCCAGTTAGGCGCCTGGGTCCACAGAGTGAGACAGTTTTGTCCCACTTCCTGCTCCCCGGCCAGAGCCCCTGGGTGTGCCAATACAGTTAGGCGCCTGGGTCCACAGAGTGAGACAGTTTCGTCCCACTTCCTGATCCCGGCCAGAACCCCCGGGCGTGACAATAGTTAGGTGTCTGGGGCTGTGGATCCAACGAGTGAGACAGATTCGTCCCACGTCCTGCTCCCGGCCAAAGCCCCTGAGTGAGCCATTGCAGTGGGGTGCCTGAGTCTGTGGATCTTCTGAGTGAGACAGATTTGTCCCACTTCCTGCTCCCTGGCCAGAGCCCCTGAGCTCGCCATTGCAGCCAGGCGCTTGGGTCTGTGGATCCACTGAGCAAGACATATTTGTCCCACTTCTGGCTCCCTGGCCAGAGCCCCAGCGCACCATCACAGGCAGGTGTCCTGGGCCTGTGGAGCCATATCACCTGCCTGGAACCTGTGCAACCACACTGCAGGTCAAGCCCCACCCATTCCCTGTGCCATCACAAGACAGATCCCACTGAGCCAGTGTCTCTGAACTGGTGTGATGCGCAGATCACAGCGAAAAAGGAAGAGCATGAAAAACCAGATACAAATAAATCAAGCTACACTATCCAGTCCTACAATGGATGTCTCGAAGCAAATCATAGAAGAGACATTAGAATCAGAACCCCAAAATGAAGAGACAAGCTATGCAACCCTGGCCAAGCAAATAGCACAACTCTCAGAAAGTCAACAAAGAGCCAATAATTGTATGAATGTTATCCTTGCTAGATTAGACCTAATAGAAAGGAACCAGGAAGGGTTCCAAAAACAGTTAAATGAGCTGAAGGAGAGTGAAAAAAAAGAAGTCCTCAATAACCAGATGGCTAAGTTCAATGAAGACATAAAAAATGCAAGGATGAACTCCAAGAAGCATTAAGAAGGTCAGAAAATGATGTGAAAAGGGAACTAGACAGAGGGATGGAAACTATACATAAAAAAACAGTAGAAAATATGAACCAAATTGAACAAACCCAAAACTCTATAGAAGCTCTTAAGAATAGAGTCAGCCAAGTAGAGGATAGAAACTCAGAACTGGAAGACAAAACAGAAGAAACAGTTCGTGAGTCCAGAAACTTCAACAAGTTCAAAAATTATTGTGAACAGAACATGAGGGAAATGTGGGATACCCTGAAGCGTCCAAACATTAGGATCATGGGCATACCAGAGGGGAAGAAACACAGACTAAAGGAATGGAAAGCTTATTCAACAAAATAATTGAAGAAAACTTTCCCACTCTCTCAAGAGAAAATCCCATCAAGCTACAAGAAGCTACAAGAACTCCAAACAGACTGGACCAAAGGAGAAATTCTCCGAGACACATTATATCTTTAAGACTCTAAACATCAAGCACAAAGAGAAAATCCTAAAAGCAGCCAGGGAAAAACAACACATTACATATAAAGGGAACCCCATTAGAATTACCTCAGATTTCTCAATGGAAACCCTAAAAGCCAGAAGGGCCTGGAATGGAACACTGCAAACTCTAAGAACCCATGGTTTCCAGCCACAACTACTCTATCCAGCAAAAGTATCCCTCATAATAGATGGTGAAAGAAAAACATTCCATGATAAAACTCATCTCTACAAATATATGAACACAAAGCCAAACCTACAGAAAGTACTTCAGGGAATTCTTCACACAGAAGAAACAAATAACCAATCTCAAGAGCCCTCAAGAAGCAGTCCACATTAACCCCTTACCCCTCCAAAAAAAAAAAAAAAAACCCACAATGACCACAACCCACTACAATATGGCTGGTATTAAATCAAACCTCAAACTAATATCTCTGAACATTAATGGCCTCAATTCACCCATCAAAAGACATAAGCTAACAGGGTGGATCAGAAAACTGGACCCCTCAATCTGCTGTCTTCAAGAAACCCACCTCACCACTAAAGACAGACACCTCCTTAGGGTGAAAGGGTGGAAAATGATATTCAAGCAAACACAAACACAAAAAAGCAGGCGTAGCTATACTTATATCAGATAAAATAGACTTCAAACCAAAATTAACCAAAAAAGACAAAGAAGGCCACTTCTTACTTATCAAGGGAACAATCCAACAAGAGGACATCACAATCATCAATATTTATGCACCAAACACAGGTGCACCACAATTCATAAAGCAAAATCTACTTGGCAACAAAACAGAAATAAACACCAACACCATCATAGTCGGGGACTTCAATACTCCACTATCAACAATGGATAGATCATCCAAACAGAAAATTAATAGAGAAGTAAGAGAGCTCAACAACACCATAGAGCAACTAGACCTAACAGACGTATATAGAACATTCCACCCAAAATCTACAGATTACACATTCTTCTCAGCAGCACATGGAACCTTCTCTAAAATAGATCATGTACTAGGCCACAAAGCCTGCCTCCACACTTTCAAGAAAATTGATGTAATTTCCTGCATGATATCAGACCACAATGCTGTAATGCTAGAAATTAACAACAAAAAGTACACCAGGAATCCCTCTACCTCCTGGAAATTGAACAACACACTTTTAAACAACAAATGGGTTGTGGATGAAATAAAGAATGAAATTGCAAAATTTCTAGAACTCAATGACAATGAGAACACATCATACCAAAACTTGTGGGACACAATGAAGGCAGTCCTTAGGGGAAAAATCATAGCACTAAATGCCATCATAAGAAAAATAGAAAGATCCCAAATCAATAACCTGACCATTCACCTAAAAGCATTGGAAAGGCTAGAAGAAGCCAACCCAAAAATTTCCAGACGGAAAGAAATAATTAAAATCAGAGCAGAAATTAATGAATTGGAAACTAAGAGGACAATTAAGAAAATTGACGAAACAAAGAGCTGGTTCTTCGAAAAAATTAACAAGATTGATACACCCCTGGCCAATTTGATCAAGCAGAAAAAGAAACACTTCAAATCAACAAAATTAGAAATGAAAAGGGAGAGATCACAACAGACATGAGCGAAATAGGAAGAGTTATTAGGACTTATTTTAAAAACCTCTACTCCATAAAACAGGAAAATATGGAGGAAATGGATGAATTTCTAGACACATACCACCTACCAAAGCTAAGCCCAGAGCAGATTAATTTCCTAAACAAACCCATCACACCCTTCGAGATAGAAGAGGTAATCAAACACCTCCCAAAAAAAGAAGAGTCCAGGACCAGATGGCTTCTCAGCAGAATTCTACCAAACCTTCATGGAAGAACTGAAACCAATTCTTCTCAAACTCTGCCACACAATAGGAGAACAGGGAGAGATCCCTAACTCTTTTTATGAAGCTAGTATCACCCTAATTCCAAAACCAGGAAGGGACATACAAGAAAGGAAAATTATAGGCCCATTTCTCTGATGAACATAGATGCAAAGATCCTGAACAAAATTCTTGCAAACCGAATTCAACAGTACATCAAAAGCATTATCCACCTTGATCAAGTAGGCTTCATCCCTGGAATGCAGGGGTGGTTCAACATACGGAAATCTGTCAATGTAATACACCACATAAACAAGCTGAAACACAAAAACCACATGGTCATTTCGATAGATGCAGAAAAGGCCTTTGACAAAATACAACATCACTTCATGATCAAAACATTGGAGAGAATAGGTATGGGCGGCCCTTATCTCAACATAATAAAGGCTATATATAAAGCACCTAAAGCCCAAGTAATTCTTAATGGGGAGAGGCTGAAGGAATTCCCATTGAGGTCAGGAACAAGGCAGGGGTGTCCACTCTCACCTCTGCTCTTCAACATAGTGCTAGAAGTATTAGCTCAAGCAATAAGACAGGAGAAAGAAATCAAAGGGATACAAATTGGAAAGGAAGAAGTTAAGTTAGCCCTATTCGCAGATGACATGATTCTATACATAAGTGACCCGAGAACTTCCATCCCAAAACTCTTAAAGGTGATTAGCGCCTTCAGCAAAGTAGCAGGATACAAAATCAATGCACAGAAATCAGTAGCCTTTTTGTATGCAAAGGACAAAGAGACAGAAAAAGAAATAACTAACATCGTCCCATTTTCAATTGCAACAAAGAAAATAAAATACCTTGGAATAACATTAACTAAGGAAGTGAAAGACCTATACAATGAAAAAACATAAAAACTCTCAAAAGGAAATTGAGGAGGTCCTACAAAAATGGAAAGACCTCCCATGCTCCTGGATTGGTAGAATTAACATTGTGAAAATGGCAATTTTACCAAAAGCACTTTATAGATTCAATGCAATGCCGATAAAAATCCCAACTTCCTTCTTCAATGAGATAGAAAAAGTATCTCAAAATTCATATGGAAAGGCAGAAGGCCTCGGATATCCAAGCTCATCCTCAGCAAAAGAAACACCTCTGGAGGCATCACCATACCTGATCTAAAGTTATACTACAAAGCCATTGTAATAAAAACAACCTGGTACTGGCACAAAAACAGGAATATAGACCAATGGAACAGAATTGAAGACCCAGACTTTGGGTCAAGAAACTATAGCTACTTGATATTTGACAAAGGCCCTAGCAATGTAGAATGGAAAAAGGACAGCATCTTCAACAAATGGTGCTGGACAAACTGGACAACCATATGTAGGAAAATGAAACTCGACATACACATCTCTCCATGCACAAAAATTAAGTCCAAATGGATAAAGACCTTAATATAAAACCAGAAACTCTGCTACTACTGGAAGAAAAATAGGAGGAACCTTCCATGATATAGGAGTGGGAAAAGATTTCCTGAACAAAACCTCAGCAGCTCAGGAAATTAAACAATCACTCAACCATTGGGATCTCATGAAGCTGAAAAGCTTTTTCACTGACAAAAATATAATAACCAAAGCCAGCAGAATACCCACAGAATGGGAGAAAATTTTCACCAGCTATACAACTGACAAAGGCCTAATTTCTAGAATCTACAAAGAACTCCAAAACCTAAACAATAAATCACCAATCAACCCACTCACAAAGTGGGGCAGAGAACTGCACAGGGAGTTCTCAGAGGAAGAAATACAAATAGCAAACACACATTTAAGAAAATGTTCAACATCCCTAATCATCAGGGAAATGCAAATTAAAACAACAATGAGATTCCACCTTACCCCAGTAAGGATGGCTAACATTAAAAAAACAATGAAAACAAATGCTGGCGAGGCTGTGGAGAAATAGGAACAAGTCTTCACTGTTGGTGGGAATGTAAAATGGTTCAACCACTATGGACAGCTATATGGAGACTATTGAAAAGGATGGCCATAGACTTACCAGTGGATCCAGTTATTCCCTTATTGGGCATTTACCTAAAGGCCCCAAGCCTCAGATCAGAAACATTTGCTCAACCATGTTTATAGCTGCTCAATTCATAATAGCAAAGAGCTGGAATCAACCCAGGTGTCCATCACTAGATGAATGGATAACAAAGATGTGGTATATCTATACTATGGAATTCTACGTAGCAGTAAGGAAAGATGAAATAAGGAAATTTGAAAAAATGGTCAAACATGGAACAGATCATCCTCAGTGAGCTCACCCAAGCACAAAAAGATAATCGTCGCATGGTCTCATTTATCTGTCGCCCCTAACCGGATTCCACGTGACATGTGGCCAAACCTAATAAACACTCTGAGGACGAGACACGAAGGAGGGGGGGATGGAGGGAGGGTAATGGTGGGAGGGAATCAGAGGGTGGGAGGGAGGACAAGGGGGGATACAAATTGGGACCCAAAAGGGGAAAAATAATACAAAACCCTTTACTCTGGACAACAGGCTAAAACAGTGATCCTTCAGCAGGCCTACGGAGGGAATACTCGAACCACAGGAACCTGGAGAGAACATGATGAAGGCCAACTTTAATCTTGTCCTGGTTCTCTTTCTCTTCTCTCTCTCTCTCTCTCTCTCTCCCCTCTCTATACTCACTTTCTCTTTTACATTATATATCTTTTTCCTCCCTCACCTTCCTAGGTGCAGACTTATAACTCCCAGTGCCAGCAAGGGGTTAACTTCCACAATGAGCTGTTGATCTGAAACACCTACAAGGTTTCCCAAAAAAGACAGACTTCTGTCAGAGTACTTGGTGACCCACCAAAGGTTAATGGTAAGACCCTACTGTCGAAGACAGCATACGTGTGTAAGACCAAACACAGAGAGACCTGGCCAGAATCTGGAAGAAGGTCAGTCCCCAGACAGTTAGCGAGTCTAGTACCAGAGGGTGCTACATGAGCAACTGGGGGAAAATGTCTGACATTGGTCCAAACAACTTGCAGTCTAAGATACCCAGCAGGAAACCATCTGACGTAATGCTCATACAAGTGCAGTAGTGGCAAACAGCCATGGGGGTAACCAACTGTTCTTGATTTGGCTAATAGATCCACTCAGTGGAGTGGAACTCATTGCTGGAACTGGGAAATAAGTCAAAGCCATGTACAAAAAATGAGCTCAGTCTCCAAGATCTAGTGGCCACCAAAAGTAGGCTAGAAGAGAGCCAATGCATATAAAGTTCCCTCCAAAACATATATGGTTATCCCTTCTATCTAGTACTAACTTCTCTCTCCATTGGAGAATTTGCTTATCTCTTTTCAGGTGGACAATGAACCTGAAGGGAGGATCAGCTAACCACACCTCACCAGCTGAAACCATAGAACAACGCAGGGGAAGGGCAAGAATACAGCGCTCAAGGTGATCACAACACCAGAAAAGGCTGAAGGAGATAAATACAGAGAACATCCAACTCCAGTCATTAGCCAGATATCCAGAGACACAGAGGCTCCCAAAACCTCATCAAGGAAGCAGAACTAAAATGACCCCAATGTGGCTCAGGGAAACTCGCGGAAGAGGGGGCGGAAAGATTGTTAGAGTCACAAGTTGGGGCATTATGCACAGAGACTGGGGCCTATCCACCAGAACTCTTGAGCAAACTCACAATGCATGATAAACATTCCCCATTGATGAGGGCCCCTTTGAAAGTGGGAGGAAGGGGAGGAGGACAATGGAACCAATACTATGAATGTAAAATCAGAATAATATAAATAAAAAATATATATTGATAAAAAAATAAATAAAAAATAAAAAATAAAAAAACACCTTCATTGAAAACAAACACCTTCATTGCTGAACACAGTACTGTGTGAAATAAGCCAGTTCAGTTTTCACAAATGAGTGGCTTTCTTACGAAGAGTCTTCAGTGCAGCAAGATCAAACTTTCCTGGTTTGTGTAATCTAACAAGATGTACAACTTAGTAGATTAACCACATTTCTAACGTAGTTTGTTTAGAAAACAAACACCTTCATTGCCGAACACAGTACTGTGTGAAATAAGGCTGTTCTGTTCCCCAAATGAGTTGCTTTCTTATGAAGAGTCTTCAGTGCAGCAAGATCAAACTTTCCTAGTTTGTGTAATCTAACAAGATGTACAATTTAGTAGATTAACCACATTTCTAACGTAGTTTGTTTAGAAAACAAACGCCTTCATTGCCGAACAGAGTACTGTGTGAAATAAGGCTGTTCTATTCCACAAATGAGTGGCTTTCTTACGAAGAGTCTTCAGTGCAGCTAGATCAAACTTTCCTAGTTTGTGTAATCTAACAAGGTGTACAATTTCTTAGATTAACCACATTTCTAACGTAGTTTGTTTAGAAAACAAACACCTTCATTGCCGAACACAGTACTGTGTGAAATAAGCCAGTTCTGTTCTGCAAATGAGTTGCTTTCTTACGAAGAGTCTTCAGTGCAGCAAGATCAAACTTTCCTGGTTTGTGTAATCTAACAAGATGTACACCTTAGTAGATTAACCACATTTCTAACGTAGTTTGTTTAGAAAACAAACGCCTTCATTGCTGAACACAGTACTGTGTGAAATAAGGCTGTTCTGTTCTGCAAATGAGTTGCTTTCTTACGAAGAGTCTTCAGTGCAGCAAGAACAAACTTTCCAAGTTTGCGTAATCTAACAAGATGTAAAACTTAGTAGATTAACAACATTTCTAACGTAGTTTGTTTAGAAAACAAACGCCTTCATTGCCGAACACAGTACTGTGTGAAATAAGGCTGTTCTGTTGCGCAAATGAGTGGCTTTCTTACGAAGAGTCTTCAGTGCAGCAAGATCAAACTTTCCTAGTTTGTGTAATCTAAAAAGGTGTACAATTTCGTAGATTAACCAAATTTCTAACATAGTTTGTTTAGAAAACAAACACCTTCATTGCCGAACACAGTATTGTGTGAAATAAGCCAGTTCTGTTCTGCAAATGAGTGGCTTTCTTACGAAGAGTCTTCAGTGCAGCAAGATCAAACTTTCCTGGTGTGTGTAATCTGACAAGATGTACACCTTAGTAGATTAACCACATTTCTAACGTAGTTTGTTTAGAAAACAAACACCTTCATTGCCGAACACAGTACTGTGTGAAATAAGGCTGTTCTGTTCTGCAAATGAGTTGCTTTCTTACGAAGAGTCTTCAGTGCAGCAAGAACAAACTTTCCTAGATTGCGTAATCTAACAAGATGTACAATTTAGTAGATTAACCACATTTCTAACGTAGTTTGTTTAGAAAACAAACGCCTTCATTGCCGAACACAGTACTGTGTGAAATAAGGCTGTTCTGTTCAACAAATGAGTGGCTTTCTTACGAAGAGTCTTCAGTGCAGCTAGATCAAACTTTCCTAGTTTCTGTAATCTAACAAGGTGTACAATTCAGTAGATTAACCACATTTCTAAGGTAGTTGGTTTAGAAAACAAACACCTTCATTGCCGAACACAGTACTGTGTGAAATAAGCCAGTTAAGTTCCGCAAATGAGTGGCTTTCTTACGAAGAGTCTTCAGTGCAGCAAGATCAAACTTTCCTAGTTTGTGTAATCTAACAAGATGTACAATTTAGTAGATTAACCACATTTCTAACGTAGTTTGTTTAGAAAACAAACACCTTCATTGCCGAACACAGTACTGTGTGAAATAAGCCAGTACTGTTCTGCAAATGAGTTGCTTTCTTACGAAGAGTCTTCAGTGCAGCAAGAACAAACTTTCCTAGTTTGCGAAATCTAACAAGATGTATAATTTAGTAGATTAACCACATTTCTAACGTAGTTTGTTTAGAAAACAAACGCCTTCATTGCCGAACAGAGTACTGTGTGAAATAAGGCTGTTCTGTTCCCCAAATCAGTTGCTTTCTTACGAACAGTCTTCAGTGCAGCAAGATCAAACTTTCCTCGTTTGCTTAATCAAACAAGATGTACAATTTAGTAGAATAACCACAGTTCTGGCGTAGTTTGTTCAGAAAACAAACGCCTTCATTGCCGAACAGAGTACTGGGTGAAATAAGGCTGTTCAGTTCCGCAAATGAGTGGCTTTCTTACGAAGAGTCTTCAGTGCAGCAAGATCAAACTTTCCTAGTTTGTGTAATCTAACAAGATGTACAATTTAGTAGATTAACCACATTTCTAACGTAGTTTGTTTAGAAAACAAACACCTTCATTGCCGAACACAGTACTGTGTGAAATAAGCCAGTTCAGTTCCGCAAATGAGTGGCTTTCTTACGAAGAGTCTTCAGTGCAGCAAGATCAAACTTTCCTGGTTTGTGTAATCTAACAAGATGTACAACTTAGTAGATTAACCACATTTCTAACGTAGTTTGTTTAGAAAACAAACACCTTCATTGCCGAACACAGTACTGTGTGAAATAAGGCTGTTCTGTTCCCCAAATGAGTTGCTTTCTTATGAAGAGTCTTCAGTGCAGCAAGATCAAACTTTCCTAGTTTGTGTAATCTAACAAGATGTACAATTTAGTAGATTAACCACATTTCTAATGTAGTTTGTTTAGAAAACAAACGCCTTCATTGCCAAACAGAGTACTGTGTGAAATAAGGCTGTTCTGTTCCGCAAATGAGTGGCTTTCTTACGAAGAGTCTTCAGTGCAGCTAGATCAAACTTTCCTAGTTTGTGTAATCTAACAAGGTGTACAATTTCGTAGATTAACCACATTTCTAACGTAGTTTGTTTAGAAAACAAACACCTTCATTGCCGAACACAGTACTGTGTGAAATAAGCCAGTTCTGTTCTGCAAATGAGTTGCTTTCTTACGAAGAGTCTTCAGTGCAGCAAGATCAAACTTTCCTAGTTTGTGTAATCTAACAAGATGTACACCTTAGTAGATTAACCACATTTCTAACGTAGTTTGTTTAGAAAACAAACGCCTTCATTGCCGAACACAGTACTGTGTGAAATAAGGCTGTTCTGTTCTGCAAATGAGATGCTTTGTCACGAAAAATCTTCAGTGCAGCAAGAACAAACTTTCCTTGTTTGCGTAATCTAACAAGATGTAAAACTTAGTAGATTAACCACATTTCTAACGTAGTTTGTTTAGAAAACAAACACCTTCATGGCCGAACACAGTACTGTGTGAAATAAGCCAGTTCTGTTGCGCAAATGAGTTGCTTTCTTACGAAGAGTCTTCAGTGCAGCAAGATCAAACTTTCCTGGTTTGTGTAATCTAACAAGATGTACAACTTAGTAGATTAACCACATTTCTAAAGTAGTTTGTTTAGAAAATAAACACCTTCATTGCCGAACACAGTACTGTGTGAAATAAGGCTGTTCTGTTCCCCAAATGAGTTGCTTTCTTATGAAGAGTCTTCAGTGCAGCAAGATCAAACTTTCCTAGTTTGTGTAATCTAACAAGATGTACAATTTAGTAGATTAACCACATTTCTAACGTAGTTTGTTTAGAAAACAAACGCCTTCATTGCCGAACACAGTACTGTGTGAAATAAGGCTGTTCTGTTCTGCAAATGAGTTGCTTTCTTACGAAGAGTCTTCAGTGCAGCAAGATCAAACTTTCCTGGTTTGTGTAATCTAACAAGATGTACAACTTAGTAGATTAACCACATTTCTAACGTAGTTTGTTTAGAAAACAAACGCCTTCATTGCCGAACACAGTACTGTGTGAAATAAGGCTGTTCTGTTCCGCAAATGAGTGGCTTTCTTACGAAGAGTCTTCAGTGCAGCAAGATCAAACTTTCCTAGTTTGTGTAATCTAACAAGATGTACAATTTAGTAGATTAACCACATTTCTAACGTAGTTTGTTTAGAAAACAAACACCTTCATTGCCGAACACAGTACTGTGTGAAATAAGCCAGTTCTGTTCTGCAAATGAGTGGCTTTCTTACGAAGAGTCTTCAGTGCAGCAAGATCAAACTTTCCTAGTTTGTGTAATCTAACAAGATGTACAATTTAGTAGATTAACCACATTTCTAACGTAGTTTGTTTAGAAAACAAACACCTTCATTGCCGAACACAGTACTGTGTGAAATAAGCCAGTTCTGTTCTGCAAATGAGTTGCTTTCTTACGAAGAGTCTTCAGTGCAGCAAGATCAAACTTTCCTGGTTTGTGTAATCTAAAAAGATATACAACTTAGTAGATTAACCACATTTCTAACGTAGTTTGTTTAGAAAACAAACACCTTCATTGCCGAACACAGTACTGTGTGAAATAAGGCTGTTCTGTTCCCCAAATGAGTTGCTTTCTTATGAAGAGTCTTCATTGCAGCAAGATCAAACTTTCCTAGTTTGTGTAATCTAACAAGATGTACAATTTAGTAGATTAACCACATTTTTAACGTAGTTTGTTTAGAAAACAAACGCCTTCATTGCCGAACACAGTACTGTGTGAAATAAGGCTGTTCTGTTCCGCAAATGAGTGGCTTTCTTACGAAGAGTCTTCAGTGCAGCTAGATCAAACTTTCCTAGTTTGTGTAATCTAACAAGGTGTACAATTTCGTAGATTAACCACATTTCTAACGCAGTTTGTTTAGAAAACAAACACCTTCATTGACGAACACAATACTGTGTGAAATAAGGCTGTTCTGTTCTGCAAATGAGTTGCTTTCTCACGAAAAGTCTTCAGTGCAGCAAGAACAAACTTTCCTAGTTTGTGTAATCTAACAAGATGTACAATTTAGTAGATTAACCACATTTCTAACGTAGTTTGTTTAGAAAACAAACGCCTTCATTTCCGAACACAGTACTGTGTGAAATAAGGCTGTTCTGTTCCGCATATCAGTGGCTTTCTTACGAAGATTCTTCAGTGCAGCAAGATCAAACATTCCTAGTTTGTGTAATCTAACAAGGTGTACAATTTCGTAGATTAATCACATTTCTAACGTAGTTTGTTTAGAAAACAAACGACTTCATTGCCGAACACAGTACTGTGTGAAATAAGCCAGTTCTGTTCCACAAATGAGTTGCTTTCTTACGAAGAGTCTTCAGTGCAGCAAGATCAAACTTTCCTCGTTTGTGTAATCTAACAAGATGTACAACTTAGTAGATTAACCACATTTCTAACGTAGTTTGTTTAGTAAACAAACACCTTCATTGCCGAATACAGTACTGTGTGAAATAAGGCTGTTCTGTTCCCCAAATGAGTTGCTTTCTTATGAAGAGTCTTCAGTGCAGCAAGATTAAACTTTCCCAGTTTGTGTAATCTAACAAGATGTACAATTTAGTAGATTAACCACATTTCTAACGTAGTTTGTTTAGAAAACAAACGCCTTCATTGCCGGACACAGTACTGTGTGAAATAAGGCTGTTCTGTTCCGCAAATGAGTGGCTTTCTTACGAAGAGTCTTCAGTGCAGCTAGATCAAACTTTCCTAGTTTGTGTAATCTAACAAGGTGTACAATTTCGTAGATTAAACACATTTCTAACGTAGTTTGTTTAGAAAATAACCACCTTCATTGCCGAACACAGTACTGTGTGAAATAAGCCAGTTCTTTTCTGCAAATGAGTTGCTTTCTTACGAAGAGTCTTCAGTGCAGCAAGATCAAACTTTCCTGGTTTGTGTAATCTGACGAGATGTACACCTTAGTAGATTAACCACATTTCTAACGTAGTTTGTTTAGAAAACAAACGCCTTCATTGCCAAACACAGTACTTTGTGAAATAACGCTGTTCTGTTCTGCAAATGAGTTACTTTCTTACGAAGAGTCTTCAGTGCAGCAAGAAAAAACTTTCCTACTTTGCGTAATCTAACAAGATGTACAATCTAGTAGATTACCCACATTTCTAACGTAGTTTGTTTAGAAAACAAACGCCTTCATTGCCGAACACAGTACTGTGTGAAATAAGGCTGTTCTGTTCAGCAAATGAGTGGCTTTCTTACGAAGAGTCTTCAGTGCAGCTAGATCAAACTTTCCTAGTTTCTGTAATCTAACAAGGTGTACAATTTAGTAGATTAACCACATTTCTAACGTAGTTTGTTTAGAAAACAAACACCTTCATTGCCGAACACAGTACTGTGTGAAATAAGCCAATTAAGTTCCGCAAATGAGTGGCTTTCTTATGTAGAGTCTTCAGTGCAGGAAGATCAAACTTTCCTAGTTTGTGTAATCTAACAAGATGTACAATTTAGTAGATTAACCACATTTCTAACGTAGTTTGTTTAGAAAACAAACACCTTCATTGTCGAACACAGTACTGTGTGAAATAAGCCAGTTCTGTTCTGCAAATGAGTGGCTTTCTTACGAAGAGTCTTCAGTGCAGCAAGATCAAACTTTCCTGGTTTGTGTAATCAAACGAGATGTACAACTTAGTAGATTAACCACATTTCTAACGTAGTTTGTTTAGAAAACAAACACCTTCATTGCCGAACACAGTACTGTGTGAAATAAGGCTCTTCTGTTCCCCAAATGAGTTGCTTTCTTATGAAGAGTCTTCAGTGCAGCAAGATCAAACTTTCCTACTTTGTGTAATCTAACAAGATGTACAATTTAGTAGATTAACCACATTTCTAACGTAGTTTGTTTAGAAAACAAACGCCTTCATTACCGAACAGAGTAATGTGTGAAATAAGGCTGTTCTATTCCGCAAATGAGTGGCTTTCTTACGAACAGTCTTCATTGCAGCCAGATCAAACTTTCCTAGTTTGTGTAATCTAACAAGGAGTACAATTTCGTAGATTAACCACATTTCTAACGTAGTTTGTTTAGAAAACAAACACCTTCATTGCCGAACACAGTACTGTGTGAAATAAGCCAGTTCTGTTCTGCAAATGAGTTGCTTTCTTACGAAGAGTCTTCAGTGCAGCAAGATCAAACTTTCCTGGTTTGTGTAATCTGACTAGATGTACACCTTAGTAGATTAACCACATTTCTAACGTAGTTTGTTTAGAAAACAAACGCCTTCATTACCGAACACATTACTGTGTGAAATAAGGCTGTTCTGTTCTGCAAATGAGTTGCTTTCTTACGAAGAGTCTTCAGTGCAGCAAGAACAAACTTTCCTAGTTTGCGTAATCTAACAAGATGTACAATTTAGTAGATTAACCACATTTCTAACGTAGTTTGTTTAGAAAACAAACGCCTTCATTGCCGAACAGAGTACTGTGTGAAATAAGGCTGTTCTATTCCGCAAATGAGTGGCTTTCTTACGAAGAGTCTTCAGTGCAGCTAGATCAAACTTTCCTAGTTTGTGTAATCTAACAAGGTGTACAATTTCGTAGATTAACCACATTTCTAACGTAGTTTGTTTAGAAAACAAACACCTTCATTGCCGAACACAGTACTGTGTGAAATAAGCCAGTTCTGTTCTGCAAATGAGTTGCTCTCTTACGAAGAGTCTTCAGGGCAGCAAGATCAAACTTTCCGAGTTTGTGTAATCGAACAAGATGTACACCTTAGTAGATTAACCACATTTCTAACGTAGTTTGTTTAGAAAACAAACGCCTTCATTGCCAAACACAGTACTGTGTGAAATAAGGCTGTTCTGTTCTGGAAATGAGTTGCTTTCTCACGATAAGACTTCAGTGCAGCAAGAACAAACTTTCCTTGTTTGCATAATCTAACAAGATGTAAAACTTAGTAGATTAACCACATTTCTAACATAGTTTGTTTAGAAAACAAAAGCCTTCATTGCCGAACACAGTACTGTGTGAAATAAGGCTGTTGTGTTCCGCAAATGAGTGGCTTTCTTACGAAGAGTCTTCAGTGGAGCAAGATCAAACTTTCCTAGTTTGTGTAATCTAACAAGGTGTACAATTTCGTACATTAACCACATTTCTAACGTAGTTTGTTTAGAAAACAAACGCCTTCATTGCCGAACACAGTACTGTGTGAAATAAGCCAGTTCTGTTCTGCAAATGATTTGCTTTCTTACGAAGAGTCTTCAGTGCAGCAAGATCAAACTTTCCTGGTTTGTGTAATCTAAAAAGATGTACAACTTAGTAGATTAACCACATTTCTAACGTAGTTTGTTTAGAAAACAAACACCTTCATTGCCGAACACAGTACTGTGTGAAATAAGGCTGTTCTGTTCCCCAAATGAGTTGCTTTCTTATGAAGAGTCTTCAGTGCAGCAAGATCAAACTTTCCTACTTTGTGTAATCTATCAAGATGTGCAATTTAGTAGATTAACCACATTTCTAACGTAGTTTGTTTAGAAAACAAACGCCTTCATTGCCGAACAGAGTACTGTGTGAAATAAGGCTGTTCTATTCCGCAAATGAGTGGCTTTCTTACGAAGAGTCTTCAGTGCAGCTAGATCAAACTTTCCTAGTTTGTGTAATCTAACAAGGTCTACAATTTCTAGATTAACCACATTTCTAACGTAGTTTGTTTAGAAAACAAACGCCTTCATTGCAGAACACAGTACTGTGTGAAATAAGGCTGTTCTGTTCTGCAAATGAGTTGCTTTCTCACGAAAAGTCTTCAGTGCAGCAAGAACAAACTTTCCTTGTTTGGGTAATCTAACAAGATGTAAAACGTAGTAGATTAACCACATTTCTAACGTAGTTTGTTTAGAAAACAAACGCCTTCATTGCCAAACACAGTACTGTGTGAAATAAGGCTGTTCTGTTCAGCAAATGAGTGGCTTTCTTACGAAGAGTCTTCAGTGCAGCTAGATCAAACTTTCCTAGTTTCTGTAATCTAACAAGGTGTACAATTTAGTAGATTAACCACATTTCTAACGTAGTTTGTTTAGAAAACAAACACCTTCATTGCCGAACACAGTACTGTGTGAAATAAGCCAGTTAAGTTCCTCAAATGAGTGCCTTTCTTACGAAGAGTCTTCAGTGCAGCAAGATCAAACTTTCCTAGTTTGTGTAATCTAACAAGATGTACAATTTAGTAGATTAACCACATTTCTAACGTAGTTTGTTTAGAAAACAAACACCTTCATTGACGAACACAGTACTGTGTGAAATAAGCCACTTCTGTTCTGCAAATGAGTGGCTTTCTTACGAAGAGTCTTCAGTGCAGCTAGATCAAACTTTCCTAGTTTCTGTAATCTAACAAGGTGTACAATTTAGTAGATTAACCACATTTCTAACGTAGTTTGTTTAGAAAACAAACGCCTTCATTGCCGAACACAGTACTGTGTGAAATAAGGCTGTTCTGTTCCGCAAATGAGTGGCTTTCTTACGAAGAGTCTTCAGTCCAGCTAGATCAAACTTTCCTAGTTTGTGTAATCTAACAAGGTGTACAATTTCGTAGATTAACCACATTTCTAACGTAGTTTGTTTAGAAAACAAACACCTTCATTCCCGAACACAGTACTGTGTGAAATAAGCCAGTTCTTTTCTGCAAATGAGTTGGTTTCTTACGAAGAGTCTTCAGTGCAGCAAGATCAAACTTTCCTGGTTTGTGTAATCTAACAAGATGTACACCTTAGTAGATTAACCACATTTCTAACGTAGTTTGTTTAGAAAACAAACGCCTTCATTGCCGAACACAGTACTGTGTGAAATAAGGCTGTTCTGTTCTGCAAATGAGTTGCTTTATTACAAAGAGTCTTCAGTGCAGCAAGAACAAACTTTCCTAGTTTGTGTAATCTGACAAGATGTACAATTTAGTAGATTAACCACATTTCTAACGTAGTTTGTTTAGAAAACAAACGCCTTCTTTGCCGAACACAGTACTGTGTGAAATAAGGCTGTTCTGTTCAGCAAATGAGTGGCTTTCTTACGAAGAGTCTTCAGTGCAGCTAGATCAAACTTTCCTAGTTTCTGTAATCTAACAAGGTGTACAATTTAGTAGATTAACCACATTTCTAACGTAGTTTGTTTAGAAAACAAACACCTTCATTGCCGAACACAGTACTGTTTGAAATAAGCCAGTTAAGTTCCGGAAATGAGTGGCTTTCTTACGTAGAGTCTTCAGTGCAGCAAGATCAAACTTTCCTAGTTTGTGTAATCTAACAAGATGTACAATTTAGTAGATTAACCACATTTCTAGCGTAGTTTGTTTAGAAAACAAACACCTTCATTGACGAACACAGTACTGGGTGAAATAAGCCAGTTCTGTTCTGCAAATGAGTTGCTTTCTTACGAAGAGTCTTCAGTGCAGCAAGATCAAACTTTCCTGGTTTGTGTAATCAAACAAGATGTACAACTTAGTAGATTAACCACATTTCTAACGTAGTTTGTTTAGAAAACAAACACCTTCATTGCCGAAAACAGTACTGTGTGAAATAAGGCTGTTCTGTTCCTCAAATGAGTTGCTTTCTTATGAAGAGTCTTCAGTGCAGCAAGATCAAACTTTCCTAGTTTGGGAAATCTAACAAGATGTACAATTTAGTAGATTAACCACATTTCTAACGTAGTTTGTTTAGAAAACAAACGCCTTCATTGCCGAACAGAGTACTGTGTGAAATAAGGCTGTTCTATTCGGCAAATGAGTGGCTTTCTTACGAAGAGTCTTCAGTGCAGCTAGATCAAACTTTCCTAGTTTGCGTAATCTAACAAGATGTACAATTTAGTAGATTAACCACATTTCTAACGTAGTTTGTTTAGAAAAAAAACGCCTTCATTGCCAAACAGAGTACTGTGTGAAATAAGGCTGTTCTGTTCCGCAAATGAGTGGCTTTCTTACGAAGAGTCTTCAGTGCAGCTAGATCAAACTTTCCTAGTTTGTGTAATCTAACAAGATGTACAATTTAGTAGATTAACCACATTTCTAACGTAGTTTGTTTAGAAAACAAACACCTTCATTGCCGAACACAGTACTGTGTGAAATAAGCCAGTTCTGTTCTGCAAATGAGTTGCTTTCTTACGAAGAGTCTTCAGTGCAGAAAGATCAAACTTTCCTAGTTTGTGTAATCTAACAAGATGTACACCTTAGTAGATTAACCACATTTCTAACGTAGTTTGTTTAGAAAACAAACGCCTTCATTGCCGAACACAGTACTGTGTGAAATAAGGCTGTTCTGTTCTGCAAATGAGTTGCTTTCTTACGAAGAGTCTTCAGTGCAGCAAGATCAAACTTTCCTAGTTTGTGTAATCTAACAAGATGTACAATTTAGTAGATTAACCACATTTCTAACGTAGTTTGTTTAGAAAACAAACACCTTCATTGCCGAACACAGTACTGTGTGAAATAAGGCTGTTCTGTTCTGCAAATGAGTGCTTTTTCTTACGAAGAGTCTTCAGTGCAGCAAGATCAAACTTTCCTAGTTTGTGTAATCTAACAAGGTGTACAATTTAGTAGATTAACCACATTTCTAACGTAGTTTGTTTAGAAAACAAACAAACACCTTCATTGAGTTGCTTTCTTACGAAGAGTCTTCAGAACACAGTACTGTGTGAAATAAGTACCAGATTAACCACATTTCTAACGTAGTTTGTTTCTGTTCCAAACACAGTACTGTGTGAAATGAGTTGTTGTTCTTCCCCAAATGAGTGGCTTTCTTTAAGAAGAGTCTTCAGTGCAGCAAGATCAAACTTTCCTAGTTTGTGTAATCTAACAAGGTGTACAATTTAGTAGATTAACCACATTTGTAACGTAGTTTGTTTAGAAAACAAACACCTTCATTGCCGAACACAGTACTGTGTGAAATAAGGCTGTTCTGTTCCTCAAATGAGTTGCTTTCTTATGAAGAGTCTTCAGTGCAGCAAGATCAAACTTTCCTAGTTTGTGAAATCTAACAAGATGTACAATTTAGTAGATTAACCACATTTCTAACGTAGTTTGTTTAGAAAACAAACGCCTTCATTGCCGAACACAGTACTGTGTGAAATAAGGCTGTTCTGTTCAGCAAATGAGTGGCTTTCTTACGAAAGAGTCTTCAGTGCAGCTAGATCAAACTTTCCTAGTTTGTGTAATCTAACAAGATGTACAATTTAGTAGATTAACCACATTTCTAACGTAGTTTGTTTAGAAAACAAACACCTTCATTGCCGAACACAGTACTGTGTGAAATAAGCCAGTTCTGTTCTGCAAATGAGTTGCTTTCTTACGAAGAGTCTTCAGTGCAGCAAGATCAAACTTTCCTGGTTTGTGTAATCTAACAAGATGTACAATTTAGTAGATTAACCACATTTCTAACGTAGTTTGTTTAGAAAACAAACGCCTTCATTGCCGAACACAGTACTGTGTGAAATAAAGCTGTTCTGTTCTGCAAATGAGTTGCTTTTTACGAAGAGTCTTCAGTGCAGCAAGATCAATCTTTCCTAGTTTGTGTAATCTAACAAGATATACAATTTAGTAGATTAACCACATTTCTAACGTAGTTTGTTTAGAAAACAAACGCCTTCATTGCCGAACACAGTACTGTGTGAAATAAGGCTGTTCTGTTCCCCAAATGAGTTGCTTTCTTATGAAGAGTCTTCAGTGCAGCAAGATCAAAATTTCCTAGTTTGTGTAATCTAACAAGATGTACTGTTTACTAGATTAACCACATTTCTAACGTAGTTTGTTTAGAAAACAAACACCTTCATTGCCGAACACAGTACTGTGTGAAATAAGGCTGTTCTGTTCTGCAAATGAGTTGCTTTCTTACGAAGAGTCTTCAGTGCAGCAAGATCAAACTTTCCTAGTTTGTGTAATCTAACAAGATGTACAATTTAGTAGATTAACCACATTTCTAACGTAGTTTGTTTAGAAAACAAACACCTTCCTTGCCGAACACAGTACTGTGTGAAATAAGCCAGTTCTGTTCTCCAAATAAGTTGCTTTCTTATGAAAAGTCTTCAGTGCAGCAAGATCAAGTTTCCTGGTTTGCGTAATCTAACAAGATGTACAATTTAGTAGATTAACCACATTTCTAACGTAGTTTGTTTAGAAAACAAACGCCTTCATTGCCGAACGCAGTGCTGTGTGAAATAAGGCTGTTCTGTTCTGCAAATGAGTTGCTTTCTTCTTGAAGAGTCTTCAGTGCAGCAAGATCAAACTTTCCTAGTTTGTGTAATCTAACAAGATGTACAATTTAGTAGATTAACCACATTTCTAACGTAGTTTGTTTAGAAAAAAACACCTTCATTGCCGAACACAGTACTGTGTGAAATAAGGCTGTTCTGTTCCCCAAATGAGTGGCTTTCTTACGAAGAGTCTTCAGTGCAGCAAGATCAAACTTTCCTAGTTTGTGTAATCTAACAAGGTGTACAATTTAGTAGATTAACCACATTTCTAACGTAGTTTGTTTAGAAAACAAACACCTTCATTGCCGAACACAGTACTGTGTGAAATAAGCCAGTTCTGTTCTGCAAATGAGTTGCTTTCTTACGAAGAGTCTTCAGTGCAGCAAGATCAAACTTTCCTAGTTTGTGTAATCTAACAAGATGTACAAGTTAGTAGATTAACCACATTTCTAACGTAGTTTGTTTAGAAAACAAACGCCTTCATTGCCGAACACAGTACTGTGTGAAATAAGGCTGTTCTGTTCTGCAAATGAGTTGCTTTCTTACAAAGAGTCTTCAGTGCAGCAAGATCAAACTTTCCTAGTTTGTGTAATCTAACAAGATGTACAATTTAGTAGATTAACCACATTTCTAACGTAGTTTGTTTAGAAAACAAACGCCTTCATTGCCAAACACAGTACTGTGTGAAATAAGGCTGTTCTGTTCTGCAAATGAGTGGCTTTCTTACGAAGAGTCTTCAGTGCAGCAAGATCAAACTTTCCTAGTTTGTGTAATCTAACAAGGTGTACAATTTAGTAGATTAACCACATTTCTAACGTAGTTTGTTTAGAAAACAAACACCTTCATTGCCGAACACAGTACTGTGTGAAATAAGCCAGTTCTGTTCTGCAAATGAGTTGCTTTCTTACGAAGAGTCTTCAGTGCAGCAAGATCAAACTTTCCTAGTTTGTGTAATCTAACAAGATGTACAATTTAGTAGAATAACCACATTTCTAACGTAGTTTGTTTAGAAAACAAACACCTTCATTGCCGAACACAGTACTGTGTGAAATAAGGCTGTTCTGTTCTGCAAATGAGTTGCTTTCTTTGAAAGAGTCTTCAGTGCAGCAAGATCAAACTTTCCTAGTTTGTGTAATCTAACAAGATGTACAATTTAGTAGATTAACCACATTTCTAACGTAGTTTGTTTAGAAAACAAACGCCTTCATTGCCGAACACAGTACTGTGTGAAATAAGGCTGTTCTGTTCTGCAAATGAGTGGCTTTCTTACGAAGAGTCTTCAGTGCAGCAAGATCAAACTTTCCTAGTTTGTGTAATCTAACAAGATGTACAATTTAGTAGATTAACCACATTTCTAACGTAGTTTGTTTAGAAAACAAACACCTTCATTGCCGAACACAGTACTGTGTGAAATAAGGCTGTTCTGTTCTGAAAATGAGTTGCTTTCTTACAAAGAGTCTTCAGTGCAGCAAGATCAAACTTTCCTAGTTTGTGTAATCTAACAAGATGTACAATTTAGTAGATTAACCACATTTCTAACGTAGTTTGTTTAGAAAACAAACACCTTCATTGCCGAACACAGTACTGTGTGAAATAAGGCTGTTCTGTTCTGCAAATGAGTTGCTTTCTTATGAAGAGTCTTCAGTGCAGCAAGATCAATCTTTCCTAGTTTGTTTAATCTAACAAGATGTACAATTTAGTAGATTAACCACATTTCTAACGTAGTTTGTTTAGAAAACAAACGCCTTCATTGCCGAACACAGTACTGTGTGAAATAAGGCTGTTCTGTTCCGCAAATGAGTGGCTTTCTTACGAAGAGTCTTCAGTGCAGCTAGATCAAACTTTCCTAGTTTGTGTAATCTAACAAGGTGTACAATTTAGTAGATTAACCACATTTCTAACGTAGTTTGTTTAGAAAACAAACACCTTCATTGCCGAACACAGTACTGTGTGAAATAAGGCTGTTCTGTTCCGCAAATGAGTGGCTTTCTTACAAAGAGTCTTCAGTGCAGCAAGATCAAACTTTCCTAGTTTGTGTAATCTAACAAGATGTACAATTTAGTAGATTAACCACATTTCTAACGTAGTTTGTTTAGAAAACAAACACCTTCATTGCCGAACACAGTACTGTGTGAAATAAGCCAGTTCTGTTCCGCAAATGAGTTGTTTTCTTACGAAGAGTATTCAGTGCAGCAAGATCAAACTTTCCTAGTTTGTGTAATCTAACAAGATGTACAATTTAGTAGATTAACCACATTTCTAACGTAGTTTGTTTAGAAAACAAACACCTTCATTGCTGAACACAGTACTGTGTGAAATAAGGCTGTTCTCTTCCGCAAATGAGTGGCTTTCTTACGAAGAGTCTTCAGTGCAGCAAGATCAAACTTTCCTAGTTTGTGTAATCTAACAAGATGTACAATTTAGTAGATTAACCACATTTCTAACGTAGTTTGTTTAGAAAACAAACACCTTCATTGCCGAACACAGTACTGTGTGAAATAAGCCAGTTCAGTTCCGCAAATGAGTGGCTTTCTTACGAAGAGTCTTCAGTGCAGCAAGATCAAACTTTCCTGGTTTGTGTAATCTAACAGATGTACAATTTAGTTGATTAACCACATTTCTAACGTAGTTTGCTTTGAAAACAAACACCTTCATTTACGAACACAATACTGTGTGAAATAAGGCTGTTCTGTTCTGCAAATGAGTTGCTTTCTTACGAAGAGTCTTCAGTGCTAGCAAGATCAAACTTTCCTAGTTTGTGTAATCTAACAAGATGTACAACTTAGTAGATTAACCACATTTCTAACGTAGTTTGTTTAGAAAACAAACACCTTCATTGCCGAACACAGTACTGTGTGAAATAAGGCTGTTCTGTTTCTGCAAATGAGTGGCTTTCTTTGAAGAGTCTTCAGTGCAGCAAGATCAAACTTTCCTAGTTTGTGTAATCTAACAAGATGTACAATTTAGTAGATTAACCACATTTCTAACGTAGTTTGTTTAGAAAACAAACACCTTCATTGCCGAACACAGTACTGTGTGAAATAAGCCAGTTCTGTTCCGCAAATGAGTTGCTTTCTTACGAAGAGTCTTCAGTGCAGCAAGATCAAACTTTCCTAGTTTGTGTAATCTAACAAGATGTACAATTTAGTAGATTAACCACATTTCTAACGTAGTTTGTTTAGAAAACAAACACCTTCATTTTGCCGAACACAGTACTGTGTGAAATAAGCCAGTTCTGTTCTGTTAAAATGAGTTGCTTTCTTTACGAAGAGTCTTCAGTGCAGCAAGATCAAACTTTCCTGGTTTGTGTAATCTAACAGATGTACAATTTAGTTGATTAACCACATTTCTAACGTAGTTTGCTTTGAAAACAAACACCTTCATTTACGAACACAATACTGTGTGAAATAAGGCTGTTCTGTTCTGCAAATGAGTTGCTTTCTCACGAAAAGTCTTCAGTGCAGCAAGAACAAACTTTCCTTGTTTGCGTAATCTAACAAGATGTAAAACTTAGTAGATTAACCACATTTCTAACGTAGTTTGTTTAGAAAACAAACGCCTTCATTGCCGAACACAGTACTGTGTGAAATAAGGCTGTTCTGTTCCGCAAATGAGTGGCTTTCTTATGAAGGGTCTTCAGTGCAGCAAGATCAAACTTTCCTAGTTTGCGTAATCTAACAAGATGTACAATTTAGTAGAATAACCACATTTCTAACGTAGTTTGTTTAGAAAACCAACGCCTTCATTGCCGAACACAGTACTGTGTGAAATAAGGCTGTTCTGTTCCCAAATGAGTTGCTTTCTTATGAAGAGTCTTCAGTGCAGCAAGATCAAACTTTCCTAGTTTGTGTAATCTAACAAGATGTACAATTTAGTAGATTAACCACATTTCTAACGTAGTTTGTTTGAAAACAAACGCCTTCATTGCCGAACACAGTACTGTGTGAAATAAGGCTGTTCTGTTCCCCAAATGAGTTGCTTTCTTACGAAGAGTCTTCAGTGCAGCAAGATCAATCTTTCCTAGTTTGTGTAATCTAACAAGATGTACAATTTAGTATAATAACCACATTTCTAACGTAGTTTGTTTAGAAAACAAACGCCTTCATTGCCGAACACAGTACTGTGTGAAATAAGGCAGATATGTTCAGCAAATGAGTAGCTTTCTTACGAAGAGTCTTCAGTGCAGCTAGATCAAACTTTCCTAGTTTGTGTAATCTAACAAGGTGTACAATTTAGTAGATTAACCACATTTCTAACGTAGTTTGTTTAGAAAACAAACACCTTCATTGCCGAACACAGTACTGTGTGAAATAAGCCTGTTCTGTTCTGCAAATGAGTTGCTTTTTCTTACGAAGATTCTTCAGTGCAGCAAGATCAAACTTTCCTGGTTTGTGTAATCTGACATGATGTACAACTTAGTAGATTAACCACATTTCTAACGTAGTTTGTTTTGAAAACACACACCTTCATTGTCGAAGGCAGTACTATGTGAAGTAAGCCAGTCCTGTTCTACATATGAGTTGCTTTCGTACGAAGAGTCTTCAGTGCAGGAGGATTAAACTTTCCTAGTTTGTGTAATCTAACAAGATGTACAACTTAGTAGATTAACCACATTTCTAACGTAGTTTGTTTAGAAAACAAACGCCTTCATTGCCGAACACAGTACTGTGTGAAATAAGGCTGTTCTGTTCAGCAAATGAGTTGCTTTCTTACGAAGAGTCTTCAGTGCAGCAAGATCAAACTTTCCTGGTTTGTGTAATCTAACAAGATGTACAATTTAGTAGATTAACCACATTTCTAACGTAGTTTGTTTAGAAAAAACAAACACCTTCATTTGCCGAACACAGTACTGTGTGAAATAAGGCTGTTCTGTTCTGCAAATGAGTTGCTTTCTTACGAAGAGTCTTCAGTGCAGCAAGATCAAACTTTCCTGGTTTGTGTAATCTAACAAGATGTACAATTTAGTAGATTAACCACATTTCTAACGTAGTTTGTTTAGAAAACAAACGCCTTCATTGCCGAACACAGTACTGTGTGAAATAAGGCTGTTCTGTTCCCCAAATGAGTTGCTTTCTTACGAAGAGTCTTCAGTGCAGCAAGATCAATCTTTCCTAGTTTGTGTAATCTAACAAGATGTACAATTTAGTAGATTAACCACATTTCTAACGTAGTTTGTTTAGAAAACAAACGCCTTCATTGCCGAACACAGTACTGTGTGAAATAAGGCTGTTCTGTTCCGCAAATGAGTGGCTTTCTTACGAAGAGTCTTCAGTGCAGTTAGATCAAACTTTCATAGTTTGTGTAATCTAACAAGGTGTACAATTTAGTAGATTAACCACATTTCTAACGTAGTTTGTTTAGAAAACAAACACCTTCATTGCCGAACACAGTACTGTGTGAAATAAGGCTGTTCTGTTCCGCAAATGAGTTGCTTTCTTACGAAGAGTCTTCAGTGCAGCAAGATCAAACTTTCCTGGTTTGTGTAATCTAACAAGATGTACAACTTAGTAGATTAACCACATTTCTAACGTAGTTTGTTTAGAAAACAAACGCCTTCATTGCCGAACACAGTACTGTGTGAAATAAGGCTGTTCTGTTCTGCAAATGAGTTGCTTTCTTATGAAGAGTCTTCAGTGCAGCAAGATCAAACTTTCCTAGTTTGTAATCTAACAAGATGTACAATTTAGTAGATTAACCACATTTCTAACGTAGTTTGTTTAGAAAACAAACGCCTTCATTGCCGAACACAGTACTGTGTGAAATAAGGCTGTTCTGTTCAGCAAATGAGTGGCTTTCTTACGAAGAGTCTTCAGTGCAGCTAGATCAAACTTTCCTAGTTTGTGTAATCTAACAAGGTGTACAATTTAGTAGATTAACCACATTTCTAACGTAGTTTGTTTAGAAAACAAACACCTTCATTGCCGAACACAGTACTGTGTGAAATAAGCCAGTTCTGTTCTGGAAATGAGTTGCTTTCTTACGAAGAGTCTTCAGTGCAGCAAGATCAAACTTTCCTGGTTTGTGTAATCTAACAAGATGTACAATTTAGTAGATTAACCACATTTCTAACGTAGTTTGTTTAGAAAACAAACTTCATTGCCGAACACAGTACTGTGTGAAATAAGGCTGTTCTGTTCTACAAATGAGTTGCTTTCTTACGAAGAGTCTTCAGTGCAGCAAGATCAAACTTTCCTAGTTTGTGTAATCTAACAAGATGTACAATTTAGTAGATTAACCACATTTCTAAATAGTTTGTTTAGAAAACAAAACACGTTGCTGAACACAGTACTGTGTGAAATAAGGCTGTTCTGTTCAGCAAATGAGTTGCTTTCTTACAAAGAATCTTCAGTGCAGCAAGAACAAACTTTCCTGGTTTGTGTAATCTAACAAGATGTACAATTTAGTAGATTAACCACATTTCTAACGTAGTTTGTTTAGAAACGAAACGCCTTCATTGCCGAACACAGTACTGTGTGAAATAAGGCTGTTCTGTTCCGGAAATGAGTTGCTTTCTTACGAAGAGTCTTCAGTGCAGCAAGATCAAACTTTCCTAGTTTGTGTAATCTAACAAGATGTACAATTTAGTAGATTAACCACATTTCTAACGTAGTTTGTTTAGAAAACAAACGCCTTCATTGCCGAACACAGTACTGTGTGAAATAAGGCTGTTCTGTTCTGCAAATGAGTTGCTTTCTTACGAAGAGTCTTCAGTGCAGCAAGAACAAACTTTCCTAGTTTGTGTAATCTAACAAGATGTACAACTTAGTAGATTAACCACATTTCTAACGTAGTTTGTTTAGAAAACAAACGCCTTCATTGCCGAACACAGTACTGTGTGAAATAAGGCTGTTCTGTTCAGCAAATGAGTGGCTTTCTTACGAAGAGTCTTCAGTGCAGCTAGATCAAACTTTCCTAGTTTGTGTAATCTAACAAGGTGTACAATTTAGTAGATTAACCACATTTCTAACGTAGTTTGTTTAGAAAACAAACACCTTCATTCCCGAACACAGTACTGTGTGAAATAAGCCAGTTCTGTTCTGCAAATGAGTTGCTTTCTTACGAAGAGTCTTCAGTGCAGCAAGATCAAACTTTCCTAGTTTGTGTAATCTAACAAGATGTACAATTTAGTAGATTAACCACATTTCTAACGTAGTTTGTTTAGAAAACAAACACCTTCATTGCCGAACACAGTACTGTGTGAAATAAGGCTGTTCTGTTCTGCAAATGAGTTGCTTTTTTCTTACGAAGAGTCTTCAGTGCAGCTAGATCAAACTTTCCTAGTTTGTGTAATCTAACAAGGTGTACAATTTAGTAGATTAACCACATTTCTAACGTAGTTTGTTTAGAAAACAAACACCTTCATTGCCGAACAAAGTACTGTGTGAAATAAGCCTGTTCTGTTCTGCAAATGAGTTGCTTTCTTCTTAAGAAGAGTCTTCAGTGCAGCAAGATCAAACTTTCCTGGTTTGTGTAATCTAACAAGATGTACAATTTAGTAGATTAACCACATTTCTAACGTAGTTTGTTTAGAAAACAAACACCTTCATTGCCGAACACAGTACTGTGTGAAATAAGGCTGTTCTGTTCTACAAATGAGTTGCTTTCTTATGAAGAGTCTTCAGTGCAGCAAGATCAAACTTTCCTAATTTGTGTAATCTAACAAGATGTACAATTTAGTAGATTAACCACATTTCTAACGTAGTTTGTTTAGAAAACAAACTCCTTCATTGCCGAACACAGTACTGTGTGAAATAAGGCTGTTCTGTTCCCCAAATGAGTTGCTTTCTTACGAAACAAAGTCTTCAGTGCAGCAAGATCAAACTTTCCTAGTTTTTTAATCTAACAAGATGTACAATTTAGTAGATTAACCACATTTCTAACGTAGTTTGTTTAGAAAACAAACGCCTTCATTGTCGAACACAGTACGGTGTGAAATAAGGCAGCTCTGTTCTGCAAAAGAGTTGCTTTCTTACAAAGAGTCTTCAGTGCAGCAAGATCAAACTTTCCTGGTTTGTGTAATCTAACAAGATGTACAACTTAGTAGATTAACCACATTTCTAACGTAGTTTGTTTAGAAAACAAACACCTTCATTGCCAAACACAGTACTGTGTGAAATAAGGCTGTTCTGTTCCCCAAATGAGTTGCTTTCTTATGAAGAGTCTTAGGTGCAGCAAGATCAAACTTTCCTAGTTTGTGTAATCTAACAAGATGTACAATTTCGTAGATAAACCACATTTCTAACGTAGTTTGTTTAGAAAACAAACGCCTTCATTGCCGAACAGAGTACTGTGTGAAATAAGGCTGTTCTGTTCCCCAAATGAGTTGCTTTCTTACGAAGAGTCTTCAGTGCAGCAAGATCAAACTTTCCTAGTTTGTGTAATCTAACAAGATGTACAATTTAGTAGATTAACCACATTTCTAACGTAGTTTGTTCAGAAAACAAACGCATTCATTGCCGAACACAGTACTGTGTGAAATAAGGCTGATATGTTCAGCAAATGAGTGGCTTTCTTACGAAGAGTCTTCAGTGCAGCAAGATCAAACTTTCCTGGTTTGTGTAATCTAACAAGATGTACAATTTAGTAGATTAACCACATTTCTAACGTAGTTTGTTTAGAAAACAAACACCTTCATTGCCGAACACAGTACTGTGTGAAATAAGCCAGTTCTGTTCTGCAAATGAGTTGCTTTCTTACGAAGAGTCTTCAGTGCAGCAAGATCAAACTTTCCTGGTTTGTGTAATCTAACAAGATGTACAATTTAGTAGATTAACCACATTTCTAACGTAGTTTGTTTAGAAAACAAACGCCTTCATTGCGAACACAGTACTGTGTGAAATAAGGCTGTTCTGTTCCATAAATGAGTTGCTTTCTTACGAAGAGTCTTCAGTGCAGCAAGATCAAACTTTCCTAGTTTGTGTAATCTAACAAGATGTACAATTTAGTAGATTAACCACATTTCTAACGTAGTTTGTTTAGAAAACAAACACCTTCATTGCCGAACACAGTACTGTGTGAAATAAGGCTGTTCTGTTCTGCCAATGAGTTGCTTTCTTACGAAGAGTCTTCAGTGCAGCAAGATCAATCTTTCCTAGTTTGTGTAATCTAACAAGATGTACAATTTAGTAGATTAACCACATTTCTAACGTAGTTTGTTTAGAAAACAAACGCCTTCATTGCCGAACACAGTACTGTGTGAAATAAGGCTGTTCTGTTCCGCAAATGAGTGGCTTTCTTACGAAGAGTCTTCAGTGCAGCTAGATCAAACTTTCCTAGTTTGTGTAATCTAACAAGATGTACAATTTAGTAGATTAACCACATTTCTAACGTAGTTTGTTTAGAAAACAAACACCTTCATTGCCGAACACAGTACTGTGTGAAATAAGCCAGTTCTGTTCTGGAAATGAGTTGCTTTCTTACGAAGAGTCTTCAGTGCAGCAAGATCAAACTTTCCTGGTTTGTGTAATCTAACAAGATGTACAATTTAGTAGATTAACCACATTTCTATCGTAGTTTGTTTAGAAAACAAACACCTTCATTGCCGAACACAGTACTGTGTGAAATAAGGCTGTTCTGTTCTACAAATGAGTTGCTTTCTTACGAAGAGTCTTCAGTGCAGCAAGATCAAACTTTCCTAGTTTGTGTAATCTAACAAGATGTACAATTTAGTAGATTAACCATCATTTCTAACGTAGTTTGTTTAGAAAACAAACTCATTTGCCGAACACAGTACTGTGTGAAATAAGGCTGTTCTGTTCCCAAATGAGTTGCTTTCTTACGAAGAGTCTTCAGTGCAGCAAGATCAAACTTTCCTAGTTTGTGTAATCTAACAAGATGTACAATTTAGTAGATTAACCACATTTCTAACGTAGTTTGTTTAGAAAACAAACGCCTTCATTGCCGAACACAGTACTGTGTGAAATAAGGCTGTTCTGTTCTGCAAATGAGTGGCTTTCTTACGAAGAGTCTTCAGTGCAGCAAGATCAAACTTTCCTGGTTTGTGTAATCTAACAAGATGTACAATTTAGTAGATTAACCACATTTCTAACGTAGTTTGTTTAGAAAACAAACACCTTCATTGCCGAACACAGTACTGTGTGAAATAAGCCTGTTCTGTTCTGCAAATGAGTTGCTTTCTTACGAAGAGTCTTCAGTGCAGCAAGATCAAACTTTCCTGGTTTTGTGTAATCTAACAAGATGTACAATTTAGTAGATTAACCACATTTCTAACGTAGTTTGTTTAGAAAACAAACACCTTCATTGCCGAACACAGTACTGTGTGAAATAAGGCTGTTCTGTTCTGCAAATGAGTTGCTTTCTTACGAAGAGTCTTCAGTGCAGCAAGATCAAACTTTCCTAGTTTGTGTAATCTAACAAGATGTACAATTTAGTAGATTATCCACATTTCTAACGTAGTTTGTTTACAAAACAAACGCCTTCATTGCCGAACACAGTACTGTGTGAAATAAGGCTGTTCTGTTCTGCAAATGAGTTGCTTTCTTACGAAGAGTCTTCAGTGCAGCAAGATCAAACTTTCCTAGTTTGTGTAATCTAACAAGATGTACAATTTAGTAGATTAACCACATTTCTAACGTAGTTTGTTTAGAAAACAAACGCCTTCATTGCCGAACACAGTACTGTGTGAAATAAGGCTGTTCTGTTCAGCAAATGAGTGGCTTTCTTACGAAGAGTCTTCAGTGCAGCAAGATCAAACTTTCCTAGTTTGTGTAATCTAACAAGGTGTACAATTTAGTAGATTAACCACATTTCTAACGTAGTTTGTTTAGAAAACAAACGCCTTCATTGCCGAACACAGTACTGTGTGAAATAAGCCAGTTCTGTTCTGCAAATGAGTTGCTTTCTTACGAAGAGTCTTCAGTGCAGCAAGATCAAACTTTCCTAGTTTGTGTAATCTAACAAGATGTACAATTTAGTAGATTAACCACATTTCTAACGTAGTTTGTTTAGAAAACAAATGCCTTCATTGCCGAACACAGTACTGTGTGAAATAAGCCAGTTCTGTTCCCAAATGAGTTGCTTTCTTACGAAGAGTCTTCAGTGCAGCAAGATCAAACTTTCCTGGTTTGTGTAATCTAACAAGATGTACAATTTAGTAGATTAACCACATTTCTAACGTAGTTTGTTTAGAAAACAAACACCTTCATTGTTGAACACAGTACTGTGTGAAATAAGGCTGTTCTGTTCTACAAATGAGTTGCTTTCTTACGAAGAGTCTTCAGTGCAGCAAGATCAAACTTTCCTAGTTTGTGTAATCTAACAAGATGTACAATTTAGTAGATTAACCACATTTCTAACGTAGTTTGTTTAGAAAACAAACGCCTTCATTGCCGAACACAGTACTGTGTGAAATAAGGCTGTTCTGTTCCCCAAATGAGTTGCTTTCTTACGAAGAGTCTTCAGTGCAGCAAGATCAAACTTTCCTAGCTTAATCAAGACAATTTTTAACCACATTTCTAGTTTGTGTAATCTAACAAGATGTACACTGTTCTTAGTAGATTAACCACATTTCTAACGTAGTTTGTTTAGAAAACAAACGCCTTCACCTTTGCCGAACACACTACTGTGTGAAATAAGGCTGTTCTGTTCAGCAAATGAGTTGCTTTCTTACGAAGAGTCTTCAGTGCAGCAAGAACAAACTTTCCTAGTTTGCGTAATCTAACAAGATATACAACTTAGTAGATTACCCACATTTCTAACGTAGTTTGTTTAGAAAACAAACGCCTTCATTGACAAACACAGTACTGTGTGAAATAAGGCTGTTCTGTTCAGCAAATGAGTGGCTTTCTTACGAAGAGTCTTCTGTGGAGCTAGATCAATCTTTCCTAGTTTCTGTAATCTAACAAGATGTACAATTTAGTAGATTAACCACATTTCTAACGTAGTTTGTTTAGAAAACAAACACCTTCATTGCCGAACACAGTACTGTGTGAAATAAGCCAGTTCTGTTCTGCAAATGAGTTGCTTTTCTTACGAAGAGTCTTCAGTGCAGCAAGATCAAACTTTCCTGGTTTGTGTAATCTAACAAGATGTACAATTTAGTAGATTAACCACATTTCTAACGTAGTTTGTTTAGAAAACAAACGCCTTCATTGCCTAACACAGTACTGTGTGAAATAAGGCTGTTCTGTTCTGCAAATGAGTTGCTTTCTTACGAAGAGTCTTCAGTGCAGCAAGAACAAACTTTCCTAGTTTGCGTGATCTAACAACATGTACAATTTAGTAGATTAACCACATTTCTAACGTAGTTTGTTTAGAAAACAAACGCCTTCATTGCCGAACACAGTACTGTGTGAAATAAGGCTGTTCTGTTCAGCAAATGAGTGGCTTTCTTACGAAGTGTCTTCAGTGCAGCAAGATCAAACTTTCCTAGTTTGTGTAATCTAACAAGATGTACAATTTAGTAGATTAACCACATTTCTAACGTAGTTTGTTTAGAAAACAAACACCTTCATTGCCGAACACAGTACTGTGTGAAATAAGGCTGTTCTGTTCTGGAAATGAGTGGCTTTCTTACGAAGAGTCTTCAGTGCAGCAAGAACAAACTTTCCTGGTTTGTGTAATCTAACAAGATGTACAATTTAGTAGATTAACCACATTTCTAACGTAGTTTGTTTAGAAAACAAACACCTTCATTGCCGAACACAGTACTGTGTGAAATAAGGCAGTTCTGTTCTGCAAATGAGTTGCTTTCTTCTGAAGAGTCTTCAGTGCAGCAAGATCAAACTTTCCTAGTTTGTGTAATCTAACAAGATGTACAAACTTAGTAGATTAACCACATTTCTAACGTAGTTTGTTTAGAAAACAAACTCCTTCATTGCCGAACACAGTACTGTGTGAAATAAGGCTGTTCTGTTCCCCAAATGAGTTGCTTTCTTACGAAGAGTCTTCAGTGCAGCAAGATCAAACGTTCCTAGTTTGTTTAATCTAACAAGATGTACAATTTAGTAGATTAACCACATTTCTAACGTAGTTTGTTTAGAAAACAAACGCCTTCATTGCCGAACACAGTACTGTGTGAAATAAGGCTGTTCTGTTCTGCAAATGAGTTGCTTTCTTACGAAGAGTCTTCAGTGCAGCAAGATCAAACTTTCCTAGTTTGTGTAATCTAACAAGATGTACAATTTAGTAGATTAACCACATTTCTAACGTAGTTTTGTTAGAAAACAAACACCTTCATTGCCGAACACAGTACTGTGTGAAATAAGGCTGTTCTGTTCTGCAAATGAGTTGCTTTCTTACGAAGAGTCTTCAGTGCAGCAAGATCAAACTTTCCTAGTTTGTGTAATCTAACAAGATGTACAATTTAGTAGATTAACCACATTTCTAACGTAGTTTGTTTAGAAAACAAACGCCTTCATTGCCGAACACAGTACTGTGTGAAATAAGGCTGTTCTGTTCTGCAAATGAGTTGCTTTCTTACGAAGAGTCTTCAGTGCAGCAAGATCAAACTTTCCTAGTTTGTGTAATCTAACAAGATGTACAATTTAGTAGATTAACCACATTTCTAACGTAGTTTGTTTAGAAAACAAACGCCTTCATTGCCGAACACAGTACTGTGTGAAATAAGGCTGTTCTGTTCTGCAAATGAGTTGCTTTCTTACGAAGAGTCTTCAGTGCAGCAAGATCAAACTTTCCTAGTTTGTGTAATCTAACAAGATGTACAATTTAGTAGATTAACCACATTTCTAACGTAGTTTGTTTAGAAAACAAACACCTTCATTGCCGAACACAGTACTGTGTGAAATAAGGCTGTTCTGTTCTGCAAATGAGTTGCTTTCTTACGAAGAGTCTTCAGTGCAGCAAGATCAAACTTTCCTGGTTTGTGTAATCTAACAAGATGTACAATTTAGTAGATTAACCACATTTCTAACGTAGTTTGTTTAGAAAACAAACGCCTTCATTGCCGAACACAGTACTGTGTGAAATAAGGCTGTTCTGTTCTGCAAATGAGTTGCTTTCTTACGAAGAGTCTTCAGTGCAGCAAGATCAAACTTTCCTAGTTTGTGTAATCTAACAAGATGTACAATTTAGTAGATTAACCACATTTCTAACGTAGTTTGTTTAGAAAACAAACGCCTTCATTGCCGAACACAGTACTGTGTGAAATAAGGCTGTTCTGTTCTGCAAATGAGTTGCTTTCTTACGAAGAGTCTTCAGTGCAGCAAGATCAAACTTTCCTAGTTTGTGTAATCTAACAAGATGTACAATTTAGTAGATTAACCACATTTCTAACGTAGTTTGTTTAGAAAACAAACGCCTTCATTGCCGAACACAGTACTGTGTGAAATAAGGCTGTTCTGTTCAGCAAATGAGTGGCTTTCTTACGAAGAGTCTTCAGTGCAGCTAGATCAAACTTTCCTAGTTTGTGTAATCTAACAAGATGTACAATTTAGTAGATTAACCACATTTCTAACGTAGTTTGTTTAGAAAACAAACACCTTCATTGCTGAACACAGTACTGTGTGAAATAAGCCAGTTCTGTTCTGCAAATGAGTTGCTTTCTTACGAAGAGTCTTCAGTGCAGCAAGATCAAACTTTCCTAGTTTGTGTAATCTAACAAGATGTACAATTTAGTAGATTAACCACATTTCTAACGTAGTTTGTTTAGAAAACAAACGCCTTCATTGCCGAACACAGTACTGTGTGAAATAAGGCTGTTCTGTTCTGCAAATGAGTGGCTTTCTTATGAAGAGTCTTCAGTGCAGCAAGATCAAACTTTCCTAGTTTGTGTAATCTAACAAGATGTACAATTTAGTAGATTAACCACATTTCTAACGTAGTTTGTTTAGAAAACAAACACCTTCATTGCCGAACACAGTACTGTGTGAAATAAGGCTGTTCTGTTCTGCAAATGAGTGGCTTTCTTTACGAAGAGTCTTCAGTGCAGCAAGATCAAACTTTCCTAGTTTGTGTAATCTAACAAGATGTACAATTTAGTAGATTAACCACATTTCTAACGTAGTTTGTTTAGAAAACAAACGCCTTCATTGCCGAACACAGTACTGTGTGAAATAAGGCTGTTCTGTTACGCAAATGAGTGGCTTTCTTACGAAGAGTCTTCAGTGCAGCTAGATCAAACTTTCCTAGTTTGTGTAATCTAACAAGGTGTACAATTTAGTAGATTAACCACATTTCTAACGTAGTTTGTTTAGAAAACAAACACCTTCATTGCCGAACACAGTACTGTGTGAAATAAGCCAGTTCTGTTCTGGAAATGAGTTGCTTTCTTACGAAGAGTCTTCAGTGCAGCAAGATCAAACTTTCCTGGTTTGTGTAATCTAACAAGATGTACAACTTAGTAGATTAACCACATTTCTAACGTAGTTTGTTTAGAAAACAAACGCCTTCATTGCCGAACACAGTACTGTGTGAAATAAGGCTGTTCTGTTCTGCAAATGAGTTGCTTTCTTACGAAGAGTCTTCAGTGCAGCAAGAACAAACTTTCCTAGTTTGCGTAATCTAACAAGATGTACAATTTAGTAGATTAACCACATTTCTAACGCAGTTTGTTTAGAAAACAAACGCCCTCATTGCCGAACACAGTACTGTGTGAAATAAGGCTGTTCTGTTCCGCAAATGAGTGGCTTTCTTATGAAGAGTCTTCAGTGCAGCTAGATCAAACTTTCCTAGTTTGTGTAATCTAACAAGGTGTACAATTTCGTAGATTAACCACATTTCCAACGTAGTTCATTTAGAAAACAAACACCTTCATTGCCGAACACAATACTGTGTGAAATAAGCCAGTTCTGTTCTGCAAATGAGTTGCTTTCTTACGAAGAGTCTTCAGTGCAGCAAGATCAAACTTTCCTGGTTTGTGTAATCTACAAAATGTACAACTTAGTAGATTAACCACATTTCTAACCTAGTTTGTTGGAAAACAAACACCTTCATTGCCAAACACAGTACTGTGTGAAATAAGGCTGTTGTGTTCCCCAAATGAGTTGCTTTCTTATGAAGAGTCTTCAGTGCAGCAAGGTCAAACTTTTCTAGTTTGTGTAATCTAACAAGATGTACAATTTAGTAGATTAACCACATTTCCAACGTAGTTTGTTTAGAAAACAAACACCTTCATTGCTGAACACAGTACTGTGTGAAATAAGCCAGTTCTGTTCTGGAAATGAGTTGCTTTCTTACGAACATTCTTCAGTGCAGCAAGATCAAACTTTCCTGGTTTTTGTAATCTAACAAGATGTACAATTTAGTAGATTAACCACATTTCTAAGTACTTTGTTTAGAAAACAAACGCCTTCATTGCCGAACACAGTACTGTGTGAAATAAGGCTGTTCTGTTCACCAAATGAGTTGCTTTCTTATGAAGAGTCTTCAGTGCAGCAAGATCAAACTTTCCTAGTTTGTGTAATCTAACAAGATGTACAATTTAGTAGATTAACCACATTTCTAACGTAGTTTGTTTAGAAAACAAACGCCTTCATTGCCGAACACAGTACTGTGTGAAATAAGGCTGTTCTGTTCCCCAAATGAGTTGCTTTCTTATGAAGAGTCTTCAGTGCAGCAAGATCAAACTTTCCTAGTTTGTGTAATCTAACAAGATGTACAATTTAGTAGATTAACCACATTTCTAACGTAGTTTGTTTAGAAAACAAACGCCTTCATTGCCGAACAAAGTACTGTGTGAAATAAGGCTGTTCTATTCTGCAAATGAGTGGTTTTCTTACGAAGAGTCTTCAGTGCAGCAAGATCAAACTTTCCTAGTTAGTGTAATCTAACAAGGTGTACAATTTCGTAGATTAACCACATTTCTAACGTAGTTTGTTTAGAAAACAAACACCTTCATTGCCGAACACAGTACTGTGTGAAATAAGCCAGTTCTGTTCTGCAAATGAGTTGCTTTCTTAAGAGGAGTCTTCAGTGCAGCTAGATCAAACTTTCCTGGTTTGTGTAATCTAACAAGATGTACACCTTAGTAGATTAACCACATTTCTAACGTAGTTTGTTTACAAAACAAACGCCTTCATTGCCGAACACAGTACTGTGTGAAATAAGGCTGTTCTGTTCTGCAAATGAGTTGCTTTCTTACGAAGAGTCTTCAGTGCAGCAAGATTAAACTTTCCTAGTTTGTGTATTCTAACAAGATGTACAACTTAGTAGATTAACCATCATTTCTAAATAGTTTGTTTAGAAAACAAACTATTTTCATTGCGAACACAGTACTGTGTGAAATAAGGCTGTTCTGTTCCCCAAATGAGTTGCTTTCTTACGAAGAGTCTTCAGTGCAGCAAGATCAAACTTTCCTAGTTTGCTTAATCTAACAAGATGTACAATTTAGTAGATTAACCACATTTCTAACGTAGTTTGTTTCAGAAAAAACAAACGCCTTCATTGCCGAACACAGTACTGTGTGAAATAAGGCTGTTCTGTTCCCCAAATGAGTTGCTTTCTTATGAAGAGTCTTCAGTGCAGCAAGTTCAAACTTTCCTAGTTTGTGAAATCTAACAAGATGTACAATTTAGTAGATTAACCACATTTCTAACGTAGTTTGTTTAGAAAACAAACGCCTTCATTGCCGAACACAGTACTGTGTGAAATAAGGCTGTTCTGTTCCCCAAATGAGTGGCTTTCTTTACGAAGAGTCTTCAGTGCAGCAAGATCAAACTTTCCTAGTTTGTGTAATCTAACAAGATGTACAATTTAGTAGATTAACCACATTTCCAACGTAGTTTGTTTAGAAAACAAACACCTTCATTGCCGAACACAGTACTGTGTGAAATAAGCCAGTTCTGTTCCGCAAATGAGTGGCTTTCTTACGAAGAGTCTTCAGTGCAGCAAGATCAAACTTTCCTAGTTTGTGTAATCTAACAAGATGTACAATTTAGTACATTAACCACATTTCTAACGTAGTTTGTTCAGAAAACAAACACCTTCATTGCCGACCACAGTACTGTGTGAAATAAGCCAGTTCTGTTCTGCAAATGAGTTGCTTTCTTAAGAAGAGTCTTCAGTGCAGCAAGATCAAACTTTCCTGGTTTGTGTAATCTAACAAGATGTACAACTTAGTAGATTAACCACATTTCTAACGTAGTTTGTTTAGAAAACAAACGCCTTCATTGCCGAACACAGTACTGTGTGAAATAAGGCTGTTCTGTTCCCCAAATGAGTTGCTTTCTTATGAAGAGTCTTCAGTGCAGCAAGATCAAACTTTCCTAGTTCGTGTAATCTAACAAGATGTACAATTTAGTAGATTAACCACATTTCTAACGTAGTTTGTTTAGAAAACAAACGCCTTCATTGCCGAACACAGTACTGTGTGAAATAAGGCTGTTCTGTTCCGCAAATGAGTGGCTTTCTTACGAAGAGTCTTCAGTGCAGCTAGATCAAACTTTCCTAGTTTGTGTAATCTAACAAGGTGTACAATTTCGTAGATTAACCACATTTCTAACGTAGTTTGTTTAGAAAACAAACACCTTCATTGCCGAACACAGTACTGTTTGAAATAAGCCAGTTCTGTTCTGCAAATGAGTTGCTTTCTTACGAAGAGTCTTCAGTGCAGCAAGATCAAACTTTCCTGGTTTGTGTAATCTAAAAAGATGTACAACTTAGTAGACTAACCACATTTCTAACCTAGTTTGTTGGAAAACAAACACCTTCATTGCCAAACATAGTACTGTGTGAAATAAGGCTGTTCTGTTCCCCAAATGAGTTGCTTTCTTATGAAGAGTCTTCAGTGCAGCAAGGTCAAACATTCCTAGTTTGTGTAATCTAACAAGATGTACAATTTAGTAGATTAACCACATTTCTAACGTAGTTTGTTTAGAAAACAAACACCTTCATTGCCGAACAAAGTACTGTGTGAAATAAGGCTGTTCTATTCTGCAAATGAGTGGTGTTCTTACGAAGACTCTTCAGTGCAGCAAGATCAAACTTTCCTAGTTTGTGTAATCTAACAAGGTGTACAATTTCGTAGATTAACCACATTTCTAACGTAGTTTGTTTAGAAAACAAACACCTTCATTGCCTAACACAGTACTGTGTGAAATAAGCCAGTTCTGTTCTGCAAATGAGTTGCTTTCTTAAGAGGAGTCTTCAGTGCAGCTAGATCAAACTTTCCTGGTTTGTGTAATCTAACAAGATGTACACCTTAGTAGATTAACCACATTTCTAACGTAGTTTGTTTACAAAACAAACGCCTTCATTGCCGAACACAGTACTGTGTGAAATAAGCCTGTTCTGTTCTGCAAATGAGTTGCTTTCTTAAGAAGAGTCTTCAGTGCAGGAAGATCAAACTTTCCTAGTTTGTGTAATCTAACAAGATGTACAATTTAGTAGATTAACCATCATTTCTAACGTAGTTTGTTTAGAAAACAAACTCATTCATTGCCGAACACAGTACTGTGTGAAATAAGGCTGTTCTGTTCCCAAAATGAGTTGCTTTCTTACGAACAGTCTTCAGTGCAGCAAGATCAAACTTTCCTAGTTTGTGTAATCTAACAAGATGTACAATTTAGTAGATTAACCACATTTCTAACGTAGTTTGTTTAGAAAACAAACGCCTTCATTTGCGAACACAGTACTGTGTGAAATAAGGCTGTTCTGTTCAGCAAATGAGTGGCTTTCTTAAGAAGAGTCTTCAGTGCAGCTAGATCAAACTTTCCTAGTTTGTTTAATCTAACAAGATGTACAATTTAGTAGATTAACCACATTTCTAACGTAGTTTGTTTAGAAAACAAACACCTTTATTGCCGAACACAGTACTGTGTGAAATAAGGCTGTTCTGTTCCCCAAATGAGTTGCTTTCTTATGAAGAGTCTTCAGTGCAGCAAGATCAAACTTTCCTAGTTCGTGTAATCTAACAAGATGTACAATATAGTAGATTAACCACATTTCTAACGTAGTTTGTTTAGAAAACAAACGCCCTCATTGACGAACACAGCACTGTGTGAAATAAGGCTGTTCTGTTCTGCAAATGAGTGGCTTTCTTACGAAGAGTCTTCAGTGCAGCAAGATCAAACTTTCCTGGTTTGTGTAATCTAACAAGATGTACACCTTAGTAGATTAACCACATTTCTAACGTAGTTTGTTTAGAAAACAAAACCTTCATTGCCGAACACAGTACTGTGTGAAATAAGCCAGTTCTGTTCTGGAAATGAGTTGCTTTCTTAAGAAGAGTCTTCAGTGCAGCAAGATCAAACTTTCCTGGTTTGTGTAATCTAACAAGATGTACAATTTAGTAGATTAACCACATTTCTAACGTAGTTTGTTTAGAAAACAAACACCTTCATTGCCGAACACAGTACTGTGTGAAATAAGCCAGTTCTGTTCTACAAATGCGTTGCTTTCTTACGAAGAGTCTTCAGTGCAGCAAGATCAAACTTTCCTAGTTTGTGTAATCTAACAAGATGTACAATTTAGTAGATTAACCATCATTTCTAAATAGTTTGTTTAGAAAACAAACTCATTCATTGCCGAACACAGTACTGTGTGAAATAAGGCTGTTCTGTTCCCCAAATGAGTTGCTTTCTTTACGAAGAGTCTTCAGTGCAGCAAGATCAAACTTTCCTAGTTTGCTTAATCTAACAAGATGTACAATTTAGTAGATTAACCACATTTCTAACGTAGTTTGTTTAGAAAACAAACGCCTTCATTGCCGAACACAGTACTGTGTGAAATAAGGCTGTTCTGTTCCCCAAATGAGTTGCTTTCTTATGAAGAGTCTTCAGTGCAGCAAGATCAAACTTTCCTAGTTTGTGTAATCTAACAAGATGTACAATTTAGTAGATTAACCACATTTCTAACGTAGTTTGTTTAGAAAACAAACGCCTTCATTGCCGAACACAGTACTGTGTGAAATAAGGCTGTTCTGTTCCGCAAATGAGTGGCTTTCTTACGAAGAGTCTTCAGTGCAGCAAGATCAAACTTTCCTAGTTTGTGTAATCTAAAAAGATGTACAATTTAGTAGATTAACCACATTTCTAACGTAGTTTGTTTATAAAACAAACGCCTTCATTGCCGAACACAGTACTGTGTGAAATAAGGCTGTTCTGTTCCGCAAATGAGTTGCTTTCTTACGAAGAGTCTTCAGTGCAGCAAGATCAAACTTTCCTAGTTTGTTTAATCTAACAAGATGTACAATTTAGTAGATTAACCACATTTCTAACGTAGTTTGTTTAGAAAACAAACTCCTTCATTGCCGAACACAGTACTGTGTGAAATAAGGCAGTTCTGTTCCCAAATGAGTTGCTTTCTTACGAAGAGTCTTGAGTGCAGCAAGATCAAACTTTCCTGGTTTGTGTAATCTAACAAGATGTACAATTTAGTAGATTAACCACATTTCTAACGTAGTTTGTTTAGAAAACAAACACCTTCATTGCCGAACACAGTACTGTGTGAAATAAGCCAGTTCTGTTCTGCAAATGAGTTGCTTTTTCTTACGAAGAGTCTTCAGTGCAGCAAGATCAAACTTTCCTAGTTTGTGTAATCTAACAAGATGTACAATTTAGTAGATTAACCACATTTCTAACGTAGTTTGTTTAGAAAACAAACACCTTCATTGCCGAACACAGTACTGTGTGAAATAAGCCTGTTCTGTTCTACAAATGAGTTGCTTTCTTACGAAGAGTCTTCAGTGCAGCAAGATCAAACTTTCCTAGTTTGTGTAATCTAACAAGATGTACAATTTAGTAGATTACCATCATTTCTAACGTAGTTTGTTTAGAAAACAAACTCATTCATTGCCGAACACAGTACTGTGTGAAATAAGGCTGTTCTGTTCCCCAAATGAGTTGCTTTCTTACGAAGAGTCTTCAGTGCAGCAAGATCAAACTTTCCTAGTTTGCTTAATCAAACAAGATGTACAATTTAGTAGAATAACCACAGTTCTGACGTAGTTTGTTCAGAAAACAAACGCCTTCATTGCCGAACAGAGTACTGGGTGAAATAAGGCTGTTCTGTTCCCCAAATGAGTGGCTTTCTTATGAAGAGTCTTCAGTGCAGCAAGATCAAACTTTCCTAGTTTGTTTAATCTAACAAGATGTACAATTTAGTAGATTAACCACATTTCTAACGTAGTTTGTTTAGAAAACAAACGCCTTCATTGCCGAACACAGTACTGTGTGAAATAAGGCTGTTCTGTTCCGCAAATGAGTGGCTTTCTTACGAAGAGTCTTCAGTTCAGCAAGATCAAACTTTCCTAGTTTGTGTAATCTAACAAGATGTACAATTTAGTAGATTAACCACATTTCTAACGTAGTTTATTTAGAAAACAAACACCTTCATTGCCGGACACAGTACTGTGTGAAATAAGGCTGTTCTGTTCCCCAAATGAGTTGCTTTCTTATGAAGAGTCTTCAGTGCAGCAAGATCAAACTTTCCTGGTTTGTGTAATCTAACAAGATGTACAACTTGGTAGATTAACCACATTTCTAACGTAGTTTGTTTAGAAAACGAACGCCTTCATTGCCAAACACAGTACTGTGTGAAATAACGCTGTTCTGTTCCGCAAATGAGTGGCTTTCTTACGACGAGTCTTCAGTGCAGCTGGATCAAACTTTCCTAGGTTTTGTAATCTAACAAGATGTACAATTTAGTAGATTAACAACATTTCTAACGTATTTGTTTAGAAAACAAACACCTTCATTGCCGAACACAGTACTGTGTGAAATAAGCCAGTTCTGTTCTGCAAATGAGTTGCTTTCTTACGAAGAGTCTTCAGTGCAGCAAGATCAAACATTCCTGGTTTGTGTAATCTAACAAGATGTACAACTTAGTAGATTAACCACATTTCTAACCTAGTTTGTTGGAAAACAAACACCTTCATTGTCAAACACAGTACTGTGTGAAATAAGGCTGTTCTGTTCCCCAAATGAGTTGCTTTCTTATGAAGAGTCTTCAGTGCAGCAAGATCAAACTTTCCTAGTTTGTGTAATCTAACAAGATGTACAATTTAGTAGATTAACCACATTTCTAACGTAGTTTGTTTAGAAAACAAACACCTTCATTGCCGAACAAAGTACTGTGTGAAATAAGGCTGTTCTATTCTGCAAATGAGTGGTTTTCTTACGAAGAGTCTTCAGTGCAGCAAGATCAAACTTTCCTAGTTTGTGTAATCTAACAAGGTGTACAATTTCGTAGATTAACCACATTTCTAACGTAGTTTGTTTAGAAAACAAACACCTTCATTGCCGAACACAGTACTGTGTGAAATAAGCCAGTTCTGTTCTGCAAATGAGTTGCTTTCTTAACAAGAGTCTTCAGTGCAGCAAGATCAAACTTTCCTGGTTTGTGTAATCTAACAAGATGTACAATTTAGTAGATTAACCACATTTCTAACGTAGTTTGTTTAGAAAACAAACGCCTTCATTGCCGAACACAGTACTGTGTGAAATAAAACTGTTCTGTTCCCCAAATGAGTTGCTTTCTTATGAAGAGTCTTCAGTGCAGCAAGATCAAACTTTCCTAGTTTGTGTAATCTAACAAGATGTACAACTTGGTAGATTAACCACATTTCTAACGTAGATTGTTTAGAAAACAAACGCCTTCATTGCCGAACACAGTACTGTGTGAAATAAGGCTGTTCTGTTCTGCAAATGAGTTGCTTTCTTACGAAGAGTCTTCAGTGCAGCAAGATCAAACTTTTCTAGTTTGTGTAATCTAACAAGATGTACAATTTAGTAGATTAACCACATTTCTAACGTAGTTTGTTTAGAAAAACAAACGCCTTCATTGACAAACACAGTACTGTGTGAAATAAGGCTGTTCTGTTCTGCAAATGAGTTGCTTTCTTACGAAGAGTCTTCAGTGCAGCAAGATCAAACTTTCCTAGTTTGTGTAATCTAACAAGATGTACAATTTAGTAGATTAACCACATTTCTAACGTAGTTTGTTTAGAAAACAAACGCCTTCATTGCCGAACACAGTACTGTGTGAAATAAGGCTGTTCTGTTCTGCAAATGAGTTGCTTTCTTAAGAAGAGTCTTCAGTGCAGCAAGATCAAACTTTCCTGGTTTGTGTAATCTAACAAGATGTACAATTTAGTAGATTAACCACATTTCTAACGTAGTTTGTTTAGAAAACAAACACCTTCATTGCCGAACACAGTACTGTGTGAAATAAGCCTGTTCTGTTCTACAAATGAGTTGCTTTCTTACGAAGAGTCTTCAGTGCAGCAAGATCAAACTTTTCCTAGTTTGTGTAATCTAACAAGATGTACAATTTAGTAGATTAACCACATTTCTAACGTAGTTTGTTGAGAAAACAAACTCCTTCATTGCCGAACACAGTACTGTGTGAAATAAGGCTGTTCTGTTCCACAAATGAGTTGTTTTTTACGAAGAGTCTTCAGTGCAGCAAGATCAAACTTTCCTAGTTTGTGTAATCTAACAAGATGTACAATTTAGTAGATTAACCACATTTCTAACGTAGTTTGTTTAGAAAACAAACGCCTTCATTGCCGAACACAGTACTGTGTGAAATAAGGCTGTTCTGTTCCCCAAATGAGTTGCTTTTTTATGAAGAGTCTTCAGTGCAGCAAGTTCAAACTTTCCTAGTTTGTGTAATCTAAAAAGATGTACAATTTAGTAGATTAACCACATTTCTAACGTAGTTTGTTTAGAAAACAAACGCCTTCATTGCCGAACACAGTACTTTGTGAAATAAGGCTGTTCTGTTCCGCAAATGAGTGGCTTTCTTACGAAGAGTCTTCAGTGCAGCAAGATCAAACTTTCCTAGTTTGTGTAATCTAACAAGATGTACAATTTAGTAGATTAACCACATTTCTAACGTAGTTTGTTTAGAAAACAAACACCTTCATTGCCGAACACAGTACTGTGTGAAATAACGCTGTTCTGTTCTGCAAATGAGTGGCTTTCTTACGAAGAGTCTTCAATGCAGCAAGATCAAACTTTCCTAGTGTGCGTAATCTAACAAGATGTACAATTTAGTAGATTAACCACATTTCTAACGTAGTTTGTTTAGAAAACAAACACCTTCATTGCCGAACACAGTACTGTGTGAAATAAGGCAGTTCTGTTCTGCAAATGAGTTGCTTTCTTACGAAGAGTCTTCAGTGCAGCAAGATCAAACTTTCCTAGTTTGTGTAATCTAACAAGATGTACAACTTAGTAGATTAACCACATTTCTAACGTAGTTTGTTTAGAAAACAAACGCCTTCATTGCCGAAAAACAGTACTGTGTGAAATAAGGCTGTTCTGTTCTGCAAATGAGTTGCTTTCTTATGAAGAGTCTTCAGTGCAGCAAGATCAATCTTTCCTAGTTTGTTTAATCTAACAAGATGTACAATTTAGTAGATTAACCACATTTCTAACGTAGTTTGTTTAGAAAACAAACGCCTTCATTGCCGAACACAGTACTGTGTGAAATAAGGCTGTTCTGTTCTGCAAATGAGTTGCTTTCTTACGAAGAGTCTTCAGTGCAGCAAGATCAAACTTTCCTGGTTTGTGTAATCTAACAAGATGTACAACTTAGTAGATTAACCACATTTCTAACGTAGTTTGTTTAGAAAACAAACGCCTTCATTGCCGAACACAGTACTGTGTGAAATAAGGCTGTTCTGTTCTGCAAATGAGTGGTTTTTCTTACGAAGAGTCTTCAGTGCAGCAAGATCAAACTTTCCTAGTTTGTGTAATCTAACAAGATGTACAATTTAGTAGATTAACCACATTTCTAACGTAGTTTGTTTAGAAAACAAACACCTTCATTGCCGAACACAGTACTGTGTGAAATAAGCCTGAGTTCTGTTCTGCAAATGAGTTGCTTTCTTACGAAGAGTCTTCAGTGCAGCAAGATCAAACTTTCCTAGTTTGTGTAATCTAACAAGATGTACAATTTAGTAGATTAACCACATTTCTAACGTAGTTTGTTTAGAAAACAAACGCCTTCATTGCCGAACACAGTACTGTGTGAAATAAGGCTGTTCTGTTCTGCAAATGAGTTGCTTTCTTACGAAGAGTCTTCAGTGCAGCAAGATCAAACTTTCCTAGTTTGTGTAATCTAACAAGATGTACAATTTAGTAGATTAACCATCATTTCTAACGTAGTTTGTTTAGAAAACAAACTCATTCATTGCCGAACACAGTACTGTGTGAAATAAGGCTGTTCTGTTCCCCAAATGAGTTGCTTTCTTACGAAGAGTCTTTCAGTGCAGCAAGATCAAACTTTCCTAGTTTGTGTAATCTAACAAGATGTACAATTTAGTAGATTAACCACATTTCTAACGTAGTTTGTTTAGAAAACAAACGCCTTCATTGCCGAACACAGTACTGTGTGAAATAAGGCTGTTCTGTTCCCCAAATGAGTGGCTTTCTTACGAAGAGTCTTCAGTGCAGCAAGATCAAACTTTCCTAGTTTGTTTAATCTAACAAGATGTACAATTTAGTAGATTAACCACATTTCTAACGTAGTTTGTTTAGAAAACAAACACCTTCATTGCCGAACACAGTACTGTGTGAAATAAGCCAGTTCTGTTCTGCAAATGAGTTGCTTTCTTACGAAGAGTCTTCAGTGCAGCAAGATCAAACTTTCCTGGTTTGTGTAATCTAACAAGATGTACAACTTAGTAGATTAACCACATTTCTAACGTAGTTTGTTTAGAAAACAAACACCTTCATTGCCGAACACAGTACTGTGTGAAATAAGGCTGTTCTGTTCTGCAAATGAGTTGCTTTCTTACGAAGAGTCTTCAGTGCAGCAAGATCAAACTTTCCTAGTTTGTGTAATCTAACAAGATGTACAATTTAGTAGATTAACCATCATTTCTAACGTAGTTTGTTTAGAAAACAAACTCCTTCATTGCCGAACACAGTACTGTGTGAAATAAGGCTGTTCTGTTCTGCAAATGAGTTGCTTTCTTACGAAGAGTCTTCAGTGCAGCAAGATCAAACTTTCCTAGTTTGTGTAATCTAACAAGATGTACAATTTAGTAGAATTAACCACATTTCTAACGTAGTTTGTTTAGAAAACAAACGCCTTCATTGCCGAACACAGTACTGTGTGAAATAAGGCTGTTCTGTTCCCCAAATGAGTTGCTTTCTTATGAAGAGTCTTCAGTGCAGCAAGATCAAACTTTCCTAGTTTGTGTAATCTAAAAAGATGTACAATTTAGTAGATTAACCACATTTCTAACGTAGTTTGTTTAGAAAACAAACGCCTTCATTGCCGAACACAGTACTGTGTGAAATAAGGCTGTTCTGTTCTGCAAATGAGTTGCTTTTTCTTACGAAGAGTCTTCAGTGCCGCAAGATCAAACTTTCCTAGTTTGTGTAATCTAACAAGATGTACAACTTAGTAGATTAACCACATTTCTAACGTAGTTTGTTTAGAAAACAAACGCCTTCATTGCCGAACACAGTACTGTGTGAAATAAGGCTGTTCTGTTGCAAATGAGTGGCTTTCTTAGGAAGCGTCTTCAGTGCAGCAAGATCCAACTTTCCTAGTTTGTGTCATCTAACAAGATGTACAATTTAGTAGATTAACCACATTTCTAACGTAGTTTGTTTAGAAAACAAACACCTTCATTGCCGAACACAGTACTGTGTGAAATAAGCCAGTTCTGTTCTGCAAATGAGTTGCTTTCTTACGAAGAGTCTTCAGTGCAGCAAGATCAAACTTTCCTAGTTTGTGTAATCTAACAAGATGTACAACTTAGTAGATTAACCACATTTCTAACGTAGTTTGTTTAGAAAACAAACGCCTTCATTGCCGAACACAGTACTGTGTGAAATAAGGCTGTTCTGTTCTGCAAATGAGTTGCTTTCTTACGAAGAGTCTTCAGTGCAGCAAGATCAAACTTTCCTAGTTTGTGTAATCTAACAAGATGTACAACTTAGTAGATTAACCATCATTTCTAACGTAGTTTGTTTAGAAAACAAACTCCTTCATTGCCGAACACAGTACTGTGTGAAATAAGGCGGTTCTGTTCCCCAAATGAGTTGCTTTCTTACGAAGAGTCTTCAATGCAGCAAGATCAAATTTTCCTAGTTTGCTTAATCTAACAAGATGTACAATTTAGTAGATTAACCACATTTCTAACGTAGTTTGTTTAGAAAACAAAAACGCCTTCATTGCCGAACACAGTACTGTGTGAAATAAGGCTGATATGTTCAGCAAATGAGTGGCTTTCTTACGAAGAGTCTTCAGTGCAGCTAGATCAAACTTTCCTAGTTTGTTTAATCTAACAAGATGTACAATTTAGTAGATTAACCAAATTTCTAACGTAGTTTGTTTAGAAAACAAACGCCTTCATTGCCGAACACAGTACTGTGTAAAATAAGCCAGTTCTGTTCTGCAAATGAGTTGCTTTCTTACGAAGATTCTTCAGTGCAGCAAGATCAAACTTTCCTGGTTTGTGTAATCTAACAAGATGTACAACTTAGTAGATTAACCACATTTCTAACGTAGTTTGTTTAGAAAACAAACGCCTTCATTGCCGAACACAGTACTGTGTGAAATAAGGCTGTTCTGTTCTGCAAATGAGTTGCTTTCTTACGAAGAGTCTTCAGTGCAGCAAGATCAAACTTTCCTAGTTTGTGTAATCTAACAAGATGTACAATTTAGTAGATTAACCACATTTCTAACGTAGTTTGTTTAGAAAACAAACACCTTCATTGCCGAACACAGTACTGTGTGAAATAAGGCTGTTCTGTTCTACAAATGAGTTGCTTTCTTACGAAGAGTCTTCAGTGCAGCAGATCAAACTTTCCTAGTTTGTGTAATCTAACAAGATGTACAACTTAATAGACTAACCATCATTTCTAAAGTAGTTTGTTTAGAAAACAAACTCATTCATTGCCGAACACAGTACTGTGTGAAATAAGGCTGTTCTGTTCCCCAAATCAGTTGCTTTCTTACGAACAGTCTTCAGTGCAGCAAGATCAAACTTTCCTAGTTTGCTTAATCTAACAAGATGTACAATTTAGTAGAATAACCACAGTTCTGACGTAGTTTGTTCAGAAAACAAACGCCTTCATTGCCGAACACAGTACTGTGTGAAATAAGGCTGTTCTGTTCCCCAAATGAGTGGCTTTCTTATGAAGAGTCTTCAGTGCAGCAAGATCAAACTTTCCTAGTTTGTTTAATCTAACAAGATGTACAATTTAGTAGATTAACCACATTTCTAACGTAGTTTGTTTAGAAAACAAACGCCTTCATTGCCGAACACAGTACTGTGTGAAATAAGGCTGTTCTGTTCTGCAAATGAGTGGCTTTCTTACGAAGAGTCTTCAGTGCAGCAAGATCAAACTTTCCTAGTTTGTGTAATCTAACAAGATGTACAACTTAGTAGATTAACCACATTTCTAACGTAGTTTGTTTAGAAAACAAACACCTTCATTGCCGAACACAGTACTGTGTGAAATAAGGCTGTTCTGTTCCCCAAATGAGTTGCTTTCTTACGAAGAGTCTTCAGTGCAGCAAGATCAAACTTTCCTGGTTTGTGTAATCTAACAAGATGTACAACTTAGTAGATTAACCACATTTCTAACGTAGTTTGTTTAGAAAACAAAACCTTCATTGCCAAACACAGTACTGTGTGAAATAAGGCTGTTCTGTTCCGCAAATGAGTGGCTTTCTTACGAAGAGTCTTCAGTGCAGCAAGATCAAACTTTCCTGGTTTGTGTAATCTAACAAGATGTACAATTTAGTAGATTAACCACATTTCTAACGTAGTTTGTTTAGAAAACAAACACCTTCATTGCTGAACACAGTACTGTGTGAAATAAGACAGTTCTGTTCTGCAAATGAGTTGCTTTCTTACGAAGAGTCTTCAGTGCAGCAAGATCAAACTTTCCTGGTTTGTGTAATCTAACAAGATGTACAACTTAGTAGATTAACCACATTTCTAACGTAGTTTGTTTAGAAAACAAACACCTTCATTGCCGAACACAGTACTGTGTGAAATAAGCCAGTTCTGTTCTGGAAATGAGTTGCTTTCTTACGAAGAGTCTTCAGTGCAGCAAGATCAAACTTTCCTGGTTTGTGTAATCTAACAAGATGTACAATTTAGTAGATTAACCACATTTCTAACGTAGTTTGTTTAGAAAACAAACACCTTCATTGCCGAACACAGTACTGTGTGAAATAAGGCTGTTCTGTTCTGCAAATGAGTTGCTTTCTTACGAAGAGTCTTCAGTGCAGCAAGATCAAACTTTCCTAGTTTGTGTAATCTAACAAGATGTACAACTTAATAGATTAACCATCATTTCTAACGTAGTTTGTTTAGAAAACAAACTCATTCATTGCCGAACACTGTACTGTGTGAAATAAGGCTGTTCTGTTCCCCAAATGGGTTGCTTTCTTACGAAGAGTCTTCAGTGCAGCAAGATCAAACTTTCCTAGTTTGCTTAATCTAACAAGATGTACAATTTAGTAGATTAACCACATTTCTAACGTAGTTTGTTTAGAAAACAAACGCCTTCATTGCCGAACACAGTACTGTGTGAAATAAGGCTGTTCTGTTCCCAAATGAGTTGCTTTCTTATGAAGAGTCTTCAGTGCAGCAAGATCAAACTTTCCTAGTTTGTTTAATCTAACAAGATGTACAATTTAGTAGATTAACCACATTTCTAACGTAGTTTGTTTAGAAAACAAACGCCTTCATTGCCGAACAGAGTACTGGGTGAAATAAGGCTGTTCTGTTCCCCAAATGATTGGCTTTCTTATGAATAGTCTTCAGTGCAGCAAGAACAAAATTTCCTAGTTTGTTTAATCTAACAAGATGTACAATTTAGTAGATTAACCACATTTCTAACGTAGTTTGTTTAGAAAACAGACACCTTCATTGCCGAACACAGTACTGTGTGAAATAAGGCTGTTCTGTTTTGCAAATGAGTTGCTTTCTTACGAAGAGTCTTCAGTGCAGCAAGAACAAACTTTCCTAGTTAGCGTAATCTAACAAGATGTAAAACGTAGTAGATTAACCACATTTCTAACGTAGTTTGTTTAGAAAACAAACGCCTTCATTTCCGAACACATACTGTGTGAAATAAGGCTGTTCTGTTCCGCAAATGAGTGGCTTTCTTAAGAAGAGTCTTCAGTGCAGCTAGATCAAACTTTCCTAGTTTGTGTAATCTAACAAGATGTACAATTTAGTAGATTAACCACATTTCTAACGTAGTTTGTTTAGAAAACAAACACCTTCATTGCCGAACACAGTACTGTGTGAAATAAGCCAGTTCTGTTCTGCAAATGAGTTGCTTTCTTACGAAGAGTCTTCAGTGCAGCAAGATCAAACTTTCCTGGTTTGTGTGTAATCTAACAAGATGTACAATTTAGTAGATTAACCACATTTCTAACGTAGTTTGTTTAGAAAACAAACACCTTCATTGCCGAACACAGTACTGTGTGAAATAAGGCTGTTCTGTTCTACAAATGAGTTGCTTTCTTACGAAGAGTCTTCAGTGCAGCAAGATCAAACTTTCCTAGTTTGTGTAATCTAACAAGATGTACAATTTAGTAGATTAACCATCATTTCTAACGTAGTTTGTTTAGAAAACAAACTCTTTCATTGCCGAACACAGTACTGTGTGAAATAAGGCTGTTCTGTTCCCCAAATGAGTTGCTTTCTTACGAAGAGTCTTCAGTGCAGCAAGATCAAACTTTCCTAGTTTGTGTAATCTAACAAGATGTACAATTTAGTAGATTAACCACATTTCTAACGTAGTTTGTTTAGAAAACAAACGCCTTCATTGCCGAACACAGTACTGTGTGAAATAAGGCTGTTCTGTTCCCCAAATGAGTTGCTTTCTTACGAAGAGTCTTCAGTGCAGCAAGATCAAGCTTTCCTAGTTTGTGTAATCTAACAAGATGTACAATTTAGTAGCTTAACCACATTTCTAACGTAGTTTGTTTAGAAAACAAACGCCTTCATTGCAGAACACAGTACTGTGTGAAATAAGGCTGTTCTGTTCTGCAAATGAGTGGCTTTCTTACGAAGAGTCTTCAGTGCAGTTAGATCAAACTTTCCTAGTTTGTGTAATCTAACAAGATGTACAATTTAGTAGATTAACCACATTTCTAACGTAGTTTGTTTAGAAAACAAACACCTTCATTGCCGAACACAGTACTGTGTGAAATAAGGCTGTTCTGTTCTGCAAATGAGTTGCTTTCTTACGAAGAGTCTTCAGTGCAGTTAGATCAAACTTTCCTAGTTTGTGTAATCTAACAAGGTGTACAATTTAGTAGATTAAGCACATTTCTAACGTAGTTTGTTTAGAAAACAAACACCTTCATTGCCGAACACAGTACTGTGTGAAATAAGCAATTCTGTTCTGCAAATGAGTTGCTTTCTTACGAAGAGTCTTCAGTGCAGCAAGATCAAACTTTCCTGGTTTGTGTAATCTAACAAGATGTACAACTTAGTAGATTAACCACATTTCTAACGTAGTTTGTTTAGAAAACAAACGCCTTCATTGCCGAACACAGTACTGTGTGAAATAAGGCTGTTCTGTTCAGCAAATGAGTGGCTTTCTTAAGAAGAGTCTTCAGTGCAGCTAGATCAAACTTTCCTAGTTTGTGTAATCTAACAAGGTGTACAATTTAGTAGATTAACCACATTTCTAACGTAGTTTGTTTAGAAAACAAACGCCTTCATTGCCGAACACAGTACTGTGTGAAATAATCCAGTTCTGTTCTGCAAATGAGTTGCTTTTACGAAGAGTCTTCAGTGCAGCAAGATCAAACTTTCCTGGTTTGTGTAATCTAACAAGATGTACAATTTAGTAGATTAACCACATTTCTAACGTAGTTTGTTTAGAAAACAAACACCTTCATTGCCGAACGCAGTACTGTGTGAAATAAGCCAGTTCTGTTCTGCAAATGAGTTGCTTTCTTACGAAGAGTCTTCAGTGCAGCAAGATCAAACTTTCCTAGTTTGTGTAATCTAACAAGATGTACAACTTAATAGACTACCATCATTTCTAAAGTAGTTTGTTTAGAAAACAAACTCATTCATTGCCGAACACAGTACTGTGTGAAATAAGGCTGTTCTGTTCCCCAAATCAGTTGCTTTCTTACGAAGAGTCTTCAGTGCAGCAAGATCAAACTTTCCTAGTTTGCTTAATCTAACAAGATGTACAATTTAGTAGAATAACCACAGTTCTGACGTAGTTTGTTCAGAAAACAAACGCCTTCATTGCCGAACACAGTACTGTGTGAAATAAGGCTGTTCTGTTCCCCAAATGAGTTGCTTTTTTATGAAGAGTCTTCAGTGCAGCAAGTTCAAACTTTCCTAGTTTGTGTAATCTAAAAAGATGTACAATTTAGTAGATTAACCACATTTCTAACGTAGTTTGTTTAGAAAACAAACGCCTTCATTGCCGAACACAGTACTTTGTGAAATAAGGCTGTTCTGTTCCGCAAATGAGTTGCTTTCTTACGAAGAGTCTTCAGTGCAGCAAGATCAAACTTTCCTAGTTTGTGTAATCTAACAAGATGTACAATTTAGTAGATTAACCACATTTCTAACGTAGTTTGTTTAGAAAACAAACACCTTCATTGCCAAACACAGTACTGTGTGAAATAAGGCTGTTCTGTTCCCCAAATGAGTTGCTTTCTTATGAAGAGTCTTCAGTGCAGCAAGATCAAACTTTCCTAGTTTGTGTAATCTAACAAGATGTACAATTTAGTAGATTAACCACATTTCTAACGTAGTTTGTTTAGAAAACAAACGCCTTCATTGCCAAACAAAGTACTGTGTGAAATAAGGCTGCTCTATTCCGCAAATGAGTGGTTTTCTTACGAAGAGACTTCAGTGCAGCAAGATCAAACTTTCCTAGTTTGTGTAATCTAACAAGGTGTACAATTTAGTAGATTAACCACATTTCTAACGTAGTTTGTTTAGAAAACAAACACCTTCATTGCTGAACACAGTACTGTGTGAAATAAGCCAGTTCTGTTCTGCAAATGAGTTGCTTTCTTACGAAGAGTCTTCAGTGCAGCAAGATCAAACTTTCCTGGTTTGTGTAATCTAACAAGATGTACAACTTAGTAGATTAACCACATTTCTAACGTAGTTTGTTTAGAAAACAAACGCCTTCATTGCCGAACACAGTACTGTGTGAAATAAGGCTGTTCTGTTCCCAAATGAGTTGCTTTCTTACGAAGAGTCTTCAGTGCAGCAAGATCAAACTTTCCTAGTTTGTGTAATCTAACAAGATGTACAACTTAGTAGATTAACCACATTTCTAACGTAGTTTGTTTAGAAAACAAACGCCTTCATTGCCGAACACAGTACTGTGTGAAATAAGGCTGTTCTGTTCTGCAAATGAGTTGCTTTCTTACGAAGAGTCTTCAGTGCAGCAAGATCAAACTTTCCTAGTTTGCGTAATCTAACAAGATGTACAACTTAGAAGATTAACCACATTTCTAACGTAGTTTGTTTAGAAAACAAACGCCTTCATTGCCGAACACAGTACTCTGTGAAATAAGGCTGTTCTGTTCCTCAAATGAGTGGCTTTTTACGAAGAGTCTTCAGTGCAGCAAGATCAACCTTTCCTGGTTTGTGTAATCTAACAAGATGTACAATTTAGTAGATTAACCACATTTCTAACGTAGTTTGTTTAGAAAACAAACGCCTTCATTGCCGAACACAGTACTGTGTGAAATAAGGCTGTTCTGTTCTGCAAATGAGTTGCTTTTTCTTACGAAGAGTCTTCAGTGCAGCAAGATCAAACTTTCCTAGTTTGTGTAATCTAACAAGATGTACAACTTAGTAGATTAATCATTTCTAACGTAGTTAGTTTAGAAAACAAACTTCTTCATTGCCGAACACAGTACTGTGTGAAATAAGGCTGTTCTGTTCTGCAAATGAGTTGCTTTCTTACGAAGAGTCTTCAGTGCAGCAAGATCAAACTTTCCTAGTTTGTTTAATCTAACAAGATGTACAATTTAGTAGATTAACCACATTTCTAACGTAGTTTGTTTAGAAAACAAACGCCTTCATTGCCGAACACAGTACTGTGTGAAATAAGGCTGTTCTGTTCACCAAATGAGTTGCTTTCTTACGAAGAGTCTTCAGTGCAGCAAGATCAAACTTTCCTAGTTTGTGTAATCTAAAAAGATGTACAATTTAGTAGATTAACCACATTTCTAACGTAGTTTGTTTAGAAAACAAACACCTTCATTGCCGAACACAGTACTGTGTGAAATAAGCCAGTTCTGTTCTGGAAATGAGTTGCTTTCTTACGAAGAGTCTTCAGTGCAGCAAGATCAAACTTTCCTGGTTTGTGTAATCTAACAAGATGTACAACTTAGTAGATTAACCACATTTCTAACGTAGTTTGTTTAGAAAAAACAAACGCCTTCATTGCCGAACACAGTACTGTGTGAAATAAGGCTGTTCTGTTCTGCAAATGAGTTGCTTTCTTTACGAAGAGTCTTCAGTGCAGCAAGATCAAACTTTCCTAGTTTGTGTAATCTAACAAGATGTACAACTTAGTAGATTAACCACATTTCTAACGTAGTTTGTTTAGAAAACAAACGCCTTCATTGCCAAACACAGTACTGTGTGAAATAAGGCTGTTCTGTTCCCCCAAATGAGTGGCTTTCTTACGAAGAGTCTTCAGTGCAGCAAGATCAAACTTTCCTAGTTTGTGTAATCTAACAAGATGTACAATTTAGTAGATTAACCACATTTCTAACGTAGTTTGTTTAGAAAACAAACACCTTCATTGCCGAACACAGTACTGTGTGAAATAAGGCTGTTCTGTTCTGCAAATGAGTTGCTTTCTTACGAAGAGTCTTCAGTGCAGCAAGATCAAACTTTCCTAGTTTGTGTAATCTAACAAGATGTACAACTTAATAGATTACCATCATTTCTAACGTAGTTTGTTTAGAAAAAACAAACTCATTCATTGCCGAACACAGTACTGTGTGAAATAAGGCTGTTCTGTTCCCCAAATCAGTTGCTTTCTTACGAAGAGTCTTCAGTGCAGCAAGATCAAACTTTCCTAGTTTGCTTAATCTAACAAGATGTACAATTTAGTAGATTAACCACATTTCTAACGTAGTTTGTTTAGAAAACAAACGCCTTCATTGCCGAACACAGTACTGTGTGAAATAAGGCTGTTCTGTTCAGCAAATGAGTGGCTTTCTTTACGAAGAGTCTTCAGTGCAGCAAGATCAAACTTTCCTAGTTTGTTTAATCTAACAAGATGTACAATTTAGTAGATTAACCACATTTCTAACGTAGTTTGTTTAGAAAACAAACTCCTTCATTCCCGAACACAGTACTGTGTGAAATAAGGCTGTTCTGTTTTGCAAATGAGTTGCTTTCTTACGAAGAGTCTTCAGTGCAGCAAGAACAAACTTTCCTAGTTTGTGTAATCTAACAAGATGTACAACTTAGTAGATTAACCACATTTCTAACGTAGTTTGTTTAGAAAACAAACGCCTTCATTGCCGAACACAGTACTGTGTGAAATAAGGCTGTTCTGTTCAGCAAATGAGTGGCTTTCTTAAGAAGAGTCTTCAGTGCAGCTAGATCAAACTTTCCTAGTTTGTGTAATCTAACAAGGTGTACAATTTAGTAGATTAACCACATTTCTAACGTAGTTTGTTTAGAAAACAAACACCTTCATTGCCGAACACAGTACTGTGTGAAATAAGCCAGTTCTGTTCTGCAAATGAGTTGCTTTCTTACGAAGAGTCTTCAGTGCAGCAAGATCAAACTTTCCTGGTTTGTGTAATCTAACAAGATGTACAATTTAGTAGATTAACCACATTTCTAACGTAGTTTGTTTAGAAAACAAACACCTTCATTGCCGAACACAGTACTGTGTGAAATAAGGCTGTTCTGTTCTGCAAATGAGTTGCTTTCTTACGAAGAGTCTTCAGTGCAGCAAGATCAAACTTTCCTAGTTTGTGTAATCTAACAAGATGTACAACTTAATAGATTAACCATCATTTCTAACGTAGTTTGTTTAGAAAACAAACTCATTCGTTGCCGAACACAGTACTGTGTGAAATAAGGCTGTTCTGTTCCCCAAATGAGTTGCTTTCTTACGAAGAGTCTTCAGTGCAGCAAGATCAAACTTTCCTAGTTTGCTTAATCTAACAAGATGTACAATTTAGTAGATTAACCACATTTCTAACGTAGTTTGTTTAGAAAACAAACGCCTTCATTGCCGAACACAGTACTGTGTGAAATAAGGCTGTTCTGTTCCCCAAATGAGTTGCTTTCTTATGAAGAGTCTTCAGTGCAGCAAGATCAAACTTTCCTAGTTTGTGTAATCTAACAAGATGTACAATTTAGTAGATTAACCACATTTCTAACGTAGTTTGTTTAGAAAACAAACGCCTTCATTGCCGAACACAGTACTGTGTGAAATAAGGCTGTTCTGTTCCGCAAATGAGTGGCTTTCTTACGAAGAGTCTTCAGTGCAGCTAGATCAAACTTTCCTAGTTTGTGTAATCTAACAAGGTGTACAATTTAGTAGATTAACCACATTTCTAACGTAGTTTGTTTAGAAAACAAACACCTTCATTGCCGAACACAGTACTGTGTGAAATAAGACAGTTCTGTTCCGCAAATGAGTGGCTTTCTTACGAAGAGTCTTCAGTGCAGCAAGATCAAACTTTCCTAGTTTGTGTAATCTAACAAGATGTACAATTTAGTAGATTAACCACATTTCTAACGTAGTTTGTTTAGAAAAAACAAACACCTTCATTGCCGAACACAGTACTGTGTGAAATAAGGCTGTTCTGTTCTGCAAATGAGTTGCTTTCTTACGAAGAGTCTTCAGTGCAGCAAGATCAAACTTTCCTGGTTTGTGTAATCTAACAAGATGTACAATTTAGTAGATTAACCACATTTCTAACGTAGTTTGTTTAGAAAACAAACGCCTTCATTGCCGAACACAGTACTGTGTGAAATAAGGCTGTTCTGTTCCCCAAATGAGTTGCTTTCTTATGAAGAGTCTTCAGTGCAGCAAGATCAAACTTTCCTAGTTTGTGTAATCTAACAAGATGTACAATTTAGTAGATTAACCACATTTCTAACGTAGTTTGTTTAGAAAACAAACGCCTTCATTGCCGAACACAGTACTGTGTGAAATAAGGCTGTTCTGTTCCGCAAATGAGTGGCTTTCTTACGAAGAGTCTTCAGTGCAGCTAGATCAAACTTTCCTAGTTTGTGTAATCTAACAAGGTGTACAATTTAGTAGATTAACCACATTTCTAACGTAGTTTGTTTAGAAAACAAACACCTTCATTGCCGAACACAGTACTGTGTGAAATAAGCCAGTTCTGTTCTGCAAATGAGTTGCTTTCTTACGAAGAGTCTTCAGTGCAGCAAGATCAAACTTTCCTGGTTTGTGTAATCTAACAAGATGTACAACTTAGTAGATTAACCACATTTCTAACGTAGTTTGTTTAGAAAACAAACGCCTTCATTGCCGAACACAGTACTGTGTGAAATAAGGCTGTTCTGTTCTGCAAATGAGTTGCTTTCTTACGAAGAGTCTTCAGTGCAGCAAGATCAAACTTTCCTAGTTTGTGTAATCTAACAAGATGTACAACTTAATAGACTACCATCATTTCTAAAGTAGTTTGTTTAGAAAACAAACTCATTCGTTGCCGAACACAGTACTGTGTGAAATAAGGCTGTTCTGTTCCCCAAATCAGTTGCTTTCTTACGAACAGTCTTCAGTGCAGCAAGATCAAACTTTCCTAGTTTGCTTAATCTAACAAGATGTACAATTTAGTAGAATACCCACATTTCTAACGTAGTTTGTTTAGAAAACAAACGCCTTCATTGCGAACACAGTACTGTGTGAAATAAGGCTGTTCTGTTCAGCAAATGAGTGGCTTTCTTACGAAGAGTCTTCAGTGCAGCAAGATCAAACTTTCCTAGTTTGTGTAATCTAACAAGATGTACAATTTAGTAGATTAACCACAGTTCTGACGTAGTTTGTTCAGAAAACAAACGCCTTCATTGCCGAACACAGTACTGTGTGAAATAAGGCAGATATGTTCAGCAAATGAGTGGCTTTCTTACGAAGAGTCTTCAGTGCAGCAAGATCAAACTTTCCTAGTTTGTTTAATCTAACAAGATGTACAATTTAGTAGATTAACCACATTTCTAACGTAGTTTGTTTAGAAAACAAACGCCTTCATTGCCGAACACAGTACTGTGTGAAATAAGGCTGTTCTGTTTTGCAAATGAGTTGCTTTCTTACGAAGAGTCTTCAGTGCAGCAAGAACAAACTTTCCTAGTTAGCGTAATCTAACAAGATGTACAATTTAGTAGATTAACCACATTTCTAACGTAGTTTGTTTAGAAAACAAACACCTTCATTGCCGAACACAGTACTGTGTGAAATAAGGCTGTTCTGTTCTGAAATGAGTTGCTTTCTTACGAAGAGTCTTCAGTGCAGCAAGATCAAACTTTCCTAGTTTGTGTAATCTAACAAGGTGTACAATTTAGTAGATTAACCACATTTCTAACGTAGTTTGTTTAGAAAACAAACACCTTCATTGCCGAACACAGTACTGTGTGAAATAAGCCAGTTCTGTTCTGGAAATGAGTTGCTTTCTTACGAACATTCTTCAGTGCAGCAAGATCAAACTTTCCTGGTTTGTGTAATCTAACAAGATGTACAACTTAGTAGATTAACCACATTTCTAACGTAGTTTGTTTAGAAAACAAACACCTTCATTGCCAAACACAGTACTGTGTGAAATAAGGCTGTTCTGTTCCCCAAATGAGTTGCTTTCTTATGAAGAGTCTTCAGTGCAGCAAGATCAAACTTTCCTAGTTTGTGTAATCTAACAAGATGTACAATTTAGTAGATTAACCACATTTCTAACGTAGTTTGTTTAGAAAACAAACGCCTTCATTGCCGAACACAGTACTGTGTGAAATAAGGCTGTTCTGTTCCGCAAATGAGTGGCTTTCTTACGAAGAGTCTTCAGTGCAGCAAGATCAAACTTTCCTAGTTTGTGTAATCTAACAAGATGTACAATTTCGTAGATTAACCACATTTCTAACGATGTTTGTTTAGAAAACAAACACCTTCATTGCCGAACACAGTACTGTGTGAAATAAGCCAGTTCTGTTCTGCAAATGAGTTGCTTTCTTACGAAGAGTCTTCAGTGCAGCAAGATCAAACTTTCCTGGTTTGTGTAATCTAACAAGATGTACACCTTAGTAGATTAACCACATTTCTAACGTAGTTTTTTAGAAAACAGACGCCTTCATTGCCACAGTACTGTGTGAAATAAGCCAGTTCTGTTCCGCAAATGAGTGGCTTTCTTACGAAGAGTCTTCAGTGCAGCAAGATCAAACTTTCCTAGTTTGCGTAATCTAACAAGATGTACACCTTAGTAGATTAACCACATTTCTAACGTAGTTTGTTTAGAAAACAAACACCTTCATTGCCAAACACAGCACTGTGTGAAATAAGGCTGTTCTGTTCTGCAAATGAGTTGCTTTCTTACGAAGAGTCTTCAGTGCAGCAAGATCAAACTTTCGAGGTTTGTGTAATCTAACAAGATGTACACCAGAGTAGATTAACCACATTTCTAACGTAGTTTGTTTAGAAAACAAACGCCTTCCTTGCCGAACACAGTACTGTGTGAAATAAGGCTGTTCTGTTCAGCAAATGAGTGGCTTTCTTAAGAAGAGTCTTCAGTGCAGCTAGATCAAACTTTCCTAGTTTGTGTAATCTAACAAGGTGTACAATTTAGTAGATTAACCACATTTCTAACGTAGTTTGTTTAGAAAACAAACACCTTCATTGCCAAACACAGTACTGTGTGAAATAAGCCAGTTCTGTTCTGGAAATGAGTTGCTTTCTTACGAAGATTCTTCAGTGCAGCAAGATCAAACTTTCCTGGTTTGTGTAATCTAACAAGATGTACAACTTAGCAGATTAAACACATTTCTAACGTAGTTTGTTTAGAAAACAAACACCTTCATTGCCGAACGCAGTAATGTGTGAAGCAAGCCAGTTCTGTTCTACAAATGAGTTGCTTTCTTGGAAGAGTCTTCAGTGCAGCAAGATCAAACTTTCCTAGTTTGTGTAATCTAACAAGATGTACAACTTAATAGATTAACCATCATTTCTAAAATAGTTTGTTTAGAAAACAAACGCCTTCATTGCCGAACACAGTACTGTGTGAAATAAGGCTGTTCTGTTCCCCAAATCAGTTGCTTTCTTACGAAGAGTCTTCAGTGCAGCAAGATCAAACTTTCCTAGTTTGTGTAATCAAACAAGATGTACAATTTAATAGATTAACCACATTTCTAACGTAGTTTGTTCAGAAAACAAACGCCTTCATTGCCGAACACAGTACTGGGTGAAATAAGGCTGTTCTGTTCTGCAAATGAGTTGCTTTCTTATGAAGAGTCTTCAGTGCAGCAAGATCAAACTTTCCTAGTTTGCGTAATCTAACAAGATGTACAACTTAGTAGATTAACCACATTTCTAACGCAGTTTGTTTAGAAAACAAACGCCTTCGTTGCCGAACACAGTACTGTGTGAAATAAGGCTGTTTTGTTCCGCAAATGAGTGGCTTTCTTAGGAAGAGTCTTCAGTGCAGCAAGATCAAACTTTCCTAGTTTGTGTAATCTAACAAGATGTACAATTTAGTAGATTAACCACATTTCTAACGTAGTTTGTTTAGAAAACAAACACCTTCATTGCCGAACACAGTACTGTGTGAAATAATCCAGTTCTGTTCTGCAAATGAGTTGCTTTCTTTACGAAGAGTCTTCAGTGCAGCAAGATCAAACTTTCCTGGTTTGTGTAATCTAACAAGATGTACAATTTAGTAGATTAACCACATTTCTAACGTAGTTTGTTTAGAAAACAAACACCTTCATTGCCGAACACAGTACTGTGTGAAATAAGGCTGTTCTGTTCTGCAAATGAGTTGCTTTCTTACGAAGAGTCTTCAGTGCAGCAAGATCAAACTTTCCTAGTTTGTGTAATCTAACAAGATGTACAATTTAGTAGATTAACCACATTTCTAACGTAGTTTGTTTAGAAAACAAACGCCTTCATTGCCGAACACAGTACTGTGTGAAATAAGGCTGTTCTGTTCTGCAAATGAGTTGCTTTCTTACGAAGAGTCTTCAGTGCAGCAAGATCAAACTTTCCTAGTTTGTGTAATCTAACAAGATGTACAATTTAGTAGATTAACCACATTTCTAACGTAGTTTGTTTAGAAAACAAACACCTTCATTGCCGAACACAGTACTGTGTGAAATAAGCCAGTTCTGTTCTGCAAATGAGTTGCTTTCTTACGAAGAGTCTTCAGTGCAGCAAGATCAAACTTTCCTGGTTTGTGTAATCTAACAAGATGTACACCTTAGTAGATTAACCACATTTCTAACGTAGTTTGTTTAGAAAACAAACGCCTTCATTGCCGAACACAGTACTGTGTGAAATAAGGCTGTTCTGTTCTGCAAATGAGTTGCTTTCTTACGAAGAGTCTTCAGTGCAGCTAGAACAAACTTTCCTAGTTTGTTTAATCTAACAAGATGTACAATTTAGTAGATTAACCACATTTCTAACGTAGTTTGTTTAGAAAACAAACACCTTCATTGCCGAACACAGTACTGTGTGAAATAAGGCAGTTCTGTTCTGGAAATGAGTTGCTTTCTTACGAAGATTCTTCAGTGCAGCAAGATCAAACTTTCCTGGTTTGTGTAATCTAACAAGATGTACAACTTAGTAGATTAACCACATTTCTAACGTAGTTTGTTTAGAAAACAAACACCTTCATTGCCGAACACAGTACTGTGTGAAGTAAGTCAGTTCTGTTCTACAAATGAGTTGCTTTCTTACGAAGAGTCTTCAGTGCAGGAAGATTAAACTTTCCTAGTTTGTGTAATCTAACAAGATGTACACCTTAATAGACTACCATCATTTCTAAATAGTTTGTTTAGAAAACAAACTCATTCGTTGCCGAACACTGTACTGTGTGAAATAAGGCTGTTCTGTTCCCCAAATCAGTTGCTTTCTTACGAAAAGTCTTCAGTGCCGCAAGATCAAACTTTCCTAGTTTGCTTAATCAAACAAGATATACAATTTAGTAGAGTAACCACAGTTCTGACGTAGATTGTTCAGAAAACAAACGCCTTCATTGCCGAACACAGTACTGTGTGAAATAAGGCTGATATGTTCAGCAAATGAGTGGCTTTCTTACGAAGAGTCTTCAATGCAGCTAGATCAAACTTTCCTAGTTTGTTTAATCTAACAAGATGTACAACTTAGTAGATTAACCACATTTCTAACGTAGTTTGTTTAGAAAACAAACGCCTTCATTGCCGAACACAGTACTGTGTGAAATAAGGCTGTTCTGTTCTGCAAATGAGTTGCTTTCTTACGAAGAGTCTTCAGTGCAGCAAGATCAAACTTTCCTAGTTTGTGTAATCTAACAAGATGTACAATTTAGTAGATTAACCACATTTCTAACGTAGTTTGTTTAGAAAACAAACGCCTTCATTGCCGAACACAGTACTGTGTGAAATAAGGCTGTTCTGTTCAGCAAATGAGTGGCTTTCTTACGAAGAGTCTTCAGTGCAGCTAGATCAAACTTTCCTAGTTTGTGTAATCTAACAAGGTTTACAATTTAGTAGATTAACCACATTTCTAACGTAGTTTGTTTAGAAAACAAACACCTTCATTGCCGAACACAGTACTGTGTGAAATAAGCCAGTTCTGTTCTGGAAATGAGTTGCTTTCTTACGAAGAGTCTTCAGTGCAGCAAGATCAAACTTTCCTGGTTTGTGTAATCTAACAAGATGTACAATTTAGTAGATTAACCACATTTCTAACGTAGTTTGTTTAGAAAACAAACGCCTTCATTGCCGAACACAGTACTGTGTGAAATAAGGCTGTCATGTTCTGCAAATGAGTTGCTTTCTTACGAAGAGTCTTCAGTACAGCAAGATCAAACTTTCCTAGTTTGTGTAATCTAACAAGATGTACAACTTAATAGACTACCATCATTTCTAAAGTAGTTTGTTTAGAAAACAAACTCATTCGTTGCCCAACACTGTACTGTGTGAAATAAGGCTGTTCTGTTCCCCAAATCAGTTGCTTTCTTACGAACAGTCTTCAGTGCAGCAAGATCAAACTTTCCTAGTTTGCTTAATCTAACAAGATGTACAATTTAGTAGAATAACCACAGTTCTGACGTAGTTTGTTCAGAAAACAAACGCCTTCATTGCCGAACACAGTACTGGGTGAAATAAGGCTGTTCTGTTCCCCAAATGAGTTGCTTTCTTATGACGAGTCCTCAGTGCAGCAAGATCAATCTTTCCTGGTTTGTGTAATCTAACAAGATGTACAATTTAGTAGATTAACCACATTTCTAACGTAGTTTGTTTAGAAAACAAACGCCTTCATTGCCGAACACAGTACTGTTTGAAATAAGGCTGTTCTGTTCCGCAAATGAGTGGCTTTCTTACGAAGAGTCTTCAGTGCAGCAAGATCAAACTTTCCTAGTTTGTGTAATCTAACAAGATGTACAATTTAGTAGATTAACCACATTTCTAACGTAGTTTGTTTAGAAAACAAACGCCTTCATTGCCGAACACAGTACTGTGTGAAATAAGGCTGTTCTGTTCCGCAAATGAGTGGCTTTCTTACGAAGAGTCTTCAGTGCAGCTAGATCAAACTTTCCTAGTTTGTGTAATCTAACAAGGTGTACAATTTAGTAGATTAACCACATTTCTAACGTAGTTTGTTTAGAAAACAAACACCTTCATTGCCGAACACAGTACTGTGTGAAATAAGCCAGTTCTGTTCTGCAAATGAGTTGCTTTCTTACGAAGAGTCTTCAGTGCAGCAAGATCAAACTTTCCTGGTTTGTGTAATCTAACAAGATGTACAATTTAGTAGATTAACCACATTTCTCACGTAGTTTGTTTAGAAAACAAAAACCTTCATTGCCGAACACAGTACTGTGTGAAATAAGGCTGTTCTGTTCTACAAATGAGTTGCTTTCTTACGAAGAGTCTTCAGTGCAGCAAGATCAAACTTTCCTAGTTTGTGTAATCTAACAAGATGTACAACTTAGTAGATTAACCATCATTTCTAAACGTAGTTTGTTTAGAAAACAAACACCTTCATTGCCGAACACAGTACTGTGTGAAATAAGGCTGTTCTGTTCTGCAAATGAGTTGCTTTCTTACGAAGAGTCTTCAGTGCAGCAAGATCAAACTTTCCTAGTTTGGGTAATCTAACAAGATGTACAACTTAGTAGATTAACCACATTTCTAACGTAGTTTGTTTAGAAAACAAACGCCTTCATTGCCGAACACAGTACTGGGGAAAAAAAGCCTTTTTTTTCCCCAAATTAGTGGCTTTCTTACGAAGAGTCTTCAGTGCAGCAAGATCAAACTTTCCTAGTTTGTGTAATCTAACAAGATGTACAATTTAGTAGATTAACCACATTTCTAACGTAGTTTGTTTAGAAAACAAACACCTTCATTGCCGAACACAGTACTGTGTGAAATAAGCCAGTTCTGTTCTGCAAATGAGTTGCTTTCTTACGAAGAGTCTTCAGTGCAGCAAGATCAAACTTTCCTGGTTTGTGTAATCTAACAGGATATACACCTTAGTCGATTAACCACATTTCTAACGTAGTTTGTTTACAAAACAAACGCCTTCATTGCCGAACACAGTACTGTGTGAAATAAGGCTGTTCTCTTCTGCAAATGAGTTGCTTTCTTATGAAGAGTCTTCAGTGCAGGAAGATTAAACTTTCCTAGTTTGTGTATTCTAACAATATGTACAACTTAATAGACTACCATCATTTCTAAATAGTTTGTTTAGAAAACAAACTCATTCGTTGCCGAACACAGTACTGTGTGAAATGAGCCAGTTCTGTTCTGGAAATGAGTTGCTTTCTTACGAACAGTCTTCAGTGCAGCAAGAACAAACTTTCCTAGTTAGCATAATCTAACAAGATGTAAAACTTAGTAGATTAACCACATTTCTAACGTAGTTTGTTTAGAAAACAAACGCATTCATTGCCGAACACAGTACTGTGTGAAATAAGGCTGTTCTCTTCTGCAAATGAGTTGCTTTCTTATGAAGAGTCTTCAGTGCAGCAAGATCAAACTTTCCTAGTTTGTGTAATCTAACAAGATGTACAATTTAGTAGATTAACCATCATTTCTAAATAGTTTGTTTAGAAAACAAACTCATTCGTTGCCGAACACAGTACTGTGTGAAATGAGCCAGTTCTGTTCTGGAAATGAGTTGCTTTCTTACGAAGAGTCTTCAGTGCAGCAAGAACAAACTTTCCTAGTTAGCGTAATCTAACAAGATGTAAAACTTAGTAGATTAACCACATTTCTTACGTAGTTTGTTTAGAAAACAAACGCCTTCATTGCTGAACACAGTACTGTGTGAAATAAGGCTGTTCTGTTCAGCGAATGAGTGGCTTTCTTAAGAAGAGTCTTCAGTGCAGCTAGATCAAACTTTCCTAGTTTGTGTAATCTAACAAGGTGTACAATTTAGTAGATTAACCACATTTCTAACGTAGTTTGTTTAGAAAACAAACGCCTTCATTGCCGAACACAGTACTGTGTGAAATAAGCCAGTTCTGTTCTGGAAATGAGTTGCTTTCTTAAGAACATTCTTCAGTGCAGCAAGATCAAACTTTTCTAGTTTGTGTAATCTAACAAGGTGTATAATTTCGTAGATTAACCACATTTGTAACGTAGTTTCTTTAGAAAACAAACACCTTCATTGCCAAACACAGTACTGTGTGAAATAAGCCAGTTCTATTCCGCAAATGAGTGGCTTTCTTACGAAGAGTCTTCAGTGCAGCAAGATCAAACTTTCCTAGTTTGTGTAATCTAACAAGATGTACAACTTAATAGACTACCATCATTTCTAAATAGTTTGTTTAGAAAACAAACGCCTTCATTGCCGAACACAGTACTGTGTGAAATAAGCCAGTTCTGTTCTGGAAATGAGTTGCTTTCTTAAGAACATTCTTCAGTGCAGCAAGATCAAACTTTCCTGGTTTGTGTAATCTAACAAGATGTACAATTTAGTAGATTAACCACATTTCTAACGTAGTTTGTTTAGAATACAGACACCTTCATTGCCGAAGGCAGTACTATGTGAAGTAAGCCAGTTCTGTTCTACAAATGAGTTGCTTTCTTACGAAGAGTCGTCAGTGCAGGAAGATTAAACTTTCCTAGTTTTTGTAATCTAACAAGATGTACAACTTAATAGACTACCATCATTTCTAAATAGTTTGTTTAGTAAACAAACTCATTCGTTGCTGAACACTGTACTGTGTGAAATAAGTCTGTTCTGTTCCCCAAATCAGTTGTTTCTTACGAACAGTCTTCAGTGCAGCAAGATCAAACTTTCCTAGTTTGCTTAATCAAACAAGATGTACAATTTAGTAGAATAACCACAGTTCTGACGTAGTTTGTTCAGAAAACAAACGCCTTCATTACCGAACACAGTACTGTGTGAAATAAGGCTGTTCTTTTCCCCAAATGAGTTGCTTTTTTATGAAGAGTCTTCAGTGCAGCAAGTTCAAACTTTCCTAGTTTGTGTAATCTAAAAAGATGTACAATTTAGTAGATTAACCACATTTCTAACGTAGTTTGTTTAGAAAACAAACGCCTTCATTGCCGAACACAGTACTTTGTGAAATAAGGCTGTTCTGTTCCGCAAATGAGTGGCTTTCTTACGAAGAGTCTTCAGTGCAGCTAGATCAAACTTTCCTAGTTTGTGTAATCTAACAAGGTGTACAATTTCGTAGATTAACCACATTTCTAACGTAGTTTGTTTAGAAAACAAACACCTTCATTGCCGAACACAGTACTGTGTGAAATAAGCCAGTTCTGTTCCGCAAATGAGTGGCTTTCTTACGAAGAGTCTTCAGTGCAGCAAGATCAAACTTTCCTAGTTTGTGTAATCTAACAAGATGTACAATTTAGTAGATTAACCACATTTCTAACGTAGTTTGTTAAGAAAACAAACACCTTCATTGCCGAACACAGTACTGTGTGAAATAAGCCAGTTCTGTTCTGCAAATGAGTTGCTTTCTTACGAAGAGTCTTCAGTGCAGCAAGATCAAACTTTCCTGGTTTGTGTAATCTAACAAGATGTACAACTTAGTAGATTAACCACATTTCTAACGTAGTTTGTTTAGAAAACAAACGCCTTTTGCCGAACACAGTACTGTGTGAAATAAGGCTGTTCTGTTCCCCAAATGAGTTGTTTTCTTATGAAGAGTCTTCAGTGCAGCAAGATCAAACTGTCCTAGTTTGTGTAATCTAACAAGATGTACAACTTAGTAGATTAACCACATTTCTAACGTAGTTTGTTTAGAAAACAAACGCCTTCATTGCCGAACACAGTACTGTGTGAAATAAGCCAGTTCTGTTCTGGAAATGAGTTGCTTTCTTAAGAACATTCTTCAGTGCAGCAAGATCAAACTTTCCTGGTTTGTGTAATCTAACAAGATGTACAATTTAGTAGATTAACCACATTTCTAACGTAGTTTGTTTAGAAAACAAACACCTTCATTGCCGAACGCAGTACTGTGTGAAGTAAGCCAGTTCTGTTCTACAAATGAGTTGCTTTCTTACGAAGAGTCTTCAGTGCAGGAAGATTAAACTTTCCTAGTTTGTGTAATCTAACAAGATGTACAACTTAATAGACTAACCATCATTTCTAAATAGTTTGTTTAGAAAACAAACTCATTCGTTGCTGAACACTGTACTGTGTGAAATAAGGCTGTTCTGTTCCCCAAATCAGTTGTTTCTTACGAACAGTCTTCAGTGCAGCAAGATCAAACTTTCCTAGTTTGCTTAATCAAACAAGATGTACAATTTAGTAGAATAACCACAGTTCTGACGTAGTTTGTTCAGAAAACAAACGCCTTCATTGCCGAACACAGTACTGTGTGAAATAAGGCTGTTCTGTTCCCCAAATGAGTTGCTTTTTTATGAAGAGTCTTCAGTGCAGCAAGTTCAAACTTTCCTAGTTTGTATAATCTAAAAAGATGTACAATTTAGTAGATTAACCACATTTCTAACGTAGTTTGTTTAGAAAACAAACGCCTTCATTGCCGAACACAGTACTTTGTGAAATAAGGCTGTTCTGTTCCGCAAATGAGTGGCTTTCTTACGAAGAGTCTTCAGTGCAGCTAGATCAAACTTTCCTAGTTTGTGTAATCTAACAAGATGTACAATTTAGTAGATTAACCACATTTCTAACGTAGTTTGTTTAGAAAACAAACACCTTCATTGCCGAACACAGTACTGTGTGAAATAAGCCAGTTCTGTTTCTGCAAAATGAGTGGCTTTCTTACGAAGAGTCTTCAGTGCAGCAAGATCAAACTTTCCTAGTTTGTGTAATCTAACAAGGTGTACAATTTAGTAGATTAACCACATTTCTAACGTAGTTTGTTTAGAAAACAAACACCTTCATTGCCGAACACAGTACTGTGTGAAATAAGCCAGTTCTGTTCTGCAAATGAGTTGCTTTCTTACGAAGAGTCTTCAGTGCAGCAAGATCAAACTTTCCTGGTTTGTGTAATCTAACAAGATGTACAACTTAGTAGATTAACCACATTTCTAACGTAGTTTGTTTAGAAAACAAACGCCTTTTGCCGAACACAGTACTGTGTGAAATAAGGCTGTTCTGTTCCCCAAATGAGTTGCTTTCTTATGAAGAGTCTTCAGTGCAGCAAGATCAAACTTTCCTAGTTTGTGTAATCTAACAAGATGTACAACTTGGTAGATTAACCACATTTCTAACGTAGTTTGTTTAGAAAACAAACGCCTTCATTGCCGAACACAGTACTGTGTGAAATAAGGCTGTTCTGTTCTGCAAATGAGTTGCTTTCTTACGAAGAGTCTTCAGTGCAGCAAGATCAAACTTTCCTAGTTTCGTAATCTAACAAGATGTACAACTTAGTAGATTAACCACATTTCTAACGCAGTTTGTTTAGAAGACAAACGCCCTCATTGCCGAACACAGTACTGTGTGAAATAAGGCTGTTCTGTTCCCCAAATCAGTTGCTTTCTTACGAACAGTCTTTAGTGCAGCAAGATCAAACTTTCCTAGTTTGCTTAATCAAACAAGATGTACAATTTAGTAGAGTAACCACAGTTCTGACGTAGTTTGTTCAGAAAACAAACGCCTTCATTGCCGAACACAGTACTGTGTGAAATAAGGCTGATATGTTCAGCAAATGAGTGGCTTTCTTAAGAAGAGTCTTCAGTGCAGCTAGATCAAACTTTCCTAGTTTGTTTAATCTAACAAGATGTACAATTTAGTAGATTAACCACATTTCTAACGTAGTTTGTTTAGAAAACAAACACCTTCATTGCCGAACACAGTACTGTGTGAAATAAGCCAGTTCTGTTCTGCAAATGAGTTGCTTTCTTACGAAGAGTCTTCAGTGCAGCAAGATCAAACTTTCCTGGTTTGTGTAATCTAACAAGATGTACACCTTAGTAGATTAACCACATTTCTAACGTAGTTTGTTTAGAAAACAAACGCCTTCATTGCGAACACAGTACTGTGTGAAATAAGGCTGTTCTGTTTTGCAAATGAGTTGCTTTCTTACGAAGAGTCTTCAGTGCAGCAAGAACAAACTTTCCTAGTTAGCGTAATCTAACAAGATGTAAAACTTAGTAGATTAACCACATTTCTAACGTAGTTTGTTTAGAAAACAAACGCCTTCATTGCCGAACACAGTACTGTGTGAAATAAGGCTGTTCTGTTCAGCAAATGAGTGGCTTTCTTAAGAAGAGTCTTCAGTGCAGCTAGATCAAACTTTCCTAGTTTGTGTAATCTAACAAGGTGTACAATTTAGTAGATTAACCACATTTCTAACGTAGTTTGTTTAGAAAACAAACACCTTCATTGCCGAACACAGTACTGTGTGAAATAAGCCAGTTCTGTTCTGGAAATGAGTGGTTTTCTTAAGAACATTCTTCAGTGCAGCAAGATCAAACTTTCCTGGTTTGTGTAATCTAACAAGATGTACAATTTAGTAGATTAACCACATTTCTAACGTAGTTTGTTTAGAAAACAAACACCTTCATTGCCGAACGCAGTACTGTGTGAAGTAAGCCTGTTCTGTTCTACAAATGAGTTGCTTTCTTACGAAGAGTCTTCAGTGCAGGAAGATTAAACTTTCCTAGTTTGTGTAATCTAACAAGATGTACAACTTAATAGACTACCATCATTTCTAAATAGTTTGTTTAGAAAACAAACTCATTCATTGCCGAACACTGTACTGTGTGAAATAAGGCTGTTCTGTTCCCCAAATCAGTTGTTTTCTTACGAACAGTCTTCAGTGCAGCAAGATCAAACTTTCCTAGTTTGCTTAATCAAACAAAAGTGTACAATTGAGTAGAGTAACCACAGTTCTTACGTAGTTTGTTCAAGAAACAAACGTCTTCATTGCCGAACACAGTACTGTGTGAAATAAGGCTGATATGTTCAGCAAATGAGTGGCTTTCTTAAGAAGAGTCTTCAGTGCAGCTAGATCAAACTTTCCTAGTTTGTGTAATCTAACAAGGTTTACAATTTAGTAGATTAACCACATTTCTAACGTAGTTTGTTTAGAAAACAAACACCTTCATTGCCGAACACAGTACTGTGTGAAATAAGCCAGTTCTGTTCTGCAAATGAGTTGCTTTCTTACGAAGAGTCTTCAGTGCAGCAAGATCAAACTTTCCTGGTTTGTGTAATCTAACAAGATGTACACCTTATTAGATTAACCACATTTCTAACGTAGTTTGTTTAGAAAACAAACGCCTTCATTGCCTAACACAGTACTGTGTGAAATAAAGCTGTTCTGTTCTGCAAATTAGTTGCTTTCTTACGAAGAGTCTTCAGTGCGCCAGAACAAACTTTCCTAGTTAGCGTAATCTAACAAGATGTAAAACTTAGTAGATTAACCACATTTCTAACGTAGTTTGTTTAGAAAACAAACGCCTTCATTGCCGAACACAGTACTGTGTGAAATAAGGCTGTTCTGTTCAGCAAATGAGTGGCTTTCTTACGAAGAGTCTTCAGTGCAGCAAGATCAAACTTTCCTAGTTTGTGTAATCTAACAAGATGTACAATTTAGTAGATTAACCACATTTCTAACGTAGTTTGTTTAGAAAACAAACACCTTCATTGCCGAACACAGTACTGTGTGAAATAAGCCAGTTCTGTTCTGCAAATTAGTTGCTTTCTTACGAAGAGTCTTCAGTGCAGCAAGATCAAACTTTCCTGGTTTGTGTAATCTAACAAGATGTACAACTTGGTAGATTAACCACATTTCTAACGTAGTTTGTTTAGAAAACAAACGCCTTCATTGCCGAACACAGTACTGTGTGAAATAAGGCTGTTCTGTTCTGCAAATGAGTTGCTTTCTTAGGAAGAGTCTTCAGTGCAGCAAGATCAAACTTTCCTAGTTTCGTAATCTAACAAGATGTACAACTTAGTAGATTAACCACATTTCTAACGCAGTTTGTTTAGAAAACAAACGCCCTCATTACCGAACACAGTACTGTGTGAAATAATGCTGTTCTGTTCCGCAAATGAGTTGCTTTCTTACGAAGAGTCTTCAGTGCAGCAAGATCAAACTTTCCTAGTTTGTGTAATCTAACAAGATGTACACCTTAGTAGATTAACCACATTTCTAACGTAGTTTGTTTACAAAACAAACGCCTTCATTGCCGAACACAGTACTGTGTGAAATAAGGCTGTTCTGTTCTGCAAATGAGTTGCTTTCTTACGAAGAGTCTTCAGTGCAGGAAGATTAAACTTTCCTAGTTTGTGTATTCTAACAAGATGTACAACTTAATAGACTACCATCATTTCTAAATAGTTTGTTTAGAAAACAAACTCATTCGTTGCCGAACACTGTACTGTGTGAAATAAGGCTGTTCTGTTCCCCAAATCAGTTGCTTTCTTACGAACAGTCTTTAGTGCAGCAAGATCAAACTTTCCTAGTTTCCTTAATCAAACAAGATGTACAATTTAGTAGAGTAACCACAGTTCTGACGTAGTTTGTTCAGAAAACAAACGCCTTCATTGCCGAACACAGTACTGTGTGAAATAAGGCTGTTCTGTTCCGCAAATGAGTGGCTTTCTTACGAAGAGTCTTCAGTGCAGCTAGATCAAACTTTCCTAGTTTGTGTAATCTAACAAGGTGTACAATTTAGTAGATTAACCACATTTCTAACGTAGTTTGTTTAGAAAACAAACACCTTCATTGCCGAACACAATACTGTGTGAAATAAGCCAGTTCTGTTCTGCAAATGAGTTGCTTTCTTACGAAGAGTCTTCAGTGCAGCAAGATCAAACTGTCCTGGTTTGTGTAATCTAACAAGATGTACACCTCATTAGATTAACCACATTTCTAACGTAGTTTCTTTAGAAAACAAACGCCTTCATTGCCGAACACAGTACTGTGTGAAATAAGGCTGTTCTGTTTTGCAAATGAGTTGCTTTCTTACGAAGAGTCTTCAGTGCAGTTAGATTAAACTTTCCTAGTTTATGTAATCTAACAAGATGTACAACTTAATAGACTACCATCATTTCTAAATAGTTTGTTTAGAAAACAAACTCATTCGTTGCCGAACACTGTACTGTGTGAAATAAGGCTGTTCTGTTCCCCAAATCAGTTGTTTCTTACGAACAGTCTTCAGTGCAGCAAGATCAAACTTTCCTAGTTTGCTTAATCAAACAAGATGTACAATTTAGTAGAATAACCACAGTTCTGACGTAGTTTGTTCAGAAAACAAACGCCTTCATTGCCGAACACAGTACTGTGTGAAATAAGGCTGTTCTGTTCCCCAAATGAGTTGCTTTCTTATGAACAGTCTACAGTGCAGCAAGTTCAAACTTTCCTAGTTTGTGTAATCTAAAAAGATGTACAATTTAGTAGATTAACCACATTTCTAACATAGTTTGTTTAGAAAACAAACGCCTTCATTGCCAAACACAGTACTTTGTGAAATAAGGCTGTTCTGTTCCGCAAATGAGTGGCTTTCTTACGAAGAGTCTTCAGTGCAGCTAGATCAAACTTTCCTAGTTTGTGTAATCTAACAAGGTGTACAATTTCGTAGATTAACCACATTTCTAACGTAGTTTGTTTAGAAAACAAACACCTTCATTACCGAACACAGTACTGTATGAAATAAGGCTGTTTTGTTCCGCAAATGAGTGGCTTTCTTACGAAGAGTATTCAGTGCAGCAAGATCAAACTTTCCTAGTTTGTGTAATCTCACAAGGTGTACAATTTCGTAGATTAACCACATTTCTAACATAGTTTGTTTAGAAAACTAACACCTTCATTGCCGAACACAGTACTGTGTGAAATAAGCCAGTTCTGTTCTGCAAATGAGTTGCTTTCTTACGAAGAGTCTTCAGTGCAGCAAGATCAAACTTTCCTGGTTTGTGAAATCTGACAAGATGTACACCTTAGTAGATTAACCACATTTCTAACGTAGTTTTTTTAGAAAACAAACGCCTTCATTGCCGAACACAGTACTGTGTGAAATAAGCCAGTTCTGTTCCGCAAATGAGTGGCTTTCTTACGAAGAGTCTTCAGTGCAGCAAGATCAAACTTTCTAGTTTGCGTAATCTAACAAGATGTACACCTTAGTAGATTAACCACATTTCTAACGTAGTTTGTTTAGAAAACAAACACCTTCATTGCGGAACACAGCACTGTGTGAAATAAGGGTGTTCTGTTCTGCAAATGAGTTGCTTTCTTACGAAGAGTCTTCAGTGCAGCAAGATCAAACTTTCCTGGTTTGTGTAATGTAACAAGATGTACAACTTAGTAGATTAACCACATTTCTAACGTAGTTTGTTTAGAAAACAAACACCTTCATTGCCGAACACAGTACTGTGTGAAATAAGGCTGTTCTGTTCCCGAAATGAGTTGCTTTCTTATGAAGAGTCTTCAGTGCAGCATGATCAAACTTTCCTAGTTTGTGTAATCTAACAAGATGTACAATTTAGTAGATTAACCACATTTCTAACGTAGTTTGTTTAGAAAACAAACGCCTTCCTTGCCGAACACAGTACTGTGTGAAATAAGGCTCTTCTGTTCAGCAAATGATTGGCTTTCTTACGAAGCGTCTTCAGTGGAGCTAGATCAAACTTTCCTAGTTTGTGTAATCTAACAAGATGTACAATTTAGTAGATTAACCACATTTCTAACGTAGTTTGTTTAGAAAACAAACACCTTCATTGCCGAACACAGTACTGTGTGAAATAAGCCAGTTCTGTTCTGCAAATGAGTTGCTTTCTTACGAAGAGTATTCACTGCAGCAAGATCAAACTTTCCTGGTTTGTGTAATCTAACAAGATGTACAACTTAGTAGATTAACCACATTTCTAACGTAGTTTGTTTAGAAAACAAACACCTTCATTGCCGAAGGCAGTACTATGTGAAGTAAGCCAGTTCTGTTCTACAAATGAGTTGCTTTCTTACGAAGAGTTTTCAGTGCAGGAAGATTAAACTTTCCTAGTTTGTGTAATCTAACAAGATGTACAACTTAATAGACTACCATCATTTCTAAATAGTTTGTTTAGAAAACAAACTCATTCGTTGCCGAACACTGTACTGTGTGAAATAAGGCTGTTCTGTTCCCCAAATCAGTTGCTTTCTTACGAACAGTCTTCAGTGCAGCAAGATCAAACTTTCCTAGTTTGCTTAATCAAAGAAGATGTACAATTTAGTAGAGTAACCACAGTTCTGACGTAATTTGTTTAGAAAACAAACGCCTTCATTGCCGAACACAGTACTGTGTGAAATAAGGCTGTTCTGTTCCGCAAATGAGTGGCTTTCTTACGAAGAGTCTTCAGTGCAGCTAGATCAAACTTTCCTAGTTTGTGTAATCTAACAAGGTGTATAATTTCGTAGATTAACCACATTTCTAACGTAGTTTGTTTAGAAAACAAACACCTTCATTGCCAAACACAGTACTGTGTGAAATAAGCCAGTTCTATTCCGCAAATGAGTGGCTTTCTTACGAAGAGTCTTCAGTGCAGCAAGATCAAACTTTCCTAGTTTGTGTAATCTAACAAGATGTACAACTTAATAGACTACCATCATTTCTAAATAGTTTGTTTAGAAAACAAACGCCTTCATTGCCGAACACAGTACTGTGTGAAATAAGGCTGTTCTGTTCAGCAAATGAGTGGCTTTCTTACGAAGAGTCTTCAGTGCAGCTAGATCAAACTTTCCTACTTTCTGTAATCTAACAAGGTGTACAATTTAGTAGATTAACCACATTTCTAACGTAGTTTGTTTAGAAAACAAACACCTTCATTGCCGAACACAGTACTGTGTGAAATAAGCCAGTTCTGTTCTGGAAATGAGTTGATTTCTTACGAAGAGTCTTCAGTGCAGCAAGATCAAACTTTCCTGGTTTGTGTAATCTAACAAGATGTACGATTTAGTAGATTAACCACATTTCTAACATAGTTTGTTTAGAAAACAAACGCCTTCATTGCCGAACACAGTACTGTGTGAATTAAGGCTGTTCTGTTCCGCAAATGAGGGGCTTTCTTACGAAGAGTCTTCAGTGCAGCTAGATCAAACTTTCCTGGATTGTGTAATCTAACAAGGCGTACAATTTCGTAGATTAACCACATTTCTAACGTAGTTTTTTTAGAAAACAATCACCTTCATTGCCGAACACAGTACTGTGTGAAATAAGCCAGTTCTGTTCCGAAAATGAGTGGCTTTCTTACGAAGAGTCTTCAGTGCAGCAAGATCAAACTTTCCTAGTTTCTGTAATCTAACAAGATGTACAATTTAGTAGATTAACCACATTTCTAACGTAGTTTGTTTAGAAAACAAACACCTTCATTGCCTAAAACAGTACTGTGTGAAATAAGGCTGTTCTGTTCCGCAAATGAGTGGCTTTCTTACGAAGAGTCTTCAGTGCAGCTAGATCAACCTTTCCTAATTTGTGTAATCTAACAAGGTGTACAATTTCGTAGATTAACCACATTTCTATCGTAGTTTGTTTAGAAAACAAACACCTTCATTGCCGAACACAGTACTGTGTGAAATAAGCCAGTTCTGTTCTGCAAATGAGTGGCTTTCTTACGAAAGAGTATTCAGTGCAGCAAGATCAAACTTTCTAGTTTATGTAATCTAACAAGATTTACAACTTTGGTAGATTAACCACATTTCTAACGTAGTTTGTTTAGAAAACAAACATTTCCAACACAGTACTGTTCATAAGCCAGTTCTGAAAACAGTACTCAGTGCAGCAAGATCAAGCCAGTTCTGTCTAACAAGATGAGTAGATTAACCACATTTCTAACGAAGTCTGTTTCTTCAGTGCAGCAAGATCAAGGCTTTCTGTTTGCAAATGAGTTAATCTAACAAGATGTACAAGATCAAACTTTAGTAGATTAACAACCACATTTCTAACGTAGTTTGTTTAGAAAACAAACACCTTCATTGCCGAACACAGTACTGTGTGAAATAAGGCTGTTCTGTTCTGAAATGAGTTGCTTTCTTATGAAGAGTCTTCAGTGCAGCAAGATCAAACTTTCCTAGTTTGTGTAATCTAACAAGATGTACAATTTAGTAGATTAACCACATTTCTAACGTAGTTTGTTTAGAAAACAAACACCTTCATTGCCGAACACAGTACTGTGTGAAATAAGGCTGTTCTGTTCAGCAAAATGAGTTGCTTTCTTCAGTGAAGAGTCTTCTTTGTGCAGCAAGATCAAACATTTTTTCCTAGTTTGTTTAATCAAAACAAGATGTACAGTTTAGTAAGATTAGTTCACATTTCTAACGTAGTTTGTTTAGAAAACAAAGATCAAATTTTCCGGGTTTGTGTAACTAACAAGTACAATTTGTGAAATAAACAAACACCTTCTGTTCCGAAGGCAAATGAGTGGCAGTTCTGTTCTACAAAAGAGTCTTCGAAGAGTTTTCAGTGCAGCAAGATTAAACTTTCCTAGTTTGTGTAATCTAACAAGATGTACAATTTAGTAGATTAACCATCATTTCTAACGTAGTTTGTTTAGAAAACAAACACCTTCATTGCCGAACACAGTACTGTGTGAAATAAGGCTGTTCTGTTCCCCAAATGAGTTGCTTTCTTACGAAGAGTCTTCAGTGCAGCAAGATCAAACTTTCCTAGTTTGCTTAATCTAAGAAGATGTACAATTTAGTAGATTAACCACATTTCTAACGTAGTTTGTTTAGAAAACAAACACCTTCATTGCCGAACACAGTACTGTGTGAAATAAGGCTGTTCTGTTCAACAAATGAGTGGCTTTCTTACTTAAGAGTCTTCAGTGCAGGAAGATCAAACTTTCTAGTTTGTGTAATCTAACAAGATGTATAATTTAGTAGATTAACCACATTTCTAACGTAGTTTGTTTAGAAAACAAACACCTTCATTGCCAAACACAGTACTGTGTGAAATAAGGCTGTTCTGTTCCCCAAATGAGTTGCTTTCTTACGAAGAGTCTTCAGTGCAGCAAGATCAAACTTTCCTAGTTTGTGTAATCTAACAAGATGTACAACTTAGTAGATTAACCATCATTTCTAAATAGTTTGTTTAGAAAACAAACGCCTTCATTGCGAACACAGTACTGTGTGAAATAAGGCTGTTCTGTTCAGCAAATGAGGGGCTTTCTTACGAAGAGTCTTCAGTGCAGCTAGATCAAACTTTCCTGGTTTGTGTAATCTAACAAGGTGTACAATTTAGTAGATTAACCACATTTCTAACGTAGTTTGTTTAGAAAACAAACACCTTCATTGCCAAACACAGTACTGTGTGAAATAAGCCAGTTCTGTTTCAAATGAGTGGCTTTCTTACGAAGAGTCTTCAGTGCAGCAAGATCAAACTTTCCTAGTTTCTGTAATCTAACAAGATGTACAATTTAGTAGATTAACCACATTTCTAACGTAGTTTGTTTAGAAAACAAACACCTTCATTGCCTAAACACAGTACTGTGTGAAATAAGGCTGTTCTGTTCTGAAATGAGTTGCTTTCTTACTAAGAGTCTTCAGTGCAGCAAGATCAAACTTTCCTGGTTTGTGTAATCTAACAAGATGTACACTTAGTAGATTAACCACATTTCTAACGTAGTTTGTTTAGAAAACAAACACCTTCATTGCCGAACACAGTACTGTGTGAAATAAGCCAGTTCTGTTTCAAAATGAGTGGCTTTCTTACGAAGAGTCCTCAGTGCAGCAAGATCAAACTTTCCTAGTTTGTGTAATCTAACAAGATGTACAATTTAGTAGATTAACCACATTTCTAACGTAGTTTGTTTAGAAAACAAACACCTTCATTGCTGAACACAGCACTGTGTGAAATAAGGCTGTTCTGTTCTGCAAATGAGTTGCTTTCTTACGAAGAGTCTTCACTGCAGCAAGATCAAACTTTCCTGGTTTGTGTAATCTAACAAGATGTACAACTTAGTAGATTCACCACATTTCTAATGTAGTTTGTTTAGAAAACAAACGCCTTCATTGCCAACACAGTACTGTGTGAAATAAGGCTGTTCTGTTCAGCAAATGAGTGGCTTTCTTACGAAGAGTCTTCAGTGCAGCTAGATCAAACTTTCCTAGTTTGTGTAATCTAACAAGGTGTACAATTTAGTAGATTAGCCACATTTCTAACGTAGTTTGTTTAGAAAACAAACACCTTCATTGCCGAACACAGTACTGTGTGAAATAAGCCTGTTCTGTTCTCTGAAATGAGTTGCTTTCTTACGAAGACTCTTCAGTGCAGCAAGATCAAACTTTCCTGGTTTGTGTAATCTAACAAGATGTACAACTTAGTAGATTAACCACATTTCTAACGTAGTTTGTTTAGAAAACAAACACCTTCATTGCCTAAAACAGTACTGTGTGAAATAAGGCTGTTCTGTTCTGCAAATGAGTGGCTTTCTTATGAAGAGTCTTCAGTGCAGCAAGATCAAACTTTCCTAATTTGTGTAATCTAACAAGGTGTACAATTTCGTAGATTAACCACATTTCTATCGTAGTTTGTTTAGAAAACAAACACCTTCATTGCCGAACACAGTACTGTGTGAAATAAGCCAGTTCTGTTCCGGAAAATGAGTGGCTTTCTTACGAAGAGTATTCAGTGCAGCAAGATCAAACTTTCCTAGTTTGTGTAATCTAACAAGATTTACAACTTAGTAGATTAACCACATTTCTAACGTAGTTTGTTTAGAAAACAAACGCCTTCATTGCCGAACACAGTACTGTGTGAAATAAAGTTCTGCTACGAAGAGTCTTCAGTGCAGCAAGATCAAAATGAGTTGCGTAATCTAACAAGATGTACACCTTAGTAGATTAACCACATTTCTAAGAGTCTGTTTAGAAAACAAACAGTTCATTTGAACAAGATGTGAAACTTTCTGTTCTGCAAATGAGTTGATTTCTAACGAAAGTCTTCAGTGCAGCAAGATCAAACTTTCCTGGTAGATTAACAAGATGTACAACTTAGTAGATTAACACATTTCTAACGTAGTTTGTTTAGAAAACAAACACCTTCATTGCCGAACACAGTACTGTGTGAAATAAGGCTGTTCTGTTCCCAAATGAGTTGCTTTCTTATGAAGAGTCTTCAGTGCAGCATGATCAAACTTTCCTAGTTTGTGTAATCTAACAAGATGTACAATTTAGTAGATTAACCACATTTCTAACGTAGTTTGTTTAGAAAACAAACGCCTTCCTTGCCGAACACAGTACTGTGTGAAATAAGGCTCTTCTGTTCAGCAAATGAGTGGCTTTCTTACGAAGAGTCTTCAGTGGAGCTAGATCAAACGTTCCTACTTTGTGTAATCTAACAAGGGGTACAATTTAGTAGATTAACCACATTTCTAACGTAGTTTGTTTAGAAAACAAACACCTTCATTGCCGAACACAGTCCTGTGTGAAATAAGCCAGTTCTGTTCTGGAAATAAGGTGCTTTCTTACGAAGATTCTTCAGTGCAGCAAGATCAAATTTTCCGGGTTTGTATAATCTAACAAGATGTACAATTTAGTAGATTAACCAAACAAACACCTTCATTGCCGAAGGCAGTACTATGTGAAGTAAGCCAGTTCTGTTCTACAAATGAGTTGCTTTCTTACGAAGAGTTTTCAGTGCAGGAAGATTAAACTTTCCTAGTTTGTGTAATCTAACAAGATGTACAACTTAATAGACTACCATCATTTCTAAATAGTTTGTTTAGAAAACAAAACTCATTGCCGAACACTGTACTGTGTGAAATAAGGCTGTTCTGTTCCCCAAATCAGTTGCTTTCTTAGTAAGAGTCTTCAGTGCAGCAAGATCAAACTTTCCTAGTTTGCTTAATCAAAGAAGATGTACAATTTAGTAGAGTAACCACAGTTCTGACGTAGTTTGTTTAGAAAACAAACGCCTTCATTGCCGAACACAGTACTGTGTGAAATAAGGCTGTTCTGTTCCGCAAATGAGTGGCTTTCTTACGAAGAGTCTTCAGTGCAGCTAGATCAAACTTTTCTAGTTTGTGTAATCTAACAAGGTGTATAATTTAGTAGATTAACCACATTTCTAACGTAGTTTGTTTAGAAAACAAACACCTTCATTGCCAAACACAGTACTGTGTGAAATAAGCCAGTTCTGTTCTGCAAATGAGTGGCTTTCTTACGAAGAGTCTTCAGTGCAGCAAGATCAAACTTTCCTAGTTTGTGTAATCTAACAAGATGTACAACTTAGTAGATTAACCATCATTTCTAAATAGTTTGTTTAGAAAACAAACGCCTTCATTGCCGAACACAGTACTGTGTGAAATAAGGCTGTTCTGTTCCGCAAATGAGGGGCTATCTTACGAAGAGTCTTCAGTGCAGCTAGATCAAACTTTCCTGGTTTGTGTAATCTAACAAGGCGTACAATTTTGTAGATTAACCACATTTCTAACGTAGTTTGTTTAGAAAACAAACACCTTCATTGCCGAACACAGTACTGTGTGAAATAAGCCAGTTCTGTTTCGAAAATGAGTGGCTTTCTTACGAAGAGTCTTCAGTGCAGCACGATCAAACTTTCCTAGTTTCTGTAATCTAACAAGATGTACAATTTAGTAGATTAACCACATTTCTAACGTAGTTTGTTTAGAAAACAAACACCTTCATTGCCTAAAACAGTACTGTGTGAAATAAGGCTGTTCTGTTCTGGAAATGAGTTGCTTTCTTACGAAGAGTCTTCAGTGCAGCAAGATCAAACTTTCCTGGTTTGTGTAATCTGACAAGATGTACACCTTAGTAGATTAACCACATTTCTAACGTAGTTTCTTTAGAAAACAAACGCCTTCATTGCCGAACACAGCACTGTGTGAAATAAGCCAGTTCTGTTCCGCAAATGAGTGGCTTTCTTACGAAGAATCCTCAGTGCAGCAAGATCAAACTTTCCTAGTTTGTGTAATCTAACAAGATGTACAACTTAGTAGATTAACCACATTTCTAACGTAGTTTGTTTAGAAAACAAACACCTTCATTGCCGAACACAGCACTGTGTGAAATAAGGCTGTTCTGTTCTGCAAATGAGTTGCTTTCTTACGAAGAGTATTCACTGCAGCAAGATCAAACTTTCCTGGTTTGTGTAATCTAACAAGATGTACAACTTAGTAGATTAACCACATTTCTAATGTAGTTTGTTTAGAAAACAAACGCCTTCATTGCCGAACACAGTACTGTGTGAAATAAGGCTGTTCTGTTCAGCAAATGAGTGGCTTTCTTACGAAGAGTCTTCAGTGCAGCTAGATCAAACTTTCCTAGTTTGTGTAATCTAACAAGGTGTACAATTTAGTAGATTAACCACATTTCTAACGTAGTTTGTTTAGAAAACAAACGCCTTCATTGCCGAACACAGTACTGTGTGAAATAAGCCAGTTCTGTTCTGGAAATGAGTTGCTTTCTTACGAAGAGTCTTCAGTGCAGCAAGATCAAACTTTCCTGGTTTGTGTAATCTAACAAGATGTACAACTTAGTAGATTAACCACATTTCTAACGTAGTTTGTTTAGAAAACAAACGCCTTCATTGCCTAACACAGTACTGTGTGAAATAAGGCTGTTCTGTTCCCAAATGAGTTGCTTTCTTAGGAAGAGTCTTCAGTGCAGCAAGATCAAACTTTCCTAGTTTGCGTAATCTAACAAGATGTACAATTTAGTAGATTAACCACATTTCTAACGTAGTTTGTTTAGAAAACAAACGCCTTCATTGCCGAACACAGTACTGTGTGAAATAAGGCTGTTCTGTTCCGCAAATGAGTGGCTTTCTTACTAAGAGTCTTCAGTGCAGCAAGATCAAACTTTCCTAGTTTGTGTAATCTAACAAGATGTACAATTTAGTAGATTAACCACATTTCTAACGTAGTTTGTTTAGAAAACAAACACCTTCATTGCCAAAACACAGTACTGTGTGAAATAAGGCCAGTCTGTTCTGCAAATGAGTTGCTTTCTTACGAAGAGTCTTCAGTGCAGCAAGATCAAACTTTCCTGGTTTGTGTAATCTAACAAGATGTACAACTTAGTAGATTAACCACATTTCTAACGTAGTTTGTTTAGAAAACAAACACCTTCATTGCCGAACACAGTACTGTGTGAAATAAGGCTGTTCTGTTCCCCAAATGAGTGGCTTTCTTATGAAGAGTCTTCAGTGCAGCAAGATCAAACTTTCCTAGTTTGTGTAATCTAACAAGATGTACAATTTAGTAGATTAACCATATTTCTAACGTAGTTTGTTTAGAAAACAAACACATAGTTTCATTGCCAAAACACAGTACTGTGTGAAATAAGGCTGTTCTGTTCTGCAAATGAGTGGCATTCTTACGAAGAGTCTTCAGTGCAGCAAGATCAAACTTTCCTGGTTTGTGTAATCTAACAAGATGTACAATTTAGTAGATTAACCACATTTCTAACGTAGTTTGTTTAGAAAACAAACACCTTCATTGCCGAACACAGTACTGTGTGAAATAAGGCTGTTCTGTTCTGCAAATGAGTTGCTTTCTTCTTGAAGAGTCTTCAGTGCAGCAAGATCAAACTTTCCTAGTTTGTGTAATCTAACAAGGTGTACAATTTAGTAGATTAACCACATTTCTAACGTAGTTTGTTTAGAAAACAAACACCTTCATTGCCGAACACAGTACTGTGTGAAATGAGGCTGTTCTGTTCCCGAAATGAGTTGCTTTCTTATGAAGAGTCTTCAGTGCAGCAAGATCAAACTTTCCTGGTTTGTGTAATCTAACAAGATGTACAATTTAGTAGATTAACCACATTTCTAACGTAGTTTGTTTAGAAAACAAAAGCCTTCATTGCCGAACACAGTACTGTGTGAAATAAGGCTGTTCTGTTCTGCAAATGAGTTGCTTTCTTACGAAGAGTCTTCAGTGCAGCAAGATCAAACTTTCCTAGTTTGCGTAATCTAACAAGATGTACAACTTAGTAGATTAATCACATTTCTAACGTAGTTTGTTTAGAAAACAAACACCTTCAGTGATTAAACACAGTACTGTGTGAAATAAGGCCTGTTCTGTTCTGCAAATGAGTTGCTTTCTTACGAAGAGTCTTCAGTGCAGAAAGATCAAACTTTCCTAGTTTGTGTAATCTAACAAGATGTACAACTTAGTAGATTAACCATCATTTCTAAATAGTTTGTTTAGAAAACAAACTCATTCGTTGCCGAACACTGTACTGTGTGAAATAAGGCTGTTCTGTTCCCCAAATGAGTGGGTTTCTTATGAAGAGTCTTCAGTGCAGCAAGATCAAACTTTCCTAGTTTATTTAATCTAACAAGATGTACAATTTAGTAGATTAACCACATTTGTAACGTAGTTTGTTTAGAAAACAAACGCCTTCATTGCCGAACACAGTACTGTGTGAAATAAGGCTGTTCTGTTCTGCAAATGAGTGCTTTCTTATGAAGAGTCTTCAGTGCAGCAAGATCAAACTTTCCTAGTTTGTTTAATCTAACAAGATGTACAATTTAGTAGATTAACCACATTTCTAACGTAGTTTGTTTAGAAAACAAACGCCTTCATTGCCTAACACAGTACTGTGTGAAATAAGGCTGTTCTGTTCCAAATGAGTGGCTTTCTTACGAAGAGTCTTCAGTGCAGCAAGATCAAACTTTCCTAGTTTGTGTAATCTAACAAGATGTACAATTTAGTAGATTAACCACATTTCTAACGTAGTTTGTTTAGAAAACAAACATCTTCATTGCCGAACACAGTACTGTGTGAAATAAGCCAGTTCTGTTCTTAAGAAATGAGTGGCTTTCTTATGAAGAGTCTTCAGTGCAGCAAGATCAAACTTTCCTAGTTTTGTAATCTAACAAGATATACAATTTAGTAGATTAACCACATTTCTAACGTAGTTTGTTTAGAAAACAAACACCTTCATTGCCTAACACAGTACTGTGTGAAATAAGCCAGTTCTGTTCTGCAAATGAGTTGCTTTCTTACGAAGAGTCTTCAGTGCAGCAAGATCAAACTTTCCTGGTTTGTGTAATCTAACAAGATGTACAACTTAGTAGATTAACCACATTTCTAACGTAGTTTGTTTAGAAAACAAACGCCTTTATTGCCGAACACAGTACTGTGTGAAATAAGGCTGTTCTGTTCCCAAAATGAGTGGCTTTCTTACGAAGAGTCTTCAGTGCAGCAAGATCAAACTTTCCTAGTTTGTGTAATCTAACAAGATGTACAACTTAGTAGATTAACCATCATTTCTAACGTAGTTTGTTTAGAAAACAAACGCCTTCATTGCCTAACACAGTACTGTGTGAAATAAGGCTGTTCTGTTCTGCAAATGAGTTGCTTTCTTAAGAAGAGTCTTCAGTGCAGCAAGATCAAACTTTCCTAGTTTGTGTAATCTAACAAGATGTACAATTTAGTAGATTAACCACATTTCTAACGTAGTTTGTTTAGAAAACAAACGCCTTTCATTGCCGAACACAGTACTGTGTGAAATAAGGCTGTTCTGTTCAGCAAATGAGTGGCTTTCTTACGAAGAGTCTTCAGTGCAGCAAGATCAAACTTTCCTAGTTTGTGTAATCTAACAAGGTGTACAATTTAGTAGATTAACCACATTTCTAACGTAGTTTGTTTAGAAAACAAACACCTTCATTGCCGAACACAGTACTGTGTGAAATGAGCCAGTTCTGTTCTGAAATGAGTTGCTTTCTTACGAAGAGTCTTCAGTGCAGCAAGATCAAACTTTCCTGGTTTGTGTAATCTAACAAGATGTACAACTTAGTAGATTAACCACATTTCTAACGTAGTTTGTTTAGAAAACAAACACCTTCATTGCCGAACACAGTACTGTGTGAAATAAGCCTGTTCTGTTCTACAAATGAGTTGCTTTCTTTACGAAGAGTCTTTAGTGCAGCAAGATTAAACTTTCCTAGTTTGTGTAATCTAACAAGATGTACAACTTAGTAGATTAACCATCATTTCTAAATAGTTTGTTTAGAAAACAAACTCATTCATTGTTTAACACAGTACTGTGTGAAATAAGGCTGTTCTGTTCCCAAATGAGTTGCTTTCTTACGAAGAGTCATCAGTGCAGCAAGATCAAACTTTCCTAGTTTGTGTAATCAAACAAGATGTACAATTTAGTAGATTAACCACATTTCTAACGTAGTTTGTTTAGAAAACAAACGCCTTCATTGCCAACACAGTACTGTGTGAAATAAGGCTGTTCTGTTCTGCAAATGAGTGGCTTTCTTACAAAGAGTCTTCAGTGCAGCAAGATCAAACTCTCCTAGTTTGTTTAATCTAACAAGATGTACAATTTAGTAGATTAACCACATTTCTAACGTAGTTTGTTTAGAAAACAAACACCTTCATTGCCGAACACAGTACTGTGTGAAATAAGCCAGTTCTGTTCTGCAAATGAGTTGCTTTCTTACGAAGAGTCTTCAGTGCAGCAAGATCAAACTTTCCTGGTTTGTGTAATCTAACAAGATGTACAATTTAGTAGATTAACCACATTTCTAACGTAGTTTGTTTAGAAAACAAACGCCTTCATTGCCGTAACACAGTACTGTGTGAAATAAGGCTGTTCTGTTCTGCAAATGAGTTGCTTTCTTACGAAGAGTCTTCAGTGCAGCAAGATCAAACTTTCCTAGTTTGTTTAATCTAACAAGATGAACAATTTAGTAGATTAACCACATTTCTAACGTAGTTTGTTTAGAAAACAAACGCCTTCATTGCCAACACAGTACTGTGTGAAATAAGGCTGTTCTGTTCAGCAAATGAGTGGCTTTTTTATTTAAGAGTCTTCAGTGCAGCAAGATCAAACTTTCCTAGTTTGTGTAATCTAACAAGATGTACAATTTAGTAGATTAACCATATTTCTAACGTAGTTTGTTTAGAAAACAAACACCTTCATTGCCGAACACAGTACTGTGTGAAATAAGGCTGTTCTGTTCTGAAATGAGTTGCTTTCTTACGAAGAGTCTTCAGTGCAGCAAGATCAAACTTTCCTGGTTTGTGTAATCTAACAAGATGTACAATTTAGTAGATTAACCACATTTCTAACGTAGTTTGTTTAGAAAACAAACGCCTTCATTGCCGAACACAGTACTGTGTGAAATAAGGCTGTTCTGTTCTGCAAATGAGTTGCTTTCTTACGAAGAGTCTTCAGTGCAGCAAGATCAAACTTTCCTAGTTTGTGTAATCTAACAAGATGTACAATTTAGTAGATTAACTCACATTTCTAATGTAGTTTGTTTAGAAAACAAACGCCTTTCATTGCTGAACACAGTACTGTGTGAAATAAGGCTGTTCTGTTCTGGAAATGAGTTGCTTTCTTACGAAGAGTCTCTCAGTGCAGCAAGATCAAACTTTCCTGGTTTGTGTAATCTAACAAGATGTACAATTTAGTAGATTAACCACATTTCTAACGTAGTTTGTTTAGAAAACAAACACCTTCATTGCCGAACACAGTACTGTGTGAAATAAGGCTGTTCTGTTCTGCAAATGAGTTGCTTTCTTACGAAGAGTCTTCAGTGCAGCAAGATCAAACTTTCCTAGTTTGTGTAATCTAACAAGATGTACAATTTAGTAGATTAACCACATTTCTAACGTAGTTTGTTTACAAAAAACAAACGCCTTTCATTGCCGAACACAGTACTGTGTGAAATAAGGCTGTTCTGTTCTGCAAATGAGTTGCTTTCTTACGAAGAGTCTTCAGTGCAGCAAGATCAAACTTTCCTAGTTTGTGTAATCTAACAAGATGTACAATTTAGTAGATTAACCACATTTCTAACGTAGTTTGTTTAGAAAACAAACGCCTCTTCATTGCCTAACACAGTACTGTGTGAAATAAGGCTGTTCTGTTCAGCAAATGAGTGGCTTTCTTACGAAGAGTCTTCAGTGCAGCAAGATCAAACTTTCCTAGTTTGTGTAATCTAACAAGATGTACAATTTAGTAGATTAACCACATTTCTAACGTAGTTTGTTTAGAAAAACAAACACCTTCATTGCTTTAACACAGTACTGTGTGAAATAAGCCTGTTCTGTTCTGGCAAATGAGTGGCTTTCTTACGAAGAGTCTTCAGTGCAGCAAGATCAAACTTTCCTAGTTTGTGTAATCTAACAAGATGTACAATTTAGTAGATTAACCACATTTCTAACGTAGTTTGTTTAGAAAACAAACACCTTCATTGCCGAACACAGTACTGTGTGAAATAAGGCTGTTCTGTTCCCAAATGAGTTGCTTTCTTACTAAGAGTCTTCAGTGCAGCAAGATCAAACTTTCCTAGTTTGTGTAATCTAACAAGATGTACAACTTAGTAGATTAACCACATTTCTAACGTAGTTTGTTTAGAAAACAAACGCTTTCATTGCTGAACACAGTACTGTGTGAAATAAGGCTGTTCTGTTCCCAAATGAGTGGCTTTTTATTTAAGAGTCTTCAGTGCAGCAAGATCAAACTTTCCTAGTTTTGTAATCTAACAAGATGTACAATTTAGTAGATTAACCATATTTCTAACGTAGTTTGTTTAGAAAACAAACACTTTCATTGCCGAACACAGTACTGTGTGAAATAAGGCTGTTCTGTTCCGCAAATGAGTGGCTTTCTTACGGTAAGAGTCTTCAGTGCAGCAAGATCAAACTTTCCTAGTTTGTGTAATCTAACAAGGTGTACAATTTAGTAGATTAACCACATTTCTAACGTAGTTTGTTTAGAAAACAAACGCCTTCACGTTTAACTGAGTACTGTGTGAAATAAGCCTGTTCTGTTCTGGAAATGAGTTGCTTTCTTACGAAGAGTCTTCAGTGCAGCAAGATCAAACTTTCCTAGTTTGTGTAATCTAACAAGATGTACAATTTAGTAGATTAACCACATTTCTAACGTAGTTTGTTTAGAAAACAAACGCCTTCATTGCCGAACACAGTACTGTGTGAAATAAGGCTGTTCTGTTCTGGAAATGAGTTGCTTTCTTTACGAAGAGTCTTCAGTGCAGCAAGATCAAACTTTCCTAGTTTGTGTAATCTAACAAGATGTACAATTTAGTAGATTAACCACATTTCTAACGGAGTTTGTTTAGAAACAAACACCTTCATTGCCGAAACACAGTACTGTGTGAAATAAGGCTGTTCTGTTCAGCAAATGAGTGGCTTTCTTACGAAGAGTCTTCAGTGCAGCAAGATCAAACTTTCCTAGTTTGTGTAATCTAACAAGATGTACAATTTAGTAGATTAACCACATTTCAACGTAGTTTGTTTAGAAAACAAACGCCTTCATTGCCGAACACAGTACTGTGTGAAAATAAGGCTGTTCTGTTCCTGAAATGAGTGGCTTTCTTTACTAAGAGTCTTCAGTGCAGCAAGATCAAACTTTCCTAGTTTGTGTAATCTAACAAGATGTACAACTTAGTAGATTAACACATTTCTAACGTAGTTTGTTTAGAAAACAAAACGCCTTCATTGCCGAACACAGTACTGTGTGAAATAAGGGCTGTTCTGTCCACAAATGAGTGGCTTTCTTACGAAGAGTCTTCATAGTGCAGCAAGATCAAACTTTCCTAGTTTGTGTAATCTAACAAGATGTACAACTTAGTAGATTAACCATCATTTCTAACGTAGTTTGTTTAGAAAACAAACGCCTTCATTGCCAAACACAGTACTGTGTGAAATAAGGCTGTTCTGTTCTGAAATGAGTTGCTTTTTAAGAGTCTTCAGTGCAGCAAGATCAAACTTTCCTGGTTTGTGTAATCTAACAAGATGTACAATTTAGTAGATTAACCATATTTCTAACGTAGTTTGTTTCAGAAAACAAACGCCTTCATTGCCAAACACAGTACTGTGTGAAATAAGGCTGTTCTGTTCTGGAAATGAAATGCTTCTTACGAAGAGTCTTCAGTGCAGCAAGATCAAACTCTTCCTAGTTTGTTTAATCTAACAAGATGTACAATTTAGTAGATTAATCACATTTATAACGTAGTTTGTTTAGAAAACAAACGCCTTCATTGCCAAAACACAGTACTGTGTGAAATAAGCCAAGTTCTGTTCTGGAAATGAGTGGCTTTCTTTTAAGAGTCTTCTGCAGCAAGATCAAACTTTCCTAGTTTGTGTAATCTAACAAGATGTACAATTTAGTAGATTAACCATATTTCTAACGTAGTTTGTTTAGAAACAAACACTTCATTGCCGTAATACAGTACTGTGTGAAATAAGCCAGTTCTGTTCTGAAATGAGTT